>JAGWCC010000177.1:1200000-1812644 GCA_022651775.1 Drusus annulatus | reverse complement strand
GTTGGGGCTTGTTGGGGTTCTTTTTTGTTTCTAAGGAGTGTGTGCCAAATTACGGGGGCCCAAAAGGAATTAAAAAAAGAACATTTCCACGGGGGGTGAAGAGATTGGACTAGTTTTGGGAAGGGCCCGGCTCTTTGTGGGGAAGGGAAAGGATGACTGGATCAGGATTGAGGTGGTCCTGGAGATATGCTTATTATGCCAAGCGGAATCTATCACCGCTTTACCCTTGACACAAAGGTAAATACTTTTTCAAGTGGCTTCATGCTTCTTTTGAATGTTTAGTTTGTACCAAAATAATATTATTGTAAAATATTTTGTATGAAAAATGGTTAAATGGCACCACAATATTTCTAGATTACAAACGCTGCGTCTATAAATATCATCAATTGGCTATTCAAATATCATGGGACAATTTTGCAAGAGCTTTTAAACATTTTACTTTAGTGTACCTTTAACTGCATTGTTTTATAAACTAGCAGGTATGGTAAAAGTATGACCCGTGGGTAAGGGTACCATGGTAAGATTATAATTTAGTGCAATTTTTTGCAAGGACACTGGGGTGCTTATGTTACTCAATATTTGATAAGCTTAATTTGAATTATTGTTAGATTCAGGAAGAGGGGAACTTTTAAGGGCACACATCTAATTCTTAATCCTCTTAGCTTCAGAGCGGTGGCACATCTCGACTGTGCTAAAAGCTTCTTAGTACCAAAATTTAGGTTGAGTAAAAATACAAGAAATGGGAAACGAGGTCCACGAGAGTAACCTTTTGTCATTCAAATAACCAATTGTGACACATCATTTTGAATTTATTATTATGAAAATGACTCGACTCCAACTTGGTTTATTTCACTGAAAATTTGCAGTGAATCAAAGGACTTCTAGCTCATGTTTCAAACAATAATATGTGAATTGCATTATGTATAAATCCATTAGATTACTGCAACGGAATATACATAAGTCTTCCCAAATATCAAATTAACAACTTACAACTAGTTTTCAACGCCGCGGTAAGACTTATCACCGGCGTATCAAAATATGTCCATATTTATTGTGTGAAGGCCTTAAAATATATGGAAAATAGTTTTAAGTAAAAGGTTTCTGTTAGCGTTGTTTGATACTAAGTACAGCTGTTTTTTACTAGAAAATAGTATTAAAGTTTTTTGACATTGACATTTTCATGGATTCTCTCTGCAGTTTAATTCGTGTTTGGCTGAAAAATAATTAAAGTGCAAAGTAAATTGATATATTTTCGAAAGATATTTTTAATGCTCCAGTGTATTTTGCTGCAGCATTAATCCATGACTGCTTGCAGAGCGAGGGGTACGGCGTTGTACCTTTAACTTTTTGAAAACTTCATCATTACAATATTTTAAATGAATATGGTAAATGAAAAACAGAATGGCTCCGGCTTATTTATCCGAACTGTGTATTCCTGAAGATTCCAATTCGCGACAGTCAACCCTTAGATCAACAATGTCATCAGCTATCAGAAGGTTGGAGGAACTAAAGCCATCGCTCTCAAGTTTTGTAAAGTATTATTATTATTATTGAAATACTAAGAATATCTTACTTGTTTCAGAACTTTATCACTGCCAAAAGATTTTTTGTGAGAAATTCGAAGTGGGCTGCGCACTACCGCCCGGCTGATGATATTGCCTGCAGGAAGGAGTATCTGGACAAGCTGAAGAAAGGTTTTGCTTCGGAAGTCGCCTAACGATTTCATATGATCACTGGGTTATCAAGACTTCTAAAAATGTTGACTGTTCCTAATACATTAATATATTTTTGTATTCATCGCTGGATATTAATAATTGGTATGGCAGGAAAAAGGCAGTTATGTCTTCAAGTATAAGGGTTTAAATTTATTTATGAAAAAAAAAATATATATATTTATATATACATATATATACGTGGCCTGTTCAAAAGAAAAGGTGAATTTTGAATTTTCGCGGGCTGTGTACATTCGATTATCGATATTTTTTTTGTTATGTTGGTACACATATGTTTAATTAAAATTATATGTAGCATACCTTTTAAAAAATGTTACTTTATATTTTGGAGCAATCTCGATAGCTTCCATAATTTTAAAACTTAAACTTATTTTACATTTCTATAAAATAAAAGTTTAAAACAGACCACGACGGTTACGGTGTAAGAACCACGGCTAGTAACTTAATTAAGGCTCTAAGCTCTCCATCTCAGGGACGCTGGTATATACATGTACACACACCATCACATGGGGAATAAGGATGTGCATGTTAACAAAACAAAATGACATTTCTTCTTGAATTTAACTAAAAATATTTTTTAAATAATGTAGATAATAATAAAAAAAATATTACAAAGTATCACGTAACCCTTCACAAAACCCACAAAAATATTTTAAAACTAATAAAACGTTTTACAAGTAAAAAAATTATTGAATTAATATTAAATTGAGAAAAAAATGTTTTAAAGTAATCACTTTTCTGTTCGCGATACAAAGTGAAAGCAAAATTAACAAACAAATTAAATAAAAGTGTAGAGAACTTTTGGAAAGCGATATATTACTGGTCATTTAGTGAGATCTTTGTAAAATTTCATATTTTGGTCTTCATGTAGATAGGGAATCGTGTTTCTTATGTTAATGATTATCATTAAAAGAAGTACCTTTAAACTAAATAACATTTAATTTTTTTAGGTATTGGTGGTGTTTTAAATTAATTGAATAAAAGGTAGCTCTAAGGAAAAAAATAGTAAAATTTAAGTAATGTAAAATGTGAGCGCATGGAACAGTTAAAAAAGCAGTGTCAGCCAACGATCTTTTAATAACATCTACAAGATGCGATCAAAATACGCCAAACCTCGGAGCGCTTTTGTAGTCAGTATCGATGATTTTTGCCTGACTCAGGCGTGGCTAGGACAAGAGCTAGGGTATTTATACATCCATTCATAGCACATGTCGATATAATGTTTTTTTTTTATTTCTATAACCACTTTTTCACAGTATTGTTCATCGCGGGAGATGGAAAACATGCTTACAAACCTAATGGTGGTGCTATATTATGTGATAACTTGTCCTGTCTCTTTCTCGCTCACGGTTTACGACGTAAAAACAAGGAGAAAGTGATTTATCGTAAATTTGTTTAGGTTGAGTAAAAATATGTTGCTCTCTCTCCATATATATTATTGCTCTGAGCGCCGAACGATAGTTTTTACTTGAAAAAATATATAGACGATTAGATTTACAAACGAACTCAATTCGCTGACATTGGTCTGACTCTAAGCTAGGATTTCAGGTTAACATATAATAAATAGTGCACGTCTCTTTCTAACATAAAGATATCCTTGCTCGATTAAGAACATAGAAAGAGACAGAGATATATTTAGGGAGGCGATTGTTTGTTAAATAGTCTACTTTGTATCGCTTGGACAATTTTAATAAAAAATATTTTTATCATTACAATACAATATTGTAAACACCATTCAAATGATTTATTAAGTCAGTTTATCACACGACTGTATTAATATAATTACTATGACAACATAAGTTTTTTTTTTTAAATAAAGATGGAAGCTTCTTTGTTGATATTATGTATTTATATCATTAAATCTCCAAACGCACTATCAAACAAATAAATATTTGTAAAAAGTGGTCATTTTTATTGTTGTGTCCTTTTATTTGTCCTACTTATCCTATTATTACATCCTCGCATGTAACATATCGCCATAATGTTTTTTCTAGTATAAAACTACAGCAAATATTTTAATAAACGAAAAAATAGGGAATACCCTCCAAAACTGCCTGAATGTGGTTCCGATGAATGATGTGAAGTTTGCGCGTAAGGCGGACATGGTTACACGTGTCAACGCGGTGCAATATTTATGTGACTACCTGTTTTGCCTCTTGCTTTCTCATGGTATACAAAGTAAAAATGGCGACGAACGATAGTAATAATTGCATACTGCTTTTAAAAATATTTATTTAATTAATTAACTTAGTATAATAAAAAATACCTCTAAGGGGTTTAGAGGTATAATATTAAATGCATATTTTTATAAATATTATTAGTGTTATCAACATCGCCACACCCAATATATTCAGAAAGGAGTATTGAAACATAACAGCAAATTGTTTACACTACGTACATAATTTAGTATAATTATTATTTTCATAGAATCAGTAGGAATGTAATTTTAAAATGTACATAAGTAAAACAGTGAATATAAGAAAATTATCTAAATACAAAAACATGGGATACGGTTTTTTTATTGCATATGAATATTACGATAGGCATGCACATCACTAGCGCATCACTGCCAAAACTAACAACATTCATAGAAAAATGTTAAAATGCATATACCTCAGAATTTGGCGTTTTTTTTACCAGGAAACACTTTACTATTTATTGTGGAATACTCTTTGCCACTTGTTTTTAGCTTGTTTTTCGCATTTTGCACACTTACTTCACCTTTTTAAGGACGTTTTCTAAGCGATCTCACGAGTGTCAAAACACCGTCGCCAGCCATTTTATATGGAATATCGCTGGGAGTGGTACTTAGAGCCTTTTAAAGGATTATACACCAACGGACTTAAAACTTTGCCAGATTTCATTAATTTTTCATATTTTTTTGGACTGCTTTAGACACTTAAATCCTATTTAACGCTATTGGCATCGGTACATAAAATACGATTCTACAAAAAAAAAACAGTTTTTAATTTTTTGTTACTTAGAGCCTTAATTAATTCTAGTATTCATATGTTAGCATTATCAGGCATTTTGGATTAGTGGTTTGTTTTTGACAACTGGAAAGGTTAGTCGCGTTTTTATGTGTTCTTCGATTTTTTTACTTTTGAAAAAAATGGATCAAAGAATAAAATCCATGATTTGTTTTTCCACAACTCCAGGACGCTCATCGTCATTAACATCTTCTCGGCCTTCTGTAAAGCGCTTGTACCACTTATAAACACTTTTTTGAGACAAAGTAAACTCGTCGAATGCCACAGTCAACATTTTAAGTGCGTTGGAGCACTTTATTCCATTTTTAACGCAAAATTTAATACATATTCTTTGATCCATTTTTTTTCAAAAGTAAAAAATCGAAGAACACACAAAAACGTGACTAACCTTTCCAGTTGTGGAAACGCAAAACTGGGTTTCTTTCCAAAAAAATATATGCAAGAAACTTGCTAAATTACTAGCAATTGTTATACAATTTTAGAATCCTGATTAAATGCGCCAACTTTTAAAGTTATTTGCCAAGCTAGCGTAGTACTTTTTTTTCAGTACAGACAGTTAAAATTGGGCGAAGTATTCATTTTGAAAACTTAGTTGGGAAAAAAGTGACATTTTCTTCCAAGCTGTGGTAGTTGGTTTAAAAATTTAGGCAACAATTTACAGAAGCATTATTTAGAATTACAATAATTTTAAAAAAGAAAAAAGTTTGTAGTAACGGGAGTCAAAACACTATCACTGGGTGTAGATTTTCTCGATTTTTTTGAAATTTCTATAATTTTTAAAATAAAAAACTAAGATTAAAAAAATATTTTTCCGATGACTATTATGACTCGGCCTATCACCCGCTTCCGGCTCGACGTCGAGTTCTGGGACACCCTGTATGTGCATATATACAACAAGAACTTACCAAAATAGACCTCCACAGACTAAAGGGGGTATTTCAATTGACGATATAGTACTTCATAAATCGAGGGGTGATGGGTATTTTACATAGTAAATTTGTTAAAATGAACAGTAATTGTTGTAGTTAAAAACGCTTTCGTAATACAATTTATGTATAACGGATTTGTAAACAATTAGGAACCTACCTAGGTATTGCCATTACCATTGTTAACATATAGTTTTCTGATTATTGTTGAAAATATTTAAATAGAACTATTGGAACTTACCTGGTGAATATCCTCGAAGAGATACCTCGACTGCATCCAGCAATAGCACGCTGCGGTGAACTCTCAATAAATTATCAATGTGATTCCCAATTAAACACCTCGGTGAGAAAGTATGTATTATTCTAATGTACCTATTTTGATCACTTGCCCGACGCAGTTTTAAAACACGACATTATAACGTCACGAAATAAAAACACTGAAATCACTAAAATTGATTGCACAAGTTTATGAAAGTATTTGAAAAACCCGAAAAAAAATAAAAACACTTTTTTTTTAATTACGGAAATAATAAAACTTAGCACAATACCGTACACGTATAAATGGTTTCGCGAAGATCTGCAACAAAATACGGCTTCTTGCCGCGGTAGACCGATCGAGAGCCGTCTTTAGCAGCTCTCTGAAACAAAATAAATAAAACGAACTTAGGTCAAATAAACAACAGTGTATATAACACATACAGTGCTTATACGTACAATTGAAGTAACGGCAAATGTACAACCATAGAGGTACAAATATTGGAATAAAAAATATCAATATTTCAATATGGAATAATAGGATGGGGCGGCCCTTATAAAATTCATACAGTTTCTTCACATTTCACAAAAAATTATAATTTAAATGATCTGTAAAAAATCATGTTTACACCTTTCAGAGTCATACGAGTATACAATAATTTTAATTTTAAAAAAAAACACCACACTCACACACACACCATAAAATATTACATAATCTACATATATTATAATGTTTGAATAAATAAATGAATACTTAAGGACCTCTGCATTTTTATCTGTTGCCTTTATATGTGAAGCGAAATCGCACTTTTTCTATCCTCAAAAGTCATCGTATTTTTATACTATTAAGGTATTATTCTAAAAGTCTCCGTCGGGCGAATGCTTCGCTAAAATTAAACTAATTTTCAAATTTTGGATAAAGATGGCTGCTCTTCATATACTCATATATACTCTTTGTTGTAAATTTTATGAGCGCAATATTTACCCTCCATTGCTACCTTTGAAGGATATAGAGAAAGAAAATAAAACGAGATTATGTATTCTGTTCACGAGTAATTTTGACAGAGACAGTACTAAATAATCTCTAAAAAGTCAGAAAGGCCAAGAGTAATGGGTGCTCACGTTCAAAAGTGTTTATAATAAGTTGAATAAGGTAGATGGTTACTTCTCGAATCTAAGTAAATACTGCGAAATGAAAAATAAAATACAGCAACAACATTACATATTGTGTATTACTATCCCTAGTCTTAAAAAAATGATATATTAAAAAGACCACAATCATCGACCAAATACATCACATCGATAAATACTTCGGATTTTTAATACCTCACAAGTACCCACTTTCTACAACGGCACCCCCAATGGGTGACATTTCTGGAATAAAAGGAGATTGAGAAAGAGAAAGTTTAAAAATAACTGACTATTCAGAACATCGCTAAAGCCATTATTAGCAACGTTTCGATTATGAATCATTGCCTTTCACCAATAATGGCGATAGCCTTATTTGATGACCAAATCAGAAGAGACAGATACTTCCCAACCTTTATCTTTCCTATATCTTTCCCATCTCCACTCCCTAGAGTCTCAAAACATACCCCGGCTGTGAATATCATTGCTCCACTGGCTCCGGGCAGTTGGGACTCTAATATGGTATTCATCTCTATACGAGTATATAAAAAAAAAGTTTGTCTCTGTGTCTTTTTTGTCTGTTTGTTTTCGATTTGATTTGATGAATGCTTCTTTGTTTAGAAATAGTAATAGTCGTCAAAAGGCATTACTTTAACTGTCAAATTAATGATGGCACCCAAACGACAGGCTACTGGTCGATCTACACCTCAAGCACGAAAGGAAAAGGCATCACCAGCTTCAGAGACAGTCGAGCGACGGGAAGCAAGACTGGAAACAGATCGTGTTCGAACAGCTCAAGCCCGTTTGTCTGAAACAGACGAGCAACAGGAAGCAAGACTGAATACCGTTCGATTACGCACTACTCGATTCAGACAAAAATTGAACCCTGAATTATAATCTTGCTGTATCCATTACGATGCTAATTATGATTACAGTCTTTATCCAAGTGTGGTTATTTCTTAGATTTATGAACCTTTTCACAGCAAGCGATGTCTGTAAGCTAGTAATTCATAGCTCAAGGCTTGAAGCACTCAAAGCACTAAGCTCAAAGCTTGAACCTCAAAGATTAAAGCTCAAAGTTTAATATTTAAAGCACAAAACTCAAAGCTTAAAGCTCAAAGCTTAAAGATTATAGCTCAAAGCTTACTGCTTAAATCTAAACGCTTAAAACTCAAAGCTTAAAGCTTGAAGCACAAAGCTTAAAGCATTAATGTCAAAGCTTAAAGCCGTACGCTCAAAGCAGAAAGCGCTAAGCTCAAATCTAAAAGCTTAACCTTTTGACAAATGAATTTTTGCAACACCATTTCAATAAACAGAATTAAAAAAAAAAACAAACACTTTCTTTCGTTGAGTATCATTACAAAGAATGTCAGGTACTCGCTAGTATAAAAAATTTTTTTAAATTGTGTGGTTGTATGTATGTTCCGAAAAACTTGTCAATTTAATACATTTTTATTAGACTTTAGGTTTGAAATTCACGACCATTGAGTCTTCGGAAAGAAAATAAAAACAAACCGACAAGGTCTTCAACGTAAAGCAAAAGAATAAAACATACCGCTCTGACATAATAAATTACCTGTACAATGATTTTTAACTTTAAATATCTCCATAATTATCTAACTATATTTGTTTGTACTAGGCCTTCTAAATATATATTTTTAAGGCTTACAGAGATTATTTTTTCTGAGAATGTATTTTCGATCTTCTTCGAACCTCCTATCAGGTAGAAATAATGGTTTAGGCGGTTAGGCCCCGTGGGATTAATAAATATTTCGAAATTTTCACAAATTTTCCCCCCAACAATTCGTATTCAGCTGGCAGAGTGAAACGTAAATTTCGTGAAATTGTTTTAGGCGACATCTATGTTCGTATTATTTATACGTTTCATCCATGAAATAAAACATTATGTACATGTACCCGCTACACCCGCTTGTAAGCGTTTGAATGAAATAGGCACCATCAATTTTGACCCTAAAAATCATATTGGATCAATTTGTCTTTTGGTATTGAATTGCGAAGATCGTGGAAAACATCCGATACTATTTTTTAATACAAAAGTTTTTTTTAGCACAGGAGCACGCTAAGCCTGGGTTTTGAAATAATCCAATCTTGCAATGTTCGATCGGCGTATCGATAGCACTGATTGGATCATTTATAAAACACCATTTTGCTGTATTTTTTTTTTCTATCACAAATTTAAATGGAAAGTACGACATTGATGAATCAGAAGTGATACATAGATTATTTATAATGCTTTTAGGTTTTGGCTGAGTACAACTAATATCAACATTAATCGCTGCGCCGTTGAAGTAATATTTCACAAAATTATTATTAATGATATTAGTTCAAAACGGATTTCAGGAAAAGATGTTGAAGTCTACTGAGAGTCAAAATAATAAATTGTTGTAACTCAATAATAAGTTGGTATTTAACTGTTTAGATTGTTTTCCTTGTGATTTATTATATTTTTAAACAGTAACGTAAGTTAATCTTGATCACTTTATTTTTAACAAAATAGTATAACAAATGTTGTTACGAAAAAAGATAATTTCCGGGCAAAGCCGTTTAGTAAGGCTAGAAGTTCATAAAAAGTATAATAATTTATTGTACCGTGAAGATTTTTTTAATTACATGTTATATATCAAGATACTCGACATGAGTTGCACAGTTTAAGGCGATGCCATTCGTAAAATCTGAACTAAATTACGCACCTTTTACACTGGTGGAGTGAGATTGAACTGTTTTGATTTATGCAAAAAAAAATTAAAACTCAGGCACAAATATTTAAGTATTTTTCCATCATACCTCAAAAAACTTTATTTACGACACCAAACAATAAAAGTAAATCTGAAAGGAGGTTCGCAAGTAGAAGATGTTATACATCCAAAGCATTTTTATGGGCCTGAAACTTTTTTTCTTACCTTATAAAAAGACTCGTTTAACAAAAATTCACAATTAAACATAAAGCTAAAATATCATTTACTCGTAATATTTAAGCAAAATTTCTATAATATTTCAAAAACACATGGTTTTGCATGGCATCGCCTTAAAAAGAAAAACAAGAAAGACTTCCATATCCTTGTGTCCTATATGTTATCAATTTAGATATCTTTCTTGGGTGCAATATTGCTCTAATCATTAGAGTAATATTAAAGCAAATTAGGGTGTAACCCCTGTGCGTCACTAATAAGTACCACTATACGCTAACTTACACCCCCTCTCAACATTATATCATTGAACGGGGATCATAATATTATTTCGTTCTTAGATATTACGTTTCCCATAACTTTGATAAATTTGCTTACGCCGTCATGCAATATTGTAACCAAATATATTCAACATTAAATTAGGTACGTAAAATTCAGAAAGCAAAAAAAATGCGTTGACCTAGAAATTTCTAAATAAAACACAACAGTTTTTGCTGCTTGAAAAAATAGATTTCGTGATATGTAATCAAGATTCATTTAAAAAAACGTCTTGTTATTTTTTCTTCTTGGTTATTTTTTTGCTACAGGGAATACCACACAAGAGTTCCAACTGCTTCCAAGCGTCTGGAGACAGTTGAACTATGGCATTCCCAATCGGGGTATGTTGTGAGGCTTAAGGTACTACGAATGGGGAGGAGATAGGAAAGAGGAAGGTTTTAAAGTACTTGGCTATTCGGATCTAGTCAACAAAACGGCTAAATCCATTACAAGCAACGTTCCGATTCTGAATGGTGGTCTTTCACCGGGGCGATACTTGAAGAATCTACCACTCTTCTTGTTTCTTTTTTTTTTAAATAAATCATTTTTCTTTTCTTACATAATTAAATATAAACGATTTCCTTTGTCAGGACTTACGTCTCTAGAAATACAACCTTTTCTTATTTGGAACTGATATTAATTGAAATCATCATTTTTTTAAATCAAATCTCCACATATCTAATTATATACCTACTTATAATGTATTTTAGCATAGATTTTTCTAAATTTCAAATGAAACTAATATTTTTTCTTTAAAGTCAAGTTACATTCCGTAATTTTTCAATATAAATAATAATTAGTTCTTTCTATGCATTTAGGCAAGGTAAGTAAAAAACATGTTAAAATGTAATTAAATTATGCCATTTCTATCCAACAAAACCACAAAGCATTGCTTGAAAATTAGTCGAAAATAACCGACAAAGACCAGTGAATTTCGATCTGAGTTCACAACTGTTCGTTTTCTACTTATTGTGATAGTGCTCCAAGGATTGCTATAAATTTTGGAAGGCAGCAAATTGGCAAATGCATTTCCTGTTACGTAGATAAAGAGAAAAGAGAGAATAATATATATACCTACCTACTACTTATAAATAAAATGTATAAAGCGCGGTTTACCAACGCTAAAAATCTCTGTTTAAATTAATATAATTTCAACTATCAATTCAAATGTTCTTTTTCATTTCACTTGAAAAGAAACATACGTAAACATGCTTAGTTGTCGAAAAGTATTCTACAATCTGAAATTCAAGCTTTAAATCGCCAAAACATTGGAGTGTAGTTCTGCTACCCTAGCATAAGTACATTTTTGTATCGATTTCGATGTTTTCATTTCTAATTTATATTCGCTTAATTCCTTATAATTAACATTTTGACAATTGCCAAATTCGGTCGGATAAGTTCATCATAAATTATGTTTTTTTTTTATGGTTTTAAAATTTATTTTGTAGAACTCCATTTTAATTCTAAGGTTTTTTTAATTTTATTTACACAATAATTATTATTATGATTAACTATGATTATTATTTTGATTACAGTTTAATAATGCCCTCAGAAGGCAAAACAGCTGTCACGCGTAAAAATAAGTACCTAGCAGAACTTTTAACTAAAAATTGTTTTTTTAAATTAAAAATAATAATAATTATTGTTTTAATAAAATTAAAAAACCTAAAAAAATAATAAATTATGTTGTATTTAGCGAATATAAATTTAAAATTAAACCATCGAAATTATTACTAAATGCATTGTGTTGGGGTAGCAGATCTAAGTTTTAGATTTTTCTGCAACATAGTTTAAATATTCGATTGAATCACAGATTGCGCAAAACTTTTACAAGAATTCGGTCACTAGTGTGAAGATCCGTTAAAAGCCTTGTTCTAGATTAATGCAAATTTCCGTCCTTCTAGGTCTGGGTAAAGCACCCTCCCAATAAATAATTATCCCACATAACCAACACAACGTTGCGAAAACCGTTTTTCTGAAATAACAAAAACTTAAAACAATAATTACATCTCACATCTTCACAAAAAACACAGTCACATTTTTTTTTAAAAATAAGGCTGATTCTTTCATTTGAACTTATGATTACAAAACCATTATAACTTATTTTCGATAAATAACTTTTGACCGGAGCGGTTTCACATTTTAACAAACATCTTCAGAATGGTAAAATATAAAATAATATGGTATTTATAAGATCCATATCTGGAATGAACACCATTGGCTTTTAGTATTTTTGATTTATTTGTGACATGAACGACTTTACCATTACATTTAAATATACCTTCGGGTGGGATTTTTACTTTCTGGAAGATTATATAGTGATAAGCTAGATAAATTTGGACTTTTATATAATATCTATTTTTTTAACGTTATTTTTAACTGTTGCTGTTTTCTGATTCGACTCTTTTTTCCTGTCTTGATTGTTCAATATTAAGCAGTAATTTAAACTTTACCAGGCTGAAGATGCCCGTTAGAAGGTGATACCGGTGCGTTGTAAAATTAATAAGTGGAAATAAGTTATAAAGGTTTTTAATCATAAAATCTTTTTTTTTAATTCCACCACGAATTAACGGTTTCAAAAATTGCTGATTTTTATTTTTACTGCATTCGGTTTTTCAAAAAATAAGTTTTTTGCAAACTTATGTTTGAACATTGTGAGCCTTTTATTTTAAATAAGCTACTGAGATTCTTACTGATAAAAAAAAACAAAAAATCATAATGAGACTAAAGATTTTTTTTTGTATAAAAAGTAATTGGAAACTCGATACACTATTTCAGTTTAGCGCGAGAGTCTGAAAACAAGAACCGTAATTGCTGGAATATATTTTTTCTTCCACGAATCATTTTCGCAGGATTTTATATGCGCCGTAAACTTTAATATATTTTCTAGCTGCAATATCAAGTTTACGGCGTGAAACCATTGAAATATAGAACATTAGACCAGTCCTTCAAACATGGAAAATCCAATGAAATCAGGCTCTGACCTTTTATGAAATTTAAACTAAAAAGGATTAAACGTATTACTTTACTTTGAAGTGGAAGTATGTCATCAATCGAGGAATACACAAAATATGTAAACACCACTTGGACGTGATCACTGCCATGGGTCATGGACAGCCAGGCACACAAATCTATCCATTCTGAAAGAGCAAGGCATCCAAAATAGGCTGTCAACGGTTTATCTACAACGTATCATAAGATACTTCAGACATGTCGCTAACCAAATTGAAAAGTCGAACCTGGAGAAGCTTATGGTCACCGGCAAAGTGGAAGGCAAGAGATGCAGAGGAAGATCACCCACGTGTTACCTAACCACTTGAAATGTCACGGCGTCCGGAAGGTCTGTGTTCGCGGCTCTCCGTGAAGCAGAACCCTGAGGATTGGAGGGGGTTGGTTCACCAGGGACGAAGTAGGGTGCCACGATCCTTAGCAAGGAGACAAAGAATCGAGAAGGAGATGTGATCATTAAGCCGTTCTTAAAGCGTGACTAATAAACTGCCTTGTCTTTGGCCTTACCAGACCGATTGACGTGGTGACAATTTCTATTTGAGATTGTGACAAAACTGTTTGTATGTTCTATTTCATTGCCAGAAATCACTTTCATAATATTCCCTGATCGAATTCTCAAATCAAACGAACCCCATTTATTCAAAAGCGGAACCTTTTGCCAAATCAACGGTTTTTTATTAAAGGAAAGACATAGAAGGTGCTATTTGCTTTAAAGATCTCCATTTTCACACAAAGCGGGAGGCAGTTGTATCCATAAATAGGATACGCCCCTTTGCCGAAATGGTGCCATTTTATGGGTTACCAAACCGATATAAACTTCCGACCTAAAACACTACAGGGTGAATTATAAATAACTATCCCTTTTATACTTCCCTAAAAGTACGTAACTTCAGAAATTCACAAGTGAACGGCGTTAAAAGTCAGACCCGGAACAAAACACTGCACTAGTAAGTTGTAGTTATAGATCCCGACCAAAAGTACCATTCCCCGAAATGGATGTTTCAAGCATTGATTTTTTATATTTATGTACATCTATGGTTTTGAGTTATTTGTGATATAAAAGGTTCAGGATTAATATTGGAATTGATTATAACGTGTTACAGAAACGTCAAGATGATTGTTTTCGGCTGACTAGAATTTATATAATAATTATGGCCGAATAGATCCTGATGATTCAACCAATAACATGTTATTTTCTTCCATCAGGTCAAACCCATTTCGGTATGTTTTTTCATGTTAAGAATAATATTTTCAATTATCGAAGGAAGCAATCACTTTGTAGCTTGACATTATAATTGAAATAAAAAATAATTTTGTTTTTAAGCCACTTTATTTATACACATATAACAATTCGACCAGTTTCGGTTAAACTTAACCTTCTTCAGGAACGTATACGTTCCTGAAGAAGGTTAAGTAACCGAAACCGTTTTTAAAGTTCAAAATACCTTGGAAAAAATATTTTCAACTCAGAATAGACATATTTCTTTTTTTTTCTACCTTGGAAAAACCTCTATCATTATGGGTACTTTTATATGTCTGACATTATAATATTTAGATAATTTTAAAACGTATTATTATTAAGTAGATACTAATGTTTGTAAAATCTTCTATTTAAATATTCAAGAATTAATTTCATTTTAAATTCTGAAGAAACAGTTCTGAAATGAGACCCCACACTGCTTCAAGAAAACATGCTTGCTGTTTGTTGTGTTCTATTTTCGAATCCCTCACATAAAATCGGGAGAGAAATGGTTATTCAAATGAAACCTTTTATTTTCGAGTGTGAAAGTCAAAGGATTTTTATATAGCATCTAACCCTGAAACCAAATGGTAAAAAAAGCCTTTTTAAATAGTGAACTCAAGAAAAGCAACAAAGCAATCTATCATTTTTCAAAAACCACTACATATTAAGTTCGTTAAAATGTAAAATGATAAAATGAGCCAGAGATACTAATTTCTTGAAATTACGATTCCAAATTAAGTTGTTCTATATTAATTTATGTAACGTATTTTTTGTCTAAATCCTTTTCATGTGAATAAGACCGTTTACATTCTAATTGGAGTCTTACAATATCATTTGTTTTACTAAATAAAAAAAATCCGCCAAACAGTTTTACTATTTTCGTAATTACGTTTTTGGTTCAAATAAATCATTTTATAATGCACATTTACATAGGTATAAACTAGAGTCTAGCTACTTAACCATCTAAGATGTTTAGAAAACACCTTTCACTTTGTCTAAGAGGTAGATGAGCATATAATACTCGTATATGCTCGGATTTTATCAATTGTGTAAAATGATATTAAATAAAATTAAAGTATTATAAAATTGTTTAATGTTCAAACCATCAAAAACATACATATTATGTTTATACATATTTTTAAAGAACAGTTCTAATTGATTTATGGATACCCTGCAATTTAATTATGAACCCTAAAATCGCTCGTATTTGTCAGTTTCGCGGTTCATTGAAACCAAATCGTTAAAACTGAAGACTAACATTTAGGGTTTTTATTATTGTCAGAAAAAAAAATTCGCATATTAGAGTTCCGGATACCAACGTAATTTTTCAAAGAAAACGGAACATCTAAATAACTTTGAAGTGCTGAATTATCTTAATTTTTCTATTAACGCTTTTACATTTGAATAATTTACCAATAAAAAAAAAACGGAGAAATTTGACGGCGATAATAACAGGCGATAAGACGGTTATGGCAATTATAAAGAATAGATAATGCAACTAAGTATAAATTATTGGTATAATTAACGAAGTTTTAATAACTCGAATAAACATTTAGATAGTACAAATAATCTATCAAAATTCTTTCGTTGCGTTCAAATTCTAAAAATAATAATCAATTGACGAAATTCGATTCTAAAAATTGATTAATCGAATGACAATTCGCTGTATTTGATGCATCATCCAAATTATAGCCTTGTTTTTTTTTTTAAGAAACACAATTTTGGCGTGGCTGTATTTTTTAATGAAAAATGGTCGTCTGTATTCATATTATTCATTTTTTAACATTATGTTTAGATTGTTTCATGAAATCCGATTTGTATTACGTCCGTCATTGTACTGTACTGTGCGCTGTTGTCCATATAAAAGCAAATATTAAAATCATAAGTATTATTAAATATATTATTTAATTATTGTATTCGAAGCATTTCCTGTCGTAACCCAAATAAAAAACTTTAGGAAACATTATTTCAATTTGACAAATCTGTTCTTGTCTTTTTATCCGCTACTCGTATATTTTACCTAGAAGATATAAGAGCAACTCTTGAAATCATATACGAGGCCTGTTCAAAAGAAATGGTGAATTTTGAATTTTCGCGGGCTGTGTACATTCGATTATCGATTTTTTTTGTTTGTTGGTACACATATGTTTATCATATGTTAGCATTATTAGCCATTTTGGATTAGTGGTTTGTTTTTGACAACTGGAAAGGTTAGTCACGTTTTTGTGTGTTCTTCGATTTTTTACTTTTGAAAAAAATGGATCAAAGAATATGTATTAAATTTTGCGTTAAAAATGGAATAAAGTGCTCCAACGCACTTAAAATGTTGACTGTGGCATTCGGCGAGTCTTCTTTGTCTCAAAAAAGTGTTTATAAGTGGTACAAGCGCTTTACAGAAGGCCGAGAAGATGTTAATGACGATGAGCGTCCTGGAGTTGCGGAAAAACAAATCATGGATTTTATTCTGTGATCTATTTTTTTCAAAAGTAAAAAATCGAAGAACACACAAAAACGTGACCAACCTTTCCAGTTGTCAAAAACAAACTAATCACTAATTCAAAATGGCTGATAGTGCTAACGTATGATAAACACACGTGTACCAACATAACAAAAAAAAATCGATAATCGAATGTACACAGCCCGCGAAAATTCAAAATTCACCTTTTCTTTTGAACAGGCCATGTATATGTATAGGTTTAGTTTGTATCCGGTTACTAAATAAAGCTTATCCATAAGACATCAAAGTTACTTTAGATTCCAGAATCTTCATCTTCTGAGAGCAATTTACGAGATTGGCGCGGGACGATGTACCTGTATGACCGTACGAGGACGAGTCAATAAGAAAATACATAATTCAAACCAAAGGGAAACACTCCAAGACGATCCGGTCAATATTAAACACAGGGGGAGGTTCATATGTAACTATACTTACACAAATTTATTGGTGATGCGGTCAACCAACTATGTGTTCTTAAGAAAAGTGTTAAAATTTTGAGTTATAGTTATGTCAATTAGAATTTTCTTGTTAATTATTAAAAGAAAGAACAAAGACGGCCTCCATGGTCGAGTGGTAAGACGCTCGACTACGAATCCAAAGGTCGCGGGTTCAAACCCGGCGTGCGCCAATAACTTTTATTTAATTAATATGTGTCATAACACATTTAATTCATATAAAAATAATAACAAGTATATTTGCGGCACGTTCCAGAGTGGTAGATACTCTAAGTATCGCCCTGGTGAAAGACCACCATTCAGATTCGAAACGTTGCTTGAAATGGCTTAAGCCGTGTTTGGTGACCAGATTTGAATAGCCAGGTACTTCCCAACCTTCCTCTTCCCGATCTCCTTCCCCTCCCCACTACCTTCAGCCTCACAACATACCCAATTTGGGGATGCCATAGTCTCACTGGCTCTAGACGGTTGGGAGCAGTTGAGACTCTTGTGCGGTATTCATGTAAAAAAAAAAAAAAACAGAAAGTCTCACGAACGGTGAGCTCTGGCACCTTGAATTTCGCAAAGCTTTTTCCGTCCAGAATTGCTAGTTCATCTATTATCAACTACAAAATTATTATTTTTTCGTAAACGTTGGAGCTTTATATGTGTATATTTATATATATATATATATATATACATATATAATTTCTAAGGATGATATAGGCCCTGAGGAAAATTATAAAAAAATTGGGTGCGCGTTTGGCGAGTTTCCCGACTATGCACCAGTGCCGAAGGGATTAATGACGCAAGTATATTATTTAATAAAACCGTATTATTAACTTTATATATATTATTCGTATTAATTTATTAAAATAAGACAAGATGCCATTTTGTTCGTTTCAATACAATTATTTGACGAAGCCGGGCGTTAAAACTAGTTTATATTATTGAAAGTTTTCGAAAGCGCCGTTTTAGTGTAACATTGTTAAGGGGGGTTTACAAGTTGTGTTCGAGATAATATGTAAGATCTAATAACTGTTGTTAAATTAATATGTACATCTGAATAAACTCCTCACTTCTGCAGATATAATAAAGCAGTAGGATTAAATTAAAGCAATCTCATTATTAAACAATTTTACAAATGTCACGGAGTGCCATTGTGTGAAAAATATTTAGGATTTGCTTAAAAGAAATTTCGGAAATTTGAGGATAATTTTATTTCCATTGTATTATGGTCGCTTGGTAAAAAAACTCTAACTCTGTGAACATACAAAAAATAAAAATGACTTCAAAGGGCATTTATCTTAAATGGGTGGAAAACATATTTATATATATTTTGCTTTTTGCATCGGCATTAACTATACATAATTGCCTTTGTGAGTACGTACGGACGAATGTGAACTTTTCAAATTTGGAACTGATGTTGATTGAAATAATCAAATTTTAAAAAAAATAATCTTTTCAAATTCTTACCCAACTAATAAAGTGTATCTACAATGTATTTTAACAGACATTATTCTATATTTTAAATGAGTGGATTACCTAAAGTAATTTAAAAACTAATTTTTCATTAGTGTATCAAACCAAAATCCAAAATGTGCAAAATCTTTCACTTGTCAATTCAAGAATATTCTAAAACAACGTTAACCGTGTTATATAAGAACTCAAACTACTTGTTACCGTAGCTAACCTACTGGCAAATTTAATATTTATATATGCATGTATACAAAAATGTTGTCAAAAGATTTTGGAGAGTTATAATGTATGATTAGTGTCTTCGCTTTCTAACAATATGTTAACACTACATAATCAGCATTCCTGTTGACCTACCATAAAATAAACAGATGGTAAAGTTTTATACTTCGACACGTTCAGCACAAAAATAACCCCGAGTAAGTTTTTTCTGCTAATTTAAGTGCCAAAACTTTAAACAACCAGCTTCCAAGCTTAGGTGAGAAAATATGTTCCAAAGTTCTACTCTTTTTTAATGAAACAAAACAAAAACGAAAATAAGCTTTGGAATAATTTACCCGCGCAAATAGGTAAGTTAGCAATGCGCCAAAAAGAGAAACAGGTTTTAATTAAGAGCATTTGTTGGGAAAGTTTCTACGCCGCTGGGAGACTTATTATAAACGCCGCAAACTTTTTACACTTGAGGTGGGTGACTCAAAAGAACTACTGTGCCTGTCTTTAAGCTTGATTCACACCAACGTCCGGATCCGCTCAGTGCCGATATTGTTCCGCAAGAGAGCTTATTGATATGGTATGAATATCAATCAAGGAGTATGTGCCAAGACAAAGTTGTATGGCAGTATATCCATCTGCCCACCCTTGTGATATTTAACTACTTATTTAGTTAAATAATTATTTTGAAGTGTAAAAATACTTACAACGCAGATTTTTTTTAAACCATTTTTTTATGACTAAATGATTTTTTTAGTAATTAATAAAAATATTATTTAGTGATAAAAAAATAGTTTCGATAAAAAAAATCTGCGATGTTAGTATTTTACAATTCAAAAACTCAATTATTTAACTAAATAAATAGTTAAATATCACAAAGGTGGCAGCAGGCCTGCCATACAACTTTGTCTGCTATCTTGATTGATATTCATACCATATCAATAAACTCTCTTGTGGAACAATATCGGCACTGAGCGGATCCGGACGTTGGTGTGAATCAAGCCTTATACTTCGCCTTCGGGCAATCCAATCTATGAGTATATTGCAGCGTGTTTGCCGTATCCGCACGATTTTTTCGATTTCGGTCTTTCGTGCTTATTCGCATTGCATTACATTAATTAAATAACTGAAAGTGATAAGAAGAGATGACGTAAATTAATTTTGATTTTAGTTCAAATGAGTCAACTTCTATACATATCGCCAATATCAATTAACGTTTGGTGCTAAAATTACATTTTAAATCCGGTATTAAAATGTATTTAAATGCTACCCGAGTGGAGAAGTTATTATTATTTTCGTAAAACCGATGCCCAATAGATAGGACAGGCGGCACTAGAAAACATTTGTTGAAGAGGAGGGAGAGGGGATACCCTAGATTAATAGTGCATTTTGAGATTTTCATAAACTTCTCACTGCTGAAATAATCTCTAGTTGCTTTAAATGAGTTGCTAAATAATTTTTTCAAGATTTTTTTTTTCTAAAACTAGCAATGTAATTTAAACATTTTTCAATATATGGAGGACACAACAAATTCTTTAGGAAATAAAAGTGTTTCAATGCTATTAACATGTATGTATAATGCTGAAATTAAGTGATCATACTTAAAAGGAGTTACTGAAAATAAAAGTCAATTTCAAAAAATTTACGTTAAATTTTGAAAAATCGAAAATCTGATTAGGATTGTTCAACCGGAAACTTGCTGTACTTATAGGCAGAAGATGAGCTGTTGTCACTTAATATGACTTTCGAAGGTCTAATTGTGTTTTAAATTCTAAAATTCTTAAGATTAATTTTTAGTTTTGGAGTATTAAAATACTTTCACGGTGCTGAAAAAAATCACATTGAAATTTGAAAATTTTCACAAAATAAATGGAGAAAGCGGGATCTCACTGATCTCAGCCATCTCGAGCTACCGTTTGGCAACTGAATCGCAATCTTTCACCAAGGCGATACTGAAAGTCTCTCGTACTTTGTGACAAGGTAAAAAAATTTTTTTTCTTTTAAACAGCATTTTCTTTGCGTTGAACATTGAATTTCTGTTCAGTAGCGTCACGAGATTTTTCCTAATGCAAACTTACCAGCTCCTCGTGCACTTTTTGGTGAAATATAATTTAAAGTAATGTAGTTAAATGTTATAAAAAGCATAATTTCGACTTTTGGCTATCTAGAAAACACTAATTTTAGTGTCAATCTATTTTTTTTAAAAATAATTAAAATTATCAAATAAATTATGTTGAATAAAAGTCAAAAGTTTAATAAAGTGCCAGTGTTACGTTCACATGTTTTCTGTTTAAATATAGGAACCTTTATAAGAACTGGGTTAGAGAAAGTGCAATATGAATGACTTGGTTTCAAATATAATCTGAATTTTAACTCTAAAGCAGTACCTAAGTATGTCCCACTAAAACTATCGAACAGTGATAATATCTGTCGTGGTGAAATTTTTGTACATCTTTTTGGTGTGAAATCTCCAGAACGACGAAACTGTTTTTAACAAGCATCTTCGTCATGAGCTGTAGGGGCTTGGAAATATTCATTTAACTTTTTGACCGCCATAATACGGGTATGTGTATAGTCCGGTGGTTGTGAAATCCGAATATACCTACATACACTAAATTCATTCCATTGAACTAAGAAACATAAAAAACTAGAAAAGATGGCATGTTGTTTTTTTTTAAATATATTCAAAGCAACTTGCAGTAAAACACTATATCGGTACCTGTCAACATATTCTGAGTTTTTTTCTAGCCTATCGACACGATTCTCATCACATTAACGTTATTAATTTGAATATTCAAATACGAGCCCGAGGCATTTGCCCACGATGCCCAATTCTCGGCCGCGCCACTGCCTTTCGTCGTTCATAAATACCTCTGTGTTTATCGTTGGTTCCACTTGGGGGTTTCTGTGCATATTACCATTCAGAATAAACCTATTTACGAAAGCTTATGCTAATGAAAATTCAACACAAAAACCTACTCAAAGTGTTTTTATCCTATTACAATGCAAACGAGTTGTTTCTCTTCGCTTTTACAAAAACAGAAGCTCTAATTAGCGATTGTTAGCCTAATGAGATAAAAATATACGTCCCGCACGCTGTACCATTATGGAGATGTGACTAAAAAGGGCTTGTATCATAAAACACAATGTATTTTGTGTATTCCGGATGTAACCCACATAAAATTAAAATAATTACAATAAGGCACAATACTCACAATAGTTACTTTTATAACTGTCAATAAAAATAATAATGTTGGCAATATTAATAAATTTCACATGCTCTTGCGGTGGTTTTTCTGTAAATGGCAGTCATTATCAAGGCCTTATTTCATTGTAAATGTATTTTATAATACATAATATAATATAATACAGGTAAAAACTGCTTGTTTCTGCGAGGCCCTGGAGGTAGCTTTTTTTGGGCTTCGCCTAATGTAGAAGGTGTGTTTGTTAGTAGGTTTTTAACCCCCTTTTTGTACCTATAAAAAATCTAGCACTGGGAAGGTGTTAAAAATGAAAAGAAAAATTGAATTATATTGTACTAACTTTTCGATCGTAATAAAAAAAACATTAGTATGATACATAATATAGAGTACCCAGGGGCAAACAGACATGGGACAAACGGACACCCCCTTAACATTTTACGTTACCAATGGCAGTCTATTTTATCGATTAGCCATTTTAGAGTTTTTTTCTTAGAGGCTTTTGCGAACAGTGTAAAATTCCAAATCCGCTAAAATAATAGAAATCTCTTATTATAAACGTCAAAAAATATGTTCTCAGTGTACAAACTGATGAGTACTACTAACGTTTAGCAATATTTGTATAAAGCAAACGTCATTTTTACATTTTATTTGACGGTGATACGATGAGGTTATGTTTTTATCTTGTCATACACATATCCGCTCGTGGGTATTGGTTGTTAAATTAGTACCACCGTCTATATCTATTATTTTAATCCCAAAAAAATAAAATGTATTTGGAGTAGACGGACACCCACAAACGGACACTGCATAAAAATATCGCATTTTATCAGTTTTTCGTTGTATTTTTATAGACAAGGGTACGTAGTCGTGAAAAGACATCTGCTCGCTGCAAATGGGATGAAGAAGCGATGTCGGAAGCTGCAAAAGCCGTAAAAATCGACAAATGCTTCTACAAACACCAGCTCGAACGTTAAATGTACAAAATATACTAAGAGGAAGGGTTATGATCATGGAAGACATGTCGAAATTTGGGAACTATACAACTCTAAAACTTACCAAAACTGCGTTCATTTTAAATTCACGAGACCAACGTATGAAACCAAATTAAAATTAACAAACTCCCATTTACTTATAAATTCAATCTCACTATTTTATGGAATTTTACTTGGTACTTAACTAAATCGAAAAAACTAAGTTAAAATTTTAGGTATTAAAAAAACTTTTCCGAAAATTTCAATAAACAATTGTAACTATAATATTTCTGGTTTCACTCTATTGAAGTTTCTTTTCCAGAAATAATTAGTTTTCACTTTTGATTCGAGTTCGGCTCCCCCCTAAACTTCTTTTATCGATTTTGAATGAAAATGGTTATAGAAATAAAAATATATGAATATCTACCAATTTTTTTTTTTTTTAACCCGGAGCACACGACGGATATTTTTCGATGTGGCATCGCAATCGGATTAGCGTGGGATGGACACGTTGGATAAAGCCTTACACACACCTCTGGCGGCTTTACTGCGGATTTTTTTTTGATATTTTTTCTATAATTCTTAGTCATTTTTATTATAATATAAGTATTATTAATATTATTATTGAATTTCCTTTGATTAACGGCTAGCATTTCTAGTGGATATATGGAAAGTCTCGTACATAAATCATGAGACATGTTCTTTTCAATATTTTTTTACAAGTTCGTTCAACAATAATAATTAGGTAAAGGAGTATTATGAACTTATACTGAAGTGTGCAAGTGTTTGTTTTGCATATGCATTGATGTGTTTTGGTTATTTGTGTTGTTTTATTAATTTTTAATTTTACCTGTATTGAATATAATATAATTTTAACAGAAAATTACTTTAAAAGGCACCCAAAAGTACATATTTTTGGAGACCAGTAATAAACCCTGTCTTGTTGAACATGGTTTATGGTTTTATGAAAAAGATCTAGAGGTTTAAATGATAAAAAAAGAGTACCAGTTCCGAGTGCCGCGAATGAAATTAACTCCCCACCCAACAGTTATGTGAACCGTATTGCATTTCACTTAGTGAGCTAACAGTTTAGTAAAAAAATATATTGTGAGTTCATCGACGACCTCCATGGTCAAGTGGTAAGAAGCTCGACTACGAATCCAAAGGTCGCGGGTTCAAACCCGCCGTGCGCCAATAATTTTTATACAGTTAATATGTGCAACACATTTTAATTAATATAAAAATAATAAAAAGTATATTTGCGGCACGTTCCAGAGTGGTAGATACTCTAAGTATCGCCCTGGTGAAAGACCACCATTCAGAATCGAAACTTTGCTTGAAATGGCTTTAGCCGTGCTTGGTGACCAGATCTGAATAGCCAGGTACTTCCCAATCTTCCTCTTCCCCATTTCCTTCCCCTCCCACCTACCTTCAGCCTCACAACATACTCACTGGCTCTAGACGGTTAGGAGTGGTTGCGACTCTTGTGCGGTAATCAAAATCACTGTAAAAAAAAATCGTACAGTAGCGTGATAGGAAATGAATTGTTTGCGTAAGAGCAAAAACATCAAAACCAGAAGAAGCGTAGTATTTTCCGGTAGTATTATTTATATTAGATGCTTACTATAATTTTGTATTGCGATCACACAATACCCATACAGGTTTCGGACAGTGGAACTTTGGAAATACAATGAAAATGGAGAAAGAAGGAGAAAGTGAACGGAAATAGAAAGATTGCGAAGTAACTGCCTATGCTAAGATATGTTACACTCTGAAACGACGTGCGAAAATGTAGATGATTTTTTTAAAATTAGACTGAATAATTTTGCTAACATTTTTCTCTTCGCCGAGTCCTTGAGACCCCGAACTTCAGAGTTACGCTAAACCTAAAGCTCTTGGTGCCAGTCATTTTGAAATCAAGTGTAAACCGTTTTTGTGCATAGTATGTTATTCTGATTAATTTTTATCTTTACTTTTTCCCTCAACCTCTACTTAACCTCCGAAGCCCTTACTGCTCTACCATTGGGGTAGGGTTTTGAAGATCTAAAAGTGAAATTTGTATTTCGTCCTTGTAAAATAACCATATGTAGTAACTGTTGAAATTCATTCGTGTCTAAATATGTTTGTTATTTGTATATAGACAAGAAGTAGGTATAAAGGAATACTGTTTTGTATGTTGGGAAAACGTTTTTAAAATGTTGACCTCTCCATTGAGACCTCCTTGTACCTACATTGCTAAACGTTGATTCCATTGGGTCCTCCTAATATCTACATTGCAAAATGCTGACAACTCCATTGCTTCCTCCTACCTATTCTGCAAAACGTGTAGCTCCACCAAAACTTATTTTACAGATCTGTCAAAGGTTCGCGCTTTGCACAATATTTTTAAGTGAAATTTATTACCGTGAAAACAAATTAATATAGTTATTAAAAAAATAACAGTCTTATCAGTTTTTTGTAAAATTATTCAAATAGCAGTTGACAAACCTGCAATTTAAGTAACTCTAATAATGTGTTTTCAAAGAAATGTAAAAACAAATTTTTAAAAGACCACGGACATATTTTATTTTTTATGACCGACCGGTTTCGCTTAGCCATCATCATTTATCATTATTCTTTAATCACCTTCTCAGTTGACGTTTTGTTTCATTCCATTCATATTATGTCTCTTTCACTCTGTTCCTTTGTTATAATTTAAATGTTATTATTTTGTTTTCTCATCGTTCTGTTATTTATTTTATATTTTGTTCTCCCTCTGTATGTATATATAACCGCACACTTTGTATTTTTTTGTGTATCCTGATGATGTTTAAGCTAAGCGAAACCGGTCGGTCATAAAAATTAAAATAATATCCGTGGTCTTATACAAAGTTATTATTTCATTTATTTAAATATGTCAAACCACAAAGTGATTGCTTTCTGCGAAAATGAATAATATGTTTTCAATTATGTATACAATTTTATGTTTTCCTACCTCACCAACACTCATTTCAGGTTTTATGTAGGTGGCACTTGGGGCTTTCAAACGATGCCAGCTGATGTCAATTTTAACGGAATTTAATGGGTTTCAGGAAAAGGCTAAAATTTTATATTTAATAAGAAACCGCTGCATCTTTCGATGAAGCAAGTCTTGGTTTCAGCCAAACGATATATTTTATGATTTGAAAGAAAATATTCAAATATTGAACTCGATTCTCATAATGCACTTGGGGTGAAATTTCACTAATGTGTTATATTGAAATGAAATATCATTAAAAATTAATTACAAATCATATTTAATTACAAAACAAATAACTCTAATACACTTATTCGACCTTACCCCTTGCCACGGCCCTTATTTGAAGATAATAATAATACAATGTGGAAAAAAGTTTCACATTTTTTTAACATTACAGAATTCCACCATGAATATAGTTTTGAAAAACATTAATATCAATCATCTTAATCTAATCATCTAACATCAATATCAATATCGTAATCGAATAACTCCAGTTAGCATTAGTGAATTGGCATGAGTTCAAAAAATTTATTCTAAAGATGATTCATTTTTATGTTTAGTATTTGTTATTCTGATGTTTCTGATCATAGTTACTTTTAAAATAGAAAAATCCATTAATTCAGATACATAAATCAAAGTTCTGTAATTTTGTGTGATGAGAGAACGAACAGAGTCCGGTTCTGCGTATTTAAAATAGCGGCCAAGAACAACTCTAGCTACATTATAAGAAAACAAAAGAAAAACTACTTAAAATGTTTTTAAAAAAATATGTACGTCGTTTACTTTTAATCTTCAAGGTCCATTGGAAACTATTACATAAATGGTGTGTGTTTTTATGAGCCGAATGCGTCAATTGAATTTAATGCTCGAGACAAACTGTTTTTATTCCATTAACCGTCCTTAAGTTATTTTTTTCTTTTTTCGAATGAGTTTATTATTATCATTTTTCATAAATTATTAAATAGTTAACTTTTGTTCCAATGATCTGAGCTCATCTCGGTGTTTTAGCTAATTTGAAAAAACGCTTTAGAGCAGATCCGGGAATGGCCGAATGAGCTCTAAAGAAGTGAGTGTATTATTATGCAAGAATTCCCCGCAGCAGAAGCCTCGCTCCGAATTATCCAAAGCACCGGATAATGGAGAGTCAGGCGATCCAGCTTCCAGTTTTATTGGCTTACATAATGCAATCAGCATAACATAGCTGGCTCTAGCGGGCCGGAGTCAGTGCAAGGGGCCATCCCGTGGCTGATATTGCGGGTGGTATGTGGGCCGCGGTGCCTGGATGCGAGTATCTGCATTTTACCATTTTACGGATTGCACGCTAATGCACACAAATTAAGGTACTTGGGGTGTGTCAGGAGATCGGTATTATAGTATGTGAAAAATGCCCTTTAGCAATAAGCAAGTAGGTACTAGGGGGGCAATATTATGGGTCATCTAATGGATGCAAATATCGTGCTTTTCTTTTTAAATTTCTACTGAAATACCGAAACGTTTTCATAGAATATGGCACCACCAATATTGGGAATTGTTAAACGGATAAAAATATGGGAGAATGAATAGAAACCTTGAAATAACGGGTATATATTATCTAAAAATTTGAATTGTAATCAAAAATATTAATTGATGCTCATTTCATTGAAGTGGTCAGCTGCCCAAACACCGACTCTTACTGAATATTGTATCGTTCCAGTGTCCCCATATTAAGTCATATTTGTAGAGTTCATCAAATATAATAATATGCATGCACAGAAAAAACTAAGATTATGTTTATCGACAATACGGTGAGAATCGTACCCGTTTCGTATTAAACTATGGCAATATCATAATGACTCTATGATGATAATAATATAAATAATTGAAAACATAATATCTTCCTGAATTACTTGTTTTATTTTATTTAGATATAATACATACAGTCCGCGTGTGGGTGTGGGTGTAATACCATTATTAGGACGTTTACGAAATGTTATCAAAATAAAACACATTAAAGTAAATTATGTTAATGATGTTTTCGCACAACATGTTTATGGAATTGTGTGAAAGGCTGGTAACGTGAAAATATTTTTTTTAAATACCTAGTATTCTTATTGTACGCTCCTACGTGCAGGTATTTATTTTTACCCCATCCTCTTTTCCCATAAACATAATCCCACTCTCCATTATTAATACCCGTGTACCTAAATAAACAAGGAATTAATATTTTCCGCTTGACGGGTTTGATTGTTGAATACAAAAAACTTTTTACGATTTCCTTCCTGCTCGCAGGTATTGTAAAATATTAATTTTCACACAAAACTACCCAGTGGTAGTACAGGCTGAGTAAATTTTCACTACAGCTACAAAATAGGGAATAACAGGGTGTTCCCATAAATACCATAATTGATAACAAAGCACGCATTTACAATTTTTTCTCGGGATTATAGTCTTCTCTTAAATTAAACACTGGTTTATGTTACTTAAAGGTCAGCACTCAAAAATGACACTAAACGTTACTTTCTAGCATTCTAATACAAGCAATCCTACAAATGATGTATCTGAAAAAATTTTATGGGTAATTAAAAAAATGTCTGAGGTTTCCAGTGATTACAATGCTTCAACTATAATTCTATCAATTTTATGGAAAATTTACTAAAACGTCATTAAAATGTGCAGTTTTGAAACCATAAAAGGCATTTTTGAACATTTCACCTAAAATTATAGCATGCTTTTCATAAAGAATTTAAAAGATTACTTTTTAATAATTATATACACTGGAAACCTCAGTTATTTTTTTAACTACCCATATAGAATTAACAGATGAATCATTTGTTGTTTTTCTTGTACTAGAAAGCCAAAAGGTGTCTATTTTTGGGTGCTGACCTTTAACGGAATATAAATAAGTACACAAATTACTTAAGGAATCGTGAATTACAGTAAATTTTAATATGGGGCTTCATATTGGGAGTGAAAGCACCTGTCATATTTTTCTATTGAATGAAAACTACCATCGCAATACTGCCACTACTTTTAGGGGCCATTTTTGGATAGAACAGAAGCCACAAAGCTTTGGTCTTTCAGTATGAACTATGAATTGAGTGGGTTAAGTATAATAAAGTAATACGCTTAGAGCAATAATATACAAGAGGTAACGCTGTAGATCGATCTGTAGTTATTTTTTACTAGGTTTTACTGACTCGGTTGGACCTGGGCGTGGCTAAGACTAGGGTTACGGTATTTATACATCCATTCATAGCACATGTCGACACAATGTTTTTGTTTATTCGTAAAACCGCTTTTTCACAGTATTCTTATAAAAATAAATTTACCATATAACCTAAAAAACCGTTGAGTTATATTCAGTTTAGTTGCACGTCAAAGCGTGTGGGCGGAGTCCCGGGAGACACACGAGTCAAAGAACATGGTTACAATACTTTGAAGCGGTGTGAAATTTGGCAAAATTTTGTTGTCTCTTTCTCCCTCACGGTATACAACGTAAAAACCCGGAGAAAGTAATTTATCGCAAATTTGTTTAGGTTGGGTAAAACAAATTAGCTCTCTCTCCATAGATATTCTTACTCCCAGTGTATACGCTTGCACAATATAATGATATGAGCATGTATATACCTAGTAATGGGGAAACACAAGTCTATTTACTTGAATCATTAGCTTTAGTAAAGATTTTATTAGATTTTTTAAATAATTGCAACCCGAACACATCATATACAAAATTATTAGCATCTTGTGTAATTTTTATAATAACATGTACGTATAGTTAAAGTTGTTGTTGAGGTCGTATTACCATATAATTAGTTAACTTATTGATAAGTGTAAAGCCATTTTTGTAATGATCGCTAATTACACAACACAAAAGCTCGCATGGCCCAGATTTTGTAAAATGAACAAAATCAACTGAATATATATTATGTTGTACGCTGTGACAGAAATTAAGCCGGTAATTTCCTTTTTTAAAGTGAGATGTCCTAACCGCAGCAATTAAAACATTTGTCGAATAAACGCCAATGAACAGAAAAAAACCTGCAATGCACCTCAGTAGAATTAGTGAGAGATAAAATATTTCTCGGTTATTATAGATTTGATAATAGGTACACGGGTCGTACGTAACTCCTACAGCGTTTTTTAACAATTTAATGGATTTCAAAAAAAAAAAACGTGTTCGATTAATATTTTTACAAATAACAAAAAATATTATTTTGCAAAGAGTTACTATTTAATAAAGACATCACTTTTTTTCAGACCAATTTTCGGTATGTTTTAAAATGGTTTTGATTATACCTAATAATAATACCAACAAACATATTTTTCTCTGGTAAATCTCAAGAAAAATAATGGCATGTAAATACACGGATCCCCTAAAAGTTTGTTGGCATCTGGAATATTTGGTATTACTACCTATAAAACTCGTAGGTGTTTCCATACATCCACAGGATGTTCTCATTTCATGCTCTGTTTGGCGGGACCATGCTCCTGGCATGTAAAATTTACAGCCAGTTGTCGTTCAATATTTCATTTGCTTCGTCCCAAAGAAACACCGTGGGGTCACCCCCCCCCCCTCTCCCTATCATCCCCATCCTCCCTCCTTCCTACTCCCTCTACCTTCACCCTACTCACTGCTAGGTAAGACGGTCTCCAGCTTTACAATTTACAACCAAGTCATTGGGAAAATTTCAAACACATATATTTTTCCTTGACGATTATATCGCAAGTTGTGAACACACATTGTTATATTCCCCGATCAAGTAAAGAGAAAATCTTTTTCAGATCAGACAAGAAGGCAAAATCTAAAGAAAAAAAGTTATTACTTAATCATATTTTCTTTGAATATTATATATTTTTTTGTCTTTTCCACGGGCGGCCTATTTGTATACTATGGAGTAAAGGCCATATGCCAAACTGCGTAAGCTGAAGATATTCTCTCCAGAACTGATTCGACCCATAAAAAATTTACAACCAACCCCTGCCAACAGTGTCTACTACGTAATGAGTATAATAATGAACGTAATATACTTTATATTTCCAATAACCGAATTCATGTCACAAATTATTAGCAATGGCAATACCGAACGAATCCCTGAAACAGTGATTAGGTTCGTAGTTAGAGTAAATTACGATTAAAAACGTCTGCTGCGTATGTTTAATTTTTTTACTTAAGTCATATCTCCTTTTTTGTATTAACCAATTGAATATTTACAGTTTTTTAAGGGAGGTTTCTGTCATTGCGGAATACCCAAGCACCGGACAGGTGATCTCAAGCAAAAAAAATTAACATATTTTTACTTTGTACAGTATTGTGTATAAGTCGAACTAGAATCATAATTTACAAACAAATAATTTTAAAAATAGTGGGGCGATCGAAGGGAAGTTTTTTTTACCATTTTTTGGCAGTTTATTGTTAATTAAATAAAAACGTTTGAATATTTTTGAATTATCTAGTTCAACTTATACATAGTATTGTATAAAGTAAAAATATGTTTAATTTTTTACTTCAAATCACCTATCCGAGACTTCCGCGAGCGAAGAATGTCATCCGACATACTTGGCTCCCCCCCACTCCTATGCTTTGTTAAACTTTTAAAAAATATTTTTATGTTCAATAAAGACAACATTTTTTGGCCCAACAAGGCAGAAACCACCCTAAACAGTAAATAATATACAGTACTAATAATATGGTATGCTGTGGTCCTTTTAGTTGCATCAGTTGGAGCTTCAAACGCAGCGAAGGGGCAATCTATGTAGTGTTTAGATACCTAGGTACCTACTACTCTGCGAGATATTACAGAGAAAATAGTGCCATGGCGCAGCAGTAAAATATGGGCACCGGGAAAAAATGCGTAAGATGATTAGATGTCGTAATTAGGGTCTTTTTTAATTGTAACATTTGTTTTATTTATTTTTTATATTATTTACTTGTACATTAAAGTTTACGAAGCATATAATTATATAATTTTATTTTTTAATAATAATATTTTATCTTATTATACTATTATTTTTATTTATTTTAAATGGTTCTTACGGGCTATTTTGAATTTATTGATTGGCATAATTTTGATGATTTCCGGAAGCGCATTATAAGATTTCATCCCTTTATGTTGTAGGTTATTTTGTGTATTGACTTTTTGTTAAATGATAAAAAAAAATTGTACATTGTGGTAATTAGAAAATACAGAAGCAACTTCTAGTGTCTGCATTTGGGTTGGATTCGAAAGGTAGTGAATTATATTCCCGCAGCGATAGGGACTTTTATTCGTCTATGTGGACGCTGCCTCGTGTGTTGATTTTTCGGGTCGGTGGATCTTTTTTGTAACGGCTTCACAGCGTCACATGTCCATCTACTTTTATTTTCTGACCGGTCGTAGTTAAGTTAGCTTCCTCGCGAAGCCGCGTGAGGCAATTGGGTGCCTCGGGAAGCCATTCGAAAACCCACACACAACTCAAATGTTATTTTTTCGTACTCACTTTCGGTAAAACAAAAAAAACCCTTATATTTCTCGCTTATTTAAAATTAAGCCACTTTTTTCCCTCCAAAAACTTGAAAAAAGAGAGTCTTCAAGAATGCAAAATAAATCGCAGGATGTAAAATAGCGCTTTCAGGACTGCAATATCTTCAAAGCTATCACATTATCATTACACTATTACCAGGGGTGTTAGTTGAAGTTTGCCGGTTTTACTCATAGATGTCGCTAGAGATATGTATACATTTCTATGATTTGGCATCTATGTCATATTTTTCTGTGAACATTAACCTTTAAAAATACACAAGTTACATTCTGCCAAAATAATAGTGTCATAGTGAATAGGTCGAGTTTCGTTCCAAGTAAATCGCATTTGCGGCATTCGTTGCTTTTCTTATTTCATCAAAAGAAAAAAGCAGTTGAAGCTCATCGGTTGCTGGTAGAAACTTATGGTGAATATGCTCCAGTGATTAGAACATATGAAACATGGTTTCGTCAATTTAAAAGTGGAGATTTCGATTTAACAGACAATGAACATCCTGGTGCAACGAAAAAGTTCGAAGACGAGGAATTGCAGGCGTTATTGGATGAAGACCCAACCCAATCGCAACAACAATTAGCCCAAACACTTAATGTGACCCGAGGAGCAATTTGCCAACGTTTAAAAGCCATGGGAAAGATCCAAAAGTATGGAAAATGGGTACCACACCAAATGAACGAGAGACAAATCGAAAATCTTGAGACAAATCCCACCGCCTCATACAGCTAAAGTAGTGAAGAACACTCTCAAATCATTGAATTGGGAAATATTATTGCACCCGCCGTACTCTCCAGACCTTGTTCCGTCCGACTATCACCTTTTCGCATCGATGGGACACTCACTCGCAGAGCAGCGCTTCGCCAATTTTGAAAAAGTCGAAAAATGACTTGTCGAATGGTTTGCCTCGAAAGAGAATTTTTTTTTTTTGGAATGGTATCCATGATTTGCCTCAAAGATGGGCAAAATGTATAGAATCCGATGGTCAATACTTTGAATTTTAAAAAAATGAGATACCCTTGAGAATTAAGCGTTTTCTTTATTGAAAAAACCGGCAAACTTCAACTAACACCCCTGGTACATACATTATTAGTCTTAAATAATTATTCAATTTTTTTTTGTTCGAACCAAATGGTTAATTGAAAGAGTAGCCATACATGACAATATCTGTTGTCCAAGGCAAGATTTTATTAATTATTGATATTTAATCATATTTAAACAAAATGAATGAGAAAAAGATACTGAAAAGAAATAAATCTTAGATTGTGACCACGACTCGAACTCGGAACCTTAATCTATTCGGGAGGACGCATCTATATATTGAGCTGAATTACAACCTTTTTCTGTATCTTTTTATCTAATTCATATTTATTAAATAAAAATATATGGCTTCAATAAATATTATGTAAATTGTAAAACTTTTAAAGGTTCATTTTTTTATTAAATACATAATTCTTAGAAGGTTAAAATATGGTTATTTAATACTGTCCGGTTGTGACTCTCTTAAAAATATCACGCCCGGAGTCAGTGCCCCAACCGCCCAACCCTTTCCCTGCTCCTCAGACCCAAAGCGTCCGAATTACTCTAAATCCAAACCCTTTACTGGGTAGTCGAGTGTCCGCCGTCACCATGTAGTGGCAAAACTACTCATCGGAAACGTCACCTTTCCATTGCCAGATATTCCCGAAATCTTGTGATACAATTTTAGCGCAGGGCACAGGTGAAACTATCAAACAGAATTAAATTATATCATTATTTATTTATCCCATTTTAACCTAAATTGATATTATTATTTATTACCCACCTATAATTTTCCAACTAACAGGTTCAGTTAAGTACTATAATGTTTAAGATTAATACTTCAGCGCACTTGAAGTAAAATATTACTAATTTGTGTAATGTAAATGTTATTATTACATCCAGTCAACTTTTAAATTAACTTAAATGCGTGACTTTTAATCGTAAAAGGTAAAAACTTATTATCGTAATAACTGCCTTCTTCTTCTAAACAATACTCTTAAAATAGGTGTCAATATCTTACATTTTCCTAAATAATATCGTCGCTGAAAAGGCAAAAGGGCTTAAGCGACACTTTTTTAGCTTTTTTGTCACTTCGGGTAAATCAGTGAGAGCATTGAGTTACCTGAGTTAACTTTTTTTTATTTCAAAATCCAACCAGGTACTTCGACTTATGAATTTTATTGTAAAACAAACAAAAAACTTTAAAGTGCTCCGGCGTAAACTTTCCTAAATGGTGTTTCAGCCCTTTTGCCATTCCGGCGACGATATAACATTAACTAACTTACAATATAATAGAACATTATATAATTTCCTTTGGTAGTACTTACGTACGAGTGTGAACTTTTCAAATTTGGAACTTACAGATATGTTCATAAAATTATCAAATTATAAAAATATATCTTTTCAAATCCCTACCTACTTAATAAAGTACCTACCTTTAGTGTATTTTAGCAGACTTTATACTTTATTTGAAATGGAGCTAATATTCGTTCTTGGCAAGTCAGGTTACATCCCGTTTTTTCACGATAACTAGTATAACGTAATATAATAATAATTTTAAATGACATAAACAACGTTTACGACCCGAATGAGATTGTGTCAAAGTAATACCTATGATTATTTATAATTTTTAAACTGTTAATTGGTGGTGGAACTCCATTTTAATGATTTATTAATACCCATGATGATAATACAGTATGAAAAGTCCCCACGAGTTTTTTTTCTGTTGTGTTTTCTCAACTATCTTGGAAAAAAACACTTGATATGATTAAGATACGCGATTATACTTTGGAAAGTAAAAATGAACTTAGATATTTGTTTTAAGAAAAATATTAATAATTGGACGTAATTATGCAGAAAGCATCCAACCTAAAAAGATGAAACTGAGAAAAAGGCGTTTGAATAATATGACGATAAAAAAATATTTCCAACAATCTATTGCATTTTGTGAGAAATTGTGGGTTGGACGCTTTATGCATAACTACGTCCAATTATGACTATGTTTCTGAGTGGTATTCAGCGGCAAAACAATGAAACATTATTTCTAAATATATTATTTGCTCGTCTTTCAACATTGTGTCAAAAGCTATTAAAAACCATCACATTACGATCAATTTTAACAAAATAAGAAAGTAGCAGGCTTACATATTTTCTAATTTTTGCACCTCCGGAACATCTCTATGTATAACAATGAATGTTTGTTTGTCTGTGTGTCTCGAAAATCACTAGACCGATTTTGCTTAAAATAGCACATTTTCGTTTTATTAGTGACGGGAAGGTTTAGAGAGTTGTTTGAATTAAAGCGAATATGTAAAACTCTTGCTTTAAAATTTTAAAATTAGTATGAAAAACATTGAACCCGACATGTTGTATTGAGGTTGGCCATACATATACCGCTCTCTGACATATTCCACAGAAGAAGGTGAATTAGGTAAATAATTAAGAATTTATTTATTTTTTCAAAAAATAATTTTTTTATGAAAATATTTTTTTAAATTAATGTTTCTTTGTTTAGAGATAAATCAAATATTGATAATAATATACATGAGTATAAATATTTTCAAAATGGAAAACACAATTAGGTACCTAATTGGAATATTTATTTTTTTATAAATTTTTAGAATGAAATAAAATTTTCAAATTTATTTTTCTTTGTTTATAGATAGTAATAGTTATCAAAATGCATTATTTTCGATTTCAAATTAATTATGGCACCAAAAATAAAAGCTATTGATTGATCTAAAAGTCAAGAAAGAAAGATAAAGGCATCACGAGCTTCAGAAACAGTGGAGCGAAGGGAAAAAAGACTTGAAACCGATCGAGTTAGAACATCTCAACCCCGTTCCTTTGATACAGACGAGCAAAGGGAGGAAATAATTAAATAATTTTATCGATTGCTTGTGTTTTTTCTTAATTTATTTTCATTTCAAATCCGATTTGCAGTGGAAAATGAAGACGTTAGAATTCGAATGGCATATTTTTCGTAATCATCGGGATGTGTGGCAATAGTACATTTTCTCTTTTAAATTTTATATTTAAAATTGTAGCATCGATGACATTTTTAATTATCTTTTTCAATAAACGCCTGGTTCCGTTTCAGTCTTTTTTATTTATTTTTCGGGGAAGAAGGATAGGTAAGCTAATTTGGCATTGCAAAGCATGCCGGGTACTCGCTAGTATTTAATAAATAATTGATTTCTAAACTTTCAGCGATTTTATGCTCTTCTGTGTTTTTTTTCCAAGTACAAACAAGCCAGTATTATTATAAATTAAGAATGTAAATTTCAAATTCAAATCAAATTGCTAAAATACACAGGTCTGAAACCGTAATTTTCTTTGCTCAGTACAATTCCTATTTACCCAAAGGATTTATGAAATTTTCCTCTAAAATCCTATGATCTTGCCGGAGATATAGAACTTACACAGCATGATTCACTGAAGAAACAATCCGATAGACCTTTCAAATCAAACATTTTCAAATACCGCAAATCTTTTTTGAACAGATAATCTATTTAATTAAAATGTGTGGGATTTTGGAGTCGAAAGATATTATGAAAATTGGCGTCGTAAGTTTTCTTTTCAATCGGTATAGATTAAATTTCCAGGAATCATCTATTCAGTAGCATGATACAAAACTAGTTTGCAAGAACTTTTACAATTATTAGTATGGTCTGCTCAGTTTCAAAGAGTTAACCAATAAGTTTTGCTAGTTTATTTTATTATTTCACGTGCAAGCCATTTCGCCCTTCGAAGGCATTATCAAATTGCTGTTTGATCACACAGTTAACATATTGACATGAATGTTATCTACTACACATTCTATAAAGAAATGTAAAATGTAAAAGAATACCGATTTCAAACAAAATCGAATAATACCCTCTAGTACTACAATAAAATATTATTTAATCTCTGAGAAACAGTTAAGACATTTTCGTAGAAAGCAATCACTGTGTAAGACCACAGATTTTATTTTAAATATTATGACTGACCAGTTTCACTTAGTCTAAGCATCATCAGGGTACAACATTAATCCAAACAAAAAATACATAGTGTGTGGTTATATATACTCGCACATACAGATGGAGAACACAATACAAAATAAAATAAGAGAACAGTAAGAAAACAAAAGAATTAAATTTAAATTACAACAAAGAAACAGAGAGAAAGATACAGATAATATGAAATGAAAGAGGCAATATTTCAACTGAGAAGGTGATAAAAGAATAATGAGAAATTTTATGAGTTTACGAAAAATATACCTAGTATTCTTCTAGACAAATTCAACTGATTATTAAGAATGTGAGTATTAATTTGAAATGTTTATGCTTCTGAAATACGACCGGCCTTTAGTACAAACAATTATTTATGTAAATTAAAATTGCACTTTCCTTCCATACCTTCCGGAAAATATATATACTAATTGATGTATTTATTTCTCTAAAATAAGCAATCGGGGAGTGATTTCCGGCGGATCAACAAGTAAAAATGTTGTTCCACTGAAAAAAAAATAATTAATTAAAATGAACTACAAAATACAAACGAAAGGACCTAACATTTATAAATTATTTCGCCAGGGCTCGTGGGGTTCCTGTAGGGCAAATTCTAATACTCAGTGGATATTTTATTCACGTAAATCTTACCGCTGCCGATAGGAAATTCCCAAATGCCTCGAACTTTCAATGAAAAGTTCAACGACTCTTTTTGTTTGGAGTTACTTTTTTTGCTAATTTCGATAGTCATCGGGAAAAGGGTCGAAAAGTTTTTTTCAATCGAAAAAATATTCGCAGAAAAATAATTTATTTCTCGATACACTAATTGTTTTGTTGTTAAATGGTAATTTATTAAAGACCTTCATTAGAAATCGTAAAGTAATATTATTAAATTCACATTACAACACCGCTCCATTATGGCAAAACAAAAAGATTCTGACACTCGTTAATTAATACTTAAAGTATATAATTTCATTGAAAAACATTTTTAGTATTTTATTTGCCAATTTTCATAGCTCGTTTTTTTATTGAACACGAAAAAGCTAGTAAATTAATGACTTAAAACTGTAGTGCAAAAACCATAAACTTTAAAAACGGTTGGTCATAAAAAATAAAATAAATGTTTCTTTTGCTTTATGAAGTAACTAAAGGTTGTTTTTTTTTATATATTTACAGACGTCGCAGGCTGTGAAAAGATTCCGATTTGCTGGAATAATCTGTCAGGAATGAACACGAATATCCAAAAGAAAAAAAATATATTTACCTACCGCTGACTGCTAGCATCAAAATAAGACTTATATTTTAGATAAAACAACAATTTTCCGTTTAAAATCTATATCATTTCCTTATGTGGGTTGGTTGATAGAACCATCCACCAGGCAATAAGCCTGCCTTTAATAAATAGTATGAAGGGTAAATAAATAAAAAATGCATTGAACACTAGATCATTTTCCTAAGAAAATCACGTGTTGACGTGCTCTGGTGCAATTTATCGCTACGAAAGAAGATAGAACTTTTGATTAAATCTCGGTTGCTGGATAGTTTTCTAATCTGACTCAGGCTTGTTGGATCGCTTCCGATGTGGAGACCATCGGTTCGCTCACCTCCCAGTTTCGCTACATTCAAGTAGCTCATAAAAGTCTAATATTGTAAATGAAATAGTGCAGCCATTCTGGGAGCTTTACCAATCTTCCCCGTATCCCGTACCCCCCTGCAGCTGGTTTCGGCTAAACCGTGCATTGTTACAGACTTCCCCGGTTATAGCGACATAAATTTAATAATCATAATAAAACAATACGATATTATTTTTTGTGAAATATCACAACAGGGGCTTGCACACAGCTGGAAAACAAATGAAAACCGTTGTTAAATTACCATCGGAAAAGAGGGCTGTTGACATAGATTCAACTGAGTAAGTATGATGAGTATAATATAATAACATACATTCAAACACCATACAAAGACGATACGCCAAGCAGTCCATTAGCTACGAGGTGGGCTAATTGCCTACCAGAAATGTTTTTAAAATAATGTAGATAATGTTTAGGATAAGTATAATTAGTAAGTTAAATAGACATTTCGTCTCAAATTATCAGAACAAAATATTTGCTAGCAGTAATTTATGTTACACTGTTACTAATTACCATATTTAAGTTGGGAAAATGTTACCTACTTCCAAATAAAATGTTAAATATAACCTTTTTACCAATTGAAAAAAAAAATCTAAACTTTACTTGCCATGTTAACTATCCCATATTGACTTTTAAGGTGTAGGTTTTCACATTTTCCTCACTTCTCTACAATGTATCCCTTATTTTCCATGTTCTGCTCTATGTTTCAGGAAAAATACAAAATGCTTTCTTACAGGGATTCAATCAGGTGCATATTAGATTTATTTTTCCTCAACTTTAACTTAACCGTTTTATAGCAGGATTTGCGGTATGAACGTATTCGTTGCAATCATGCAATTACATACCCACTTAGAACGTCTGTCCGCATTTCTCGAACAAGTGACTTTCATGCTCGTATTTTGGATATGGATATTATATTACGACGGTGCTATAACCTAGAATTTTTCCGTAGGACGATTGTAACGTGAACATCTGGTGAATTTCGCTTGAAACCACGTCCGCGGACCGTACTGAGAAAACTAAAATAAATCCGTACCAAAAAGACAACAAAGGGAACACTTTTACACATTTCTATTTGCCATACGTCATTTATCTTAAATATCTACAGAATAAAGAAGGTTCATTCACTTGTGTTTCTTATTAAACATTGGTGACTAATCGTACCTGCATGGTGTAATGGTTACGAAGCCCGATTCTGGATCTGAAAGCAACGGTTTCCAGTGGTTAAGGAACATGGATTCCTGTTAATGTCAAAACTATGTGAATGATAAAGATTTTATTACAGCTTTTTGTATGAAATGTGCGATACACAAACCACGATATTAAAGAAATACAATAGGTACCTACATTAAAAAAAAAATGTTAATCTAATACCAAAACAACTATATTAAGAACAGAATACAATTGAAATGTACAATATTAAAGAACATAAACAAAAACATTATTGAAAAAATATATGTAGGCGTATATATTTGGAATACCTACCTATAATTTATAAAATCAAAGTTTGTTTATTTGCTCGTTATGCACAAAACCATCGCAATCATGGATGTATAATATAATAAGTATGATTTTTTAAATTGTTAACTGAAAAAAGGTTTATATAATAAAGCTAGCTCACTTAAAAAAGTAAAATTATTTTAAGTATCATTGGATGTTCTTATCTTTATTTTGGTTCACTTTTATTTTAAAATCCAAAAAAAGATGTTTCACAACTCGCACGAAACTGCGCAATGTTGGAATACGGATAAGACAAGAACAGAAACTAAACTCCCAATGGAAAATCTAGCTTACATCCATCGTAGAACAGAAAAAATATACCCATTGAAATCTGAGATATGGTATAATATAAATTCCTGTAACATGTTTCAGTAAAGCCCGTAAGGTTTATATCAGTGAATAGATATTTTGAAAACGATTTCACCAGAAGTAAGGAAAAATTGAGCTTACTTCGGGCGCACAGACACGCCCATAACACACTTCTATCGGTTTATCTCTTCGGTGGTTTTAATTAAATCATCAAATTCAATTCACGTGTAAAGTATTATAGTTATTTACGCAATGACCTGAGAGGAATCTACTAATAAAGATATTCAATTCACAGGACGTGAGCTCGGTGAAGATATTTCCTAAGCCACCCCTGGGAACTTTTTGTTTAGTACCTTTCCTACCGATATTAATTGTGTATTTAATATTCATGGGGATATAAACTCTTAATTTTTATTGGAAACACGTAGTAAAGATGTTCTAGATAAATATGCGCGGTTTAATTCTGCCGATAAAATAGTCGACATATTTATATTAAATTGTTGTTTTCAATTTATTTACAGGCGCGCTTCATTGCATCTACCTTCTTAAGGTAGGTATAGTTATAACAATGCATCATAGTAGCCAAAAAATAGAATATTACTCCAGGTCCGAGATCAGGTTTTTTTAAATTATCTATTATAAATAAAGTTTAAAAATTCATAAGATATGGATGTGTGCAGATGTGATTTTTGTGATTTTAAACCATTGAGGCCCAGTGTCAATTTAAATCAACACGAACTTTGTGATTTTTTCTAGATTTATTCTTCATTATCCAGAAAGTCGAGACTTGTCAACAAGTTTATTTAATTTTTTGGTGCATGTCTGAACGATTTTCGTCAGTTATTACGCAAAAAAAATTCTGTAATATTTTCTATTGACATAACTTTAATCGTGGACTCCATCAAAATATTGTTCGGCTTTTGACTTGACATCGTCATCTTTATCTATATGTTGGTCCTATTTCTACTATTCTATAATATTATGTACTATTCTATAATATTTATTTTTTCATTTCGTGTTATATGTAATGTTATTATACAAGAGCCCGTAAACAAATTAACTACAAATAATTGCCTTTGTGAGTAAGTATGTACTTACGAACGTACTCACGTTCGAGTGCTTTTAAAATTTGGGACTGAGTTAATTGATATTATCAAATTTTAAAAATAATCTTTTCAAATCTTTACCTATCAAATAAAGTACCTACCTATAGTGTATTTTAACAGATATTATATGTTTATAGTGGGTGGATTAAAGCAACTATTTTTCTTGTTATAAAGTGTCCGGCCTAATATTATTTTCTTGGCAAGTCAAGTTACGAGTACCTACTTACATCCCGTGATTCAAGTCAAGTTACGAGTACCTACTTATATCCCGTGATTTTTCACGGAACTGGTAAATAAATAAATACCTAACGTGTATTCAACTCCTTGATTCCGAGTTCCTGAAATTCCAAACCCATAATAACTTTTTACAGATTCTTCTAATATATAAATAAATTGCTATTTATTCAACTGCTTAATTCCAAATTTTTGAAATTCCAAGCCCATGATAAGTTTTTAAAGATTCTTCTAAAACATAAATAAATTTGCTATTTATTCAACCTTTACTGAAAATCTAATACACCTATTACTACATCGCATAAAATTTCTAAGGTAAATTAATTTTGGGACTACTAAAAATTCATTAATCTTCCAACCCATTAGACTGGACTTCAAATTAGAGCAGGAAATTTCACCCTGGAATTCCAATATCCAATGAATATTTTAATTGTAAAAGCACCTTTAATTAATCAAATTCATGTTCTGATTTCAGTTTGTTCCCACTCGACATTTTTGGTATAGTATTTCGAATATTGCTTTTATTTAATCCGACTTCAAAAAAGGATTTCCCTTTTTATCACGAATGAATAACGACAATGAAGGGTCCTCACTTTTTTTGTTTATTGTACCTATTCGGAATTCAGTTCATGGCCTTATTTTTTTAAACGGGCAGAAATTCATCATACTACCATGTCCATCGTAAAATATAATGCTTAAATTAACCGATGTTTTTTTTATAATTTTTCAAATTTGTATAACTCATCGGGATTATCATGTTGCAAGATATAGAATAATAATTTATTTAAAAAAAAATTAAAAAAAACTTTTCGAATAGTTATTATAACAATGAAAGTAATAATATGTTTTTTATAAATACACATATTTCATGAAATACCGATATTACCGTACGTATCATCTATTGGTTTATACTTCTGTATCTAACAATAGAAAAAAAAAACAAATGTTTCGAAAGTTGTTATCCAACGGTGAAGCAACGGATTGTTTTATCTTATCTCTCAGTAAGAAAAATGTAAAATATTCAGTCAGGGTCAGTTAGGTTTATATTTTGGAATTGTTAGTGCATATTCTGGCATTTATAGAACACATCTGCATGTATACGAGTATTTTGTCATTTTTGGTACATATAATCCGATGTCTAGTCATTATCACTAAAAAGAAACACAATTTTGTGTAAATTGAGGACGTCCAACAGAACAATCAGAAATGAAAATGATCCCCACAACAGATTATAAAATTAATCATATTATAATAAAGGCGTATCAAAATAGAGGAGGGGTCTAAGACGCTGCGTTTAAGTCGCAGTTCGCAGTCCGCAGTCCACTCCTGTGGGCGCAGGTTCAAATCCCACTTCTAACAACAACAAAAAATATTAATTTTAAATAGTTTATTACATAAATATTCTATTTATTCAATAAGGTTTCTTTAAAATACCGATTATCAACCTAGAATTCTTATTATCCTTCCATTATAAGGCAATGATAATGAAAGACACGCTCGTGAAAACTACGCTTCGTTTCCAGATATCTAGAGTCTAGAGAAGAAATTCGTTGAGAGAAAACTTTGAAAACCATTTCATGATTAGTTTTACAACATTCATAAATATAGAGTTCCGATATCTAAAATCGAATGATTGTGGACATAAAAAGCAGGGCCGAACCTACGTACAACATTTGGCACCCCGTGCAAAAATCCCTCCCACCCTCCCTAATTAACCCAAAAAATACGTAACAAATTGATATATATTATATTTAATAAATATGTATACTTACTGATCAGTAGAATGTAGGTTATGCTTCTGAAATGAAAACACTATACACCGCAATATTCACCGTGGATTTTATCAGTATTACATGGATGTAAATTGAAGAAACAATTATATTCAAATAACGCATTGTTTATATTTATATTTTGTTTTAAAAAATCAACGCGATCGATTCCAGCGCCGGTGCTAGATTTTTCACTGCCACAATACTGCTTGTTTCCGCCGGTAAAACTAAAAACTGCAACATTTTCCATTGTGAAACAAGCAAATGATGGACGTACCTACCTACGGTCACTAAAATATAGTATGTGGAAATGTTTAATATTCCTATAACTATTCGAAATGCTGGTCTTATCAAATAAATAATACCTTCGAGTAGGTACCCAAAACAATTAAAAATGTTTAATGTGTAATTATTTTTAAATATGTAAATAATATCATATTCATTAAATATAATAATAAAATATTTTTTTAACCTGTAAACGCAATTCATTTCAAGTATTTAGAATAAAATATTTACTATTAAAAAAAAAACTTTTTTTTAATAAAGTGAGTAGGAGTGTATTCCAATGTACATAAAAGTCATAAATAAGAGCAATCAAACTGCTCGGATAAATGTATTTCCAGGCAGCTACACACCTTCAGTTTTATCGGTGCGATCAGACTGTACAGTTGAATCGTATTGCCGTTGTGCCTACACACGCTTAGTTAAAACACAAACCACGGGATCTGACTGTATGGTTCGAGCTGTGTAGGTAGAACTTCATCTGATTTTGATTATGGTATCGACGGACGACGTCTTAGCAGTGGTCAGATTGCTGTGTGTTTTAAAAACAAACAGCGTAAAAAACATGGAATATGGTGTAAACTTTGGTTACTGCAAAAAAACAACTTATTCACATGTTAATTGGTTGAATGAATTGAAAATTATTCAAAGATTGGCATAACTATTTACGAATGGACGAGAGCACATACTTAAACCTCCTTGCACTAGTAATACTTTTGATTGAAAAGCCAGATACTAAATGCAAAACGCTTGAAAATCCTCCATGAAAGGTTATCAGCAATTTTGCGTTTTCTGGCAACTGGAAGAAGCTACGAAAACCTCAAGTTCTACACAATATTCTCACCTCAGGCGCTTACTTACATTATACCAGAATCATTATAAATTTATCAAGCAATCTCATGTTAGCTGCTTCTTTTTTAGTTCAATGGTGGTAATCTTTGGTTTTTACTTTCTAAATACATGGTTCGCCGTAATAAATTTCAATAAATTCTTCCAAACGGTTGAAACAGTATAGTTTTGTAAATATTATATTACTTTCAAAGAAATAAAAAGGCAAGTGTTTTAATTAAATAAATATTTTGACGGCTGCCAACATTACTTTTGTGCGCTGACAGCATTTTATTTTTAATCTCCTCAAACGTCAGTTTCATGTAAAGAAACGGGAAAGCTATATTATTTTTATTATCAAATGAAATAGTTCTGGTTGAACTACATGTTTTATTGTTAATGTAATAATACACTTAAATATGACGCTTTCCTGGGACAGTTTGTGTCGCCTTTGTGTAAACAGCCAAGGAGCTGATAACATTTTATTCAACATAGAAGGAGAAAGTAAAGCAATTCTCCAATTAATTGAAAAATATCTCTCAATATACGTAAGTTGTTCGGATTATTGATCATAAAATAACATATACGTAGTTCTTTGCCTATTTATTTTACTGTTATTTTTTTATAAATTACTGTGAATAATATAGTGAAATATCCATTTGAATTTCTCAAGTGTCATTCAATTTATTTTTATTCCATTTCAGGTTAATCCAGACGACTCTTTCCCTAGCAATGTTTGCCGTGAATGCACCGATAAACTGATAGGATTTAATACTTTTGCATCCCAATGTGAAAAATCACAAGCATTCCTTATTCAGAATAAAAGTATAAGCCTGCAGGATGACATACATTTACAATATCTTAAATCTGAATTCGAACTTGGCGAAAATGCAATTAAAATTAAATTTGAACAGATTGACGTAAGTACATTATATCAAATATAAAAACAGCCATTCAAAAATATAAAAAACATTGTATTTAATAAATGTTATTTCAGATTATAAATATTTCTTATTTTATCCTCAACTATTGCGGTGGTTAATGTTGGTGAATGTTAGTCAAGAATATGTTTTATATCGATGGATAATTTTACACAGGATGTTGACGCTCCAAATAATGAAGATGATGATTTAGATTACATACCTCTGAGTAACCTGAGAATTAAAAAAACAAGTTATGTTGAGAAATCCACGGTTGGTAAAAAGAAAAGAGGAAGGCCTCGGAAAAGGAAAATTTCCGAGGACTTTGAAAATGAAAAAGTGTTCAGTGACTTAGAAAAATTAATGGATGGTGAGAATCTAGTATTTATTTTTCTTCAAAATAGTAATTAAATTTATTCATTTTGGTTCTCTTTCAATTCATGTGTATCACAAGCGATCTAGAAATTATGCAAAGTGCATGGAATGCAAGCTTGCGCAAAACTGTTCTACTTTACGCAAGCTACTGCCAACTTTAAGCTTTTTTTAGTTATGTCTGGGTAATTATGATTTTTATGTTTTTAACTGTTTTTATGAGTGCGGCCGAGCAGTCGAGCACAGTTTACAATAATATTTGGATAATTTGTATAGCGCCGTTTTTGTGAAAAATCACATCAAGGGCGCTGTACAAATCTTATGTTACCCCTTACACTTTCAAACCATTAAATTAGCTACATGCTCATTGACATTGAAACTCCGATGATGTTGTTTTATAACATTGCATTATAACATGCGGTTGTATGGATGATGTAACGTTACTAATGGCTACACTGGCAAATTTGTCAGTGAGTTCTTGTACCGATAGTTACAGAGTTGGTAACCGTTCCTCGTGACATGGTATGATTGTTACCACAAGCAGTCATCCTGAAATAAATATCAACTACTGACTGAACAACTTTTATTTTATTCTTACTTGTACTTCTCTCCCTTTATTATTGTTTCTATTTTTTTCACATCAGATCACAAGAATTATAATAATTTTTGATATCCCTTTTTTCTACTCATCAAACCTTTTTTCGTCCAAGTTATACTATCTTCCGTCTGTAGCCTTTTTTGTTATTTATTGTTTGACATCTCATAAATCGATCATTATTTCATTCAAATAAATATTAATTATATCTTAAAACAAGCCAAATTCTTACCATAATAATTTTAATAAGTAAATTGTTTACATTTGTAATTATATTTTATTTATTTCTTTAGGAGAAATAATGAATAGCCCTGAGCCACTAACTATGAGAAGAAGGAAAGAAATAAAAGAAGAAATTTCACATAGCGATAACGACAATGATGATAACTTATGTTTTGAAGACTTTGATACAAATACTGATAAAACTTGGGAAAAACGTAAAAGAAAACGCAAATCCTCTAAGTCAAACAAAATATCTGATGTAGATAAAAAACTGTATGCCAAAAGGACCAATTATTCAATGTTTAAGTATGTTATTTTAATAAATATGCTAATTTACATCGGGTTCTGTATTCTTCTAACCAACCAATAACAAGGGCAACAATCTCCTAGTTCACGGCTGTTGGGAAGATCATAGTTCAAACCTGTGCAAACCATAATTACGGCTCTAAATCATAGCTAAGTTAGCCATGTTTAAAAAATTGACCACTTGTATTATTGATATGGTAATACTCAATAATGCTATAGAATCATCATCAATATAATTATTGCATTTGGTAGGTCAAATCCACAAAATTTCAACTCTCGAAAATTTGGCTAACTTGAGTTATACATTAGTAATATCATACATGTGAATAAAACAAGGAGTGTGTGCCAAGAGTCGTGTGGCAGTCAATCGTTTCTGTCTACCCCTGCCGGGAAACAGTGTGGTGGTTAGTTAGAGTTAAAATATTCAATTTCAAAATAATCAAAATTATTTTTTTCAAATGCTGCACACCCAATTTTAATATCTAGAAAACTATTGAATTTTTTTTTTTGTGAAATATAATTGTGTATAAATATTTTCTTGTTTGCAGATTCGAATGCCACTTTTGTGAAAAGGAATTTTTAAACTGGAATGCGTTGAAGCTACATGTGAAGAAAGCTCACCAGGGTAAACCCAAAGTGATGTGTGTCTGTTTCAAGTACTTAACTACCAGAAGATCCCTGCAGCTTCACATGGCCCAACATGATCCCTCCAAGTCCTTCAAGTGAGTTGCATTTAATACTCACTGGGGCCCCCCCTGCTTTATACATTAATAAAAACATAGACAATAGACCACAAAAAGTCAATAAAAATATATGGATATTGATGTTATACCATGTTGTTTCTTTGTTGACTGAGGTTTGGGATCTGCATGCATCCTGTTAGTTTTAATTTTGGAAGAGCTGTTACCTTTGAAATCGCCTGATTTTTTTAACGACTTATCCCAGTTTGTTTGGTAAAGTGTGACAAATGGCAAGGTAAGGTTTTTCTTACATTCAGTTTCACTCTATGAATATTATACAAATAGGAGAATCCAACGCAATCGACTTGTTATTTTGTTTGTAGGTGAATAAATATTTTTGTGTACATAATTATATTTTGGAATGTGTTTTTGCACAGTTGTGAATCCTGCGATAAAGTATTTGGATGTAAGGCGTCTCTAGACACTCATGCTCTGTATCACCTGCCCAAAAATGAGTTCCCATTTGTATGTTGCAAGTGTGCCAAACGCTTCACCACAGCTCGAATACTGAAGTCCCATGAGCTAACTCATATTCCTCGAGAGGAGCGATTTGTTATACCGTGTGATTTATGTGACAGCAAGTAAGACACATTATATAATATATTTATTATTTACATGACTGGTACGAGTGCAGTTCCACTTAGTTATTCCGGGCTGCACTCTGCATAGTGATTGTCCTGATGATAGCCAACCTCTGAAAGAAAAAGGCTCTATAAGAAGAATAATTTATCTCAATTTTCTTTTGCTGAAATAATCAATTTTGTATGTATTATCCATAGAAGTATTTGCGTGTTTGTGTTCTTAGAACATTAGAACTTCAATCGTTACCCCCTAAAATAATATTTTTTCAATTTCCGGAAACTTGTTTGAAAATATGAAATGAATTTCTCTTGAGGTTGGCTTGTCTTTTTAACATTTATTTCAGTTGAGATCAATTCCCTCAATATATGAATCTATATTTTGTCCCAATTTTCTACGCCTTTATAGAGGAACTGTTTGTTTCTATCGCTAGGTGGTATAGAAGAAAATTTCAGTTGAAACACATTTCGCTTTTTGCTGCCTTAACTTGTTATTTATGAATTAAGTGATGGTGTTTCACTTTTCTTTGGCCTAAAAGACATGAAAATGGTGTCAGATTCTACTTAAGATCCAATCTACTGTTAGATGGAGTTGATGATGAAAAACTAGGCCTTAGTATTACACGCTACGATGTATTTATTTATAGTTAACAATACTGATTCAGTGTGATAATTTTCGTTAATAAGTCTTTATCTTGCTATTCTTCCTCAACATACTCAGTATAATTTTCAACAGTGCATTATTTAACGAGATATTTATTCAACTTTAATTATTTGATTTATTTCAGATTTGCTACAAAGGGAGCGCTTTTGACTCACACTCGCGTCATTCACGAAAAGCTCAAACCTTTTGTGTGCGATACGTGCGGCCATGCATTTGCGCAAAGATCTAATTTAGACGAACACGTTATGCGCCACGGTGAAGCCAAAAATTTTGTTTGTAATGAATGTAATAAAAGGTGAGATGTTTTTCCTTTTGTTTTTTACCCTAAATATATTAAATGTATGTGATTTATACAATGTCCGGTGTGAGGACCCAAATTAATAATAAATTTTTCCGATTTGAGCATTTTAACTTTTTTTTCCGGCAACTTTACGGTTAAGAAACTATTTTAATTGGGTCTACATCTCCACCCTTGGACTCAATTTATTCAAAGACGAAAGCTCAAATCAAAAAAAGTTATACCACAAAATCAACTCCAAATGTGATGTAGATTCACCAGTTTCCCGCTTATACCAGGAGTTTTCGGATACCGTATATAAATTGTTTCACTTAATCAAAGTATTCTGCATATACATATTTTGGTACCGATTCACTAACAGAATATTTCTTTCTAGATTTAAGACCAAAGGGTCCATGGTTCGCCACCAGGACACCCATAAGGACACGGCCTACCAGTGTCCGCAGTGTCCTGTCATCCTGAATTCTCGAAGAACTCTACGGAATCACATGTAAGCTCACGAAACAAAAGCGAGACACGTTTGCCCGTTCTGCGCTAAGGCTTTCAAAAGACGGAAAGATGTTAAGGTAAAAGCAATTTAAATTTAAGTGTGTATTGATTTTTTTTGTTTTTCTCATCATTTTCCAAAAAGGAACATATTTCCAAAGCCACAATCAGTATATAAAATAAGTACATGTAAAATTTATTATTAAAAATGAAATAATTTATTGTGGGGCTACCATCATTATTTGTGTGGAGTATTATTGTGATGAAAATCCCCTTTCTGCTAATCCATATCCATTGACTTTAGTACTGCAGGTCAAGTACCTGGGCCATATTTACAGTGTGGGTCATCAAATCATGACCTGAAAATCCAGCATGGAAATGAAAAAACATAAATGTTTACTTTAAAACCTTTATACGTATTTCAGATGGGAATCCTGTATTTATTCTGCTGGTATTTCAATGAAAAGTACTCTAAAAAACTATCGTCGCTGATACCTTTAACGTCGATGAACAGCCGAGAGAAATGCAAGACGTGTGCCATTCGAAAAATTTGTCGCATGTGATTGGGTGATTGCTACAACATCGGTCTTTTGAAGACCCAGGTTCATTCCTTCCATCGCTAGAAAAACCCCTCTACAAAGCATCCTCAAGATAATTATTTTTTTTAAATACGGACATTAAAATTTGCCCCCTTTCAGTGTCACATCAAGCTGCACACAGGCGAGCGCTCCTACACGTGCCCATGGTGCCCACGCACCTTCACCAACGGCTCCAACTGCCGCATCCACAAGCGCCGTATGCACCCCAATGAGTTCCAGATCGCCGAGACCTTCAACCCTTTCGCCCCCTCGCACGGTAAATATCCCTTTATCTGTCGTAATATTAAGTTGAATGCATAAACATGTCCTCTGTGAGAGAGCAGTAAGCTGCTCGACTCTGAACCCAAAGGTTGTTGGTTCATATCAAAGATGTGGTGTGGGCAAATATATTTGATTCCGCTTAATTGGGACACTGGTTAATTGGGACAGTTGGTTATTTGGAACAAATAAAAAAAAACGTCAAAATAAATATGCGCTGAGGATGCTCGCGACTTTTGGGAGTGTAACTTATAAATTATGTAATACATACACATGTACATAAACATCATTACATATTTATGTCTGTGTGAATGAAGACTGTGTAGATGCAATTTGTTAAAGTCATTAAATCAAAGTATCAAACATGAAGTGAAGACAACGACACTGATGCTAAATATCTCCTTATTCATGTAACTAACCAGGAGGCAAAAAAATCATAGTCGAGTTGCAGCGTTATTTTATGCAAAAAGGTAATGACAAGGTGCCAACACATTCTACAGTACCTGTGCTGATTTTGTACAATTGCAATTTTACAAAAACGAGACGGAATGTACTTGATGAATTCCTGGAGAAATGTATTGTTTGGTATATTCAAGATTTTGTATTAGTATTACTGATTCTTTTATTTTACATATTCTATGTGCATTTAGGTACGAATTACTTGTTATTTTCTGTAATTTAAAAAAAAAAACATGTATCGTATTAAAAAATTCCTTCTTATTAGAGCCAGTCAGCTTTTTGGGACGAAATGTTTGGGCTCGAGGTATCCCAATTAAGCGGAATCGGCTTTATAGGATATTTACACCTCGTTCTAGAGTCGGAAGACACTTTAACCGCCCTACCTATACGAACATAAGTAATACGCGCGTTATAATGTAGCGCTAGCCTGTATCTATATTAGAAAAAAATACATACCCGATGTCTAAAAAACAAATGTGATACGCAATGGGTATATACATACATACAAAACAATAATGCAGTTAGTTCTTCAAGGTCAGCGGAAGTGTACGGTCGTTTTCGTGATATTTCGTAACTTTCATTCTAATTGGTAATACCATCAGTGGCGCGGTATCTGCTGTTTTAGTGAGTAATTGAGCATTATTTTGTAGCACAGGGGTAGAAATATTAATAAAAAAAGTGTTCTTCCAATTGCTTGAACAAGCTTTGTGGAACGCATTTGTTTTGTACAAAAAAGGAAGGGGTTAAGGAACTGATTAAAATTTTAGAGAGAAAGTTTGCAACCCCTGATATAATGAATATGTACTAATCTACTGTAAACACATCTATTTTGACAAAATGTTGTCAGATATGATGAGGACTAATATTGTTTTCGTAAAACAAAGAAAAATAAAGGTGACTTTTTTTTACCCATTTCTTTGAAAATAATTAAGAGGTAGGGTGGTTAAGTACCTTCCTGGAAACGTTTCTTGAAATGGCTCAAACTGTGTTTAGTGACCAGATCTGAATAGGCAGGTATTTCCCAAACCTTCCTCTTCTGTTTCCCCTTCCACACTTCCTTCAGCATCACAAAATTTTCTCGAAACGAGGATGTCATGGTCCCAATGGCTCCAAACAGACTTTTGCATAATACTGAATAAAAAATGGTAAATTATAATGTTATCAATTATTATGATAATCGGAAAATATTTATTTTTCTTTAGAGCCAAAAATCGAGCCGAGGAAAGTCATTCACACCATTTTGAGAACACAAACTCTTGCAAGTCCTCCAGGTCCTGAGAGCTTCAATTTGAGCGAATCCTTGCACAGCCATCCTCCCCTGAAGAATGAAGACCTAGTCGACGGTTCCAGCTTAGCAGAAGAGATGAAATCTACAAACTATCCCATTATATGTAAATAATAATATTATATATTATGGTTGATGTAATTTATCTATGCATTGTATACAAATGTGTCCCGGGTAAAGTTCAGTAGATTCGGGAGATAATTCTACATGATAGTACAGGTAAAAAAAAATGTTTTTTTTTTTTGATATTCCATAAGAAAAAAAAATCCATAGATTATTTTCTATTCACACAAAATAACACTTTTACCTGAAAATTCCCATAATGAAATTTCTATAAAAGTTTTTTTTTAACCTCTGTACTATCATGTAGAATCAGCTCTCTAAGTTATTGCACTTTACCCACAAACAACACCTTTTATATTGAAGGGTCTGCATTTTATGCGCAGAATAAAATATGAACAAGAATCTGTATTAAATTAAAGTATTAATATTAAGGGGATGTTACTGAAAGCACTTGGAGCCACCTGGTCGTAGCCCAGGGACATGCAATAATATATATTTATTATGATGTTAAATTACTGTAAATACAAAATATTTATACAGACATCGTTATAACTGGTGGTGTTTGAGAGTTGGTGTCTATTTAGTACTAAAATAAATAGAAAATAAAAAAATGTGCATTGAGATTTGGAGTTTCTGATTTCATCACCATTTTATCAGGATTTTATTGATAACATTCATGTGACTTTATCATCTTCTATCGCATTTAAACATCAAATTAAATAAAACCACATTCAGCACCCTTATCTCTGTAAACTGTTCTTCCTTTAATTTGTCATAAAGCTTAGCCCATTGTTTTAAATTTATGTAGCATTAGTTTCCCCACTATAAATTATTCAATAACAATAACCGTAAATTTATTGTCCATCCCTCAATTTATGCACAAAGTAATCTCATAATATGTTTAATTCCAGTGGGATGTTAGTGAACAAGTATGAATACAGACCAGTGTGTATTGAATAAATTTTATCACAATATGCTTGCGTAAGGTGTATTCAGTACTCTAGCCCAAGTGCCAGGTTATGAAACTAAATTCATACCAAAATCATTATTCATTTTTACACCTAAAATAACAATTTTTCAGGACATTTACCTACAAACTCTAGGAGATCTTACTATCTGAAATTCCATGTAGGTTCATCTCGTGTGCTTTCTTGTGGGTACTTCTAGAAAACATCTTTCCACAGCATCTACAGGAGTGACGTCTTATTTTAATGTGAACAGAAAGGTGTTTACTGCGGCCGGTAGAGTTTGAGAAACTCATATCGCAATAGTTGCAGTGATAGTTTTTACTATTGGAATGCCTGAAACACAAATAATTATTGTGTAAAACAATAGCAATATTTTTAAATCATCATGAATTGAATATACCGTTGGACAGTATTTAAAAGTGTGGGTGTCAGAAACATGTATTGTAGAAAAGTTTTATAATAACAACAATTTATTGCAAAAGGTGTGCAGGGGTAGTGCAATATGTTCCATTATTATTTACAATAATTTTAAAAAATATTAACAAAAAAACACATAAAATTATATCAGAAAAAATATATATTATTATAAAAAGATTAATGCATGCGAAATACATGAATACTGAAAAGGAAAAAAAATCGTTAATGGAGAATATTTTAAGGTCTTCTGCCTTCAGATGGGGGGGACTCCATCCAGGCAACCATGGCAGTTACCATGGTATTCTTGAATTAGCTTAGTCTGCGCCATTAGCTTCCCATGCGGTGGCGGAGAATATTTACTGAGGATATTTGCATGAGTTCATTTTTACATTGAAAACTATATCGATTGATTTGCACGCAATTATATACAAAGTTGTGGTTTTTAACAAAATCTTCACAAACATGAAGTAGTACTTTAATGCGCTAAGCGATGGCGCTATAAGAACCATATCATCAGCATAATTAATATTATTAATACATACTCCATGTATATAGCACCCTACTTTCGTATCGTTGAGTCTCTGAATTCACTCATCAGTGTAGATATTGAAGAGAACCGGAGACATGCTTCCGTCTTGCTTTACAAATAAATTGGGTTGGAAAACTCTCCAGACCATTTCTTGATGCGTATACAAGATGGGAATTATTCTCTAATACAGAGAGACTGGTATTCAATGTTTGAACTAGACTAGAAGGCGGAATATTTAGTGTTTATCGATCAGTGGGTACTAATTAGTATCAATCACCTTATATGCAAACAAATCACAAAAAAAAAAAGAAAAAATATGTAAATAGGGTATATTTTATTTACGTCAGTTCGTGATTTTTTCTCGCCGATGATGTTATGAAAGCTTTACTACATTGACCGCATGGAAAAGGCCTCTCATTTGTATGTGATCGAATGTGGATTCCTAATTGGTATTTGTCAAAGAATCCTTTACTACACAGATGGCAAATAAAGTTTCTCTGGCCAGTGTGAGTGAGTCTGGAAGAACAATTACATTGTTTTAATTGAATTTAAAATGAATCATTGTTTTGCTATGCTGATTAATAACTATTTTGCAAATCATCATAATATAGGTTGCATCATAAAATCTCAATGATTTTTCAGCTTCAACCTCTTTTCTACAGTTGAATCATATATAATCAGCCCTGTGCAGTTGAGGCTGAATCACATGTGACGCAGCATGGTGGGATGGTTGATTGAAGATGGTTGACATTGAAAAGGTTAACTACCAGCTTCTGTAGATCTAGGCACTACATATCAAAGCCAGTATCATGTTGCCGGTTAATACATTAACAATGATCTATTAATTATTTTTAATTCTATATGACGTAATTTACTTCACAAAACAATAAAACGCTCACTTACTTGTGTCTTTCTAGTCCTGCGACTTTATGAAAGGTTTTACTACATCCTTCCGCTTGGCATTCAATCTTTTTTCTATCAGAAGAATGTGTTTTTAAGTGTGTGCCTAGAGTTTGCTTAAGGTTAAAAACCTTACCACAAATTTCACATTTGAATTTTCCAAAGTTTACGTTCTTGTGCATCTTTACATGTTCCTTCTCATTTTTATAATCTAAAAAGGGAGTAAGAATTGAATCATATTTATTGTTTTACTTTTTGATAATAATAAAATAAATATTAACATACTTTTGCCGCATATTTCACAAAAGTATCTTTTGTTTCCTATGTGTGAAATCTCGTGGGCTAACAGGGAATGTTTCCACTTGAATACCTTGGGACAGAGAGAGCATGGCCATTCTTTCTTTAGAGATTTCTGTGTCTCTAGTTTCTTTACCTTTAATTTAAACTTCTTTCCATCTTTCAGTTTCGTTTCTGAAAAACAGGCATATCATTATAATTACAGATAAAAATAAATTCAAAATTAAATCATTTTCATAATTAGATTAACATTACATGGAACCCACATAATATGGCTAGCTGAAAGCCACTTGAGTATAAACTTTAAAAGTGTAAATAATAACAGATAGTTTGTAAGTTGTAATCATTACTTTTTCTCCTGCCTTCCATTTTTGGTATATTATTTTTAGATTCTATTTGCAAAGTACTGCTATTCTCCAGTACCGAGTCCTCAGGAATTAAAGAAGTTATTTCATCATCCAAATCTTCAAAGTCTTCCTCCCCTTTGATAAAATCTTTCTCGTCCTTGACATATATCTCATTCAATTTCGTTTGGACTACATTTGATTCAAATATATTAAATTCATCATTCTCCTGCTTTACTTCGCTGTTCTTTACAAAGCTGGCGACATATTCCAAAATCATTTTGAAGGAATTTTCACATAAATGGCGAAATTTATAAGCTAAACACAGCTGTTTGTGACATTCACCACAAATTTGACTTGGAAAACCATCTTTCTCGATCACCTGAGACAAAAAGATAAAATGTATTTAATGTTCCCATTAAATCACTAATTCGGTGCCAAAAATGAATTTCATAACATTTAAAATGCAATAACTCACAGTTACTGTAGCACAAGCCAATATCATATCCGTAAAAGAAATATAGCTTTCTCCGATTAGTTCTTGAGTTCCAAAAATTGAAATCAGGGTACCTTCTCCTAAACAAATCCGGCATATTTTATCGAATTGCATTTTAAAAATTAGGAGTAAAGATTATTATTAACCATCTAAATTATTTATCTGTGACGCCTTACAACTTGTATGTAATATTTTCAACCCTGTATCTATGTTATTGACCCTGAAACGAAACTACTTACTACGTACTAGAAAGTTAATTGGTAAAATGAGAAATAAAATATTTAAATAACTCTAAATAAAAATTAAAGTTCTATTGATTGAAGATTCAGTCAAAGTAATGCTTTAATTAGAAATAAATACATTTTATTTTGTGATTATCATCACAAATTCAATTAAATCGTAATAGCATTATGACTTGACATATATGATATATACAGAGCTTCATAAAAAAATTATGCCATTCGTCTGCCACGGTTGTCCATTGTTTATCTGTCAATTGTCATTCAAGAGAATTCATAGACCATAGATTGCATTAATAAATAGACCGATAATCGTGTTTAAAACTAATAGTGATGTGCACGATCCAAAATTATTTGTCGAAGAATCTCGTCAATAATAATCGAAATATTAATTTACTTAAAGAATTATTAAACGAAAAGTTGGAAAGTCGAACCTGGAAGGATATGGGATATTTTTATTTACGAAAATTAGGAACTGGTTCCAAAAATAACCGGCTCCTCGGAGTAATAATATTGACGATTCCCGTGACCTGCTTGGAACCGTCTTCTTTTAACCGGGACAGGAATATCGACCATCTCTATAAGTGAGTAACATAAAGGAATCCTAAGGAGCAATCAAGGAAGAAAAAAAAGTTTCATGTAGCTTGTCCATTTAGTCACTCTTGGATAGAACTGGAAATTTTTTTTTTTATAAAAGTAAATTATCTTCTTGTCTCTGCTATGCCAACAGGATTTTTTTATGTGACACCTAACACCTTACAAGAGCACCACTGTTTATAAAGAAGAAATTAGCAGATTCATTCTGATTTTCCTAGTTAAGTGAATTCATTAATTTGATTGATTTCGATGTTTGATTCAAACCAAACATCAACATTTGACCATTGAAAAAATAATGCGCAGAAACAATATTAAAATCTTTATTAATAAATATTTTAAAGCTGGGAAGCGTAAACGATCATTCCCTATATTAAAACTATACAATTTGAGAGATTTTGTCATCAGAAACACCATGCATCGCCATTTCATGTCGTTTCTTGTTATCATATCTGGAAAACTTCTTGCTGCAAAATCTACAGGACTGGAGTTGTTCCTTGGAGTGTATGAGAAGATGTCTTTTGCGTCCAGATGAACACACAAAACTCTTATCACAATAATCACAGTGGTAATTCTTGGTATTGGTATGCCTAAAAACAAATAATAAAATAGCTTAAATATTAGTAAAAGTGGAAGTTAGCAGACGCGATTATTCAACAAGGGCATTTTCGGGCATGTGCCCTGCCCAATTTTTTTATGATATTATACCTCTAATTCAATATGAACAATCTAGTAATCATTCAAAATTTTTAGTGGAAAATTTATCGACTGTTCTATGATTCAACATATTGACAGATGGCAGTGATATGATTCAAACATAGCTGGAAAAAATATCTACATTTAAGGTCACACCGCAAAATGCTGTCAATTTATCATTCTGAAATTTTAAAGAACATGTTGTAGACAAAATGATACAATTAATTTTACCATAATAATATATTTAAACACGTAACTTAGTTATAAACCACATTAAATAAAGGGGTGAATAAAGTAGTTTGTAACAAAGTAATGTGTATATTATTATTATTCAAGCCACAAAGTAATTTTCAATATGTAAATTTACCATCGCTCATGCGAAATTCTCGCCGAAGAGGTGATAAAGGTTTTACTACAAACACTGCATGGAAATGGCCTCTCATTCGTGTGGGATCGTATATGGATTTCCAATTGATATTTATCAATGAAACTCTTACTGCACAAATGACAGATAAAGTTTTTCAGACCAGTGTGAGAAAACCTGAAAAAAACAATAACAATGACAATAACAGAAAGCACGGCAACAAGTCTTACTACCCGACTGAGCCTGACATTTGGATTGGAAAACATGAAACAAACAATATGGCGCTTGTCTTATTTTTTAGCCATATGGATATTTCAAAGCTTATTATGGAAATGATAACAGGTTTAGTCTTTATTTTTATTTAATTATGTTTAGTTAAAAGGTCTATAATATAATTCTAAGGGTTTATGGCTTTTTAAATTTATAAAATCCTCTGAGAGGTTTAGTTAGTCTTTCTCGTTTAGTGTTTTACAAGTGCTTTTATTAAAAAATTCAATAATTTTATTTAATAGCTCGGCCCTGACTTTGCGATAACCTATCTGAGTCTTTATAGTAACCTTATTCATTCAAGCCTTCATCCTATGCGCCTTTCCTATGAACGCAAAAGATATCACAGTGCATTTTTAATGTTTGCTTGATAGATAATTTATATCCATGGAAACGTACATATCATCCATCATGCAAATGTCATCACAGGGCATTTTAACATTTGCGTGACAAATGATTTGTGTATCGGACGTGATACGCCCCATTTTCTATACCTAGATTAAGTTCATATGTCTTGTGTTTTGCCTGTACGTGGACGACGTAGTCTCTAGAGGCGTAAAAAGGAAATGGCGGCCTGCGCGAACAGCCTCCTTTACGCCACCAAATGACCCTAATGCGTACAGGGCTTTGCGTCGCGGGTACCCTCCCGGGCCCTTCACCTGCCTCACGCCGGTCGCCAAGCCCGGCCGGCCCCCTGATTGGTTGGGACCCAAACACCCGCCAAAGTGAGGCAGAACTTCTGTGAAACACAAGCATATGCTCACTTGTATGTCGATTACCGTGAATACAGTGGGAGGCCTCAATAAACGAATTATGCTAGCCTACTCACCTGTATTCACGGAATCCAATGTAATAACCTAAATTGACTCTTGGCACATCTCGAACATTTTTCTGCTTCCAAAATAAAAAATCAGGCGAGCTGCGAGGTAGTTTAATCGAAGGAGAAAGAGGTGGGCAAGAACCTAATTTTTTGTATTCGGGCATACAAAATTATCTTAACCCTCAGCGGTCCGCGGAAAATCCCGCCGGGCCAAACGAAGGCAATCCTCCGTCGTTGGCGACACGAGGTTAAAGATAAAATTTCAAAAATAATTTCGTCTTCATCGCTCCATCGATTCTTCCTTGGACTTGCCCGCCTCTGCGTCTCCGCTGCCTCGCTGCCTCGCCTGCCTTCTACTGAGAATCTGGAGTTTTATTCTACACCCTTGGCCCTCCTCCTTGCCACACGACTCCAGACTTCGAAGCGGAAGGACCGGCAGCGATCGCCAGACTGCGGAGCAAATACACCAAGCAAAATTCGAAAACAAATACTCCATACAAAAGTCGCCTTTCAAGCGCAACTCGCACATTTACTCTATACTCATACAAAGTCAAATGGTCCCCCGCTGAAACAAGCCGAAGCAGGTCCAGCACACACTCTCTTCTGACGCGGACGTGTGTTTACAGAACACGTCCCGCACAATTTGTATCCATGGAAACATAAAAACCGTTTGGATTCATAGAAAATCAAATAGTGTGAAGACTTGTACAGAAATAGTAAATGTGTCAAAGACCTTAAAAAAATTATCCATTGAAAATAAATATTAAATCATTATCTATCATTAACATACCTATGTCGGTCCAGGCCTCCCAAACTAAGGAATGTTTTGTTACATCCCTCCACGGAGCAGACAATCCTCTCTCTGTCAGAAGAGTGTGTGGCTATGTGTAGAACTTGCTTTGCCTTAGTGTTGAAACATTTAGCACACACTTCACACTTGAATGTGTTACCGCGCCTGTGCATGTTTCTATGGTCTTTTTCACTTCTATAAGCTAAAAAGTGAAACAAATAATATATTTTATAATCGTTAGAGTTCATAAATAATGCTCTTCTATGGTTAAATTACATATTTTTTAAATCCAAGCAATTCTAAATTGTGCGAGTACTCTCAGTATCGAAAGAACACAATTGATCATATCGACTGTGTTTAGGTGAAAGGCGTTATTCCACATTTTTTGACAAGCAAATTTAGACCTTAAAGATAACATAACAGTCATGCTGTTATGCTTGACACCTGATCATAATTTGATCAAATGCTGAAACTCACCAAGAATCGATGGTTGACAGGGGCGATTATTTAAAGTGGTAACGGTAAAAAAAACATAATGGCGCTAATCATCAGATCTGCGACAGTGTAAAATGTGACTGTGGTTCAAACCACTAGGCCTAAGCTTGCTTGTAAAAAAATGTTGAATGATGCCTTTGACCTAAACACAGTCGATATATTGTCCGATTTCATCCACTATTAAATGGGGATATCCCTATCGTGGTGGCCGAAAAATACAACAAAAATTGAATGCAGTAATTTTAATTCCATTCAATAAATATTTATTTGCTTAACCCTCAGCCTGCGGGAAGAGAGTAAAGTCAAAACAACAGCCGAGCCTTAAACGCTGGAGGCGGCTAAAGTCATTTCTAGGTTTGAGTCTTCGCTATATTTTGTACAAGCATGTCACAAAGCGGAAATTCATTTATTAAAATTACGTTGTCACAAAATAATTATTTTGTGCTATTTATCAATAGTTAAGATTTGGGTGCACCATTTGAAAACCGTTTTAACAAAGAAAAATTATGTGAAATGTTTAAATACAGTTTTAAAAGTATTATTATTCAGCGAAACGAGATGAAAAAATACTTGGCGTGGAGGTGACATAGATTAGAACGCAGGCTGAGAGTTAATGACTATTATTTATAACCATATATTATATTTATTTATTTTTTCCCTATCCTTTCATCTTGGGAGGGCAACAGAAAATAACCACTGACGTTAATTATTATCTTCTGATTAAGTCATACATTTTGTTTTAAAGGTAGGAAAGGAACAAGATTTTTTTAATCAAATCCAACATTTCATATTGAAGGAAATTATTTTTTTTAAAGTTGGAGTTTCTTTACTCTTTTATTCTACACAAAAATATTTTTAATTTGTAAAAATACTATGTTTTGTTCTTGAAAATCGTGAAAATTAAAATGAAAACATACATTTTCCGCACAATTCACAAAAGTATCTTTTGATTCCAATATGTGAATCCTGGTGAGCAATTAGTAAATATCTCCACTTGAATGTTCTGGGGCAGAGACTGCACGTCAATTTTTCCCTTTCTGCTGTTGTTGTCTTTAGTTTTATAGTTTTTTTTTTCTCTCGTTTCAATTCTGCAAAAAAGAACAATTTAAGTCACAGGAAAAATAATGGAATAGAAAAAATATGTGATTATGAAAATTGCATTAGTGACTTTAATTTATCGTTATGTATTACGTTAATTATACTGATTATGTAAAAAAAAGGCTTGTTGAGAAGAGTGTTCCGTTGAAGGAGACTAGATATTCATTTAAATCCCTCCTGGTTACAATCTAAGATGACAAAAATATCTGTATGTGAAAAATTATATACATATGAATAAAAATTATACAGCTTTTTCTATGTTCACAATCAGTCCGGCACTGCCAAACTTTCTTGATTTGATTTTCTTTCCCCTTGGTGCAATATCCTTCAATATCGGTATGTAATAGAAGACTGTGTGATGTGAATTGTACTTACTTCTTCTTTCATGTTCAATTCTCTTTAATGCCTTATTAGAGTGTAACTTTACATGGCTGTCTAAGCCCTCAACAAAGGGAGAAGCTCTTTCATCATCTATTTCATTAAATTCTTCTCCCTTTATAGAATCATCTTCATCTTTGATGTCTTTGTCTGACAATCCATTTTCCAATAAATTTGAATCAAATAAAGGTGTTTCTTCTTTCTCTAATTTTATTTCACTGTCCTTTATGATGTTAGCCACATACTCCAGCATAACTGTAAACGAGTTTTCACATAATCTGCGGAATTTATAAGCTGAACATAACTGCTTGCGACATTTAACACAAATTTGGCTAGGGAATCCATCTTTCTCAGATACCTGAAAGGAAGGGCATTATAATAATCAATTAAGATAAACCATGTAACTCTATAATCAAATTGATAGCGCCGTAAATAACTCACAGTTACTGTAGCACAAGCCAATAACATATCTGTACAAGATGTTGAGATGTTTCCAATATAATCTTCGGTTTCAAAAATTGATGACATGATTCCTTCTTCTAAACAAACACGGCAAATCTTTTCGAAGTGCATTTTACAAATGATTTTTGTGAAAACCACAAAAAGTACAGAATATTGCGAAACTTAACAGAAACTTGTACTGTGTTTATAAATTATGATACTAAAAACTTTTTTTGAAATTGTAAATGCAAAAACCACAGATTCATTTTTACTTGATAAGAAACACAACATATTTTTTACAAATCAATTATAACTTGAGTTCACACTATTATAATTAAAATAAGTCATATATTTATCACATTTCCATTAATATTTGTTTTGTGTTTTATTTCGACTTTTGACAGATTTCATTTTGTCAAAGCAAAATTGAAGTTTTTGTGTTGTATATTGTTTAATTGATTTAATTTTACGAAGATTAAAAAATATTTTTTAAATCACTTAGTATACGAGTATATTTTTGGTGACCGGTAAAATATCCTGTCTTGTTAAACAAAGATTTTTTAAAAGACCTAGAGTAATAAATGACCAAAAACATGAAACTGAGGAAGAACCAGTTCCTCACCAAATCTTTGTAGTTCTTTGGTTCTTTGTAGTCTTTGAAGTTGAACTTCCATTGAAGTACTTAGAATAAAGTACTTCATTGAAGTCCGACTTCTATTGAAAAATATGAACTGCCGCAAAATGAAGTAGTTCGCACCAACGGAACTACCAACTTCAATGGGAGTATTTTGAAATTGAACGCAGTTGAAGTATTTTGAAATTGCGGCAGTTCCAACTTCAATTGAAGTTGGAACTGCCGCAAAAGGAAGTAGTTCTTTGAAGTTTGCGGGAAGCCAACATTTTGGTGACGGCCTGTCTAAATGGAATCCTCTCTCGTGGACCCCGATTTACGTCTCATGCACCCCCATTTTTTTTCATTGACGTGGACCCCTTGTAGGTCGGAATCGACCTCTGGGGGTCGATATAGACCACTTTGAAATGACTGATTTAAACTATGTATCTGGTAAAAATGTGGGACTATCCTGTGTTCAGTTAATTTATGTATCTTATCTTAAAGTAACCATATATGGAGAGAGAGCTAATTATTTTTACCCAACTTATACAAATTTGGGATAAATCACTTTCTCCGGCTTCTTACATCGTACACCATGAGAGAGAAAGAGACAACAAAAATCGCAAAACATCACACCGCTTTTAGATATGTAAGAATGTTCTCCGTCTCCCGCGTCTCCGGCGACTCTGCCCACACGTTTTAATATGGACATAACTAGACAGTTTTTTAGGTTATATGCCATGTATTTGTTTATGACAATACTGTGAAAAAGTGGTTATACAAATAAATAAAAACATTATGTTGACATGTGCTATGAATGGATGTATAAATACCCTATCCCTAGTCATAGGCACGCCCAGGTCTGGCCGAGTCAGGTAAAAATCATCAAAACTGATTACAGAAGCGCTCCCTCTTGTATATTGTTGCTCTGAGTATCTAATACATTACACATAGCGGTGGGCGTAATCAAAACATTGTGATAATATTTTTATAAATCTTCGTTTCTGGGTTATTCTTGTCACCGAAACATTGTGATAAACAAAATTATCGTTTCCGAGACACTCTTATAATCATGTTATTAATAATGTATTTTTTTTAAATAAGTCGAAGTGACCATCCGGCTCTAACTAAAATATTCATATTTTCTTCCTTCATTTCAAAATAAGGGCGAATGAAATTATTATGCATAAGTTTTTATGCGGTTTTTAAGGTTAAAAATATATATATTTCCGTGAACAACAAAAAAAAACTGAACAATGTATTTATGAACAATAAACATTAGTTTTAAAAACATTGATGTGTACCTTGATGTGTACTTACTTTAATTAAACTAAGTTATTAACGTTTATAAAAATACACTTTTTTCAAACTAAAGCTACAATCGTTTTGTATGAAAATTACAACGTCAAGGATCGTTTTGAAAATGGAGAGATCTAAGTTACAGGTATACAAAGTTATTTGTGTTTCGTAGTCGCAAGTTTCGGAAATGCAATAACTATTTCGAAATACATATCTCGATTATGCCCATCGCTGCACAGGTACAAATAATCTTCTATGGACGCGTCTGTCATTATTAAAAATAAGGGCCTAAGTGACAGATTTGATGACAGTTCCATTGTATTTGCTTTACACTTCAAGATGAATTATTTATTTTTTTTACAATTCAATTATTAGAAACACGCATAATAATAATTTTTATTCCGGAAAGCTTTCATGAAAAAAAAATTAAAGATAGAAAGTTTTATGAAGAAGACACCATTTCGCAATTATGGATTTCGAATTGATATGCAGAGCTTGTTTGAAAGAGGGTTCAATGAAATCAATTTTTTCAACTAGAAAATCGGATGGAGAACGCAAAGTTTCTTGTTCTGATATGTTAACGGCTTGTGCTACAGTAACTGTAAGTTGCCAACTCTATGAAATATACACCCTGCATTATTCAAGAATGAACAATTCGTTACCAATAATTTATTACTATTTCTTACTTTTCTTATATGTTTGATCTCAGGTCTCTCAAGAAGATGGACTTCCTAGTCATATTTGTTCACCCTGTTTAAAAAAATTGTGGTCTGCTTATAAATTCAGGCAACTGTGTGAAAAGTCCTTCTCCTGCTTACTAAACTACGCCCCAAAGGCATCTGTGATAAAAGAAATAAAAAAAGAAAAAGTGGACGATGTTCCCACAATAGACCCGTCAGAGGTTTTGAGGTCCATAAAATTAGAAATAGACTTGACTAATGAGAATTTGCTGAATAAATATAATGAGAATTTGCTGAACAGAGAACGAATATTGATACAAGATGAGAGTGATAATTCCGATAATGATTTTCTCTTGCCACCCAATTCCGAATACATTCGTAAATCCAAGGAGAAAAAAAAACAGAAAAAAAGTTAGTGCTCGCTAAATTTTTCCTAAATTGAATTTAATTTATGTATTTTTTCATGTCGATGATGATAATAATTCCGATAATGATTATATTTTTATTTTCATAGAAATGTATGTAAATCCAAGGAGAAAAAAAAACAGAAAAAAAGTTAGTGCTCGTAAAAAGTTTCCTAAATTGAATTTAATTTATAATATTTTTTACTTAACCTTTACGCCAAACTGAATTTGTTCACATTTTACAGAAATAAAATTAGAGAAGAAAAGGTTATTACGAGAGCGAGAAGCAGCTGAAGAAGAACCAAGGCATATAAAAGGAAAAGGTTTTCCGTGTTCCTTCTGTCCCAAGATATTCGATAAAACATCCCGCCTCATGACTCATCAAGACTTCCACATGGGAATCAAGAGATATTATTGTGATATCTGCAGGAAATGTAAGTCAATACTCCTGTTACTTCCCACTAGAGATTGCGAAAATGAGTGAAAATTTCGGATTGTTAACAGTGAAATCAGAATTTGGGTTTTTAAAATATGAAATCGGGATTATACAGATTTTAAAAAAATAAAATTATTTGCAATGCAATGTCCTATGAAATGAATGCGTCCAACTGGCTAACAGGCATGCAATACTTAATAATTAGACATGGATAAATAAATTTCTAATAATTAGGTTGTTCCCAATAACTTAATGTTCACATCATGCACAAATACAAGATTTACTACAAATAAATGTGCTTATTATTTAGCCAGAAAAATATTAAACATAAAAAGAAATATATCATAAGAAAGAGAAAGAATATGAATAAGGAATAGGACAAAATATAATATTCGAGTATGTATATCTAAAACTGTGAATTTTTGTGAATGATCATGAGAAAGAAAAAGGATTTGAATTTTTATTTTTTATTTGTGAATAAGATTTATTTTTGTTGTTTTTTTAGATGGATTTAAATTATGCATTTTAGTACCTAGTTAGTTTTATACAGTTTCTAGTAATAAAGACACTGTATTTAGTAGGGGCGGCTCGTGACTTTTTAGGTTGCTAGAGTGCTGAGATTGAAAAATACGACGTTTTTGATGTTGTTGTAGACGAAAATGATTTTTATTTAATTTAAAAAATACATATTTTGTATGAAGATTTTTCAGTTTTGGTGGGTCAATGACCCCCAAACTGAAAAATCTGGTGTATTTATATATGTATTTTTAGCGTAAGGCGGTGGTGTTTTTTACTTGTTATGTACACGGTTGATTGTGTACATATTTTTAATTAAAACACTTCTTTTTATAAAAACCTTCCGACAGTGATGTGATTTAACCTTTGGAATGCCGGATTCCCAAAAGGTACAACTTCCATCATGTGCCGGGCATAAAAGTCGATCTTCGCGCCGTGCGATTGCTGACTTATAATTTCGCAATAACTCTCTTATGTTTTACAAAATGATGCTTTTGTCAATTATGCTATCTTCTCAGATCACGTGTCTATGCATTTTTTTTAAAATTGTATAGTGGTTTTATCTGAAATAGCTACTTATATTTGGAGAATTGGTTTTTTTCTCACGCATGTCCCTAAAAAAAGTTTAATCAAGAAATATGAAGGTTTTTTTGTTGTTTTATTGTATTTTCATGTGGCTCAATAAATTTACTTCAAATAAAAATAAAATTGCATGAGGTTTTCTTGTAAATACAAACAGTATTTTCACTTTGAAAATTGTTTTTTTTTTAACCGTGACGTAAGCAAACTTAAAATATTTATTACTCGACTTAACTGAATTTAACGCAATACAAAATATTGCTTTGCTAGTTCAATATATAACTATATAGGTGTCTTTTGATTCCTTATGTTATAAGGAATCAGAAAAGACCAATAAGTCAAAAATGATAATTTTTGACTTGTTATAGTATTGAACTAGCACAACGATATGTCTATGGATTATTTATTTTGTTGATAAGCAATTACTGTTCATTTAAGTATATGAAAAACAGATTTTAAAGATAAAAACAACTGAAAAGATATTGATGAATGCCCGGGTCATATAGAACACTCGGGCACACAAGAGGTACAAATGTTGCTTGTTCACCAGGAGTTAATCAAATAAATAAAATCAGTACCACTTACATCAAGTGCTCCTTAAAGCATACCAAAAATAGTTTTTTTATTCCGATTTAATATGGATCTGAATAGATTTTCTAAAACAGCCTTGGATTTGTAATCCCTACTTCCCACTATTCAAATATTAATTAAGTTATTGTGAGATTTAGAATAAATCATATGAACAATATTTATTATTAGCTTATAGATCCGAAATAGACCACAAAGGAATGCACAAGCGAGGATTAAAGTTCAAATGTGAAATTTGCACTAAATTCTTCAACACCAAAGCAAAACTTACCATTCACACGGAAACACACAATGAAAATAGGGAGAAAATTATTTGTGGCTTAAATGGCTGCACTAAAGTTTTTATGACCCCTGGAGGTGTGCAAAGACACAGGTAACCAACCTTAACAACCTAAATTTATTAATATCATGTATTTTAACTTACTGAAACAAATTCTTGGTTCTTCTATTAAAAGGAGTTTTTAGATGACTGCAAAGTTAAATTGAAAGTGTTAGATATTTAATACCACTTGAAAATAATAAAATATCTATAAAGTCTGCATTTTCTGTGATTCTCTTTTCCTACATTTGTAAAAGTTTCCAATGAAAATGCAATTAACCATTTTATGTCTATTTCTACAGATCTTATCATGACGGTCTCAAAAACTTTATCTGCCACCTTTGTAGTAAAGGCTTCATCGATAAATACTTGCTAGAAATTCATATTCGAAGCCACAACAATGATAGGCGCTACCCCTGTTCTTATTGCGATAAACGTTTTATCCAATCATCTGCCAGAATAGCACACGAGAGAAGGTTAGTACTAATACAACATGTTTTAAAATTGAATGCATTAATCCTTTTGGTTATTATTAGCTTCACGTCTACCACTGAAGGATTGCAGAATTGCTCAGAATTCTTCAACTACACAGATAACTATGGTAGTTATGACTAGATAATCAAATCGAACAAATGGCCAATGGAACCCATGATACTTAGTTAACTTTTTTTTTCAAATTAATCTAAAATCATGTTGGCTTTCTGCTTATTTACAAAGTAATTCAAATCAGCTGACGAACCATGGTGCATTTTAACACATAGTTCAGACTTGGTAGACATGAAACTAATATGCACCATATTTTTTATAGATTTTTTGATATTACAAACTGGCATTCATAGTTGTTTGTCTTGTGGTAAGAGTACTTGGAAAAAACTTTGATCTTGTTAACCTGTATTTTAAATTTTAATTTTAGGCATACCAATACGAAAAATTATCACTGCAACCAATGTGATAAGAGCTTTGTGTGTTCGTCAGTTTTGAAAAGACATCTTTTGTGCCACAACAAAAGCAACCATGAATCTTGCCGATTTTGTGGGAAAAAGTTCTCAAGGCTCGACAATAGGAAAAGACATGAGGCTGTCATGCACGGAGTAACGGATAACGCAGATGAGAAGATGGTATCATGATTCAGGTTTCTTTCTATGTGTCAATCTGTATGAATTATGACGCTAAGGAGCACCATTTGTGAGTTTTCACTGCTTCAAACAATCAGATTTCTGCTTTACAGTTTAAAATGTTGCAAGTGCAGTCACTTTGCAATATATTATTCAATAACTTGAATGATTTATTACCTTTTAGCAATTACGCACAATGTTTTTGAATTCTAGACATGTAATTATTGTAATTCACAAAACGAGCTCTTGGATATCACAATCACCCGACAACAGTAGTAGCAACATTCAGCCATTGAAGTCTGTGACCGCTTTAATAAAGTGTACATATATAAATAATTATAATAATTTCACATACCCATTGTTGTCCAGATTGGAGGATTCTTACAGTATCGTTTTGATGAAATATCACTATTCAAAATTGAAACGTTGCCTGAAATGAGTAGCTAACAAAAAGATTCCAATTTTATGATCCAAATGAATGTTACATTTCAGTTTTTATTGAATAATGCATGAAAACTGAAAATTCAAAGCAAAAATTACTGATAGCTTTGCTTCAGAATATTTATTGCGCAACAATGCATGTTCAATTTTTGTTTGAATGTTTTTTGTGTAATTTATAAAACTTACAAAAAATTATACAAATCAAATATGTATTTAGTGTTTTGAGAGATTATAGGATAATTTATATAATATTATTTGTATTTTATTTATTGTAATAAAGAAAGTTTTCCAAAATCATCACCCTACTTATTATTGCTCGTAACTTTTGGGCAATTAAATAAATAAAAACTCTAAATATCCTTATAATGCATACATACAACTTTGTAAAATAACAGCCAATCCAAAAAATGACTCATTTTCAGGGCATATTTTTCTTGTTGAGTTGTTATATGATTTGCTTATTATCAAAATTATTTATTTCTTATTCAGAAGCGCAATTTTCTCACAATATGTTTTAATTTCACCGAAGTCTGATGCTGTCAAATTTTAAAAAGTTTAAAAAAAATAATACATAGTACCTACTTGAATTTCGAAAATTTCGAGCGGTGAATTTAATCGCAGATCCCGAAAAAGCTGACATCAAGGAGCTCCCATTTGTCTTGCTACTGAAGAGTTCATTCTGTGATATCTGTACAGAGTATCATTTCAACTACTATCCTTGTTTTTATCCAACGTAAAGATTTTAAGAAAGGTTGTGTTATTCAACTAGGTAAACAAATTATTTATTTATGTTTGAATTAAAATTAATTTATTAAATCTTTACGCTTCATTGTGATATTCATTATTGAAAGAATACATTGTAACAATATGAAATAGAAAAAAACACAGAAAATAAAAAGATTAGGTTGTGACCGAGACTCAGACTCGGGACCTCTGCTCTATCCGGGAGTACCGTTGTACCCAACTACCTCAACCAATTCATTTTTAACAATCTCAGACTAGTCTGTTTTGATTTTTCCAATATTGGCATCCATCTTTATAACTGAACAAAGTTCCTTCAATTGAAACACAATTGCTGATGGCGTCGAGGATAGAGTTACTCATTTTTATTTTCAAAGGATTTTTGATTTTTTTCAAAGTCAAATAAGGGTTAGATTATATTATTTTATGAACAATTTTTACTGTAATAAATAAACAGTTTTGTAAGATGAAAGAAAATACTATGTATTTACAGAGCAATTTTGTTTTATTCTCTTTTTTTACAACATGCCATGTATGTGCTGACAAAAAAATAACATTGTTATTATTTATAATAACACGATGTACCCAATAATGATGGTAATTTATTTTATGCAAGAGCGTTTTTTTTTAACCTGATTCTGGGGGGGAAAAGCTAACTGAAAAAAACATTATTGGATGTTTCGTGATTCAATGGCTACAAATACAAGTTTGTTAACTTCACTTTTGAAAAAAAACTGTTACAAATTTCTTGTAGACATATTGACAAAACAACAAACTTTAGAAAGAGATATGATAAAGAAATTGTAATTTTTTTTAGGTTTTTTTTCCAAACTATTAAAAAGAAATTAGGTTTGTCAAATTTATACCAGATATGCCTAGGGAGTGATAAAGCAAAATGGTATCATCAAGTCATTTTCAACCAAAGTTCAAGCCATCAAATTGCCGTTAAATTCAAAGCAAATATAGGGAAGCAATAAGTGTGAAGTAATATTTTGGTGAGACAAAATGTACATGCATAATAATTATACAGAAAAGTATTGTTAACATTGCAGCATATTTATATAAGATGTCATAAAAATATCAAAAGCACTTCTTTATGTACCAAAATATTATCATAAGTATTTATCTATACAATGAAATCATGCTTAAAGTTAAAATGGTGCTAGGACATTCCATAGTATCAAACCTAAAATATTATATTGCATAGTACCTATATAAACAAAATATTACAAAAAAAATGCAACAAATCATCATTTATTTAGTGTAGACAATTGATCCAAATGCATTTTATTTTTAAAACGAATAATAAAATAACAAAACTTAAATAGGAATGAGAAAATAATCTATAATACTTACTGATAGGATTAAAGCTTGTCACTTTTATTTTATTTTTACATACATTTAATTTTATTTGAGTATTATGATGGTGTTGGTTTGGTATTAAGAAAACTTTTTTTTTTATCCATATAAAATACAAACATGTTAGAATGATAAATTAATGATCATGGTAAATAAACATGTGCCATGAATAGTGCATAATGTACTTAGAAATAGAAATGTGTGGCGTTTCATCCTTATTTATTTTAATTTTAATATGAATGCAACGAAACTCTCTTCCAACGTTTCTCAAGGAACCTTAAAAAAGCTATTTTGTAAGAAAACCATATATGTATGTGGATACCAAAGATGGAGAGTTCAAAGGACCGAAAAAACATTGTTTTTAAAGGTGGAAACTATTTATGTGAGAACCTTATATGTGGGTTTTACTGTATGTACTGCAAAAGCAAGTATGTACATTTCATACATAAACAAAAAATGTAATACCTAACAAACAAAAAAAATGTCTGAAAATATTGTTTAATAAAATGGCACAGTTTCATGGATTATTTTAATCTAAAAGATGTAAACGATTTGCGGTGAAGCTTATAGTACATGCCTCGAAAAATAAATAGGAATCTGATTCTTTTAATCGTTCAATGAAGATATTTTTCCCCGAACCTGTTAAATGATGAACAATAGTGGTGATAAATATTTACATTTTTCAAAGGAACAATGAAAAAATGTGTAAGACGGTAGAAATGAAAATGAATGGTCAAATTGAATTACCAAGTACCTACTCAATTTTCAATCAAAATAAAAACCGTTGAATATTATACTAAAAACATAATTATTTGAAAATTACAGAACCTGAAAACCATTATTTTTCGTTATTTTGTGTTGAAAATTGAAGGTTTCTTTTCTTAACCATAAATTCCTGTATTCTATAAAAATAGAAAAAAAACTTTTCTGTGAAATTTTCACCACCTAGAAAATTTGTTTTTGAAAACTTTTTCTTCCAAAGACAATATTCCCCACATGCAAAACTATTAACCAATAAGAGATTTACCAAATAATACGACAATTTATTACAAAAACATTACAATCATCATTTCTTTTTAAAAACTTGACATTGCTTGAATAGTTCCGGGTAAATTGAAAGTGCGGTCCCTACCGGTATGGTCTGCAGGTAAAATTTGACAGATCACGATCTGTTAGATTTTGAAATATAGTTTAAAAGGAAATGGTGAGTTAAAAATGTAAAAAAAAACGATTTCACATAAAAAAAAACAACAGAAAAAGATATTTAAAAATTATGAAGAACCTAAATAAAATGGATGGCGATTTAATCGTTTCGATGGCGCGCCTATAAATGGGATATATTACCTGCATGTTTTTGAATGGAAATAAAAATTTATTAGAGCTTAAATAAAAATGTATAAATTGTTTGTACTTACATAATAATGGATGGTGAAACGTTTTTTCCAGTTTTTAGCAGTCAACTTTCGAATTTTTCGAAAAATGTTTGGGTTGCCACAATACAGAAATATTATATTTTGGATTTGTCTCGTATTTGGAAAAAACGTGTGGGTGCTGACTTTTTACCGATCCGTATATGTGTGATCACTTCCACACAAACTGTTCAAGCTCGCAGCTCTAGAGTTATCAATGCGACAAGAAAAAATTGTATTTTACATAAATTGTATTTTTTGTAAGATTTACTCATGATTATGGGGTTTTTATAACTTTTTAAACTACTCGATAAGTCTCTAGCATATCTAGCTAGAATCGTATTGGGATATAATGTAATTTAAACATTTGTGCACCAGTGCTCGTGCGGCATTGGTGGTCTGTATGAATCTTGTGCACCGGTGATCGCACGGCATCCAAGCGGTTAATAGACTAAAATGTTAAAAATTACTGTCCTTGAGGCATATTATTTGTTTCAAGTGTACAAACTGCGATTTGAGCATTCGGTTCGATAAAATTAACATTTGGTGAATAAGTAGGAGCTCATTTCAAATTTATGTAGGCAATGGTTTAACCCCACTGGCGAGTACTCGCCCAACTTAACAACTGGGGGTGGTGCCTCTCTTTCTCACGCATTATTGTTCTATATGAGCTGAGTGAGAAAGAACGACTCATTGTCGTAAGGCAGCGGCGGCAAGAGGTTTATTTACCTCTTTTAAACCAATAAGTACCACTCAATTATAGTTGTCGAATAACATGTAATATAATGTTGACTTTGCAGAAAAGGGTTCATCCAGGTAGACTAGTTTTGGAGATAATTTTAGATAGTCAGTATGTAAAACTGACGTATAACCGGGAGCAGAATTTTTTTTAATCGTCAACTGGGAGAAATATTTTTATAAGAATGTATGGAATGCAATTTCCTGCTTGTTAGCGTAAAAAGCAGGAAAATGTGAAATAGGGGAAATTTAAAACCGAAGATTTACTATAAACTAAGTTAAAAAAATAGTAATCAAAATACAATCTGGGATTGATAATGTGTTTCGTAAAGTATGTGCATATAATATGTATAGATTTCTGGCTCTTTCATCAATTTATAATAAAATTTCACCCTTATTGCTACTAAAATAAAAATCATTTAGGTCTACAAATTTAGTACACATGCATTTAAGAATAACATTCTCCCTAAAAATTTTACTACACAATATAATATAATTTATTTTTTTTGGGTTTTTGTATTATTTCTGTAGATTCTCCTACCAATGAGCTACATATTTGAATAAACTTAGAATGTTGAAATTTGTTTGATTGTAAGAGATTACCGTAATACATAATATTATGTTTAAAAAGAAAACCTTCAAGTACACAATTAAGTTTCAAACTTAATTATAATCAATAAAAAATGTTATCTTCCTAGTCCATTGAAATTATATTTTTGCTTTACTCAACTCTCTAGCTTTAGCAATAAATTCATAAAAGACGCAATAAAAAAATATGTACTCGTATGTAATTAAAAGTTGATTAGAGAAATTTATTATATGACCACACAAATAATATGCAATGTCTAAATTTGATAATATAATAAATATAAAATGTGTATTTTATAGATAACTTCACTGTTTGAAATACTTTAAAAAAAGCTTTGATAAATCTGCATTCATACAAGATCATGAGAATTAACTCCTTTGCATTTGTTCCAGCTCACAAATAACTATCATGTTAAATGAGTTCACAATTTAATAACCATTGCATAAAATATGATAATTAGATTCAGACATATATTTTGAACACTAGAGGCTGCTTTGTTCCATATTAATTTTTAAACTATCTTTAGATTCATTCCCCTCCGAAATATTTGCATTATACTGCGTCATGTTCGGCGGCATTGTTTGTATGTGGTTGATGACAGAGTTCTGCATGTGATTGTGTTCGTGCTTGATGCTATCGATGTTATTATGATGTTCCAGTTCTATGTCCTCCTGGTGTGCAGCGTACCGCCCCGAGGTGTTGGGAGCCATCATTGCTAATTCTTCTGGGTGGCAGCGTTGCTTGTGAGATCGACATGCAGAACTATAGACAAAGCTCTGTGGACACCAGGGACACTGGATTTGAGTATCATCTGTGTGACGACTTTGTTCCATATTAATTTTCAAACTATCTTTAGATTCACTTCCCTCTGCAAGGTTCTGGTCATACTGTGTCATGCTTATCGGCGCTGGTATGTGGTTGATGACAGAGTTCTGCATGAGATTATGCTCGTGCTTGATGCTATCAATGTTATTTATGCCCGAGTGATGTTCCAATTCCATGTCCTGAGAGTTGCTAGCATACCCACCCGAGTTGTGGGGAGCCATCAGGGCAAGCTCTTAGGGGTGGCAGCGCTGCTTGTGGGAGCGACACGCCGAACTGTAAGCGAACCTCTGTGGACACCAGGGACACTGGATCGGAGTATCTCCGGTGTGGCAAGTCAGGTGAACCTGAAGGATGCAATACCCTTATTATATACACTGTGTGGTGCGGGAAGTTCATATTTTAAAGAGAATTACAACTATGTTTTATTTTATTTTTTCATTAATCTGAGAGTTATTTTTGGAATGTAGAGCAGTGTTGCACTTTTTCTTTCTTGAGTTACACATCTACCTACATTGGACACCACAAGTCTATTCGAAACAATTTTCGGGCTGCTTACCTGTTCCTTAAATGCGTATTTCCCCACAGATAATATAAAAAGGTTAAAAAAATTTGGGTTATTTCCTTATGCCTCTTCATTTTTGATGTGGATACCAAGTATTTTGTGGATTACATATACCCAAAATGAAGAATAAACAAACCAGAATAGAGTGAAAACTAAAGCCCAATAGTTTCAGTCACAGAAAATTCATATCAGCTTCAATGATTCTTAGAAAAAGCTGGTAAAAATTTCAATACAACAGTACCACTAACCTTTTGTTAATTATTTTTATGATACAACTTAGTATCCTACAGGTCAATAATATGGATTTATTTCATATATTATGTATAAATATATTTCAGATAAGACTTTATGAATGTATAATAATTAAACTAAAAAATGCGCTGTTGATATAGCACCAGAACTTGCGAGTAAGTAGAGCATCACAAATGTATTCAATAGAGTAAATAATAAAATATAACCTTGAGTGTCTGTCTTCTTTTGAAAGCCTTATTGCAGAATGGACAAATGTGCCGACAGAGATCATCGTGAACCAGCAGATGTTTCCGGTAGGTTCTTCTACTGTTGAGGACCTTGTCACACGTCCCACAAGGGTAGGATGTGGAGTCGTGCGTGTCTAGGTGCGCCTTCAGATTCGAACCAGTCTTGAATCTTTAAATAATAAAATTAAGTTCATTAAATATTGGTTAAAAATATATTTAATTTACAGCAAAACAGAAAAAAACACATAACCAGTTGAGAACTTTGATGTTGGTAAATATTTTAATTAATCCTCAGACTGCCATGCGCAAGCATACGTGATTCGGAATTCCGAGCCACGACTGCCACGCGCAAGCATATGTGATTTCAAATTCATCTTACGATATTTTCTCTCACACCATATAGATGGCGCAAAACTCAAGCTTCAAAAATATGTTGAACCTTTATCTAGCGACATCTCTCAAAAGATAAGTCAAATTATTTTGTTTATGTTATAAAAGATCTTCTTAAAGTGAAGAGGACAATATTTCCCCCCGCTCAGTTGTTTGAAATTCCTTGCGCGTCCAGCCGTGTTAGTGTGTCACGTGTGGTATCTTTCGGCTCGCGTATGTACGGAATATGCAACGAATCTTCGTTCGAACGTTATTATCTCATTTTTTGCTATATAACTATTAATATTTCAAAGGTGAATATATTCTTTGAATTAACGTGATAGTATTAGTTTAATTGAAATAATAACATTGTTCATCTGCGTTCCAAGTGCAAAAAAATAATTATATCCGACTTTTATTAGATTTTTTGTACATAAAAACTAAATAGTGTGATCATTTTTCGTTCTTCCCAACACTTTTTATAAACGCCCTTATCATGGCTCGACGCAACTTATGTGAAAAAGAAATAAGAGAATATTTTCTCGATATTGACTCCGACTGGGAATTCAGTGAAAATGAGTGCGATTCGGCCAGTGAAGTTGGCAGTATAAATGAAGGAGTACACCGTGAAGAACAAGTTGATGATATTTTGGAATCTAATGAGGAACTATTGAACGAACCCAGCACGTCCAATCAGACCGATTGTGACATGAATACATGGACATCAGATCATTTTGTTCCGATTATTCACGATTTCGATGATTTCCCTTCTGGAGTAAACTCTTCACCTCTTTTATCGGAAAATTCGGAGGAAGTAAATTTTTTTGAGCATTTTTCAAAAACTAACTTTAGGACTGGGCAAACAATATACAAGCCTGATTGCGTTCAAGATTACAATAAGTACATGGGCTTGGTGGATAAGGCCGACATGATGTTGACTGGAGTAAGTTGTTTGCGAAAATCCATCAAATGGTACAAAAAACTTTTTTTTCAAATAATTGATCTATATTTATTAAATTCATTTATTGTATACAACAGTATAAAAAGATCAGGTAAGAGCTTCCCCGATTATCAATTGTGTGTGATAAGACAGTTGATTGCAAAACATCACACGAAATCTCAAGCCGACCCGTCTCCTCATTCGTCACATCATGATACACCATTACGTCTTGTTTCAAAAGAAATATCAAACCATATGCCTGAGCCAATACCTGCAACATTAAAAATATCCAAGCCATACAGAGCTTGCCATGTTTGCTCAAATACAAAACTAAAGCCGGTTTGCAGGCAAATGACTCGATATATGTGTTCCAAATGTAATGTGGCATTGTGTATTCATCCGTGTTTTAAAGTATACCATTCAAAAAAAAAAACTATTAATATGTTAATAAACTGTAAATAAATAGTGTAATAAATAATCAACTTTATAAACAAAAATATTGTGAGTGTATCGTGAGAAATAGTGAGCCGTTGCAGAGGCCTAACATCACTGACGTGAGTAATGAATTGACTGTAGTTAGTTTGTGTGTATTAGTGAGATAGACAATGGCGACGCGCCGGAGTTTGTTTATATTTCAATGATAACTAATTCGTTTAAATAATGCATCACTTCATCAAGATATGATATTTAGAGTTTTTAGTTGTGTAACGTAAACACGTATAATTGTTTTGGTATTAAATCATACCCTCTAAGTGCTAAGAATAATAAATAAACAGACAAAATAAAAAACGCTAAAATATCTCGGCGTGAGACTCTCAATACGGTGTTTACATTCTGGCGGCATAAGGGTTAATACTACAATAAATATTAAACATAAATCGTAATGATTTATAAAGACTTAAATAAGTATTAAATCTAATTAATTTATCAAACTGTTGCGTTGTTACCTTAAGCCATTAACACCCAAGAAGATATGTTTTAAGTTTAGAATAACATTCAAAGATTCAACGCGTTATAATAGGAAATAACAAAAGTATTTAATTAATCGCGTGAAAATATGTTGCTAACGTCACGCTTCTGCGCTCAGGTTTGTTAACCTGGGTTCTGACTATCTGTAGCCAGGGGTGCCAATTCGGCAGCCTGGGCATTTCGCAGGGCCTTATGCGCGTCGTGTTACACTTACCATCCGACTGGCCGACGGTCCAGACGTCTCCAGCTGAGCTATATTTCGTTACGCCCCAGCGGTTCTGTATTGCATAATATTTTGTTTCGTATTGTCATTCCTTTTGAACCGTATTGACTTGTTAATTATTCAATTTAACGTGATACTTCTTTTCCGACGGCCCTACTGTTCGGGCGCTACATTTCATTACGCCACAGCGTTTCTGTATTGCATAATATTTTGTTTCATATTGTCATTCTTTTTGAACCGTATTAGCTTGTTAACTATTCAATTTAACGTGATACTTCTTTTACGACGGCTCTACTGTTCGGACGCTACATTTTATTACGCCGCAGCGTATCTGTATTGCATAATATTTTGTTTAGTGTCGTCATTCTTCTTAAACCACATCGTTTTTGGATTAGTGAAATAAATTCATAAACATGAGATTACTCGAGGTCGCCTCTAGGCCTTCTTTGCCGCGTTACCACACGTGCGGGCACATATCACGTCCTTTTCTCGTCCATGGTTACATACACGGGATATCACGATTCGTTAGGATCTTACATAGCCTCTGTGAGCCAGCTTGGTGTTGCTTCTACTTGAACATGCCAGTTCGGCCGGGCTAGGCGCACCGTGCCACACGTTTCTTGTTCGTAACTGCGAACTCAAGAAACATTACTCGTAGCGACGAGGAACGCGGGCAGTTTGGCCAACTGACCCGTGGGGACTATCAATATCCCGGAAGCCGAGTATACTTTGCTCGCACTATACGAGACTATCAATATCCCGGAAGCCGAGTATACTTTGCTTGCACTATACTATTTACACACACACCCACACACAACACATTTTGTTTTGGATTGTACCTCACGTTTCATTTTTCTTTGTACTTATATTAATAAATTGGGTTTTTTATGCCGAAAGGCTTTTTCCCAGAATATAATGTTTTTATTTCCTAAACTTGATCTAGTAACATTACTTTAATATACCAGCAATAACCCTTTTATTTTTTAGCTTCAGAATACACAAAATTGGGAGAGCGACTTACCCCCTGGAGTCTTACTCTCTTCCGTACGACATTTATGTACTCTCACTGCAGACATAATACGTCGTACGCATACTACTTAACACAAACTGTTTTCTATTTTTAAAAAACTTCCAAACAATGAAAGTTTTCCACATATCACTGAAATAAAATGTTGATTTCTATAAAACAATGGATATGGTAATTTTTTTATTTCTGAATTACCTCATACCTTGACTGCTATGTTATTAGTGATTAGAATTCGAGTAAATAAACAAACTTCCACCATAGAAATTGTACATATATGAATGAGATCAGAGGCCATCTTGGCAGTCTTTTACTGTTGGAGTCTTTTAAGGAGGCGGTGTTGTTTTAAAATTTGTAACAGCAGGATTTTACAAAATAATCAACTCACTTCAAATGCAACCACCTTACCTGTTCAAGAATAACATACCTAGTAAGATTTTTTTTATTTATTAAAAGAATGGCAGCTTACTTCTTGGGGCAGCGACTGCACTGGAAAAGCTTCTCCTCACTGTGGATGGCACGGTGCTGGATGAGCTCGCCCCCGGTGCTGCAGGCGTACCCGCACACATCACAAATGTAGCGCTTTATCTTCTCATGCACGGCCAGCGTGTGCCCCACTACCGCTGATTTGGTTGTGAATCTATAAAAACAAATATATAGTGAGAATTTAAAAAAGTACATATTATAATTACTCCGCGCAGGAGAACCACATGTTCTTTCAGGTGCCATTTCGAGACAAATAAACCACTTTTTCAAGAAACCATAAGAAAAGCCATAAAGCCCAATTGTATTTATTTCATTTAATATTTTACAACATTATTAAATGTGATATTATACAATGTCTAAATGCAGAAATTGTGAGTTGCAAAAAACAAAACTGAATAGCCAGGTACTTCCCAACCTTCCTCTTCCACATCTCCTTCCCTTCCCCAATCCCTTCAGCCTCACAACATATCCTATTTAGGGATGCCATAGTCCCACTGGCTCTTGACAGTTGGGACTCTGGTGCAGTATTCACATAAAAAAGTCGAATTCTCACTTATTGCCGCAGATACTGCAGGGATAGATGTATCTCTGGAACAGTGGTATATGGACGCGTTCGTGTGATCTCAAGTTCTCCTTAGAGTTGAAAACTTTGGAGCAGCCAGAGCAGCTGTACACACGGTCGGGCTTGGGGATGTGCCTCATCTGGTGCTTGTCCAGGTCATCTTGTGTCTTCATGATGCGCGAACATTTGTCACAACTGAAACACAAAACAAATTCTTCACTCATTATCAAATATATTTAAAATTCAGTGTTATATATTACTGTCATTTATTTTTTTCCACATTTATTTAGTTTTCTAGAACAGTAGTCACTATTCTTTTATTATTATTTCCAACAAAAACATTAATTTGGAAGTGCAATATACTCGTATACTGACAGAAGAAGAGTCTGTTATACCGTTTTATTGGTGCCGTAATAAAAGAAATAAGATATTTTAAATGTTTGAATGATCAGATTGATTTACATATTAGTTATTTACGTTTGTCGCGGGTTGTGAAAAATTGAAAAACTTTTTGTTTAGCAGCAGACCGAGGATTGAGGATCGTGGATCATTGCATGAAAGTCATTATTATACTGGTGAGTTTAGATACTAATGGGTTAGCCTAGCTGTGTAAATTAGGGCAATTCTGTTATTTATAGATATGATTTTCTGAAAAGATGTGTTTTGAGTATCATGAATATTTGCGTACTTTCAAATTTTAACAGAATGTGTTTATAAGTATGCTTATATGTATTTATAATTCGATCATGAAACAACATGTCGTAAAAACCACCACTTTAAATAACGAATTGAAACATGAGTTCACCACTGTCAATTATTTACATCTTTTAAATTATATTTTTTTAAATTTTAAGATCGATAAAATTGCCATGCATTATTATTACAGAATTTCAGAAAACTTTGATGTATGATATAAAAGAAGCAAAGGAAACATTGTGAAACAAAACATGAGAGAAACCCTTTGTCATTCAAATAAAACTTTATTTTTAAACATTATTATTGAAAAAATTATTTTAACTGAATATTTTTTTACTATTATTTGAATACCGCACAAGAGTCCCAACTGTCCAGAACCAGTAGGACTATGACATCGCCAATTAGGTTATACTGTCAGGCTTAAAGAAGTGGGGAGGGGAAGGAGATAGAAAGCGGAAGATTGGAAGTACCTGGATATTCAGATCTGGTCACTTTCGATTCTGAATGGTGGTCTTTCACCAGGATGATTCTTAGCGTATCTACCACTCTGCGGTTGAAGCTAAAGAGTGAAGAAATCAGGCACTTACGCAAAGCTACTAGGGTCATTATGTCCCGAAACATGTCGATATATGGCGGTTTTAGATCTGACGATGCAGCCGCACTCGCACTGGACCTTTGGCTGCTGACTGTGCTCCTGGACGATGTGCGCCTTCAACCTGAACCAGTTGGTGCAGAGTTTTTTGCAAACGAAGCACGCAAATCTAAAACCATTACATTAGAAGTTGCAATCAATTTATGGGGATGGCATGCGTATTCACACAATTTGTTATTTTTATTCACACAAAATCAACTGGCTGGAATGAGTGGTTCAGACGCAGCGCCGGATCCACCATATGTTCAAACTGTGCAAAAAAACATAGGCGCCATCTCTGAAGGGGCGCCGTGAAAATAGAGATCTTATTTAAATTTACTTCAAATATTAATAAAATCCCACATCTCCGCTATCGACTTTTTTCTTTAACTATTAGTAACTGGTTCCAAAACTAGTCAGCCAATTTTAGATGTTACTTCCCTAAGACGCAGCTGTTCTGTTGTTTTACGAAAATAAAATCTAAAGATAGTTGCTTTACAGTTCATTCTCGTATGAATTTATAAAGTTGGATCTGTCCATTGTTTATTCGGGGAATTTTGTTGTTGACATTTGACAGCTGTCATTTCAAAGCTGTCAATTTCTAGGTCAATCTTTAGGTGTTTTTGGGTTATATTAATGTCTAAAGATTCATTTGTGTTAGTTACAGTATTAGTTACAGCGCCCTTGAGGTGATTTTTCACAAAAACGGCACTATACAAATAATCCAAATATTAGTTGGTTTGGCGATGGCCGTAACTATAAAGCAAAGGTATTTTTTTAAAAATTATATTCACTCCGATTTCCATTATTTCTATTGTTGATCCTAAACTAATGTTGGCCAAAATTATGTCAAAATACAAATAATACGAGAAGAAATACATAGGTCTTACTTTACATACATAAGTTATACTTTAGATAGTTTTGTTTTTGTTAGAAATTATTTTCTATATCTCTAGTTAATAGTGCTTTGGCTAGTTCAGGATTGTACGATTGGAATCATTTGTTACAAAACTTAAATTCATAAAGCAATTTGGAAACGTTTGATTATTTGTGTCAAGTAAAAAAGGATTGCGCGAAGGGGGGGTCGGGGGAGGGGCTCGAGGGCGCACTCAGTACTTACTGCACAGGGCGCTAGATGTCGTGGAACCGGCCCTATTCAGACGCGGAAGAAATGGAAGGAAGCAAAGGAGAAAGAGTGAGATGAAGGATGTCATGACATAGCTATTGAAAAAATCCAAAACTTTCAAATCTAAAAACCAATGTTTCAAATGAATAGCTTGGATACGGACAATGCTGATGCTCTCTAAATAAAACAAAAAATGAGGACACCAGAATTTTTAGTTTTTGTTTTTCTATAAAACATTTTTAATAAGTTACTGGTCTAATTTAGTTGAAATGTTTCAAATGGAATGAATGCTTTGATAATTCAAACAATCAATCATTTTAAAGTACATAATAATAATTTGATTCTCTTCACTAAAATGTTTGTATCTTTAAGACAATCTTGAATTATTGCTGTGTGCAGTCATGTTAGTGAGAATTTCTAATTTTGAATTGGTATTTCGTCAATGCTCCATTAGCTCAAAAGTAATGATTTTATTATTGCAACATAAATTTCCCAAATACTTTTTTTGTGGTATAACAATATTGACAACCAATTGATATACATACTGTTAACAACTACAGTGGAACCTCAGTTTACGAGCATAATTTGTTCGGGAAATGTGTTTGTAATCCAAAACACTCGTATATTAAAGCAAATTTCCCCATAATAAATACTGGAAAGTTGAATGATTCGTTGCAAAAGTTAAAAATATTCATATAAAAATCATCTATACAAAACATATATATTTACTTTTTTATTATTTTAATTTGTATGTGTAATAAATTTTTTAAATTATTCACTAGCGGTATAACTGCTCTTTATTAAGCCTGATTCAATTTTCAGTGCCGAAATTATTGGTATGAATATCAATCAAGGGTATGTGCCAAGACAAATTTGTGTGGCAGTATATCCTTCTGCCCACCCGTGCTACTTATTTAGTTAAATAATTATTTTGAAGTGTAAAAATACTAACATCGCAGATTTTTTTTTATCAAAAACCATTTTTTTATCACTAAATACTATTTTTATTAATTATTTAAAATATTATTTAGTGATAAAAAAATAGTTTAAAAAATTTTTTTTTATCAAAAACCATTTTTTTATCACTAAATAATATTTTTATTAATTATTTATTATTTAAAATATTATTTGAAATGCAACATTGCATTGTCGTTAAGTATTAAATATCACTCGGCACACAGCTATAGCCTTACTTGGCTGGTGCTTTTCTACAATACTGAAATATTTTTCTTTTCGTCAAGGAACCTCCCTTTTTTTTTTTAGGATTTTGCAGAAATGCAACATTGCATTGTCGTTGAACAGATTCTTTGCTCGCACAGCTATAGCCTTACTTGGCTGGTGCTTTTCTACAATACTCGTTTATCAAGTTATTTTTTTTTTTTAACTCTCATCTTGTGAAACACTCAGAAACCAAATTCCTCTCGATTCAAGATTCTACTATATATTGGAAAATTTTACATTTAATATCTATAATACTTACGAAAAATACTTTTGTAGATTAGGATCAGACTTTTTATAAGATCTAGGTTTGGAGTCGGAAACGGAGGAGTGTTTCAGCCTCAGTTTCTTTTTCTTGGATGACTTTAACTTCTTTTTCCTCGGCTTTTTAGAGAGGAGATCGCTTATTGGATAATCCAGGCCATCGTCAAATAATGAATCTAAAGAAAACACAAACCATTGTAGCAGAGAGAAAACAACAAATTGTTTTGATTATTATTATAAAAGGATATTACTTGACATGTCTTCATCCATATCATCCAAGAGTTCTTCTTTAACCTACAAAAATATAATAAAGATTATGGTTTTGCACTTTTAAAACACTGTTTTGCCAGGAACCCCAAACCCACCATAAAAATCATATAAATGCTGCTGATAATATACCATTCAAATAAACAATTTAGAGCGCTATATAAGTCAAGACGTAACTAAACAGTAGCTTTAGTTCACACCACATTACAAGTGACTTTAATATATTCATTTTTTTTGAATATTTTGATTACTGAAAGTTGCACGCAAGTGTGACAGTAACAGAAATCCTAATTTAATCTGACTTTATAAACAACTAATTTACTATGCGACAGAATAAACTTTCAAAATTTTTTAATTACAAATACATACAGACCTTGACATCATCCTCATGCTTAACCTCGTCTGTAACAGCACCCAGGTCAACGGCCAATTCAGATTTGACAACTTTGAACAAGTCTTCATTTTTATTAGTTTCAGGCTCAGTATTATTTAACTTTAAAAAGAAGTTCTGAGCACGCAAACACTGTTCGACATATTCATCAAAAGATTTTATTTTTACTATACAGCATTCGCAAACTTCCTTGGGAAAAGTATCTTCAGACAAAATCTAAGGGCAGAAAAATACACGTAAACAAAAGCAAGTTAAGAATTCATACAGAAAAACTGTTAATCCAGTTGATATTTACCGAAATATCAAAATATTTTAGTATTATATCAGCCATATTCATGTATTCGGATTCGTCTGTCAATATATTTGTCATGTTCTGTCCCCCGGGCGTCGCACATAATCTACACATCCCATTCGTTGCCATTGTTCATGTTTTGCCAAATAAATCAATGTTTTTCATTGAAATAGAAACCGATCAAAACTAAAAGCCGAATATTTATAAGTTATCGTGAACGTCAAATAATACTAATCAACAATCTATCGCATTTTAATTTCTGTATACTTTATTTAGCACCCCAGTGCGTTTATATACATCCATATAAAAAACGATGTTAAAGTAAAGTACTTTCAATCTAAGGTTCTACACACAACATAAATTCGCATTTCACTACCAGATATTTTGAAGTTTATATAAAAATAGGAATACTTTAAAAATGCATTATTTTTATTTTTACTTTCTAAAACGTCTTGGGTTTTCACTGTGTTTTATTTTATATTAAGAATGTGATAAATTTAGAACAAACCATATGGCGTTAAATCTTATGTTTAACAATTTAACGAATATTTCATATCTCTATATCTCATTCTGGGAATGACGTTGCGGACTGAAAATATTTCCATTGATTTAGAATTTTCAGACCGAAAAGTTGTGTAAAATTTTTGATTGCCAAAGTTCACCGTTAATTTTTTATTGTTATTTCAGGTTTTTGAACTATCAGATTTTTTGCTATTAAATTAAAGAATTGTACAGAGACATACCTTTTTTTCTTCACGTAGATTTGTTTAATCCTCCAGTTTCATCGTTTATGCTGATGGCCAATATATTTTTATATTTGATGGTAAAATTTTCGTCTTACATAAAAACTTTGATTTTTTTTTAATACCGATGACTTTATAATGTATGGGAAAGATATTCACTTTGGGTGTTTTCTTTTACATAACCGTGATTTATATTTAATTTGAATTATTTTTTTATAATATGTCAGCGTTTTTCTTCTAATTTAAAAAAACCATTATGAAACTGTGACCTTTTGTAAATATTCTCCTGTACGGAATTTCCTTGTGAATGGATAACTTTATGCTCAATAGTTTTGTTATTTTTCGTGAACTACTGCTCTTAATATACATTGATACAAAGTATTACGGAGCCATCCAGAATTTTATCCAATGAAAAGCAAGATTTTTCAATGGTTCCTAAATCAAACCATTGTGATTGGCTGTGTGAGTCTGAAAACGTTCGAAAAGTCTAGGTTCTAGTGAACATGATAATTTCTTACTTACGAAACAGCTTTTAATGATAATGGTTTTCGCCTTTCGGTTCTTCAGAGAAATATTAATGAGCAAATACATTAGCGTTCTGAAAATTGTACCTGTCACTAGGAAAAGGTTGAAGTTAAACCGAATTTAACCTTAATCCCTATTGTCTTTTTATGTATTTCTTTAAAACACTTTCATATTATTTTACCTGTTTTAAATTTTGTCTTTGGAATGTGTTTTGAAAGTCCGGGAATGCTACGGGAGTTAATGACGGAAAATAACGGTCCAAGACAAGGAGTTTCTTTTTGTTTGTACCATATTATGTTATTGTGTTTTTTTTACTCGAACAGATATGTTGGTTAGCTCTTAATGCTGGATTTTTTAATTCATTTAACAGTTTTTTTTTAACTTCAAGAAGTTGTGTTGTGTTTTGTTCTCCATGGCTAAGTGAAAGTAAAGCTGCTTAAAATACAAGAAACAAACGGAGGTGTGTGTTTATTTTGTTGTGATTTTTTATTAATAATATACCTAGACTTCTTTTAACTGATAATGACCCAAACTAAATGGACCGGTTTGCTTAACCATTACACTCTATCCGAAAGTTTTATAAATTTGTACATATTTTGACATCTGCACTAATTTACCAGTACAATATTACCCATGATATTTGTTTAAAATAAAATCAATGATTCATTAAGAACTATTCAAAATACCAAATTAGCGAGATGTAACTAAAAATATTTAAGTAATGAAATGGATAATAAAGCGGTTTATCCTATTTATCACTGATTTGGTCTAAAATAATATAACATTTTGTAAATTGGTGTTCTAGTTATAATCTCATCTGTCAAAATATAAGATTGTCATTTTTACAACAAACACATGCAACATTATTGCAGTGATTGCAAATGAACAGGCGCCGGATGTGAAACACTGAATAAATGCTCCGCTGTTGCTGTGTGGCTTACAACTAATGCACCTCCCACTATCGCAGATGGCAATGCCTGGTGAGCAATAAAATGCGTCAGACAGTGGTAGATAAAAGAATCATTCCTCTTAGCGTCCATCAGTGTTTGCAGCGTTCACTCGCACAACATTAAAACGTGCCTGCACCTGGCTGATCACATCGGGTAATGACCCTGCTCACCCGAAAGAGCAACTAGTGACTTGGCCCTGTGACTAATAACAACACACTGTTTCACCAAAGCAGACCTAACCACCTCTGTTCACCTGCTTAGGCAAAACTTTTTACATCTCTAATATACATTCTTAGGGACCCTAAAAATTTTATAAGAACAGGCAACTTATTAAATCATACCTGATTTTTCCAGGGACATGATGAATTCTCCCAAAAGCGGTGTGATGACATCCTCGGACTCCCACCATATCTCCATCTGTAAAGACATCCGAACGGACGACAGTGGCTATGTCACTGTCACCCCAAGCTCAGCCGAATCACTCTTGTCGGACAGCTCCGGGAACTCTTCGCAGCGCAGGTCTTTCTACAGGTCCCAGCATGACTCGCTTCAACACTCACTCTTCACACCCGAGGAGACCCTCCATCTGCCTCGCAGAAAGTCTCGCCTTTACCACTCTAAGCCCAAATGCCTCATGAGATACTCCTACCCAGACAGCTCTCCCTTAGACAAACATTCCTCTCTCGATTCCAACATTGCGGATGCCAAAGTGTTTCGTTCTAGAACTTTGCCCATTTTGCATGAGATAAACCATGAATCTGCGCAAGATAACTTCCTCAAAAGGGATGGAAAATGTTTGAAAAGGCAGAATGCCATGTCGAACGATGTGGAGTGGCCTTGCGAAGCCACAACTCATCACTTGGTCTCCTCCTGTGATAGCCACTCCTACATCACAGTTCTGAAGAACCTAGACGTGAATGATCAGGAAACCTTACGAGAACACGACAAGAGAACTAACTATAGAAATTCTGTCATCACAAGTTCTGCCTCTGATCCCAGCGATTATCGTTACCAACCTATTTCCGTATTCGTTCAGCCAGAATTTAGTGGTAGCTCAAGTAAACAAGAAAGTACCCCCTGCTTGACTTGCCCGATAACTCCAAACAAGTATCGAAAAAAAAAACGAAAACTGAGTCCCGATGAATCTTACCAAGATAGTCTAACGAGAACTCCTGAAAAAATAGAAGACAACTTCTCACCCATATTCAAATTCGAGAACCACTTTCCTGAACGTAAATCTGCTAAAAAACTGGACTTCAGTCAACAAAAGATTGGAACACCGGAAAAATATCAAATTCTCTATCCTCAATTGAGGCCCGTTACTCCACCCAAAAAGATCAAAACCCCCGAAAAGATCAGAAAAAGTGCTCTCAAAGCCAGTGCCTTCAAGTCCAGGAAGAGCCTGCAGTTGAAAAGGCAAAACTTCTGTGGCAGGGAAAACATTGACTTTCTCAAGATGTTGGGAGAGAAACAATCCCACTGGCCCGCCATTAAGTCAATCTTGAGCAAGTTATCCTGTGATGACTTGAGCAACGTGTGCCAGGTGAGCAGGTGCTGGAGAAATGTGTGTCAGGGAGAACCAGCCGCCGAGCGTCGCAGGAAGAAGAACGAAGTACACAAGGAAAGGATGAAAGAGAACCTGATGATCCCCAAGCCAACCCTGTGTCCCAAGAGACTAGAGCACTTTTCCCACGGGGTGAGCACTGTGCGGAGAGACCTGATGGAGGTACAGAACCATTCTAATGTTATGCCACTCAAGACTCCAGCCAAAGCCAGGAGTCCTCCAGTCAGTCCGGGGAAGAGATACTTCAATTTGTTTGTCAAGGTAATATTGCTTTCTGTGTTTTCATCATAACTCTATTGAGTTATCAAACATATTCTTTCAATTAGTTTTGCTACTTGATAATACATTACAACGACAAAACAGTCATCATGTGAATTAATAACAAAATTAGCAGAACTTTACAATCACAAACTTAAAATTTGATTAGTTAAAATGGTGCATTATTATATATGACGTATAACATTGTAAATGTATATTAGATAATTACTCTTTGTACACCTTGTTCAATTTCTTCCCAATGATGCATCCATATTAATAATGTAATGTTTTTAATCTCAGGCCGCTTCTGAGGATTCCACCAGTCAGCTGCGCAGCTGTCCCCAGTGTAAGCGGCCGGCGCGGGTGCAGGGACAGTGGGCATTGTGCGGGGGTCGCGATTGCGGGTTCAGCTTCTGCGCCCATTGCTTCACAGAGCGCCTACTGAACCACCCATGTTGCCAGCACCCTATCGAGGCCCCTAGCCCCTCAAAGCAGGCCCACTCCAAGATCTACATCGGCACCAAACAGAGCCGGAGGAACCTTCGCAGGTTGTGATTCACCATTCCATGACATATCATTACAAATATCTCATACTTGTAGGTAACTTCACAGAATGCATTGCTGAAAATAATAACGTATTTTATTTTATATTACGTATTTTTAGCACACTCTTAATCACTCTGCTGTCCGAAGCCACTAAATTAACTTTCCGTCGAAAGGATGATCTGTCCCAGCGTCACTAAAGTGGATTTGAATACTTGGTGCAATGGTTTTTATTAAAAAAACGACACAACTTAGAAAAAATACTGTCGTATTGCCCGTGTTCATCACCTTTTTTTTTAAATTGGAAAACGACAGGTGCCGAAAAAATGTCTTCCGAGATAGTTCAGTGTTTTTTTATTGGATGGACGTTTGAGTGGTTAATAAAAGAAGGAAAGTTTATTGTCATTGTAGGAACGTTCATTGTTAACGCTTTAGTGTTGTTTCCTGAAGCGAAAGAAAATATGTACCATTACTCATAATAATAGCTTAATTCATATATAGCATCGCATCTGAGTTCTTTGTGAGTCAAGTGCATCGAAGCATTGACTATCTCTATAATGATATATTTTTAAAGGCTTTAAATAATTATTGTATACATTTTCCTGTATTTTTTCCGTTGTAAAAAAATCTCTGATGCGATTTGATCTCAAAGCAACTGCCATAGCTGTTTAATGTTCAAATTCAGTAATGCTCTATGAAGATATCTACATACCACTGTATTCTCTCATACCTATTTCTGCCCCAGTGCGAGTGTCTTTAATTTAATGTTAAAATTGATTTTTGATGTATGTACATGTTTTTAATTTAGTGACACTTTGGTGATAATATTTAAAATATAATTTAGCCTATGATTATTAGAGCGAATGAGAATAAAGAATTTTGAATGAGAAGAATGCATGTAAAATAATATATCTGCAATGGTCTTTTATGCAATCATCCCAGTGACTTTGATTTTTTCAATTTAAAGTTAATTACATTCCATTAGACCAGTTTTAGATAGTCCGCCAGTGATGTATTTGAAATTTTAATCATCTTATGTAAATGGATCGAAGCAATCCCCATCACCTCTTATTGTAAGGGAAGAAGAATTTATGTTTGTTTTATTGTTTCTAAATATCATATCTGTTATATTAATACTTGTCTAATGAAATGAAGAGTTCCGGATGGAATACAAATTGGTAATGATTATTACAGCCTTAGGAAATGAGATGTTGTAACGTCCTGCGACATGCTTCGTCATCCTTCTAGAGTTAGCATTTTAGTATCCTCAACTGACAATACTCAACTGAATAACTATTAAGTGTACTTAGAGTTAATTCTTTGATGGTAATACATAATACCTAATGTTCAAATAATGTGTTTTACACATCTTCAATTACAGGGTTATCAAATTAGTAGAGCACTGTTAATAATGCATGCACCAATTTTATTCTATCTTATATTTTTAATGTATTTATGTAATAATTATTGTTTTATCAACGAATATGCAATGTATGTAACTAATTATTGTGTACTGTTTTAATTTATATTCAATGTATACTGTGTTTGTTTATTTTTCTCAATTCATTGTCTTATCTAATATTCTGTTTTTAACATCTGACTACTTAATTAGATTACTTATCTCAGTTCCTAATTATTGAAATATCAATCACTTAATAACTACCCTTACAATAATATCCCATCGTGATTGCCTTTTAATTTTAAATAATTTTATTTCACAGTTTCAGAATTCAATCAAGATAAAATTTATGTAAAAACCTACTTTTATAATTGCCAAACAAAATTGCTTTTTAACAGTCAATAATTCAATATTATTATTGAAGTGTTTTCTTATCATTCCAAATGTAATAGTTCCAAGTTTGTCAAATATTTCCTAATTAACCGTTAGAGTTCTGAGTGTCTATATATTGACTTTCCCAAAAAGTAACAATATTTTGTACAATTATCAAAAAAATACATTAAATCGGTCAATATTTGGGTGAGTTATGAGTTATTTTCTTGAACCTATTATAATATTTTTCCATTACGAATCTCGGCATATTTTACATAGTATTGAAAAAATGTACAGCACTAAAATGGTTAAGGTGTTTCAAACTTTTGTCACAAATCAAGGATTAACGCCATTTTGTTTTTTTTAATTATTTTATGTTTTAACAGTCCCCGTTAAATGCCGATTCTAAGCCCATTTCAGAATTTGAACAAATTGATATCAGCTGAAGCATAACAACATGACCGTTGTGCTTTTTACCGATTGAAATGTCAAAAATTAAAAATGGCACGGATTGACAAGTTTTTCAAATATTGTCAGGTAACCGGGAATTTTTTTTCTTTCTTTTAAAAAAAGTTTTTTATATCCAAGAATGGATTCTATGAATGCACTATACGAAGCATCATTCTCTAGCTACATTTTCCAATAGACGCAATTGTCTTATAGAGTATTACAAAAGAAAAAATTATTTTTAAAAGAAAATTGTAATAAATTAGGTATCAAGAAGACTTAGTAAGCTCTCTATTCTTTACCAATTTGAATTGTTCATATCTTACATATACATACTAAGAACAAGTAATTTTAATGTAAAGTTTTGGAAATTTTATTTCAATCTCTTTACTTAGCAATATATTTTTTCCTTTCTTTTTAATTATCATGTGGAGCAAACAAGAATGATCCTAAGTCCTTTTTAAAATTAAAATAGCTCTCGAACAATTACAATGTGTGATATTTTTATTTTAAATCTAAAATGTGTAGCAATAAAAAAATATCAATAGAAAAGTTGTGATTGTAGAAATGTCTAAAGTTTAGCAAATGTTTAGCCTTTTGTGATAATTGTTTACCATCGTCTGACTTACATAATAATGACCATCACGTAAGCCAATAGTTTTAACAGTAATATCTCTCACAAATGCATTTAATAAATGAAAATATTTTTAAATCGCCCTATACTCATTTCATGGACTTATTGAGAAATGTGCCAAAATCTCAATGATTTAAATACTTATTCTAAACAACTACCAATATTGAGTTGGAACGAAAAGCAGTCGACGGTCCTGTTAAAATATAACATCATGATTGAATTTTTCAAACCGGGACACAACAACTGATGTGCTATGCATTTACAATCCAATCAATATTGATAATGGATCGATAGAAACATTTAATTATTCCTTATAAATAATTTCAATTTATCTTTATGTTTGATACCTCAGAAAATTGTGATATGAGATCTGACACATTTTGGGATTATTGTATCAAGGTGAACTTTTATTATGTATTTTAATATTTGTAATTAACTGTACGTTTACTCTAGTTAGTTTAATGTAAAACATCGCATTCTATCATAGGTTAGTTATTGCATTTAAATAAATGACTGAATGTAGTGATTGAAACACAGATCATTTTTGTAACAACATACATAGTCTAATTGTAAAAAGTTTTTTTACATTTTTATAAATAAAAATAATAAATTAGGTATATGAAACTTAAAACTATGTGGTCTTTATTAACACAACCCGCAAAATATACATCCGCGTAGAACAATGGAGAAGAACAATTATAGATGTACATAATACATACATATGTATCATCATTTCATGAATTCGTGATAACATGAATGGTAGTCATAATTACTATGATTAAAGAAGAACATTCTTGACTTATACTGAATCTTGATATATACTGAATCTACTTTGATTAAGATAATTTAGTAGAAGTTTTGCGTTGATAGGGAAAATATATTGTATTAACCCTTGGTGTTGACATTATACCTTGTCAGTATTTAATTTGCCATAATAGCTTTGAAATGACTATACATGTTGACATTACAGAATATGTTGTGATAGACACAATATTTTTGATTGAGACAAAAGACGGAGAAAAGAACAATTTAAGTTCCTCGGAGAGGTCAATACATGAAATGTAGTTCATTTCATTGTGTTTTTCTATTGTACTATCACAAAAATTTTAATTGATTGGTAGATCCATAAAAAAATTCTCAGGTTTAATAAACTTTGATGAAAATTCAATAATGTGGATTTATTTATCATCAATAATTCATGTCCAGCAACAGTGACTTGGGTTTGTTTAATCTCATTTTGTTAAAATCACTGGAAATTGTCACTTATATTATACATTTTTAAAAAAACACAGAATCGGTTGTCAGTCTGGCAACAAGTTTTGCCATAGAGCAAAATGATCCTAATGACAGCGAGAATATTCTTAAAATAATATTTGATAGGGAAAGGGGGTTTTTCCAAGTAATGGCAAACCTATCTGGCACTCCCAATTTGATTATAATGGAATAAGTCAGAAAAGGTTTGCGCCAATAGAAGTTTTTACATCTATGGTCCCTTTAGATTATTTATTTTTTACCTTATGTCTTGTATTTTTGAGCATTACACACTTCAATTATTACTGAATACTATTTTATTATTGTTCAAGGAAACAGAACAAATTCAATTTTTCAACTCTATAAAGTACAATCACATTGAATAATGTGTGTATGTGGATAAAGCTGCAATATAATAAACTCCTCTAAAATATAAATATGAATAACGCCAATGGGAATAGTAAATTCAGCTCTCATTTTTAAGTTCAAAAATATACAAGCAAATATGTACTGTCCAAAATTACTACGATTTATGAAATATACTGTTCATGAATAAAATATTATTTTTAAGATAAATTTAATGAGATTGTTATTTGATTTAAGATTACACTGAAACGTTTTTAAAGAAAATTATTGCATTCGTTAATTTATTTGAAGTTTGACCACATTCACGAATTACAAGACGTGATGGTTCCCAGTTGTGTTGCGAACAATGTGCCGGTCAAATGAATAATTTCTTAACATAATACCATCAAAAGTCTCATTCCAAATAGATTTATCACAAGAAGTGGCTTGGTTCCCAGTCGGGGCGCAGCGGGCTACCCTGGCCACCTCGCCACACTCAGCCGAGCCCCATCACGAACTTGGGGATCTGGTACGCGACGTGGGGGATGTGCATCAGCATTGACATCCTGGAAACATACGAGACATGTTACTTAGCCATTATATCTTGTCAAAATGTAACGCTTACCGCTGATTACTTTTCGCTGTAACCTCTCCTTTCAGAAACAATGCGGATAGCAAATTGCCCCTTGTGTGGAATTAGTATAAAAATATAAAATCAAAATCAAAATAATTAGTATAAAATCAGCGGCAAGATCAAACTAGGATCAATTGCTTTACTAATTCTGCTATAGTGTCTAGGTTCGATGGAAAAAAAAACATCTATTGTGACCTAAAATTATTTATTACTTTATAAATTATCGTTTTATATGAAACAAACATTTTTTAGACAATTTATATGGATATTTCAAAGCTGTAAAGCTCATCATGAAAATTATGTTTTCTTTTTTTTTTTAAAGAAAAACAAACATTCCTAGGCTACGAATAACCTCACAATATTTGAAAACCTTTTACTACCATCATTATAAGCGGAAAATGTTGCTTGTGCAATGATGGAGGACTAAGCTAGCAAAAGATTGAACCTGCGACACCCAGGTGGACTCAACCAGTCTAAAATGCAAGGCGTTGATCGATAAATTCCTTAGTGCCAGATCTCACGATTCAAGAGTCAAAATGCTTTATAGTTAAGATCAGAACAAGAATCTGGAAAATGGATTTATATCTATTAAATATAAAGAAATCACTCACCATTTTGTAGTGGACACCCCCCACCAATATTCAGTGCACTCCGTCACAGCTATGATACATTATGTGAAGCAGTAGGAATTTTATACAGCAGGTACATTAGATTATTTTATTAATGTAGCTTCAACCACCAATCATCAGAAAAAGTATTAATAGATTTTTTTTAAATCATGTTTTAAGTATAGAATAAGTAATCAATGGCTTATTTGACTCTTTATTGTTGTATTGCATAAGGTGTACAATTCACATAATATATTTTTTAAAGTATGATACATATGTACTATTCACAATAGACTATTATAATATATTTAATTGTAAGAGAAAAAAATGGCAGAACAATATAATTTCGACAAAATAAAAATAATGCTTTGTTTAAAACCCTTTTATTGTAATATACAATGTCAACTAGTTTCGCTGAGGCCTGTGTTGACACTTATTACAATAAATTGTTTATAAACAAAATATTGTTTCATTTCATTGCTTTACTCATTACTTGTAAAATATATTGAAACAAAGAGAATTAAATAGGTTTTATTACTTTAACAATATTAAAGGTGAAAGACTAATATTATATCACAACAGTTTAGCATGAAATAGAAATTTGGTGCATGAAAGATATGAATTATTGTACAAAAATTAAATGCAACCATTTTTTATTTTATTAGAGCATGTCTTAATCTGCCCATTCCGCAAACTACTTGATAAAAATAGAACATCTGAATTTGGCTGTAAGAATTGAAACAATTATAAATCTAATTGCTATTTAAGATTAAAATTTATTGAGCGAGTATATATGTTGCACTTGATCACATTAAGAACAATGGCTCTCGAAACATAAAGTCTCAGTATCTTTGTTTAAACCTACTTTCGTTTGAAGCAAAATAATTATTGGTAATGTCTTCTGTTTATCACTTATTTGTTATTGAAGCTCGAGTGTCTTGATCCGTACAATGTCTGCACCGGGGCCTATACCATTCTGTCCACAGAAAAAATTGTATCATTTACAAGAAAATTCCACCACCATTAAATACGCATTGACACATGCTCAAGAAAAACCCAAACAGCAAAAATTTTAACAATCTTTTATATAGTTTTGTCTTTAACTTACATTCAATCAAACTAGAACTTTGAATAAGCAGTATGATAGGGATACCATGTGTGGTTTGTAAATGTGTATCATAATAATTACATATTGGCATGCATCACAGGAAATATTTCAATGTTTTAGAAAGGTACACAAAGCATGCAAAACAATTTAACTATACTATGAAAGGATGTCTAAAATTTGCGATAAGGAAGTGTATTATTATGCAACAAAGGTAAAAATTATAATAATAAGAGCAAAATTTTGTGAGAAAGGACTCTAACCTATAACTGATCTAAAAAGAAAATGATGAATTTTTATAAATTTCTGAAAAAGTTTAATACTGTAATTGGTTTTTCTACAAGCCTTAGTTAACTCCAAAGATCTAATCAAATAAATAAAAGCGCTTATAAAATACATAGTACTATTGAGTAGATTCACTATGCGAATATGTTAGAGAATAAAATATAAATGCAGTTTGAATATCTCTGTAAAGATATGTCAACGTAAGTCAAAATGTTAAAATTATCAGCAGGTATGATTAAAAGTAGTTTCTTTAAGAACATAAACAAAGTTCTTGTAAAAGATTATTTATCAATCAACTGAAGTATTTTGCACATTTTGGATTTTGTTTAAATATTATATTAGTAAAGCAGTATGCGGCTTAGAAATGAGTTTCAATAGTGTTAAATTTATAGATATGAAGTTTACATATCTTAAAGATGATATGTCAAAAAATTGACAATTTGTCAATAACTTATAGTAGAGAAGTAACAAATTGTTCAATTAGGAATCCCACAAGAACCCGATAATGATAATGTGATGATAAGTACATACTGTGAAAGTATTTTTTTTTAATATTGCTGTTTGGGTGTGATAGTGAAGTATTACAGCGATTAGGAATTCCACAAGAACCCATTTAGGAAATTAGAGATGCCATACGATACTGTGAAGCCGTTGTAGAGCCACGCGCCCCAGGACTGGCGCTCGGTGGACTCGATGCGTGCCTCCAGCGTGCCGCAAAGTGCGCGCCTGTCGTGCGAACGGCCCGAGCGCGCGTCGCACAAAATACGCTTGCGGCAATCCACGTCGCACGGTAAGCGCATTGGGCTATTTTTCCAGTAGTGTCTGATCATTAACAATACATAATTTATTAATTAATGTGTTAAAAATAGATATTAATGAGACTTAGTCAGTTTTTTTGTTTCATATTATAATAAATGTTCAATATCAAGTAGCAATTTATTATGAAATTGCATCACATAACGAAAATGCCTTAAAAGATCCTTTTTTTGTTATCTTGGAAAATTTGATTTGAACACATGGAAATATGTAAATATCTTTGAAATGGTGTAAGTTAGAGATGCCATATTTTTACACATACAAATTTGGATTCTCCTTGGTAGATTCTAGTTCATAACTCATTTTTTTACATAAAGTGGAGATACAATGTCTCGGCTTTAAGTCATCACATCATAAAGTATAAATTTAAACATACTTATAATAAAGGTCGAAGAGATCTTCCTTCTCAGTGATCTCCGTGATGAACTGGTCCCAGTCCTGAGGTCGCAGCGAGGGCATCTGGTAGGCCGCCCGCGCCGAGTACAACTTGTACCAGATGGGGTAGTCGTACAAGTTAGCCTCCTTCAGGTTCATTATCCACGACTCGTGGTCTACCACAAGCTGGAAGAAAACACTGTTTTGATAATGCTATAAGGATTTTCTTGTAATTGAAATGTGAACTGCAAAATGGAGAGCAAACAGTATTTTAGTATTGTAACAACATTGTGGTAGGAATTTTCTTCTAATAATTAATAAACAAAACAGTTTCTTTTGGGCGATGGATCTAAGAGAAATTAAGGGTTAGATATATCGTCGGTATTTTGTGAAAAATGGTCAAGTCTAAATTTTAAGTTTTGAGTAAAGCATAATTAAAGTTTTCGAAGGAAAGGTAAAATCGGGTTTTAATCAATAGGCAATAAAATGCTTTCTAATTTAAATTTGTAACCAAAAGTAGTTTCAAAAAGGCAAAAGTGTATGAAATCAATTGTCTGAACAAGGCTATTTATGTAAGCAAGGACCTATTTCAGAGCTGCATCTCTTACCCTGTGTTTTTATTTTAAATTTGGAGAATGCTTGTAGGTCCATAGTTGCCGTCATGAATTTATAAACTTTAATTGATTGCTCCTTATTCACGCTGCATTTATACTTCCTTTTCATGTGCTTATCGAAGTTAAACTGCAGAAATTGCTTTTGATCACCTTTGTAATACAATAGCTCTCGCATATTTGAAGTGGCACTATACTGTATTCTTTTTGTAAATTTTATCAAGATATGGACTTGGCAATATATTTAGGTATCCACATTTCGCCTACCATTATACATAGGGACCTAAAGGTTGTGCCAGATATAGAGAATTGTGAAATATAAGCAACTGCATCAGAAAATCATTTTAGGTAAATAAATTAACTTTACCGTTTTACGCAGAATACCGACAATATATAATTTAACACCCAATTTACATGGGCCAGCCAATTTTCTTTCCATCTTATACAATCTTATGAAATGTTATAGGTATCACAGCCAGATTTGACAAATTGATACGGACACAGTACTCACACAGATGCATTACTTGCATAAGTGTGTGTTGTTTGGGTCAACTCTAATTGCGCGTCCTATACTTACTCTTGTTGTCTCGTCGTGGTCTCCGTCTACGTAGTATATTCTGTAGCCAGGATTTAAATCGTAATAAGGTGTGACCGAAGGACCGACATATGCTATGCTCGTTGCTCTTCCTAGAAAAACACAAATTCAGTCAAATACTTAGAAGCTTTAGTTAGTTTCAAATTACATAGATAACAAGATTACAATTTCAAAAAGTTCAATTTTATGAAAGAAAAAACTTTCGATTGTTTCAGTTTTTTTTCAAACTAATGAATAAAAAGAACACACTGAAAAAACGTTTCGATTATTCAAAATACAAATACATACTCGTACACTTGTTATTACTCTTTTGCTAATATCAATAATGAGGCGTAGGCAAGACAAAAGGCTGTTTCTCAGTGACTAGCAAGGAGATCGCTGAAGTGTACTCGTATATATATGCAGCGATACCCACAATCCTAAGTATATGTTGTTCGGGTCAACTCTAATTGTGCGACCTATAACAGGTGTTAAAAAAAAATCTTACCTAGGTCTTTCGGATCATAAAACACTTCAAATTCATCAAAATGTGTATGTCCAAAGAATTGCGCTGTTATAGTTGCTTCATATCTGTTAATGATTGCATAATAATTTCTACTCCAAACTTTCAGGCAATCGGAATGTCCAGGGGGAATGTGGCCTATAATATGAACCTTTTCTGCGTTAAATTCGGCGGACTGTAGTTCGTATATGAGCCATTGAAGTTCTGTACCGGGGTCTGTGCTGTTCAGCAAAAGCCACCTGAAAACACAAGCAAATATTTCAAGCATAACAATAAATACATTAAGTACACACCATGTAAAGGGTGCATAAATTAGTTACCAATTCTTGTTATTGCAGAAGTTCATGTTGAGGGAAATGAGCCGGAAGCCGGGCCTGACCAGGACGGAGTAGAAGGCGCCTCTTCGGACGGTATGGGAGACTCCCGCTGGCAGCCAGTGCCTCCAGTGGCGGTCCAGCTCGTCATACAGCCAGGAAATACTGGACTCCTCTGAGGAGACGTACGGTGGTGGGAAACTGTAATGGAATGGGGCATCGATGTATGTATATGTAATTGAATTACGAGGGTTATTAGGTTATTATTGTGGCTTTAATATTTATCATCGTCAACGGGAAAATACCTCCTATGTGGTCAACTCTACAAAAATGAGTTAAATATTACATTGCGTAGAGTTTCAATTTGTACTTCAAGTTTCAATGTTTTTATTGGTGAAAATACATTATTACATTTGAAACTACAAAGCGTATCTTCAATGTCTCAAAAATCAATCAGTAACTCTCAAAAATCATTTTTTAATTTCCTCCTGAACAATTACGCTTTTGACACATAGGAGGTATTTTCGCATTGACGACGATATGTAAGTACCTATCTTAGTTTGTAAATTAGGTTAGGTTATTTACATTTTAGGGAATTATTTAGTAATAAATTACCTGTTGACTGGAGCAGACTCATGGTTTCCGAGGGCTGGGAATATGGGAACACCGGGGAACATATCGGACATCTGCTTCACAGTATCCTGAAGGATTTTCAGATTTTCTTCTTTAGTCTGGTTCCACACGTCGTGAGGTGGTAAGTCTCCAGTCCATAAAATGTAGTCAATGTCCTAAAAGCATTGTAACAAGCATTAATTTTTTTCTTAAATTTACCCAGAACTACTTAGGGAAACGGGTCGTAGAGGCCTTATCAAACTAAAAAGACATTGTTCTAGAAATTTTCCTACCGTGTGCGTGTCGGCGATATGTTTCAACATGTGATCAATTGTCCTCTTAGGCGTGTCACACTTGCGGTAGTCTCCCCACCTGCCCGCTCCACCACCGGGTGTTTTGGCCGGACCATTTGTCACACGGCAACACAAGGGCTCATCACATGCCGCGTTTGAACCTGAACAAAAGAAAATGACAAAGAATGTAGAAATTTTTCCAGTAGCAAGTCAAACGCTACTAGCAATTCAAACATATTTTTCAGGAAAATCATTAGGATCCTAGTAAGAATCCTGATTCAAATTATGATAATAATGTAAAGAGTTTCAAGCAAGTTTATAAAAAAGGGTTATTAATCAAACGGCTATTAGCTTATAATGATTATGCAAAGGTTAGAAGAAACAATCGGGTAAGTGAATAGAGTGATTGGGTAATTATATTGACCCTGAGTTTTGTCTCTACTGAGGTCAGCATTGTTTATCAAATAATAAGCATGCTATTATATTTCATGCGGAACCATTACTTGGGTCTATATTTATATTATTATCATTGTTCAACAAAGGCTTGATTTCAAATAAACTTATTACTTTTAAGAATACTGGAATAAGCTGTTGTCACCAGCTAACTATTTATCTGATTATTATTGGGCATCTAATTAATTGTAATGTTGAAGATAATCTACTGTTTTTGTATTTTTAAATGAATACGTTTGCACTACTTTCACCGCATTCTGGAGTAAACAATTTTTTTTAAATAAATATTAATCATTACTACAATAGAGAAAAAGTATTGTAAATATGTTTTTTAGAAAACCCACAAGACAGTAGATATAACGTACTTTTCCATGTTAGGTCACTTAGTTACCCCACGCATTTATCAAATAATGGGCATTTTAACGGCCCTCCACATTGGTGATCAAATTCAGTGTTGGGAAATGTAAATTTCAATAAAGATTTAAGCTTTCAATTCAAAATGTAAATCTGCTAACTTCTTTCTAGAAATTTCCACATTCATTTTTTTATGTGAATACCACACAAGAATTCAAACTGCCCAGAGCCAGTAGGACTATGGCATCCCCAACTGGGGAATGTTGTGAGGCTAAAGGGAGAATAGAGGTGAAGAATATGAGGAAGAGGTAGGTGAAAAATACCTGGCTATTCACATCTGGTCACCAAAGATGGATAAAGTCATTTCAAGCAACCTTTTGATTCTGAATGGTGGTCTTTCACCAGGATGATACTGACAGTATGTACCACTTTGAAAACATGCCGCAAATATACTACATATTAAATTAATTAAATATGAAATTACACATATTAATTAAATTTCAAAAATATATGAGCGCCGGGATTCAAATCTACTATCTATGGATTCGTAGCCGAGGATCTTAACCGCTCAGACACGGAGGCATCAATTCTAATTCCTAATTTCTATTCACCAAATACTTTATGGTGAATATCGTAATATTTACTTCAGTCTGGTAAGAATTTCTACCATCATTTATTTCTATCTGCAAATTGTTATAACTTACCTTCTGCATAGTAGGGATCGTAATGCGTGTCTGAGATGTGCAGGACTTTGAAGGTGGGTGCACTGGGCTGGGGCGCCTCCACCGCCTTGACCACGGGCTTGGGCATGGGGGGGAAGGCAACCTCCCACTCGTGATAAGGGTTGTAAACATCCCCGCACGCATCGCCAATCACAAAACTGCAAACCTCGTCTGGACCGATGGATATGCGCTTGAGTACGTAGACAACTTCCCCCTGGAACAAGGTAAATTATTATATATTTACCAGTTTTATTATCTGGTTTCATCCGATTTTCAACACTATTTTTTCTCATTGAATGATTGAAAAATATGGGAAAAGCAAAACAAGGGCTCTTTTTACATTTTATGCCGATAGTTGGCAGCTGTAAATCCATTTTTGTAAAATTCACCGAGCAGAACAATCAACATCACGACTTTGAGACTGGTAGTGCCCAAGTAGGTTTAAAATGGAGAAATTCTTTTAGTTTGTATATTTTTCGCTGCAAGAATGGTAGATACAATCTCCTGACTCAAAATGAAAAATGTATTGACAGTTATGCTAACGAGGCAACCAAATAAGAACCAAACAAAGTAGTTAAAAGGGGAAAAACTTATGACCTTCAATAATTTCACCAGCCCTATTCTTTAAACTAAAATAAAGTATTTTTACATAATAGAAACAAATAGATTTGCCTCTAAAAGTACCTACTTATTAATTGATTGATAAATAATTATTTGTAATAATATCCTTGACTTTACTTCCCAATGGACAGTTTAAAGTCTAGCTTACCCCAAAAAGCCTAGTGATTCCCTCGCACACCCTGGCAGACTGAATCTTCAGCGAGACGCAGAACTGGTAGATGGTCTTCTTGATCTCCTCCTTGCTCTTGCCGGTGCGAATGTAGTGCTGCAGCAGCCCGGCGCCGGCCTTGCACGCCGTGCACGACACCTTGGACATGACGGACGTCTCCACCTCGTAGGCCACCTGCTTCAGGTTGAAGAGCTTCAGCGCCTTCTCCACAAACAGCGGCAGGTTGGAGCCGCGCTCGCCGTCGTGACCCCACATCCCGAGCATCCTGGAAGGTTTAACACCTTTCATTTTTGACACAACTACAAGAGCAAATCTTAGATCAATGTTTACAGTCGGCTAAAGAGGAACTAACAAATTATTGTTTAAAGTTATTTTTGTTTATATTTTTTTTTAAACTTCCCTAGCACCACCATTGACTGCAAAGTTAAGCGTGTTGAGCTGTAATTAGACACTTTCAGTGAATAAAAGTTTTACCGAGATTTTTCATATGATTATGTATATTAATAGTACCTAGGTAGGATGTTTAAAATGTACAACAATACTAATAAAGTTTTTGACTGTGGGCATTTGTTTACTGATCGGTGATTTTTAGTATGGGAAACACGTAACAATCAGGGCTAAAAGACAAAAGACTAGCATTGTCTATGACAGTGAAGTAAAACCCGGGTCCGCGGACTTAAACACTAAATACAGCCTAATTCGCTAAAAAACGATGAAAATTCTCACAACCGATAAAAACTGACCGAGAGGTATAGAAGGCTTTTTTAATCAATTTATACTGTCGAAGCTTAAAACTAAAAAGCTTAAAGCTCAAAGTTCAAAGCTTAAAGCACAAAGCTTACAGATTAAAGTTCAAAGCTATAAACAAGCGTTAGGCTCTGACTAAGGTTTAAGCTCTAAACATATTGATAAGCTCTGAACCCTTAGCTCTAACTAGCAGAAAACAAACTAGTATTGTCTATGACCTCACCTGGAATAGTTCCCCTTCAGCTCCTTCAAGCCGTTCATGAGCTCCTCGTCCGTGGGCACGGGGGGCAGGGTGTGGTTGTGTTTGTGGGGCTGCAGCAGGGGCTCGGGCGCCACGGCGGAGGCTGGGGGCGGCGCGGGTCTCCAGTGATCGGGGGGCGCGGTCCAGCTCACCAACGCGCGTGGTTCAGGAGCCAGCGGGCCCCATAGTGGGGTTCCTGGAGTCACAATAACACAATGGTGAAGGACAGGCCATTTATCAATAATGTTCATAATGTCAAACAATAATTGGCCGACATGGCCCAAATACTCGTAACATACCATAGCCTCTATTCTATAGGAATTCGAGTTGAAATGTACGAGTTTATATATGAAACACTCAACCAGCCGTGGGAGCAAGCCTCGGCACTATCGGTCCAGGAACACTCAGCAGTTCCTTTCTATTTCTATACGCAGAAGATTTCAATAGTCACAACTGCCTATGGGGCTATTCTTTTGTAGACAAAGCTGTGGAAGAAATCAACGAATGGGCAGCCATATATGGTCCCCCGTCAGTTCCACCTCCGTCAGTCCCAATTTATGCAAAGTTCACACTCGTACGTACCGTTCTCACAAAGAAAATTATTCATAGTCAATAATAATAATGTCTAATAATATATAAACATCGTAAGTATAATAATGCAATAGCAAGACTTTGTAAAAAAACAAATTTGCACAAACCCATTTTTTAAATTGTGTACATAACTGCACTAAAAATAGAAACCACATTTATTATTGTTTTTCGATTACAGCGGTTAATTAAACCTCAGTTAAATCTGGAACATTGTATTTTTGGTCACTATTATTTGAAACATTGCTAGTCATAATAAAGTAGATAAGTGCTATCGATTTTTTTAATATTACCAATTTTATTAAGATTTATTATAGTATTTAGATTGTAGGCGACCATAAAATGTTTGTCATTTTCTAAGTACTACACGTAAGTTTTACCATTTACATGCCATCAGAAAGAATAAGAAGGTTACGACTTTTGAACATGTTATCCTAATATGTAATCGACGTCCAAGTTTTTGTGGTAAAATAACATATAACTGGTTCTCAGTTGTAAGATTTTATACTAATAGGTACCTGCCCTGTACTATCAAAAAACTCAATTTTCTACTAAAAAATGACGATATAAACCAATATCTTATAGCCAAACATAGAAATTACCGATCAGTTTGAAAATCTAAATAATCGATTGTTATAAAAGTCGAGATATTTCGATGGCAATTTATTCTATTTGCGATTTATTTGAAACATCATTATTTCGGAATCAGATGTTTCGATTGTGTCCATCAGGTATGCGTGGATATAACACATACGATGTACACGACGTGCAGGTAACCAGTCACCTACCCTGCCTAAGTAAGTAGGTGGATGCCAGCTTACCGAAGCTCCATAAAATACTTTTACATTATTAAAAACCGTATGAATGGGAAGAAGAATTAGTAAAGACCTTTTGATCGCGTGCTGGTAATAATTCTGTGATGTTACAGAATAAGCATTCTTCAAATACCAAAAAATGCTCTCTCGGTGCATCGCTTCAAAGATCATAGCTAAATTAATTGTTATTTGAAATGATTACGAGAATAATAGTGGTTAGTCGGCAATCGACTGAGATAGAAAACGCTATCACGGAGCAGTGAGCTGAGCACGTTACTCGTTACTCGGTCATTTGCACGCGAACCAGCAAACTCGGATAGAGCTCCCGATCGCACGCGAAAGTTAGCTCGGCTACAGATGGCGCGAGTGAAAATACCGAAACGGTGGAAAACGACGAGCGACTGTGCAGCTGTGCAGCTGTGCGGCTGTGTTGCCCGAACCAGAGTTGACCCGAACTCAGGACTCGCACAGATGCATTGCTTGCATACAGCATGTTTCAAACTTGTCGTTCGACTTCATAAAAGAAAATTCCAGTGAAATTGAAAAATGTAATTTTTTAATAATATAATAAAAAGAATACACTTTCGAATAAATGGGAAACTTTTCGAATAGTATGTTTTCGAACGTATAAAACACTCACTGTCCCTTTCTCGCTAAAAACAATAAGCAGACGTAAACAAGACGAAGGGCTGTTTTTCTTTCATACGCCCCAATACACACAACCCTGTGTTGTTTTCCTAATTGCGCGACCAGTAGGAATGGGGATTTTTTTACGAGTTCTGAAAAGTATTCAACATGAAAAATACGGCCAATTTTAAATATATTCCTATCATACCCGTACAATAATTGTGACCATACATTAATAATAATAAATAAACACTAAAAAATGAGATTGTTAAATCAATTTATTTGGCCGCTTGACCTTAACGCAGGAATCTAATTGGTGTAGTAAATAATTATTTTTTGTACGCGTCACCGCTCGGTACATTAACCTTCTTCTTCTGGACAATGACGATTCAATTGGGTGTTTGAATTCGACCCGTGAACTGCGAACAGTGAACACTCACTACGAGATCAAAATAAATCGTTTTCAAATGCATTAAGTACAAGGCCCCAGATTGTATCAGTCTCATCCTGGAATGAAATCAAAAGTACACAGTTTTAAACAAAACGACTTGAATATCTATGTACACCTTGAAGTAACAATATATGGAGGGATAGCTAATTTGTTTTACCCAACCCATCCGAAATTATAATAACTCACTTTTTCCGAGTTTTTACATCGTACACCATGAGAGAGAAAGAGACAACAAATTTCCCGCTTCTATATACTGTCGCAATGATCTTAAGCTGGCTATCTTCGCTGGTTAACGGCGGGACTCCGCCCACATTTTTATTATGCCACTAAACTTGACACAACTAAACGGTTTTTTAGGTTAGATGCTATATTTTTGTTGATAAAAATACTGTGAAAAAGTGGCTATACGAATACACAAATTTTTTTTGATCCATTTTTTTCAAAAGTAAAAAATCGAAGAACACACAAAAACGTGACTAACCTTTCCAGTTGTCAAAAACAAATCACTTATCCAAAATGGCTGATCATGCTAACATATGATAAACATATGTGTACCAACATAACAAACAAAAAAAATCGATAATCGAATGTACACAGCCCGCGAAAATTCAAAATTCACCTTTTCTTTTGAACAGGCCTATGTTGAATCCTTACTATTGTTTAGACGAAATTCTACCGTTGATGTAGTGAGTAGGTAGACATGCAGAGAAAAGACAGTGAATTATGTTATGACACGACTACAGTGTGCTAACATGTGGCATATGTTGTAAATATCCCCAATGAATATAGTAGGTATTGTTTAAAACTTACCAATGATGAAAGGGAGTGTGGCGATTCCGAGAATCAGGCTCCATGATATCCTGATGAGCATAATATCGCTGGCAAAGAAACCCTAGCGCCCCCTGCAACAAAGGAAAAATATAATTAATTACATCACCAACGACCGATCGATCTCTTCACCGTGACAACTGCGTGAGTATCACTAAATGTGTTCATAATGGCCCGGAAAAAATATTCACAACATTATAACCCGGAGTCAGCGCTCTTCCCTCTAAGCGACGGAGGCCGTCACAGTTTGATTGCATGATATTATTATCCAAACTACATGAAAGCCCGTCAATAACGAATAGTAAAAATAACAATTTTGTCAAAATTTCGTCTTAAATTGTACCTTCTTGTGAAAAATTTTATTTGGCTGTGCGTTTAAATATACATAAGAACATCGACAAAGTCGTGGGAAACAGACTTCATGCATCGGGCTCGACAAAATTATTAATTAAATAATTAAATTAATATTGTGTCCGAAAGCACATTTTTTTATATATTTAGTCATGTGGCAAAGTGTAGTTTTTGTCAAAAAAATATTTTAATTTTAAAAAAGTGGGACTCATGTTATAACGTTAAACGATATCCCTTTCAGACACAGTTTTTACAAGTGTAAGTGTATTTATAAGTAGGTACTTGTCGGATAGTAAACAGTAAACGTCTATCTTTAGGGTATCATTATACAAAATACGAGTACTATATCAATCACTTTAGCCACTTTATATTACACGAATAAAAACTTTTACAAATTTAAATATGCTACCAACTTGTAATTGGGTACAGACACATCTCGGCACCTAGGTTCTAGTGCTGGGAAATCAAAAATCCAGAGGACGAACCGTGGCACAGTTTTGAAACGTCTATAAACCTCCGTTAGAATCGGACAGGTTACCTTTGCTCAATAAACAAAAACCACTGGAATAAGTTAAAACAAGGTTAAAACATCATAACCAGTAACCAGATCCGATGCCCGGTCATAAATTCTTATGGGAAGTAGCACAAACCAGGGCAACTGTGGGTTTAGTTAACTCGACAGAACTGGGTGATGATATCTTATTCAATCAAAAATGTAAATGGTCCACTCACATTATGTTCATTGATTCATTTAGAACAGGGATAGGGAACCTTCGGCCCGCGAGACCATTTGGTCCGGCCCGCCATACCAACCGCAGAAACAAACAAAATACTCGGGATTTGAAATTCATTTGCATATTGGACAATATGCTTTTAGATTTGTTTAAAAAAATATTTTGTCAAAAAAGTAAAAACTCCATAGCAACGGCATCAAAACTTTAAAAACTGGGGAAAATTTTTGAACCCAGAAGGTGCAAACATAAAACTTGTATCGCTGGGCACCCCTATTTTTTTCTCAGGAACCGTACTAAATCGGTTTTGCATGAATATTGCAGTAGTTACACGTGGAGGTGTCTTTTTATCATCGGGCAATGATTAGGTACCCACAAAAATTACCCCAGTGAAATTAACCATCATTTCAAGCTATATAATATACATTTGTTACAGAAGTGTCGTATGACCACAATTACTCCATTGAACGTTTTTGTACAATACAATAATTAGTACGTACAAAATACAAATATTTATTTTATGTTAAAGGTGAACATTTTTTGTTGATGTTTTTAATAAAAAAGACGTTTTAAAAACTCGGATAAGAAAACAGTTATTAAGGTTAGCATGCTGTTTCAGAAAATTACAGATGTAGTATTTAATTAAAAAATCATTTTAAAAGGACCAAAGGAATACACAACCCGCCATATTAAAAAAAAATTAACATTTATGCAAATTTTGTTAATGATCGCGATTTAATATTTAAAAAAATAATTATTAAATATCGCAAGTAATAAAACTACACCACCTCCACCATATTTAAGAAATCCAATTAATACATAGAAGCATTCGAGCAAATCATAATATATTGTGCAGTCGTAGTTAATATTTAAATTGATTCGGTAGATTTTTTCCGTCCGTGAAAAGTTGCGGCTCGAACCTCGAACCTCGAGGTTCACCCGGCAAAGTATAAATAAACAAAGAATAGGAAGAGATATAACATAAATAACAGGCAATACTTAACGGCTAGTAAATGCACATTAGTTAAAACATGTAATTTTTGTCCAAGATGTAGGTAAAAAAATTGGCGAATATTCAGTGTTTGGCCATTATGCCCATTATACTATCCGTTGCATATTTACTTCCTATTTATTTTTTAACATACGATGCTTATTTACAAATTAAAAATGAATCACTGAGAAGTAGGTAGTAAATATGGTTATAATTACCATTCAAATGAAATATAACTTATCCGTTTGTAGGTCAAAATAACAGGACGGAGTGGCGTGATGTGACGACACCGCTCGCTGTGGCCAACATTCGCGGCAGACAACGGGTGGTGAACCGAAATTCCTAGTAGGTTAGGCACCGGCAGATGATTATTTACATATTATACCCACGATCACGGACATAACGGGAGTTGACTACACAGAATCGACGGATTCGAACAAATTTCTCCACTTTCGTTCGAAACTCGCCCGGCAAACAGGAAATGTGGTCTCGCAAGCTACTATCACTATTAGGCAGGTACCTACTCGGTCGAATAGGAGCCTGCCTGATTTACTTATGTACATTCTGTTGATTCCGTGCAAAACAGGCGCCAGGTGAGGCTTATAACCTCATTAGCAAAACCAAGGGAGTTGTGGAGGTAACTGAATCATTTTCCCTGGGTACCTGCAGACATGAGACATCAGATAAGTCTGCCTTAATCATGGACCTGGAGGCTCTAAGAGCTTAAACGACTTGGATATTGATGAAGTTATTTTCAGAAACAAACAGCACTTATTACAAACACTACCCTTCTTCCGAATGTGGGCACATGACATGTCAAAATCAAACAACTATACAAAATTTCAAATCGAACTTCGTCAAGAAAATGTTGCAAAACGAAAGTATCTACTTACCTGATGTTTTGCTTAGAATAGATCTTTAAATTCAGTAGGTACCTATCTTCTGTATTTTCTAATTTAAATCGAATGCTTTCCCGTGATTACTTTTCATGAGTACTAGCGCTATAATACATAGATATCAACTTACTTATGTTTTAATGTCAGCCTGCAATATAAAAAATATAATATGAAAGAAGAAAGAGATATTAGTTAATTGCGTTATTTACCTAAATTACGAAAAAGTTGATACGAAAGATAAGAAAAAGTTATGATTATTTTATGGGGAAGTTTACAAACATGGTATTGAGGAAAACCTACTAGCATGACAGTGCAACTATGTCCCATTGGTATTTTAATGACACACTTATTACGGAAGCCAAAACTATCATGTGATTTTATTCTTCATTGATACCTTGAGATCAGTGGCATGGCGAAAAATTAGCGGGCTCACGGGTAAGGCTCACTGAGCGTCACTCTTTTACTTACTGAGCAATTTAAAAAAGCAATATGGCGTCATGTCATATTTTTCGACAGTTAAACAAACGAATATTTATAAGTTTCACAGTACCTACATAATAGAAATGACTTTGCGAGCTAAAAACATATGCTTTAATTTTTAGATTTACAGTCAACAATGCTGTGAAAATTTTATGAACCCACCGTTCGAGTTTTTCCTGCTTCAAACAGCAAAATAGATTTTATATTTTGTATTTCAGTTAATTGCGGTTAAAATAAATATTTTATTTGTAAACATTTTTTTCATTATCGAAGAACATTTTGATATTGATCGTAATTGGTAATTTTGTATATTTTCAGCATGATATTCATAGTTGTAGGTAATGGCTTTTAAGGTATTTGTTCGTATTCGACGGTCGCTACACCACTGCCACCAATCCCAAATTAAACATAACCAGATTATTTCAATTATTATATTATATGTGTAGGAACCGGCTCTTGATCTGCGTGCGTCGCTACCCGGGGCGGTCGGAAGTGGGCCAATGTATGGTCCGTTATGTCACACGGCCATCGGCCACTCTCCAAGCAAGCGACCAACCTCAGCAGCCCAGTCGCCTAGTGGCCCAGTCGCCCAGGCAACCACTTCACTCCGCCGCCACTGAGCCACGGAGCCATCACGAAAACCGGGAAGATATGCCACGATCAAGCGAACCAAATACTGAATTTCGTCGCTATTCAGTTCTCAACGGTAAAGTAGAAAACAAAATGCGCTCAACTGATAGTTATAAAATTATATACGAGTATGTGTACGAACCACTGCAGCCTTTGCTCCGTGGAAGATGTACCGTGATTTTATGAATTCATATTTTGTCAACGCCCCTTCTAACGATAACTGTAAAGCAGTGTTTGTGAGTTCCGTCAAAACTTAACGACAAAAACTAATGTAATATTAAATAACGTTTTGGAAAATGCAGTCATTTTGAAATACACAAAAAATACAATAAATATGCCATAAATACATGGCGTCCCATTCGACAAAATCATCATCATTATTGTCATACGCTTTTCGAAAAAAACATTACATCGACAAGCACCTCTAGACGTCACTGTCTTGCGGTTTTTCAGTGGCTTCGGTCCATTGCTGACACAGCCTCTCCTCTCATAGATCCTGCATTGTTTTTTCTTAATTTTGTGACAAGCTGGATACTTTTCCTCCGGAATTAGATACCTACCGATAGATTTTTATTGTTTGGCCACCTCAATTGGAATATTTTTCTATAAAGAGTAATAGAGGTTTGATATCAAATTCTCCTCGAATAGTGAAGTTTCTCGCTCAGGATTATAGTGTTACACTTTTAAATAAACCCATTTCAACCCTAAAACCAAATGAAAACAATCTAGTACGAAGGTTATGGACGTCAAAAATAAAATTAATTAAATACAAGAAATCAGAGACTGTATCACAACATCGACCTGCAGTCGACCATTAATGCTGTTTGGATAGTCGGTTGTTATCAGCATGGATTTCTAATTAAGATTTTTTTAAGTACCATGCTAAACTAGACTGGTGTGTATAAAACATAACAGCAGCTGTTTTAAAATGGCAATTACAACCGAAGTTAATTCGTCAATCAGTATCGCCTATCACCCAAGGCCATCCACATCGAATGGCCTTCAGAGGAAAATTTCTCTCATTATGCGATGAATGGACGGAAGCTGTATTTAAAACCGAATCTGTAGACATTTTACCGTTTCAAGTCAGTCTGAATTGATATTTTATAGGAAGCCTTCCGTAACACTTACCTTGAAAATGTATTTTTTACTACGTAAACGGTATACATTATATTATATTTTGGTGTATAAATTTGAGTAGGGTATTTTCAAAGTTTTTTTTTATTCTTGAAAAGAAAATACGAAAATAATGGTATTATATTTATTTTTTATAATGGAGAATATATTTTCAACAGCGATTTAAATTATGCGTATTTTGATTTCCCGCCAAAACGATGTGTACGTGCGGAAGGCGTATGTGACGTCAAACCGGCCAACGTTTGTAGGCAGTTCCGGATCCCGATGACAGTTGTGTTGGCAATCAGTAGTAGTACCTACGTCATAGTCAAATTTGGACCGTTTAAGACATAATGATTTTTGTGCGATTTTTTATAATTGTTTTTCAAATTATTTTTTTTAACATTTTTGTGAGACAATCCGAATCAGAAAAATAATCTTTAAATATTTCACACGTTTTAACAGTATCCCCATTTGTGAAAATACCCCATTGGTATTTATTTTATTTATATTTATCATCTTATTATTTATTAAACGCAATATTAAAATTATTTGATAATGAGGTTGGTACACATATGTTTATCATATGTTAGCATTATCAGCCATTTTGGATTAGTGGTTTGTTTTTGACAACTGGAAAGGTTAGTCACGTTTTTGTGTGTTCTTCGATTTTTTACTTTTGAAAAAAATATTTCCATTCTGAATGGTCTTTCACCAGGACGATACTGAAAGTATCTACCACTCGGGAACGTGCCGCAAATATACTATATAATAGTTTATATTAATCAAAATCTGAAATAACACAAATATTATTTAAATAAAATTTGTTTGCTCACGCCGGGATTTTGCCCGCTACCTCTGGATTCGTAGATTTGTGGGACTTTACTTTACGGTTATAACAACATCATTCAGTGCAAATTAATTCTACTAATGGTTATAAAATAATACCTCTTTTAAAATACAAATGTATTCATATTTTTTTATTGAAATCACTGGTTCGGTGGAAATCGTGTACATTTTCTGATATTATTAATCTTGTCAACAAACCAGCAGAGAAAGTGCACCTTAAACACTTTAATAAATGATAAATGCCTGATAAATAGCCACTATCGGCAAAATTTCGCAATAACACAAATCTCAATTTATAAACCCATCTTTTCCTTATTTTTGAGAAATGAAAAATAAATTGAAATAATGCAAATTATCGTAGAAGATGCATTTATTTTTTTCTAATTTCACAAAAAATCATTGAAAGTCAAATTTCATCATTAGGTCATTCATTAATCTTGACAGCATCTATTGAAAAATAATTATCATAATGTACGAGTAGGTATGGTCATTTTTGGGTACTCCGTCACGCTCCAAAAGCGACATTTGCGGCCCCGACCTCAGACACTAACCAGACAGGCGTAGTAAGTGCTCATTTGTAGATTACTAAGAGAACAGCGTGACAATAAATAACAGGAACGAATCGATATAAAATTTAAAATCTGATGATCAGTGAAAATGAGCTCCTAGTCCAGAAAAAAATCGCAATTATTTGGAGAAAATATGTTTTACATTATTTTAACTGCACAAAAAGTACACGATAATAAGTACAAAATAATTTAAGACGTTTTCGACTTGTCATTTTATTCATACATTTTCTTACTATGATAAAAAGCTACAGAAACATTTTTGATAATACTGATGAAATTTTATCAGTAAAGTTACCTTGCCTTTTATTTTATTTCAAAAATAGTTATTAAAACTTTAAAATGACGTTGTGAATTTTTTTCTTCAATATTCTGTTTTAAAATATTATATAATTTCACTATTCACACACAAATTATTAAATGGTAAAAAAAAAAGATAAAAAACAAACATTATGTGGAAGCATCTTTAATGTAAGTATTCAAATTGATTGCATTCTGTAACCTCTGTTGATGATTTCTTAATTTTGAGACTTATTTGCTAGCGAAAAGCGAACTACCTATAAGTAGACCTCGACTACGGAGGAAAGGCCCCACCTAAACACGCATGACCAAGGCTGTTCTCTCCAGAAAGGAACTTAGTTTTAAGATCAATAAAAAGTGTCTCGGGACAACCTGTACTAGCGTAGTTAGTTTTTCGGCTAGCGCGTTATGTTTCTAGGCTATTTTCAAGTTTAGGCAACTCACTTTCTACGCAGAAATGTTAATCAATAACAAGTCATGCCTGAAGAGAAATTGAACGTAAGAGATGCAAATTAATGTACCACGGTTAATAACCTAACTTAAACCAATCATGCAGTCATAATAAACTGCTTACGCATTAACACAGTTTACTACAAAACTATAAATATGAGCAATGGTCTTATAAATTGATCATGTTCAAAACTTAATGTAAGAGTTTTTACATGCTCAAATGGAAAATGTTGAGTTTCGTGAAGCCAGATATCGTTTTTATAGTTGAAACGAGTTTTATTTTTGTGGGAATAGCAAGATTTTCTAATGGGTAGGTATCGTCATAGATATACTGCCTAGATATGTGTTCATTTAAAACGGAAACTAACTGTTTGCTAATATATTATAGGAATAGACTTGGCAATATTTCTAATATTGAAGTTAATCCAGCACATTATGTACAAATTATACGCAATGAACGTTATGCAGGAAAGGCAACATTTGCACATATGATAATATTGTACTTCGGTTGCATAATATCTACAACAAACAATATGCGGATTGTTATGTTAAGTAATTATATTATCATGTCTGCATAATAATAAAATTATCAATGCCATAATGTAGAGCATGTAAAGTCAGAAGGGCAAAACAGAAGAAAACAATTCCTTAATGCCTTTTCCCGGTTGATGGCAAATAGGGCATATTTATGGTTTGTATTGTTTTTGTTTACTTTTTTACGCTTCATCATCACATTATTAATATATTTGCAGTGCATTACAATAAGATAGTGCATACATACGAGTGCATGTATGGTATCTACAAAATAATCATTGTTTACCTACATATTATGTACAATACAGGTATGTATATATTACGTAAACCATAGGTACCCACTACAAATTACTGAGACAAAAGGCAACCTATGGTAATAATTTTCCATCGTTATTTCAACATTAATACAAAGTTAGAGGACACTAACCTCATCCGTAGGTGATTATTCGCAACTACTGATCATAAATGGCATGAATTAAATCATTAATTTTCATTCAAATTACGGTAGCATCAGAGAATCACAATGACGACACAAAATTCCCATTAAAAATGTCCACCTAGTGCTTTGCTCAAATAATACGCAGCTACAATATAATGCCTAACCGAAGTACCTACTATTATAATATTTATGTCGTAGTGTGTATGTACAAATGAATTAGAAAATCTACTGTAAATATGCACTGCAACAATATTAGCATAGTGTTGAGAATATTTTAATGAAATCGTAATCTAAAATAAAGAGTTAAAACGTGTAACTTACGCTGCGCTTGTCTGAGCTGTTACGTATTCGATTCCCATCAAAAAAAATATAACCTTCGACCAAGTTATCGATGTTTAAAACATATTTTTTTTAAACTCGTCGAGTGATTGAAAATTGTATTTTGGTATTTTCTTGAAATGATGAAACCAAAATAAACACAAAAACAAATAAAATGGAAGGTTCAAATTTCAAGCTGATCCAGGCGCCATTAATTTGATTTAAAAAAAGTTATTACTTTCAATAAATCATTGTTGTTGAAATAATTTTATCGAGCTTTGACCATCTCCAATAGTTGCGTTTTACATGCACAACGCTTGCAGTAAAATTAAACAGGGGAGCACGCCAGGTCCCGTAGAGGAGAGAGTAATTTCTGATAGATTGTGCCGAGCACCGAGCACCGAGCGATTCGAACGAAAGCGGCCCCACTTCACGCTACACAATGGGTACGACATGTATTTCGCATAGCTATCAACTACTTATTACCTTGACTAGACAAAATCTAACCAAATCATTCTCAGAATAATAATAAGGTATCTAGTACTAATATCCTCAAAATATACTCGACACTGGCCAGATAGGTGAACTAATTTATAAGTTCTTCATCGAATGGCCAAAAATTGAGAAAATGTGCTAGATATAAAAAGGAAACTCCAATATCTCGGTCACATATATTTATGGAATACGTATGTTGTAGAGGAAGACGTCGTGCCTCGTGACTTCGAAATCTACGTGACGGTGCGAGTGCAGTTCCGCAGAATTATTCCGGGCTGTGATGTGAAGATTGTAGGCTGATAGCCAACCTCCGTTAGACACAAGAAGAAGAAGAAACACTTTTATATCATTTATAGAGTATACAGATACCTAACTTTAAAAGAAATTTCATAAATAAGTTAGCAATAAAAGTACTACTATCAACTAAGGTTGGGGTTTTTCAAACTTTCGCCATATTTGACATCGTTGCAATTCAATGGTTAGAGCCATTTTTTTTTTTTTAACATTTAAATGGTCTCCGTTAAACGTTTATTCTAGACCCGTTTCAACTTTTGAATAAATTGTGATCAGCTGACAAGTATAAAAATGACAGCTATGCTTTTCAGCCGATCAAAATTTGTTATAAAATTGGAATCGGCGTTTAACGGGAACCGTTCAAACGTAAAAAAAATAAATAAAAATAGCGCTAATCATTGAATTGTGACGATGTCAAATGTGACAAAAGTTTAAAACACCCCAACCTAACTATTAAACATTTGTTTGTGTAAATTAAAATTATGTATTTTTTTATATATATCTATACAGAGGAACATTCAACTTATACACAGAATGCAGACGAACTAGAAGCAGCATTCTAATTATTGAGGACTAAAATATTTAGGTATACTTGTGTGTATGTGTGATCGTGTGTGCATATTCTACAACTGGGAAAGTGTCGTATGACAAACAAAGGAATGCTAACAACAACAGTCGCCTGACAGATAAATTAAACAATTAAGTATTAAAATTCAAAGAGCAAAATGAGTCAACCAAACTTTCTGAAATTTCGCCAACGCTGAAACCGCAGAATCTCTTCATTAGTAAGATTGAACTGAATACAAGAAGTTGATTGAAAGAGTTAATTTGATAACATGTCATCAATATGTTTTACCCGCAATGTTGTTTTTAATTTGTAGATTTAGGTCAAATAGGTTTCTTTTTTTGTTTTTAGGTTTTGTTTGTGTGTATTTTTTTTTTAAATATGGTGTCTATATATATATTACCTGCTAATATTGTATGGTGTAATTAATATTAATAACTTAGCTATAAACTGAATTGTTTATTCTTTATATTATTTAAAATTTTAACATCATTTTAATTGGAAGTACGAAAAATAGTTACCCTCCTGAATTGATTATTATTACATAGGTTAAGCAATTGAATGTATAGTGAACTTAAGGTGAAATATCACTAAATTGTGATGTAGAAATTTTCTTCCATAAATTACCCGATGCCACCTGATTTATCAAAAAGTAGTTTGATACTTCTCAACAATGATTTTCTTTAACATTTTATAAAATCTTCGATTAAATGTATGATGATTATTTTTTTATATTAGCAAAAATAATATCAAGAACTACCATGATATTCCCATATTAAGCACAAAATTTTCATAGTTAGTGACCGGTTAGTAGCTGAGTGGATAAATGCGTCGGGTTCCCATCTAGCTAATCTCTGCTAGCTAAGTTCTCCATCATTGCACAAGCAACATTTTCCATTTATAACTATGGTAGTAGAAGTTTTTCAAGTACAATAAGGTTATTCGTAAGCCGAAGAGAAAAGAACATGATTATGTCCATGGAAGTTACTTGTACGCAGGAAGCAAGCATTAAACATAACAATAACTCTTTACTGTATCAATCAATTGAAATTCCATTATATTAGTTACTTATCTGGATTTTTTATTACGGTTGCTAATATAAAATGACTTGGTGCAGACAAATGGAGGCTACGTCATGATTTATTGTCTTTATCATTTTTGATTTTATTTACCAGTATTAATGTTGACAAAAGTTATTTTGACGATGGTTGTGTGTGTCTTCACTTTTTGTGTTAAAGTTTGATGACATTTTCAAAATATGTAGTATCTATACTTAATACAATTTAACTTAAATGTTCAGTTAAATTAAATTGTTATTGTTATAACGACTGTCGGGAAATCATAAAATCATCACTCTGTGCCACTTCGAAAAATAAAAAATACTCTAGTCTGAATCATTTCAATTAAAGGTGTGGCATACCTTATTAAATAAATGTTTTGGATTTTTTTTTATAATAAGGTAATATAATGCTTGCAGGCGTATTTATTTTGGATTCCTTAAACTTTTCTAGTGTTAGTGAATAAAAGTTGAAATATATATTTTTTAAACATCGATGTTGTAACTTGTGTTGTTCATGAGAAGTCATAATAAAATTAAGTTATTCAACATCTGTGGAAACCATTGTTCGCATAAACATAAATTGTTAGAAATCGCATAACTTCAACTTCAGTTCACACGAAGTGTTTAAGCATTTATGTTGTTTTTCCATTCCAGATTGGGAGCGACAGTTCTCTCAGACGTCCAAGAGGTCAGCGATATCTAAGGTTTTTTAATCGACAGTAAGCGTACTATGGTTGCTGTTTCGTATCATTATATTGAGCACGTCATTATTTTTATCTTGCTTAAGACGTATGTACAAGCATACAAAAATATTAAAAAATAATTTCAATAAGTTAAATTTTGATATAGTGCGTCGGTTGTACATAATGTTATGATTACAGTAACTATTATGATGCGCATATTGCTTACATACATGTATGTTTCTGCAATAATCCACATAATTATTATTTTGTAGTTTCCCTTTTTTATATCTACCGAATCATAATCGCGTTGTTTGAGGTACATAATAAAATAACAATTGGAAAAAACTGTTGTACGAAAAAGTATTCAAATATCCATGCGCCCCGGGCGTACGGTGATAGTACTATGCATGGTTCGGCGAAACTCGAACATTGTGTCAAATAAATTCGAAAAAAATAATCTTCTTGAACAATACCTTTGCAAAATATAAAACACCAAAATACAACCAATGATAATTACGATCGACAGAATCAGAGCCCAATAACAAATGAGGCCCGCTCTCTTGCCCCAGTAGGCTATACAGAAAATAGGACAGTGTGGGAGGAAACAGACAATATGATCATAATTACCTGCGTGAACTGATTTCCCCTGGTGAATTTACACTACAAACTATAACACAATCACTGTGCAGCCAGAAAACTGGTCTCTGGCACTGCAAGACTTCGACTCCGGGAACAAATCTCAAACCTTCAGTTAAATAGCTCCTCGAGTCAGGTCAGCGGATGCACAAAATCAGGGCTGCATTCAGATGGAAAGAGGTCAAGTGAGTTACTCAAAAATATAGTGCTCTTTGCTAACTATGGGAGTATAGTGAGTGAGTAATTAATCAAAAATTCTACAATGATTTTCGCCTAATCCAAAACAACGTATCTACGGAGTTTTATCAGATACCCGTGTGCCTCACAAATCGCGAAATACGATACGACACTTGAATAGATACATAAACGGATGAAACAGTAAAAAGTTATTTTTACAGAATCATGCTTACTTAATCAACATGGAGTCTGAGACACTGTGGGGAGTATGACAACAAACTTTCACAAATACAAATTTAAAACAGTTAATCTGTAAGATATCATTAACATTGGAATTATCATATGAAACTACTACCAAAAAAGAGAATTACATTGGGTTACGAAAACTGATTGCACACTTATATAAGGCTACAAGGACCTGAAGATGATTTAATCACTAAACGACGCTAAATAAATTTGACCATCGTTGTTTGCTGCTGACCAATTGCAGCACTTTGTAACGCCGGCGACTTTTATGATTGCTGCAATAGTTTGAATAAACACCGAGATGTGAACACAACTCAACTAGTGTAGTTTAGTTGTCCAGCCCTGTTGACGGGTACATTGAAGTGTGCACTCGTGGTCCAGAGTTCCCCACGTGGTGGGTGCAAGGCCACCGAGAAATGATATAATGAATAATGACGAATGTGAAAGCCACTTCCAGCGACCAGCGACCACTAACGACCTGGCGAAAGCGCGCGAGATCACTCTCCTTTGTGAGGCAGAGATTCCCTAATGATCATGTTCCGGAATTCACTCCATTACTGTGTCAAGGCTGACCCTTGGACTAAGACTTAATTGGTCGTTTGGACAGGTAACAATTATTATTAGACGAAGAAAGGGCCACTTACTTAAAACTATCTAGTACTAGGGTTTCCCCGAAATCTGTGGTCAGATATGAACGTTTTTACACCTTCCCAGATAATTGGTAGGTTGTAAGACCACGTTTAATTTCTTGCTCGTGGTTTGATAATAATAAATAATTATTATTGTTATTAACCTACAATGCAATGACCGTGTAAGGTCGTGATTTTAACGTTTATTGGAATAATTAATAAAACACCGTAAGCAATTAAGGTGGCCGCTGACCAGCGATAGTTCCCTCTCACTTTCTCAACTGGTGATGATTATTACTTGTTTTAAATTCTTAGAAATTTAATTCTTAAAAGTAAAAAGTAAGAAAAAAAGCTCCAAAGCTGATTGTAATGAAAAAGTAGCTATGCTCTGCACAGATTTCTGCTTTATAGGTAAGATAATCTTATAAAAATACAAATGGGTAATATTTTTAATTGAGATAAGTAGGTAGGTAGCTAGCATTTCAGATATCGCTCAAATTAAATATCTCACAGAACTAAAAGCAAATATAATTTATTATTTCTCAATTAGTGTTATTTTAATTGCTAATATTACGTACAGATAGGCTAACGTGCATTAGTCGCTTCAGAAAAATCAGGTCAAAAATTACGTCATAAACACCCATCACCACCTACCTGGGTACATTTTCCGTATAAGCAATTTATCAAGGTGTTCGTAATCATATAATAATTTCAAAATCAATCGTGAGTGTTTTTGCTTATAAACTAGGAAGTTCCGTATCTTTAATGGTACAGCTCATAGATACAGAATACGTGACATTTATCCAACAGATAGTTATAAATAAATAAGTATAATATAATTAATCGTAGTAATTAATTAATTTAAAAAAAGTGCATCATCATTAATAATTAATATTCAGATACAACGTATTAGCAAACAACTTCTTAAAATGACTCGACTTTAATCCACGCTTTCATTTTCATTAAAAAATAAAATAAAATGCAGTCTGTGAATAAATAACTAGGTATATATGGAGGAATTCTAGCGTTACGTATCTACCTAATAGACATAATTTAAAAAAAAACACCATGGGAGCCAAATCACAATTTCAGAATAATACATAATTAAGTCACTACATATATATTGGTTAGGTGTAATATATAGCGTAGCTAAGTTTGAATCAAAAGACAGTTCGAACAAAATAGTATCAGTGTCGTTTTAAATTTCACAAACATGTGTGCAACTTGTGGATTTGTGAAAACAAGTAACATAATAAGGTAACAGACTTATATTGTAGTAGGCGTATCGCGGAGTCGGTAGAACTGGACATGTGCTGGAGTCGGAGTGACTGACCGTCTTGAAGGATAACTTGCTCGATGACAATAATTGCTTACGAGTTCAATAATATTTCACTTCACATACTGATTTTTTTTTTCCATATAACTGGTACAATGATAATAGTTAAGCTTTAACACTCGGGTAAATAATTTATAGGTACATATTGCAATAGCAAATTGCCAAGAATGTATCAATATAAAAACACATTATTTATATTTCGGAATTTTCAGTTGATAGTATAATTTTCTACGGGTTGAGGAACGAACACTAATTGTCAATTCATCAAAATTAAAAATAACCTTTTAAAAAACAGTTACAAAAGAAAGGGTTTACATCACCTTCTTTTATCACACGCGACATCCGGTTCCTTTGTATTTATTCATACTTTGGCACATTTACGTGATCTCCCGCATGCCAAATCTTACAACAGTCATTTTAGATCCGGCTGAAAATTTCGTACTGCACAAAGCCTTCTGATACAACTAGGTAGATGGATACCAACCGGGTTAATGCAGTACACATTACACGGGGACCCTACCAAAGTTAAATGACTGATTTCAATCAATAAAAACTGAAGAATCAACGACCCTTCACAATAGCAACCAAATTCTTGAAAAAGTATTACGAAATTTAGATGATTCCATCGAAGATTTCGGATCTAAGCTATTAATTGCAAACAATCGAAAATGCAGCTCTGCTACACTAGTATAAATACAATTTTATATCAATTTCCGTGTTTAAATTTTGAATTTTAATTCACTAAATACAAAAATGAACGTCCTAACATTTGTTGGTATATTCTGAATATATATTAGAGATTAGCACATAGAACTTTGATAGAAGCATGTATTTATATTATTGTTGAAGAGCTGCAGTTTCAATTTAGTGCGATTTGTAGCTTAGATCTTTGATTTAATTATAGAATTGATAATAATAATAATAATAATATTTGGACGATTTGTATAGCGCCGTTTTTGTGAAAAATCACCAATACTTTTACAAGACCTTGGTCGCTAGTATGGAGAGCCGTTAATGCAACTCGCGAATAGCACATTTGGGAACATCTGTAATTAAGTCAAAACAAAGTAAGTAACGCGTCGTATTTGTTAATAATTTAACTTATTGACCATTTGTATTCACCTCGTGTGGGCCAACGACCAACGACCAACGATGAATGAAGCCATCGACCCAAATCTTATGGACACGGATCAGAGTAATAAAAGAGTAAGAGCTTCTTATACAAAAATGGTGGCGATTTAAATTCATAATTATTGTATTTTTTCCCCGTCAATTGGATTTTGTTTGCCTACGTCTACAGCGAATCAGCACTTCGCAGTAAATCAATACGAACCGTGCCTTGACCTAAAATTTTCAAACTGTTTGTTATGCGAAAGGCAAATACTCTTTAGGCAATATTAGTTTGATAGTTTTAACAGACCTACCTTCATATTTTTAAATGTCTCTTGGAATTCAGAAAATTCAATGCGTAGGTTTGGTTGATAGATTTTCGATATCGAAAAATGATTGTAAACTTGAAGAGAACACTACAAAATATGGGTATTTTTAATTACTTTGAGTACCGACAATTTTTCAGGCTCAATATTGACAAAGAAACTGTTTTCGAGATATTTCATATCAAACTTTTACTAAGCTCTGCAATAGTTTATTGGTTGCTTTATTTATATTCTAAATTAATGATTCATCGAAAAGTGGAAATCTTCCTGGAGGTAAAAGCTGGAAAAGGCATTGATTTTATAATAAAAGGTATGAAACTCTGAGGAATCAAAATAAGGACATTTTTTAATGTTTTATGGCAAGGTTTGTGTCTTTACCGCGCGTTTAAGCTTGTTTTTCAAACCTTGTAAACAATTACATCATTAAAAAATATAATTTCATAAGGATCTTCTCAATATTATGTGATATGCATACTTCACCCTCTATACTAGACCGCCTACGTGGTCAAGTGGTTAAGACGCTCGACTACGAATCCAGAGGTTACTGGCTCAAATCCCGGCGTGCGCAAAGTAACTGTATTTAATTATTATGTGTTATTTCAGATTTAATTCATATAAAATAACATATAGTATATTTGCGGCACGTTCCAGAGTGAATCGTGAGTGAGAGAATCGAAACGTTGCTTGAAATGGCTTTAGCCATGTCGGGGATGCCATAGTCTTACTGGCTCTAAACGGTTGGGAGCAGTTGGGACTCTTGTGCGGTATTCACTATTAAAATAAAATTAAAATAGACGACGATTTTCAAAAAACAAGACACATTACAGAAATGCAATGTGATATTCAATAATTTAAATGTAAAACTTAAGACGAGGAAGAACCGAACTTTGTAAAGATTTTTATTATTATAGTTCGGAGCGATATATTAAAAAAACCATAACACGTATTACAAACATTGAAGTGTTCATTATAAATTATAACTCATTATTTTTTTATACCTCATCGGGTGACAGAGAAACGCTGTGTTGCTTAGACCGCGAGTTATAAAACTAAATGCAGGTATCAGGTAAACCCTGGGAGATTAGTTCCTTCAACTTAATGAATAGTGCGTGTATTGATATAGTAATAAATAACAATTTAGTCGCTATTTTAAAAATACAAACTCGTCGCCACGAGTAGGAATCTTGTGCTGTCTGTGTGAGTTCAACTAGAATAAGTAATGAATATAATGGTAAAATTAATTATGGAAGTCTCAAACTAGTTTAGCTGGTCTGCTGGAAAAAAAATCGGCGTTAAAGTTTTACGGAAATAACTGTGGATTTCCTTATTATTGCACCTTTCTCGCTAACTGACAATGAAATTATTAACTATTCTCGAACTTAGTTTTTATTTTGTGTAAAATGTATTATCGGGGTTTGAATATTACTATTAGTGTTTATTTATTTTAAAATTATACTAGAAAAAAAAACAAAATAAAGGCTAAATGACAAACGCCAAAGGCAAAAGATAACGATAACAATAAATCTTAAGATTAGGTAATCAGTAAATGTATGTAATTTCATAATAATAGTTTAGTATAGGTATAGCAAATAGAATTTTTAAAATGTTTTTCGTGGGTGAAGCGTCTTGCTTATTTAGTACAAGTTTATTTTTATTTTTACCGAAATAAAAATGAGCTAATTAACAAATTAACAATCTTTTTTATGTTTATAGTGTGAGGATGGTGCTATGGCATTTTTCGATTTTTTCCGCATATCTCCACCGATGAAGGGAAAACAAAAAATCAAGAAAATACGGCCTGTCAAGCGTTCCCGATTTTGAATTTAATAAGCAGGGCCTTTCGTTTCGTTCTTATAACGATCGGTATTTTTTTTTTCATTTTCAAAATTACTATGATATTAACGATAACAGTTGTTACCCGTGAAAAATAACAGGTTGTAACTTCCAAACTGTCAAAAAAATAAATTTGTTGCTTTAATCCACCCATACAGAATAATGTCTGCTAAAATACATTATAGGCTGGCACTTTATCGCTTGTCTAGAAAAGATTATTTTTAATTTGATAATGTTTTCAACACATCCGTCAGTTCCAATTTAGGAAAGTTCACACTCGTACGTATGTCCATACGTACTCACATATTTTTTTTACCTGAAAATATTTGAACTCCCCCAATTCCATCATTATAAACGGAAAATATTAGTTGTGCAATATGGAGGACTTGGCTAGCAGGGATTAAACCCACGACACGACGCCCGGGTGGAAGCCGACGTATTTGTCCACTCAGTTACTAACCGGTCAAATAATGAACATCTCAATGCAGTGGGCTCTCGGAGATCTTTCGATCCGAAAAATCATAAGATGTTTCTTATAAAGCATTTAGCAAGTATAAGTTTGAATTAAACTACGTAAATACGCTTTGTTAGGGTGGCAGAGCTTGATTTTCGATTTTTGTTGCGATTTATAACATAGATATTACATTTCGTAATATTTCGACTACTATGGTCGTCGTTGGGGGGGGGAGAAGAAAGTGATGTGTCACCGGCGGAGAAAGCAGATTCCTGGATGCTGGGGTACCTGCCTACCTCCCTACCTGCCTCCGCCTGCGTCTGCCTCCGAAGGTAGGTTGTTGTTTACCCGCGAAGGTCGCCTCGAGTGCAATATGACCCGAATTATAAGAATCAGTACTTACTCTGGAGTGTTCTGAGAATTCAGTAGAATATAACATTACCCAGCAACGTTGAATTTATAATACGTGCAGAGAAGTTGTTCTTAGATGCTGAGATAAGTACCTGCCTTCTGATAACTGATCAAAAGAAATTCGAGGAATGAAATTGACACGCCATAACCAAAGATGCTTTATTACTTCTTATTTGTTGGAAAGCTCAAATGTAAACATAAAATCATCTTATTTCTGTTGTTTCTCGACCGACTACTCTATTTAATTATTTAATCTAATCAGTGTGTGTTCTAATATTCAATCTTATGTGTTCTTACATTAATATTTCGTGCTTACAAACTTTCTTACTTATTTTTTATCTTGAAATATTTTACATATCGCTAATTTCTACAGGAATATCAGTATAATGCCGCATGGCTCAGTACATAAGCGATTTTTGTGTGCCTATTTTTTTGTTACAGGTAAAATAATGCACTGTTCATTACTCATCCATTTATTTTTCATTAAAATTATTTTGAAATAATGTAATTGTTTTATGTGTATAAATTTATACAATGTAAGAAATAAATTGCTTAACTGCCAAAAAAATCATATAAATTTCATTCTGCTTGAAAGGTGTCACAGTTCCGTTAAAGAGACACAATTCATGAATCACCATAATTATATTTCATGGTTAAGCTATGTAACATTTGATCCCATTTCTAAAATAGGGTAAACATTTTTAAATCAGTTAAAATGTAGGCACATTTTCAATAAATTTTAAGTGCTTCTCATAATATGTATTATTATGTGAATAGGTAATGTGGAAAATAGATAGAAACTTGTACTGGTCTCATAGGTAATTGCGTTAAATGTATCGGGAATTTCCCAATCATCATGTCAAAACCATGTGTAAAAACCTGTTTGTTTTTTTTTTTTTTTCAAACTAAGAAAGCTATCGGATTCAATACATAACACCATTAAACAGAGGTGGCCCACAAAATCTTACAAAAAATATTCATCCGAGAGAGAGACATTCGTGCATTCGTTTCATAAAAAAACAAACAAGGTCAAATATTCCACTAGTATAATTTTGCAGTCTTTTCTCTCAAATTTACAATAAAACAAACCAAATACTTTCCTCGATATCATCCAAGGAGGCAAAAACCTGTGTTTTATGGCCAATAATCAATAACGCCCTCCCCTGCATTGCAGATACAAACGAGTGAATATTAATAAATAATTAAATATTTAATGCTAAAGAGATGCATTCAAGTTTTCATCCACATTTTTACTTTGTCATTGGCACAAAAAGGAAAAGGCGGTCAGTAAAATAATACAATGTCTAAAACGCGATTTTTAGAATGAACTTTTTGCAACTATTTTTCAACTCAGGTCACGAATTATAACTTTATTATTTATTTCTTTATTCTCAAAATTATAAAACAAAAGCAAAACATACGCTCCTCATCTCAATGGGGTACTCACTCCTGTGCCGAGATGAGCAGCTTTACATTAAAAATGAAAACATTTCAATATAAAAAAACAACAATAAAATTGACTATTAGAAAAATAAACACCTGCATTCTGGGATTGGGAATTAATACATTTACAGTCGACAATAATAATATTCTGCTGTAGGAAATATAACAAAGTACTTGTAATACTTAGCATATTATAATAAATACGGGTATTGATGAATGTGTTCTTTGGTTAATAAAAGATAGATTCGAAACCGTGAGAATAGCGCATATGGATGACCTGAATATTGCATTTAAAATCCCAACATCTATTGCCATATTTATTAAATAATCTGCATAAAAAGGAATAACTTGTTATTGTTTTTATAATAATCTCCGTCTTTCTACAAATAATATAAAACATTCATTTTGTTTCATTTGAATTATCTTCAATAGATTGTTTTAATGCTAACTGCACTCGGGGAGCCTTTAGGGAAATTATTTCCGCGATGTAATATTTGGGGATGCCTGATGGGGGGTTTTTTGAGGAAAGGACGAAGTGAACCAGGCTCTTGACGAGACCCATATTGTAGGTGGAAGAAAACACAGAGGCTGGCAAATCATTTCAGAGCCGAGCTTCTGAACACAAGAGTCACAGAAGCGACCCGTTCTCATGTGAAGTGTAGTACGGCACAGTAGTACCTACCTACAAGGAAAGTGACTGATAAAAATATAATATAAAGTTAATGATTCGGAAATCTGCCGAAGCAAAAACTCTCTAACGTCGAGCAATGGCGTTATGAAATTTGCCCAGTTCTTTCTGTCATATATTTATATATATTTTAGCTTACGCAACTATTTTCACCTCACATGATAATTTCCATCACCAGCTATGAAGCTTTGAAATGTAAATGTATCCTTAAAATAACAGCACAAGAAACTATGAGCTGTTAAATATATTTCAATGAAAAATAAGATTTAAAAAAAGAGTAGTAGTGTAGGTACTTCATAAAATAGAGAAAAAATAATAAATACCTAGATAAAATATGATTTTTTAATTTTTAAAATATATAATGATTTTCTACAATAATAGTAAGAATTATGCTGGAATGTACTCTTAAAGATCTGATTTATGTGTATAAGTTTGTAGTTTGATGTTGGTTACAGGCTTTATTCCTACTGCACACATTCCTAGTTCCAAGAGCATTAAATTACCTTTCTAAAAATGTTATTTAAACCCTTCTAAAAAACGGATCGCCATCAGCTGCTGGACGCTCTACGTCACTGAGTGTTTCATGTAAAAAAGTATCTAATAAGTTTATTATTTGTGATAGAACAATAATTAGTATCGGCGCTTATTCTACTTGGAATACGAAAAAGTGTCTCATTGGGGGTTTTATCGTAAATAAACCACATTAAATATAAAAGAGCAGAATTAACATATAAACCATAAAATCTGTTTGTGTGAAGTCTGAATCGGCAAAAAATCTCGAATGGTGAGCTCTGACGCTGTGAAACAGCTTTCTTTGTTTGAAAATTTAAATCGACACAATTATTTTCAGCTCGCAAAAACATTTCTATCACGATTTATTGAGCTTTGATCTATCCATTCAACTTTTAAAAACTAAGATAAGCCTTTACATTGCTGGTTCCATATTTTTCGGCTATTCAATAAGAGTGCTGAAAGTGTAGTTATTTCTAGTAGTAAACTCTTCACGACTCTTCAAAGCGTAATGAAATTTAAATTTCGACTTTTTTATGGATAAGATTTTAATGCGTAATGAAATTTAAATTTTGACTTTTTTATGGATAAAACAGTATGGATCAGTGTTTTTTTTTAGAATTTCACAAAAGGGTTTCAAAAAGATTTAGAAGAACCAGATTGTCTTTTTATTCAATTAAATAATAAAATACCTGTCTGCAGAGATTGAAACAATCTCTGACTTCAAAAATTAATAGCCATCCCTTCTAGTGACCCATATAAATAAATCGTGTGGGAACTATAAAAATACAAACTTTTTAAAGTGAATGCCCGGAGTCAGTGGGACTATGGCATCCCCAATTGAGGTATTTTATGAGGATGAAGGGAGCAGGAACAGAAAGCAGATGGGGAAGAGGAAGGTCGCTAAGCACCTGGCTATTCAGATCTGGTCACCAAATACAGCTAAAGCCATTTCAAGCAACGTTTGATTCCAAAGGATTTACAACTAAACACGTTCAGCAAAAATATCGTCGTTGGAAAGGCAAAAGGGCTTAAGCGACACATTGGTCAAAAATGAGTTAAAAATGCAGTTTTGATCAGTTTTTTTTTTGCACCGAATGCTCTGACTCTCGTTTGGTTCTGAAGACTTGTGGTCCTACAGCCATCTAAAATATGTTTACTATTTGGTAGAAGGCTTGACTCAAGCGACACAAGTTTGGGACTTTTTTAGCTTTTTGTTGCTTCAGGTAACTCAGTCAAAAAAAGTTAACTCAATGCTCTCACTGAGTTACCTGAGCGAACTTTTTTTTCATAATCCAATCAGGTACTGGGACTCATGAATTTTATTGAAATAAAAAACTTTAAAGAGTACACAATATCTTAAATTGGCGCTTCAGCTCTTTTGCCTTTCCAGCGACGATATGTATTTTCACTTTAAATATATTTTTTTTTTCATAGATATTAATGTAAAAAGAAATTTTACTCTACGGCAACGAATTAAAAGCCGTGAATTGAATCACGAAGGTATTCAATTATTATAAAAGAATGGCCAATGTGTTCCATTACAATGGAATTCTTGAGGCACACAAATAATATAAATGTGGGACACTTTCATCGTTGTTGTCCAAACGGTACTATTCATCGCTCCATTGGAGTTTCTATTACGCGTTTCTCGAACGATCACACCACCTCACTCGGCGACCACTTCGCCACCGACTTAATGCTAAAATAAATCGCGAATAATGATGTCTCCTTCTCAATTAATCATCGGAGCTATACACAGTCGTGTGGATTTGTACGAGAAGCTGGGTAAGCGCCGCATACCTTTGCCGTAACGAAAAAAAGTAGCACAAGAAATGGATAGGAGCCATCGGTGACAACTCGCGAAATCGTGTAAATGCAGTTGGAATTTTGTAATTTCTACGTAATTATTTATAACTTCACACGAAAATTACAAGGTTTTAGCTCTTTTTATGAGGTTAATTTCATTTTCAGGCGGAAAAACACTAACCGCGTTTTTTTTAACTGTACAGTAGGTAACTAAAATTTAATTTGTTTAATTAAGTTCTAAAAGTTAAGGAATAACTTTAACGATTGATATAAGTACCCATAAATTTATTTTTAAAAATTTGGCTGTTATATAATAAATGATTTATTATCAGCTAAGTTTAATTTAATTGATGAATACAATACAGTACCAAAATAATAGCAATTGCGAGATCTTTCAATTTCAATAATACAAATATTTTATTGATAATTAATTATCAGTATTTCAACCGGCGCAGTGTTGATGTCAGATGTACGTACCTTAAATCGAGTATTTAGAGTTGGCAAACGGAGAGAGCATCTGTAAATATGGTAATCCAAAAAATATAACTCCGATCACAACATTTAAAAGTCACGGAATCACAGATACACACCAGCAAACTTTTCGAATCGCGTTTTCCAACTGACAGCGGTGTGAAGTACACAGCGAAATGCGAGTTGTTGATTTTGATGGCGCGCGCATGCTCACACCGTGGAGAAAGTAAATCCCTTGTAGCGCGATATTTGAAAATAGAAAATCTCTACAACGAAGGTTTACTCATTTACTCCTCTAGCGGTGAAATTGCAAACTAAAGATCTCAACTAAAATGTTTTAATAAATTTTAGCACTAAATATAAACTATTTCCGCTCTTCACCATCAGCTGGGTTAAGTTGTTCATAGTATGAACTACAAAGCCATGAACCTTAAATGCGTATTATTTTATCCATGTGTATAGCAATCCTAGCGGTAGGAGTTTCAACCACGTTCGTTCGGGTAAAAAACTACTTCCGCACTCCGCTAGATGGCATTATAAAAAAATTAAAGCTGCCTAATCACGAGCGATCCATTTAGATTTCGTAGATTTTGGACTTGCTGAAAATCCAACCGATCCACACTGATCCTCTGAGTTCCCTAAGAGTTTTGAATAATTTATTAGATAAAAAAAAGTTTTTCTAAAATTTTGGTTTTGACAAGGAGCGCTTAAATTTTCCTGCGCCAGGCGTCGTTTGGCTCAGGTGCAGGTTTGCCTACACGGTACCTAGAAAGTGTTTACGCAGTGCCTACACAGTTCCTACACAGGAATACACTTCCTGAATAGGTACTGTGCAGAAACTGCGTAAATACTGCTTGAGACACCAAATATAAAATACACACCACAACTAAATAAATATTTTTTGATGACACTCGGAAATTCGATCAATGGTCATTAACTGACAAATTAATTTCAAAACTCACTTTTGCTACATTTGTTGAGGTATGACTTGCGAAAAACAAGTTATTAAACCAAGAAGAATCTACTTGGAAGTGTAGATTTATTTACGAACTTCTCCCTTGAACTTTTCCTGTTTTGTTAGATAGTGACGATTCAGATTAGATTTCATTGCTAATCTAATACTTCAACAAAATAATTCTTGTCAGCCCACAGTTATAAGTAAGCCGCTATAAAAGTTTAATTATGCCGCAGATTGTGCATCACTGAATAAGTGTCACAAATCTGCCTAAATACTGATTAGTTTTTTTATGTTTTACTCTTTTTCAATTCTACGTTTATATGTTTCAAACTTTAAATAATCATGGATAAAACATACAAAAAACCACCCTTGCGTATTTTACGTGCAATGTGGTGCCGCCCTACACCTGGGTGGGAACGATAGTGTCCATACGGAGCAAGTTGTCAAGTAAAGCTAGGTAATGAGTGAAAAGAGGAAACTTGAAAACGTATGAAGACAAACTTAATATTATTAAGTGGAATGGACTTTTTCATATCATCGCCACATGATGACAATTAAGAAAATCTTTGAAGGCACATTATTAAATGTCTGACTGTGTTAGGAAAAAACACAATTTAAGTTAAAGGCTCATTTCGAAAGGGAGTGTTTTGTGAAATTATGTTTTTATTTAAGTTTGTGTTTGGACGTTACTAATAAAACAATCTAGTTAAGAGAATGTACGTGGTAGGATTTTTTTTAATATCTAACAGTCACTACTGGGGTTCACCCGAGTTTCAACACTATTTTTTCTTACTAAGTAATTAAAAAATATGTAACAAACAATATGGCGCCTTGTATTATTTTTTCACAGTTCACAAGCTTTGTGGTTCGTGATGGAAATGACGTTGCAATGTGGAAACGTTGCATTGCCCGAGAAATTCTACATAGAAAACTCTCTGCAAATTTCACAGTCCCAGAACTCGTGAAATTTCGTTGCTTAAGAACACATATATGTGATCAGTACTTATTATAAATTCATTGTTTTTTATAAATGCATAAACACCTTAGTTAGATATATTATAGACTATTTACGCAGGAACGACGGCCTCCGTGTTCGAGTGGTAAGACGCTCGACTATGAGTCCAGAGGTCGCGGATTCAAACCCGGCGCGTGCAAAACAACTTTTATATCTTTCATGCATGTGTTATGACACATTTAATTCATATAAAACCATATATAGTATATTTGCGGCACGTTCCAGAGAGGTACTATCGCCCTGGTAAAAGACCACCATTCAGAATTGAAACGTCGCTTGAAATGGCTTAAGCCGTGTTTGGTGACCAGACCTGAATAGCTGAACTTAGCAACCTTTCTCTTCCCCAACACTACCTTCAGCTTTACAAAATACCCTGATTGGGTACGCCATGGTCCCACTGACTCCAGACGGTTGGGAGCAGTTGAGTCCCTTGTGCGGTATTCACTTTAAAAAATAATTACGTGGGGATTAAGATTTTATATGTTTTGTAGATAGGTACCCATTTTTTGAAAATATCTATGAATAATCTTGCAAATAATATTTTCTTAACGGTTATTTTTTACAAAATCTCTTAAAACGTACCTGCATCCAAAAAACCTACATACATATGAAAAACACGAACAACGAAACGCACCGTATTTTCACTGGGCATTTAATTTGATTGCTACGAAAACATTCGCCTTACCTTCTGCAGCCGAATGTTTGATCATATCACACGACCGCGTTCATTCAGTCTGAAATATCCCAGTGTTGCGAGTGGACATCACGTTACTTTACGTTCTAAGTTCAAATTTATTTTATTTAAATTACTCACCGTTGACATACCACACAAGGTAAAAACTTTAAACCAAAGAACTTTTAAACTAAATTAATTCCATTTTCAAAAGAAAACCCTTAACCTAATCAATAAAAGACATCTTTAAAAAATTCTATCATTTTATACATTGTAATAACCGCCACAATTAATTGTTTTATATTAGTGTGAATTTATGAATAATACTTTAAAAATTGTTAGTGATTATATTATTTATTTACTGTCGGTGAAATTTTTATGTAATGACGTTTTTTCCATGTTGCGTCATAGTGTTACCATGGTTACGATAACAACTACAAAATTAAACGTTTCACGTGCTGGCCACATTTTCCCTTTTCCACCGTAAAATTTTATCGTCCCTTAAATCACCTGTCATAGGTTTATGATATGAAAATGTTAATAATGGGTAGCTGAGTTTAGAGATAGATAAATCGTACGATATGAAATCAATCGAATGAAACCAGTAGATACTAACAATAATAATTGACATATTGTATCGTGTAGTTTTTCCACTTACACGAATATGCTATTTCCATTCTGCGTTATAATTCAAAAAGGCTTTTCTAATCAAAGGTTGTCAGTTTATGAAGTAAGTTTTAACTATAAAAATACATATTTGGTATTATTATTATGGGTTGTATTGAAGAGCCCCTCTGAAGTTAATAGTTATTCATTCCTAGTTTCACTATCCGACATCGCTTAAGATTTAAGCACAATTTTTTTGACATAATTATTGAAAAATGTGGATCCACAATTTGGCGTATTTTCTTATTTTTTACGGTTAAATATTTTTTTTATTTTTAAATTGAAATTAACTTATTAAAGATTGACGCTCCGATAACGATATTATTAAAACAATATGAATAACATTCAAACTATATTGTTTCAATAATTAATATTAAATAAATAGTTCAAAATACCATACCTACTATGATAGGAGTAACGTTGATAGCTGAAAATAGTTGTGTTAACCTATAAATTATTAATAGAAAAGGCTGTGCAAATTTAATGACGCTACAACTCACCATTCACGAGTTTTTGCTACATGAACGTTCAATTAAAATATGTAGTGTATAAATATTCATACTTATTGGCAGAGTTTTTTTTAATCAATTTTGAGAAAAAAATCTCCATTTTTCATCCAGGTACTAAGACATTTACTTCTGTATATTGCACATGAGACAATCAAAAACCATCTCTTTATACGGACAGGCAGACGCATAATTCATTCATTGTTTAATTGATTCATCGCCAATTGAGGGATTGTTTTACATAAGTAGGTAGAGATAGGTATGTGTTTGATTGTTGAAATCATAAGTTCATTGGGTTATTGTCAAATTATGCAGGTCTATAGAGATGAAATATCAATTAATATTATTTTGAATCACTTGGGAAACCGAACCTGTGTAGAGAATGTATTAACGATAATGTAATTGTTACAGAAAATCGATTATAACATTTTTAAGAAATAAAGATTTGACAGTCCACTAGAAAGAGTTGTTGATTTATCGATAAAGCAATGAATATCGCAAAAAAATGGACTATTTATTTGTGTACATTTTTCTTTGCATATTAACAAAAAAATGTTATTCCTGTTTTCTCTCCGACGGCATCGAACACTCAACCTTCGGAACTGGAGTTGGGGGTTTTAGCTACTGCACCACGGAAGACGGAAGTAGCAATTTATTTAGCATAATTTACAAAATAAGGATTTCTCTTTACTCAGCTGTCAGAACTCTCTGTAATTACCTCTTGAATTATCAATTTTGCCAATATGGTACAGGTCGCGTAATTAGAGTTTACCAAAACAACTCAAACTTAGGATTGTGTGTATTTGTGCATATTTATACACTTGCAACAGTGATGTCCTTGCTAAACGTCACTTAGAAACAGCGTTTTGTTTATCTTACACCTACTTATTGTTATTTGCGAGAAAGGGACAAGTGTTATACGATCATCGAATTTGAAAGTTTTTAGTTACTCGAAATGTTTTAGTTTGTGTTATTTTTATTATTTGTCTGTACTGCGCTCGACTCAACATTTGCTGCATACCTATACTTAATTCATTTTTATTTCCTCGTTTAGCCGTACTCTGTAAAATATTGTAGGATAATCACACTAGGATGTCACACGATAAAATCTAATCATTAATTCATCTAAAACCCCTGTAATTCGGTCTACAGAACTGCACATATCTGCCAGTTCAATATTCTCAGTACGGGTGAAGAAAAATGTATTTATACTTAGTTTCGTTTACAAAAAAGTAATACCTACTCGAGATGGAAATTGAAATAAACATTAGATATCAGTACCTATGTACGATTATATTGACGAAGAACGGTCCCACATTTGAATTATAATAAATAAAATGGCTTTATTAGAGCATACGAGTATTTCGATCTAATCAAGATTCGAGTATAATAAATCGTTCACTTTGGTTGTAGAATTGATCCAGTTACTGTAAATAATCAAGAAATTATACCTGGCTATTCAGATCTGGTCACCAAAGACTACTAAAGCCATTTCAAGCAACGTTTCAATTCTGAATGGTGGTCTTTCACCAGGGCGATACTTAGAGTTTCTACCGCTCTGGAACGTGCCGCAAATATACCACATTTTATTTTATTTCAATTGAATGTGTTATGACACATATTAATTAAATATATTTTATTTGCGCACGCCGGATTCGAACCCGCGACCTCTGGATTCGTAGTCGAGCGTCTTACCACTCGACCATGCAGGCCGTCAATTTTTTGCTTATTTTTTGTTTGAACCATTTTTGTCATTTGTACTTTGATAGTAGAAAAAATACTTATTTTTGAATGTCGAAAGAAGTTGCTTAACTTTTTAACTTTTAATATTATGTAGAATCACTTCCTGAAGTTACTGCACTTTACCCCCCGGACACCTTGTACGAGTATATAATGCCATCTAGCGTAGTTATATCCTAGAGTAGGGAGGTATTTTACATCAATTTTTCGTTCTATATTTATTGATATCTCTAATATCGTAGAAACATGTTTATTTCGTGTCAACTCGTGCGGATGTCGCATGTAAAATTTAAAGCGAGTGTTGTGTACAGATCGCATGATATGCACGCATTACCTCAAGGTTCATGTCGAGTTCTGTCTGTCTCATACGCTAAAGAGGTAAACCGGTAGAATTGTGTCGTGGTGTGTTTGTATGCCCAAAGTCAGTTCCATTTTACCTTACTTCTGCTGAAATTGACAAAATATTTTCAAATATCGGTATTTTTTTCTGGAACAGAACAGTCAATTTCATTGGCCTGTCTTGGGCTAGGAGTCGAAAGGTCTTGTGTAAATTGGTGACATCAGTTTTCTTTCAAATCGATATTGATTTCCAATAGGCACCACCCCCGTGGTCGAGCGGTGAAAACTCTATAGTACGAATCAAGATGTTGCGGGTTCAAATCCTGGCGTTTACAAATATGTTTTTATTTAATAATGTGTTATTTTACATTACATTTAATTCATCTAAAATATTATATTATACTTGCGATCATTCAGATCTGGACTAAAAAAAATCACTTCAGTCTCACAACATACCCCTATTGAGGATGCCATAGTGCCACTGGCTCCGATCAGTTAAGAGCAGTTGAGACTCGTGTGCGGTATTCACATTAAAAAAATAGATCACTCTTCTATGGATTACCTGCTCAGTGGTATCATGAGTTAGTTTACTTTGTGGTTTTCAACTGAAGTGATACGTAAAAAAACTTATGGCAAGTTCTTTTTTTAGTGTTCTCTTTTTGAATGAACCTTGTCGGGAGTTTGAGACGTTATTTTTTGTCGCATTAGCGTTACTTTTGAGTCGATTTACAATCACTAAAGATTTCCTAAAGTGATCAAATGTAATTTCCGCAAAAATGGATTCCATCGGCTGTGTAATATTATTTATTTGGTCGTAATATAGTGAGTAGGTAGATACCTACACATAAATAGTTATATTTTTTAATTTAAAAAATCAAAAACGATTAATTTTTTTCTTAGGTGGCTCATTTACCACCCGAAAGCACTGTGTTGATCTAGCGTAGGTACCTTACTAATTTTACTCAAAACAATAAATCTGCACAACACCACCTATCTATACTAAAACAGATAATAAATTGTAGCTTTGTATTCACGCTTGATGTACTACACTGGACTGGTATATGAATTTCCTTCAAAATGCGAATCACATTAGCTTTGCCCAGACGGCGCGCGGCTAGAGCACGATGCAGTTCGCCACTAATAATTAAATAATTTCCAGTCAAAAGGGCTAAATAAAATGAATGAAATAATATATTCGGACCTTTCCATTCATGTTCAAGTATTGCTTGATACTTGTTCGTACTTGTCTAGTTCATTCGACACACGCCAGATTTGCGTGTTTATAATTTTGAGAATTATAAAACTTCTATTTCAGATAAATGATTTCGAGGTCTAATGTATATTATCTCGCGCCAAGTAAAAAACGTTATTACGTAATTATATTCGGCTTAGTAGACAAAATGCTTGTTTACCTTAGCTAGTTTCCCCACTTATGCAAAAAGACGTTCTTAAAAAAACAGCCGCCGCGAGGCAGATATAAAAAAAAATTACTGTCGTTATCCTGTTGCACGAGACGCTCGCACCCGTGACACCAGCTTTACTAAAAGATAGTCGTCAGCTTCCTCTTCTTAAGCCTTCAGCAGGATAAGCTTCATACGCCATCGCACCAAACATTGATGCATTCTTCTCATGGTCGATGGTCGTGAGAACAGGGTGATGTATATAACTCCCTAACTATCCTATTCCTTTCGTATTCCTGCTGTCCGATACACCTGTTATTAAACCAACTTGAGTTGTAAATTATCTAAACAAATAAATATTAATTTATCGAAGGAAGCAATCACTTTGTGGCTTGACATTATAATTTAAATAAAAAATGTTTTAGTTTTAAGCCACTTCATTTATATACATATAACATTCGACCGGTTTCGGTTAAACTTAACCTTCTTCAGGAAAGTATATATTTAAACTTTCCTGAAAAGGTTAAGTTTAACCGAAACCGGTCTAATGTCATATGTATATAAATTAAGTGGCTTAAAACTAAAACATTTTTTATTTAAAAAATAAATATTACCAGATTTTTCTTAACAAACGGGTTTTTTTCTTGCCCCGACGTTAAGTTTTCTATGCGTCAGTATGGCTTATGTAACTTATTTCTATAAAAGGGTAAGTTGGGACAACTAACAAACTCCTTAATAATAACATTATTTTGTATTTCTTGTTTATTTATCATCTGGGCGATTTTCTATTACAACTTACTTATATTTTAAGAGATATTTCAACTTTTACTAATAGGTGTAACCTAATTGCTATTGGCTACATAAGTGTAAGGAATTCCTATACTATTAACAGTCATCAGAATATTACAACATTGATATGTTATTATTAAAATATCTTTTTGTATTGTTAGTTGTCCATTAGGTACCCGCGATACAAAATTAGTATAAATCTTTTAAGGGAATCGATATATATCTACGATTTGGCGAATATTTCAGGACGAAAATGAACCTCTTGCTGAGCTGTTTACCGATGTTATATTAATACTAGAGTCACTAACCGACTTCTCTCGACTTTTTAGTTCTCTCTTTCAAATCGATTTTTCAAAACTACATAGCTCATAATAGAATCGACGTTGGTAACTGAAAAAAAAATAACCTTGAAGTTGCGGATAGAAGATGCGGTGTCACGTTCATGACGTCAGAGCTGCTTCAGAAAAGTGATTCGTTCTTTATCGTGCGAATATATAATATTATGAACCTGCCTGGGTGTTCTGCAAAGTTCTGTCTGCTCAGGTATACACAGGTAGTCACATTTAACAGTTGTTTAAACTTGGATAATAGGTAACTCAGTGTTGACTACGCATTGAACCTACTCGCTTGTAGTTGTGATTGATAAAACCGTGAGAATTTATAACAAAGATGGTCATGAGAACAATTTTAACTATGTAACTCGTAAACATAAAGGAAGATGTAGATTGCACCGACTCGAGCGTGTGTTTGTTTCTCAAATATACCGAATAGAACGTATGTGTAGTAAAAGTATTTTAGAATACAAATAATTTAGTGCACCTTTGTGAATTTAATCCAGTGACTCCCAAAGTAGGCGATATCGCCCCCCAGGGGCACTGGATTCACTGGAGAGATCCAAAGGGGCGTTTATGGCCTCGGGGGTAGCAGTGCAGTAAGAGGGTTGTGAGAACAATAATAAAACGCTGACAAATTACTGTATATTGAAACCATGTATGATCATGATAGAAATTATGTTCTGCCTAGAAAATAGTTACGTAGACCTAGAAATTTAAAACTTATTTTTTCTTTCTACTGAATTTTGTGGGTTTTTCAAGTTCACGTCATCATTAGTCGAAAAGACGATTTAGTTTGGTTTTGGGGAACGAAAACTTTATTTGAAAGGGGAGATTATATTACGTTATCTTACGTTACTTAGCCAAATAAGTTTGGGAAAATCTGCTTTAGTCGGTTCATTAAAAATAACACTTTTTGATGTGAAATCGGTATCAGGAACCATATTATTGTTTTAATGATATTGTAGAAGCGGCAATAGTTTAAAAAAATACCGAAATAGTTTCAGAAGTAACCAATTCACTGTCAAATGCGGCTAGTGTCTAATTGGAACCCGCGCACAGAGGTCGGGTCGAAAGTCGAAACTGTGCGCCTCGGGTTTTTTAAAATTTTTTTTTTTATAATTTTATTAAGTGTATGCATGCCATTTTTGAAAAACAAAACAAAAAAACACTTCAAAGACGTTTTTACAATAATTTAAAAGTAGGTATATCAAATAAAATTATATTATTTATCTGTTTATGTTAAGCTCCGAATGTAAACCATTCATTCAGTTATTGTAGTGCGAATAATGTTTGATAAAGCCATTTGCCATTAGTAAGATAATAATTTTAAATTAAATATTACAAAGGTCAGACAAGATGTAAAATCTACCACGCTGGGTCAATTCTGTTTCAAAATGAAGATAAACATTTATCGAAACAATAATGTTATTTCAAAATGTGTTATCTTATTGGGCACTACTCGTATATTATTAAATTATTTCAAAATCATTTTTATATTAAAGTTACGATATGAACTTAGGCGCCATTAAATAATAAACATAATTATGTGTGCCAATTCATAATATTATTTTTCAATTTACTTTATATAAATTATGTGGTAAAAACAAGAAAATGATTTTCTAATTAGTTAAAAAATGTTATACTTATTATTAACTAATAATTATGTTCAAGTGTATTTCAAACGTCTCTACAATGTAACGTAACATGGCCACATCATTACCGCAAAACGTCTAGGATATATTTTTTTAATTAAGAAAAGAAACGTTGAGATTAATCGTTCAATTTTATGAAAAATTATAAGTTTTTACTCAAAACCAAGTTCGTTTAAATTTAACAGCTAGTATCTTTATTTGAACAACGTAAAATATAAATAAAGTATCATGCCTACATAAAGAAAAACTTCGTTTACGATCTAACGATATCTTTCTACGAACATTAGAAAAGAGAATCTGATAAGAAACCCGTGAAAAAATCGAATAATATAACATAATATTTTAACATAATAATATAATGACATCACCTTGAGGTGGCATTACTTTGCTTTCTTTAGAATAATTGTTTGACAGAAACTATAGCCTTCGTTGATAAATTATCTGGTTTTTTCTTTCACTTGTCTCAGAACTTATTACATTTATCTGCAGTGTAGAAATAATAATGTTTAGATACATATAGGTACTTACCTAACTATATTTTCCAACGTTTCTAAGAAGATTACGTTAGGTAAATGATTCCCCAAGCGGAACGGTTTTTTTAACAACTAACATATTTATTATTATAAACAGCTGATTATCGTGGTCATCGATAATAGTGTTGTAATGCAATGCGTTTCAAAGGGTTTCGGGAAAAGAAGTATTTTCATAAATAAACTTTCACTTGCCAGCAGAAATTTGTATTTATTTTTATAAATAATGTATTTGTACTTGTACTGCATGGCTCAAAATATTATTTTTGTAAATTAGTACCTATATATACTCGTATATGTAAATGGATTTTTTTCTGTTGGAAACCCGTTGTTACGAAAATTGGAGGATACCGCCGAATAACACCCTTCTTTGTCATTTCTGGCGCCCGGTGCATGGTGACGCCTCAGTCACCACAGCACTCGCCAGTTGACGCCGGAACAGTGCAGTTGCGCCAGGTGCCACGGTGGGTATGGCACCAGCTTGTTGTTTCGACCTATTGCCCCCGCTACAAGGGGCAAGTGTCATTTCACACGCCACTGATTACGCTCGATTTCTTCTTTTCGTTTTTTACGTCTTCATTCAGCGGCTATCGCAATATTATACTATCAGCAGTTGAGTATTTATATTTATATTCTGATGTCTCAATTCTGAACATGTTATGTTTGTTATAATGCTCTTATTAATATATTTTCACTTACCTACGACTTAAACATCGATCTGAAGAATTTTTTTTTATAATAATAAATTGGTTTGTTTCCACCACAATTTGAAAAACAAATTGGTTTTCTTTTCGTTATATTATACACCTGCCTCTTCTGAGGCTCTCTTCTATCGGAGGTTAGCTATCATTAGAGCAATATTGCCCTGCAGGCTGTAGCCTAGAACAACTGCACGCGGGCCAGTCACGTAGATCTCGAAACCATGTAGTGCGACATCTTTCTCTGATACGTCTTCCGTCAAGCTTTCATGGATTATCAATCAATGGCCAATCTTGTATTTTCCGCTCCTCATAATCTGGCTTGTATATTTGGCATTTTTGTTTTCATTGCTAGTATAATTTCACAATATTTGGCCATTCGATTGAGACTTCTAAATAAGCTACTCTATCTGTTCAGAGTACTTTGAGGATACGCCTACACGATTATATTAATATTTCAAAGGTTAACCTTCCGTTGGTTTAGTTTAACTCGGTTTAGTCTCCAGATTTCCAAGCCGTACCTACAGGAGAACAGAGAAAACATAACAACCTTGTAACCCAGAGGTTTTAAATTCTTTTAGATATGTAAATAGTATGACAAACACTTATTTTATGTGATCCCATTTTTTATTTATTTCGAAGTTGTCATATATTATGTTAATATAATATTATGTAATTTATCTACAACAACAACAAAAAAAGATAATAATCATTGTTGTCTTTCTATTGCAGCTGTTTTCCGCGGCATATTGCACGGAAGTGCCCATTTTCGTGTTCATGGGGTGTGAAGAGAACGCGTATTACCTACCAATTTCTTCGTTCCTACCGGTATGATGCGAATATAATCATTATTAAACTGACAACACATGTTCCATTTTCAAATAAGAGGGGGCAATCTTAATTATGGAGTTAATAGAAGATTTTTTTTAAATTTAACTTACGTAAATATATTTTTACAAATCCTTGTTTAACATTATCATAATTTGTTTAGGCACAGGTGTGACATTCGAATATGAATGTTTATGTAAATATTTCCACCGCACTTTAACGGAAATAGCATCGGCGAATAACTAAAAAGGGAACTAAATTAAGTAGGTAGGTTACCTTGGAGAAATAATAGGTACACTAGGTGCCTCCCTGCTTTAGAATAGATTTTTTCATTGGCATCACGAAACCGTTTTTTTATTTTATTTAGACTAATCTTTTATTTGTAATTGTAACTAATAAAAGCGATATTTATTTCCAATCAAAGTGACTTTGTTTCGAAGGTGAGTTGTTTGAATGCCTGAAGTTCATACATTTTAGCCACTGTCTATGCAGGCCCGGCCCTGAGTCAAACGGTGCCTGTTGCAGGTAAAATTTTCGTTCGAACAGAAGATAGGTACCAAAAAAAAAAAAGTAAATTTGCGGCAAGTTCCAGAGTAGTAGATACTCTAAGTATCGCCCTGGTGAAAGACCACCACTCGGAATCGAAACGTTGCTTGAAATGGCTTTAGCCGTGTTTGGTGACCAGATCTGAACAGCCAGGTACTTCCCAACCTTCCTCTTCCCAATATCCTTCCTATCCCCACTACCTTCAGCCTCACAACATACCCTATTTGGAGATGCCATAGTCTCACTGGCTCTAGACGGTTGGCAGCAGTCGAGACTCTTGTGCGTTATTCATATAAAAAATAAATTTAAAAAACTCGTATCGAGTATAAGACGAGAGGTGCGGGTTTCTATTCCGCACCGTCGGGCCGGGAACTAATGGGTTCAATTGCCGTCCATGAATGGTATGTTTAAAAAAAATATTATATCATATATATATAAAGCACTGTGATTAGGCACTATCAGCGCCTTGGCGATTCACCGCCTGGAGCGGACTGCTCCAATTGCGCCTGCACAGAACCGGCCCTGGGTCTATGCCAAGTAGACTCGAGATATTTACTTGCCGCCAACCCGTGAAGAATATAAAGTTACAACTTACAACTAATTATTATTAACTAGGGAGGTATTCATTACACTCGGTTTTTCAATAATATGATAGTTTCAGGTATCACAAATTAAAAACCTAATCAATTTTTACAAGTCATTAAGCAAGCCAGCAGTTAGGTGTCTTCTGTTTAATTAATTATGCATGCAATACCTGTAACAGGGTTTAATACACAAAATGTGGGTAAAATTGTGTCTAATTTATACTTACAGTTTATTACAAAAGAAATTTGAAAAGACAAAAAAATAAAACTATTTTTATAACATACCTCATATTATGGAAAATTGTAATTAGTTAATTAGGTACCTAAAAAAAATCAAATAATTATTTGAATTAAAGTTTTCGATCTTAAAAAATGCCATTGCCATTGCCATAACCTTTTCATCACACTAGCACCATAATATACTTCTGAATGCGACACTTGTTGGAGTGGATCGTAAATAATTTTTGGGTACCACCACAGAAGAATGGCTTCGGGCACTTCATCGGATCACTGACATGGCTGTGTACGTTTTGAAAACACTTAAGTTGTGTAGGGCGCTTGTGGCGGCAACAAAACTTTTGTGGAAAAAAAGTTGTATTGCAATAATAAACCTGGGTAGGAATAATTTGAAGGGAAATGGGACAATATTTGGAAATTGACCCAACCATAACTTATGGATATACATAATTGAAAAAAAATGTTTTTTTTTTTTTTTAGATTACAAAACACAAAATGGATTTAATTGATACGTCACATAATATTTCACTGTTATAATGGCACAAAGCATTTCTCTTTCTGTGGAATCTTCCTCATTCGTTAATAATGTAGCACCATCTTTAGTGCCGCCATTTGGGCATCAGAGGCACTATGCAAGCCAAACACATAAACGGAGAAAAAACATATTCTGTACCAATACGCTTCCTCATCGAATAAAGAAGGACAACAGTAATCAGTCTACACTAAGGAGACAAGCAGATGTGATTCGATATATTCCAAGCAAAAAGGAAGATGGAGGCAGCGGAGGAGAGTTGCAGCACAACCTGTTCTTCCAAACCTTTGCCCCAGGCATTCACTCCACTCCTATCTATAGAAACAAGGTTGAAACAAACAATTCACAAAAACAAGCTTCGTCCTGTTCACTTAATGCAAAACCAAGTCCACAATTATCTCCTCCGTCTTCCCTCAGTTCTAATATATACCTCAACGACTATGATTTATTCAAGTCAACGGTGAGAAGTGGAGTTCCCAGTATATCCAGGAAGGTGGATATAGAGAGGCAAGCGGGGAGTGGGATAGCCTCTGTTGGATTGGAAAGTAAAATAATCAAAAGAAGGGGAATATGCGGAGTCAGCTGGATTCTCCGACTCGCTCTGAGGGACACGACAATGGGGAAGATATACAGAAAGCAAATAGGATGGATAGTTTTTATTTTAATTATATTTGTACTTATCGGAGGATTATTAGTTCATTTCTCTAGCCAAATTTCTAGCTTACATTTAGTGACTTTTACAAATTTCACCCAAATCCCTCCAAAGATAGTATTAAACACAACATTCTCGACAACTACCACGGCTGAGCCGATGTACTCTGAAGATGCAAACAGAACAATCCTAATTAACAATGTACCGATAAGTAATGATCTTCCAAATGCACACTTAACAGCGATGACAAATACATCAGACGCATATAATAAAACTTCGACAAAGCAAACAAATTTAAAGACTGAATATATAGCTTGGATAAAAAATAACTCAGTAAACCTGGATAACTTTACCAATGAATTGACTGAGTTGTGTAAAGGATGCAGGAAGACTTTAGATGTGTGTATAGCGGTGGCAGATAGTGGCATTCCTGTCTGCAGACCAGCAGCCGATGTTGCTGATCCCACAGGTACTCTACACAATATATGTATTATATTATAATGTCAATCTACCTTCGTAGCCGTACCTAGTATGGAACACCCTTCATTTTCATTTACTTCCCAGGTTGTGGAGGTCTCTGCGCTTTGGAAATAGAGGCCTGCCATATACTAAATGCGAAATACTTCATATACACTTGTCGTCCCCTTGAAACACTGCAGCCGTGCCAGGCAGATGAATGGCGTTGTGACAATCATTTCTGCATACCAAAAAGCAAACGCTGCGATGGAAGTATTAACTGCTACGACCGATCAGATGAGGCTGAATGTTGTGAGTTAGAACTTGTACCATCAAATATATTCACAGCAATAATTCATCTTATTTTCATGCATAATAAATATCTTGAACAAGATTTATTTTTCTATGTTTTTGTTTTAGCTTGCAATCTGGCCACAAACTTTCACTGCGGGAACAAAACATCTTGTTTAGATAATTCAAAGAGATGTGATGGAATAGTAGATTGCTGGGATGGAACAGATGAATTGAATTGTACAATAGGTATTCTATAACATTATTTATAAATAAATAAAAACAAAGATTTTCCATTGTGTTATTATTTATGGCGGTGTTCCCATCACCTACCAGTAAAATCAAACTACATATAAATTTCATTTAATTTTTTAATAGAAATATGCCTTTAACATCCACCTGTAAAACAGCTTTAATAAAAATTGTTAACCAGGGGTTCTCATTAAGTTTTAAATTATAATTATGTTATCTTTATCTCTATAATAATACTGCATTTTCCTTGTCACGTGTTTACTGAGCTGTGATAGAAATGAGTGCTTGAAGAAGAGTTATATACATAAATATATAAAAAAACCGTTACAGCAGAATACAATAATTTGACTAACAAAAATAGATCAGGGACGGAGAACATGTGGCAAAAATAATTTAAATTAAAACCTTTGTTTTATTTCAAAGAGAAATATCAACTTTATTGTTGTATTATTATTTTTTCACACTATTCTTACATTTTGTTTTCTTTGCAGAATGTCACGGTGATAAGTTCACTTGCACTAACGGAGAGTGCATCCAGCAAAGTTTATTCTGCGATGGTTTGGCAGATTGCAGCGACAAGACTGACGAACCCACCGGCTGCGGCGGGGCCTGTGGCAAACATGAGTTCAGGTGCGCTAACAGAAGGTGCATTGCCAAGTCTAGAGTGTGCAATGGAATAGACAACTGCGGAGATATGTCGGACGAACTGAACTGTCCAAACGTGAGGACTTCTTGATTTTGTCTTCCAAAAAACCAACTCAATAAAAAAATGAAATAATCGATGGATTAAATGTATCAGATATTATTTTGAACACCATAGAATGCCTTATTTTGTTGATTGCAAAATTAAGGATCTTCATAGACTAAAGTTCCTGCAAATGTGAAGAATATTGGAGATTATGGAGTTGCAAAATTATCATGAAACTATTGGCTAGATTTATAAAATGATAAAACAGAGAGCCAAAAAATATATAGGTGCTAAAGTGCTATGATGAAATATTGTATTATATTTTGCCAAATTTCATTACATTACATTTCAATCTATAAAAAATTATACTTGTGGTTGAATTTTTAAAATTCATTTTCAATAATGGTGTCTCTGGTCAGAGACAACAATATTTTTATTATTATTTATTACCTTGAGATCAAAAAATATTGGTGATAAAATTAATAAACTACACATTGTATCTTAATGTGATTTTAAAAAGCTACAAATATCTTCAAATTAATCGTATCTAAAGCTATACTATGTTTGCTGAATAAAGAAGGTGAGAAAAGTTCCATGCATAAGTATAATTTTTCAATTCATACAGCATTTCCCAATATGTCTACTTTCTCTCCTGACTTCATATAAACTGCAAAGTCAACCTGGCTCATAAAGGAACTAAATATGATTACATATTTGGATTAATCAATGACCTGTGTATAATTCAAAAAGCCACGTGTTTTGAGTGTTTGAGATTGATGTTCACTATTTTTGTAGAAGATTTCTAGTACAAATTGTTAATAAGACAATAATAAATATTATAGAAATTACATAAATGATTGCTTTATTCATTGAACTTATCGACCCTTATATTGTTGCATATTATTGTGTAAATCATTAATAATATCTTGCCAAATTGCTATAATTTATCCAGCATTTATTGTTTTACAACAAAACTTTGATCAACACCCATCATAATAATCGTTCTATTAATTAAAAAAAATACATTTTTCAAATACTTTTTATTGAATAAAAACATAAATAAGTTTACCATTAATACACTTTAATAATATTTCATGACAATAGTGAATTATTTTTCTATATAAAATGATAATTGAATTTATACAACAAATGGCAATAAAAATGTATGTTAATGAAACATATTATGTATTTCTAGTTTGAATACTTTTAGCAACCATATGACCATAATCATGAATATAATATTTTATTATACTTCCATTGTAAGGTGTGCAAAACCAATTGGTCTAATTTTTTTATTGATTATATTTGAATGCAGTGAATGAAAGTCACTAAAAACAACAGTTAAAGATACTTGGGTTGGGATCTTAAAGTCATAATCAAGAAAAATATAAATAATCTAGGAGGTAAGTAAACCGAATATGAAGTGACAGTGCGAGTGGACGGTAAGCATTGGACTCGCTTACTGTCTCAGGGAGAAGTCTCATATGAACTCTTCGGGTTCTCTGGGAGCATCGAGGTCTCGGTAGTGAATCACCGGGCGGAAATCTGAAGCTCCACCCCTTGAATATAACACACCAACATTATCATCAGAATAGCGCTCTACGCATACATTCAGGAATGGACATCTTGCATGTAAAACCATCAATGGTATTATTATGTTGTAGAAAGTAACTCTGGACGGGGGTCCATTTTTACAAATATTATTTCAAGCACTACCATCAACTTTTCATTAATTCACACAAAAATATGTTTATTAAGTACAAAATAAATATGGAACTTTCCAAAAACTCACTTCGATTAAAAAAAACAGTTTCACTGCCACTAAATTTTGAGTACGTTAATGAACTAAACCCAAACGGTCTCGATCAGGACCGGTTGCAGCCAACGAGTTAAATCTTCCTAATGTTAGTTGTTATGTATTATTTCTGTTAAAGTTAAGAGTAAGAGAAGGAGTGTTTTAGAATGTCTTTGAGTCAGTGAAAGTAACTATGTACTTACCCCCCAGAGCTAGTGGAAGGATGAAGGAATAAAGGAGATTAAAAATAATAAAATAAATCAATTAAAAAATTTATTTGTCAAAAGTCAACAAGTTCATCATTGACATGATGTATAAAAAGTTTTTGTTCTACGGTTAGAACAGTTTTGCAAAAATACCAATATGTAATTGGTCTCGTAACAGGAGAAAGGAATATATACGTATTATGAAATAGATATATTATTTCCTCAATCAGAAACAATAATAAGACATTAAAAGAACGATATATCGCCGTTCTCTGGGAGGTCTAGGTCATTGTATGTTATCAGCGGTCTGGAGCGGTCCACATGTGTTTCCCTGAAATGTTTCTTTTTCTTTTAAAACTGAAGATAAAACTATTCCACATTATTACAGTTTTTCTGTCCATTCTCGTCAATATTGCTGGATAACCGAATCACTCAATAGAAGTTAGGAATACTCGTCATCCTCCATAATTCATTCAATTTGTTTTTTCTTATGTGCTCCTCATCCATTTCTTCTTCCATGCCTGTTTCTTTTTACTCAAATATCTAAAAATTCATTCATTATTTTGCAACAATCACTATTGTTCACATCTTATATAAAAGTTAAAATCATACATGAGTGGTTCTTGTGTACTTTCAAGGAGACACTTGTAAAGCATGTAAAATCAACTGAAGCACCCTCAACGCTCCATGTAAAAAGAATTGCCTCAAAAAGCAATGCCTTAAAATTATTCAAACACTTCATGATTTAAAAAAAAAAAGTGCATTCAAGTGAATAACAGATAAACAGACAACACTCACAAACACAAGGCAACACAGTGCATAAAAATATATCCAAGAAATCGCAGCACTGCACAACTTCATAATAATATTTACAGGATTCAAACCTTCTCCGTTTAGATTAGAGAACAAGCATTCTGGTTGTGAGTTAAGATTCCAACAGCCTATACTTTTATGTTGTTTGGCCTTTCTGGTATAGAGCTGTGTTGGGCTTCTTCCTCCTTCTTGAGCCATCATTTGGGACAGCCTTGCAGTGTCACCCATTAGGGCAGATGTGATGGACACTGCAAGTGCGTCCCAAACGTTAGTTCAAGAAGTAGGAAGCGCAACACAGCTAAATATTCCACAAATCATACAGCATAAGGCATTTAAATACCTTTTAAGAATCAGAGTACAATATAAAAATTAAAAAAATTATATTAAAGTGCAAAATATTATACTAATTCTATGAAATAAAACTAGTGTCATCATTTTATTGAGTTTTATTACCAAAATAATAAAAATAAACTCGCCAACAACAGTGCATAAAAAATATATTTGATCTTCAATATCTAAATATTTACAAATGTACAAAAATAACATGATTTTGTTATATTATTAGAAAGTAAAAGATTGAACTTGTTAAATCATTAAACACTAAACTTAACAGTGTTGTCATGATAGATAGATGACAATAGTAATCGAAAATTATAGATTAGTTAGACAGGTTATGATGTTAGAATAACTTAAAATTATAGCCTAACAATGAAAGATGCTTAAAACGAATTCAACAAAATGATGACACAACTTTTACGCACAGGATATGAAACAAAAGAATTCAAACAAAACAACAATCCCTCACTCCAAGTTCATTTGTTAAACAAATTGTATTAAGATATCAAAATACAAAATTGATGAGCCTCAACCATAAATAACTAAATTTTAGGTTGATTGAAAAATATGTAATTTAGCTTACATTGATATAAAATACACAGGATCAGTCATTGATCGATTATTTATAAGATAACAAAAATAGAATAAGATGGTGTTGAATTATGTGATCTCATTTGCAAGTGGGCAAAAGATAACACAAAATAATGGAAACCGACTACTACGAAAAAGGGTGGTAAAGTTATATGTCCCAAAATTAAATCAGTGACCCTAATTTAATATTAATGGCGACAAAAAGACAAACTACTGATATGTTCAGTGATTATATTTTGATCTTACTCTATAATAATGGTTAATTACGGATTACCAAGTGAATTAAAATGTATAAAAATACATGATGGCTTTTAATTTAATTTCAATTGATTAATAATCCATAAGCATCTATGCGCATATTTTCATGCGCAAATAATCCATGCCGCTATACAAATGCATACATGTATGCATACGTTTTAGAGGAAAATATATGTCATTAAATAAGTGCCGCACGTGTCTGATATTCTAAAATATAAATGTATATTTTACATCTGGAATGCAGTGAAAACGTTAAGGTTCACTTTCCATATTAAAGCGAGGCAAAATGAATCAATTAAATAGGAGCAATTTAATTTTATTGATTATGATGGCTTGTCAAGTGTATTCTATACCGACGTATTGAGGGCTGTGTGAAGGGTGTGCTTGTTTGTTTGCACCCCGGAGTGATCAGTGTGCGTACCTTCCCCTGGCGAAAGCTCGGCCGTGGCGCGCTGGTGCGTAGGGAGCAGAGGCGTAAGCAGGTGGCGCGTAGTACGGCGCGTGTCCATAGCCATAGCCCCCACGGCCATAACCACTGTAGCCACTGGAACTGTAGCTGGAACATAAAAATAGAGCAGTTAGTAAAGGGAAAATTCAACAAAAACACGAGGAACACAACAATATTTATTTCTTCAATTTAACACATCAGATTTTTAAATAACTAATTCTAAATTAAGAACACACTTGATATCCACTAACAGATAGTGGTGAAGGCGAGGGTTTATTATGTGCCTCTCAAGATTTAAAATTCTCAATTAGTTAAAACCCCCAGTACCAAAGGACGCGAAGCCAACCTGCACTGTAGTGGAGGGGGAAATGGTTGTAAGGGGGAACTGGCAAACGCAGCCACACACAACCAATATTAATTCAAGCAGCAACTATGTAATAGGTAGAGAGTGCGAGGTGAGGTAGCGGTCAAGCTCATGGCCGGAAAAAGTCTCACTGAATGTCTATGCTCCATTCTCGACGAGGCATGATATATAGACTTAAGACACAAATATATGAATGGTGATGAAATGACATGTACCTGGCAGGATAGGCAGAGGGTTGGTGCGCGGGCTCTGGCCTCCTCTGGGGGGGTTCTGCCAGCTGAGGACGCTTCATGTCTTTGAGATAGTTGTTGAAATACTCCACTTCTTTCCTGACCTCGTCCACCTGACCACAAATAACCCAACATTAATCCCACAAAAAACTACAATTAATACCAGCCATATTAATGGACACCAGGTTTGTTCAGCGCCCTTGAGGTGATTTTTCACAAAAACTGCGCTATACAAATTATCCAAATATTATTATTATTATATTATTCTGGTAGAATTAGAAAACATTGCATGAAAAAGAGAAAAACACTTGCATTTCTAATATAGGCTTTTTGGTTAGATACATATTTTAGAATGGTTCATGTTAAGATCAATTCCTATCATTATTACACAATCTCACTGTTTCCCTCGTCCCTCATTTTTTTTTTTCAACGATGAATGTTAAAAAGTGTAAATAAAAATGCAGATGTAAAGCAACATATCCAATAATTTTTCATTTAATTTGTGAAAATGAATGGCTAAAAAAATACAATCAAATTCGTTTACGATGACATTGATGGTGCCAGTAAATTTGGTTGTTATAAGTGAATGCTGTAATAAGTGGAATAAAATTTACATGACAGTATCTTAGCTCGACTGAGCAGCAAGTCGCTAAATACAAAAACACAGCAAGGATAGTTGATATAAACGACTGTCCATATAATACCTTCAAACTAGCAGAGCGAAATAGGTAAGAACAAAACTAAACAAGTGTTGTGTTAATCAGTGTAACCTTTTCTCCCTGCTTATTGAAGATGTGTTTTCTGATGAAGTCGGGCCCCTTGAACTTCTTGCCGCTGAGCGGGCACAGCCACTTGTCCTTGGCCAGCTCCTGCGTGTTGGCCAGCACAAACTTCTCCACCTCGGCCTGGCAGTCCTTGGTCCCGAAGCTTCGTCAGCTCCTGCTCGTCCATGGTGGGGATGTCCTGCAGGAAGGCTGACATCTTGCCTTCAAAGGTGCGCATGTATTCCGACAGCTCATTGGGGGTTACCTATACAATTTAATTTACAAATATTACAGCCCAACTTGAAAAAATAGTTTTTCTCGTCAAAATCTTAACTATAAAACAGAAAAATTGTATGCTGAAGCAGCAAAATCAACTATTTCCAGCACAAATCATTTTCATTGTGAGCAATGGGGCTTTGAAATATCCATTCAACTATTATGTAAGACAAAACCCAACAAAATGTGAGCAGTTTATATTTTTATATACTGATAAACAAGAGCACAAAGTTTTTTTTATTTTTTAAAAGTCAAATATTCCCAGGTTACGAAAAACCTGACGATATTTAAATACCTCCTACTATCATTGTTTTAAGGCTTAGTGCACAAGTCAGGGTTTTTTCCATGTGGAGTCCCTGCGACTCTGCAAATACGGCACGGAATACTACACGTTAGATGAGGCACTGCACACACACACACACACACACGCACAGTACTGCAGATAGAATAACGAATTGGCTCTGCTATGTCCTAGTATACTATTAAACTTGATCTGAAAATGCAAATTACAATCATCACAAACCTTGATAGTGGGCGCCGGCCCCCGGGCGTGCATGATCCCACACCTGTTTGGCATCTCGTCTTCGTATGGATACTCGCAGTGGTTGTAATAGTCCATGGAGTGCACGATCCTCAGGTACAGGATGAGGCGGTCCAGCACAGCCGTGAGCTGTGGGTCTCGCTCTACCGTGTCGGCCCCCTCAGCTCCGTCGGCTGGGGCGGAGCCTTCGCCCGTGCCATTGGAGGCGCCAAGGCCCAGAAGCTCATCCTCTTCGGCAGAGCCCTCCTCAATCAAGTACTCGGTGATATTATGCAGAACAGGGTTGGAAGACACCAGGCCAAACTGGAAAGAAGTTATTAAACTATTCAGATGGTTTTTATGGAAAGTACAAATATGTTAACTTAATTATAAAAAAACTTTCCAGCAAAAATACATTTTTGTTAAAAACTGTAAAAAATATGTATATTGATCGTCCTTAGACAAAGGGCTAAAGATACAAATTGCTACTTTTCACATTTTTGTTATGTAATGGTCAAGCGTTTAAGATCTTCGGCTATGAATCTGGAGGTTGCAGGTTCAAAGCTTGGCGTACGCAAACAAATTTTATTTAGTTAATATGTTACTTTGCATATTTTTCAAATTAAATTTTTAAAAAATTGCATATTCCACAGTGGTAGATATTTTGATTATCACCCTGGTTAAGGTCCACCATGCAGAATCGAAATGTTGCTTGAAATGGCAATGGCCAAGTTAACATGCAACATAGCTATTTACACAAAATTTATTCACTATTTTTGCTCTTCTGAAAAACAGCAATTTATCACATTTTGGCTTGGAACAGTCAATATTCAAAGATTCAACTCAATAGTAGGTTCAATACTAAAAAAATTTAAAGAATTATTGATTGTGTGCCTTAGAAGGAGGTTTTTAAAATACATTTTTAAAAAACATCAAAGTTACGAGACAACAATGTTTTCTCTTAAAAAATTAATCCAGTTACCATAAAAAAGTTATAAGATAAAAAAGCATTAACATATATAAAGTATGTCAGCAGCGACATAATGAGACTGCCAACCTGTGATAGCATATGCCTGCAATTTACCTGTGTATCTGCTCCTGCCTTAGTGGAGTCTCCCCACAAGCCGGCCTTGTTGTCCAGTAGGTGACACAGGCGAGCGGCCAGACGAGCGTCTGATCTCACCACCTGACGATGCAGGGTCAGGCCGCTGACCGGACGAACACGACGAGAAAGATCGCGATTTACGATGGCGCCAAGTTCGCAGTCACGCAACTGAAATAAAGCAAGCATTGTAAGAGACTGTACACAATTTGGAAAGTATTATTTTGAGTAATTTTGATACATAGAATTCTCTTATTCATTTAATAATTGTACATTAATTGCAAGTGAATCCATTCACCAAGGATTTTTGTTGTAACCTCTCTTTCTTGTTACATGCTTCATGAGAGAGGGGAAAAGGTTACAACGTTATCAATGATATGTCTTTATCAATAAGTGTATGAGTTTAGAGTGTTCTATATCATTATCCCTTTTAGAATGTAACATAGTATAATTATACATCATATCAATTAATCAACCATACCCTGATGTTGTTAAGGTTCCAACAGATCTCCTTGATGTTGACTTCTCTGTGGAAAGTGACCCAACCTCGACGGAACCAGCGGCGCTCCGGAAGTGGATCTGCCAGGGCCACTCGCAGGAAGCCACCGTAACGCTTGCACATCTGCAATTTTAATACATTTATTAAATTAGAACCAATATTACATTTAAAAAAAAGCTATTTTATAAGTGGGGTCGGCAACAAGCCTGTCATTTACAAGACTCAGGAAGACGACAATCCGATTTGATACAAAATATAGGTTTGTTTACTTAATTTTTTTTTTTAAACTTATCTATTCAATAGAATGTACCAGAAGGAAACTTACCGCTTCAACTTCTGTCTTAGTGATGGTTGGCGAAAGGTTTCTAAGAAAGATGGATGTGGTCTTGTGCATAGCTCTGGGTTCCTTCTTCTCAGGCTCGACCACTTTATTCTCTGAGTCCTGGCTCTGGTCATCAGTTTGTTTCTCCACCTCCCCATCCTCAGAAGGCTTGTCATCACCTTTCTCTTCTTCTTTATCATTCTCGTTATCATCCTTGTCGATGGCCATCTCTCCATCTTCATTATCCGGATCTGCTGGTGTCTAGAAAATTTTAAAATTGATAAAATTAATGTTTCGCATTTAATGAATGGGTTTTATTGTATGGATTGACTATCATTAGTATGTGAAAAATAGGTTTTGGACTGAAAATAAGAATAATGGAACCTACTGAACTTAGTTTATTAATTATTGTTTGAATTTCAAATATGATAGTCGAGGTTGGTCTAGAACTTGACACTTATCTATGCAAATGGCCAAAAAAAAGGAACTAACTTACAACTATTTTCTAAACCCATAGTTTTTTTGTATCCATAATATTTACAAATGAACTAAAGCATTATAATAACCTAACATTTAGAGAGAAGACTTTTCAAAGAGGGAAAGCTTTCTTAAACGACTTCTTAAATGGATATGTGAAAATTGAATATCAAGAGATTAAAATCAGAGAGATGTGCACTCTCAACTCATAAAAATGAATAATGATTATAATGAAGTATTTAGTGGTGCTTAATTGAATGTACATAATCCGAAAGAACCTAGAAAAATCATACCACTACTAGTAATCGAATGTATTAATTTATGACACACAAATACCAGAAAACAAATAATAATAAATCTGAATTACTTCTTTCTTTTTGTCGGGTTCCTCTACCTCGTCTGTGTGTCCGGGCGGCTGGGGCTCCCCCTCGCTCTTGCGGCCCGCCCCCTCCTCGCCTTCGCTCTCCGAGGAGTCGGAGGAGGATGAGGAGCTGGACGAGGAGCCGCTGGAGCTGTTGGACGAGGCGCGGCTGCGCTTGCGCTTCAAGGCAGCCTTAGCTGTAAGTGGAATACATCATAAGATACGTGATTATAAATACATTCTATTTTATAGATAGCGCTCAAAGTGTCCCAGGACTAATTTTTCAGCACAACGGTCAGTATCTAATTTCATAAAACTAATGAAGGTTATCGACACAGGCAATATAATAGTTTTTTTACTAAGTTGTACCATTTTTTTTTTATCTTTGAAAAACATCATGCCAAGTATTCAAAGCTACTTTAGTGGCGTTGGGATAGTTCAGGCTTTCGACGGAATGCCAGTTTAGTGGTTAAAGTGAAATAAATCCATAGAAATAACATAAAAGTATGGATGATTAGTATGGACTAATGACAGTTCTAACTTTGAGTTCGGTCTAGCACATTCCGGTTTAAAATTACTGTCGCCTTGACTTACAAAGGTACAAATTCATCTAGCAGACTCTCATATTATTTTCATAAATCATTTTGTCCCCTACGAAATGTCTACAAAAAACATATCTTGGAAATATGTACATAGTTAGATACTACATCACTATTTTTAAGACGAGCAGGAGTAATAATATTTATCTTTGTGTCTGTAATCTTGTATCTTTGACTATTGCAAAAATTGTTGAAGGAAAGGAGACCAGAAAGTAAGGCCAAGAATAGTTACGATTTTAGTAAACAAACAATATCTTATTGAGAATGTCATTACTACGACGAAGTAAGGAACATTTTAGTATGGACGAAATTACGACTAATATTGACCAAGGGATTCTGACTCTATGGATCCTATTTGGAGCAGCCTTGCATGTGATACGCAACCAAAATTTTGCTCGACTAAATACACCACATTTACTACCTACTAAGAGTACACCATGAAAGAATGTCATAGTAGCAGCCCCTAATTTGGTGTCACAGGAGATATAGGGAAAGGAAAGAAAAGAAGAAAGCGAGAACGATAAGGTCTCAATATTGATTCAACTTACACTTACTTTTGACAGGGGGCGGCACAATAGCTGCGGCTGCTGCTTCTTCCTCCGTGTTGCACTTGGAAAAGAGTTTGGCCTGCTCCTGCAGCTCCCGGTGGTGAGGGTCAATGTCCATCGTCAGCGGGGCCGTGTTCTCAGGCTCCACTGCCGCTTTGGGGGCGCTGTTGATGTCTGGCTCCGACTTCTTGTCCTCACCCTCAGACTCTGCCGACTCTTTCTTGACATTCTCGTCCGAGTCTAGAATTATCTCCACGGGCTTAGCTGCAATCAGATCGCTATCAGTATCTAACGTAAATTGAACATAAATACATACATATTAAATTAACTGGTTTAAGCAATCATTTTTCTATTTATATATATTTTTTTTTAAATATAAGAAAAAAAACATTATCATTGTACTCGTATATGTATTCCATATTGTTTAACTTCTCTGTGAATACTGCTATGAAGATTATAGTTTTAAGTTTGAATGGAGTAATTATACATTATGTACAAAATTATTTGACTTTTGTGAGGTATTTTTTAGGTTACATTTTTCGAAATTCTATTGAAGTGATATTTCACAAAAATGGTGCTGTAGAAAAACCTTACATAATATACATAATACAATTGTTGTTTTGCAATAGACAATGATCAATATCTTAGCATAAGGTATTTAGATATTGTGTACATGAAAAACATACCATTTTTCTCTTCAATGGGTGGTGGTTTAGGCTGCTCATCCAGAACTTTAAGATCTTCATCGGTGCCTCCTTCCAGCTTTATGACCACGGTGTCCAAAAGCCGAATTATCTGTTCTGACTGATCCACGTCTACTGTTATCTTGTCCAGGAATTGATTATTCAGTAAGTCTAAGAAAACTTGCAGGCGGTTCTATAAATAAATAAATAAAGTTTTTAAAACTTGTATACAAATTGAAGCAATTAATACTTCATTTTAAATAATTGATTTGTACCTTCAGTGAGTTTTGCTGTTCTTCTTTGCGTTTCATGGACTCCTCGGGATGATACTTAATCTTGAACCTATAAAGTTAATAAACATTCAATAAATTAACTAACAATCATAAAACCTTATATTTATCATTTATATTAATTAGATGTAAAATGAAACATGAAAATTAGTTGTGAAATTTTTAACAAACAAATTCACAATGTTCCACAAGAAAACACCACTCTGAACTCAAGAAATGAAATCCTAGACCACAGAAAACAACTCAAAACTGTGAGACAGTGCAGTGACAAGTAATGGTGCATGGGTAAACATCAAAAAGTTGAATTCACAACGTAAGAGAAATATCTTTCTTTTTAAACAGTGGAACATTGTTGAAAAGGGTGAATGATGAAAATAATAGAGATGATGAAAGTAAACAAAAAAATATAAGGTTTATCCTGCAAAGTATGAAACGAGTAGTAATGTAAAAAAACACTTCATCTTCTCACCTGTTCTCCATAGATTGTGGTACCTAATACCCCTAAGCTAACACGCGATGTCCGGGGCATTGCGCGCCCCGGACGCAGTACGGAGCTACACGGTATCAAGTATAAAACGCGGGGCTAAGTTTTTTTGCTAATTTTGTTGCACGTCTTTATGAAAAATGTATTCAGTTTTCTTACGGAGAACAGCGCGAAGCTAGCCGGGCTGTCGACTGTAGGGACAAATTTTCATACATTAAGATTTCTACCAGGAGAATTAAAGGGCTTATAGATACATGTGATCAAGTATTTTAAAATGGTGATACGGTATTTTATTTACATGCCAACCAACATAAGCCATTTAATTCTCAGTGATAAATACTTAAAAAAAAACACACCTTTTTCAGAGATAAAGATATGCTACCTGTTTTTCTTCGATAGTTGTTATATTCTTCATGCAAATTTATCTGATGATCTAAATAAATTTGTATTAATTCTTGAACATTATGTAGATAAATGATGCATCATATAAATAGATTATTATTATGATAGAATCCAGAAGCATAATGAAGACATAATTATCTGTATCAATATTGAGTTCAGATACTAAAACCCAGATTTCACTACTTAGGCAAAGTGAGAAATTTCTGGATAAACATTTGTTTTGTTGTATTCCCAATAATTTCTTTCACAAAACTTATTAACAATCTGAAATTTCGTATCGAGCAAACAGTTAATGTTAAATATTACCAAGTCAGAGAAAGCCTTTCTAATTTTCTTATTTTCGTCTTCCTCTACTAATTTACTGAAACAATCAGAAAACTTATATTCTTTAAAATACACCTATTGTATACTTTGACCTAAAAGAATTGAGATAACGTAGTGGAACATCAACCTCCGTAGAATATGAATGGATCCAGATAAACTTTGAAGTGAACTATAGTTTCTCCTAAAATTTAAAATCCTGAAGCGTTAGATTAGGTGATGTTATTCTAACCTACATAAGTAAATTAGTAATAAAAATAACATAGTCATTAGCAATCTTACCATTCTTCATCTTTGTGCGCTACAAAGAACTCATTGAGCTGCTGCCTCCTGAACTCCAGCTTATAATCATTGTATTTCTTGATGGCGTCCTCGTCAGTAATAGAGTCATCTTGAGCAGCGAGGAAGGCTTTGAAGGTCATCATGGCGGGCTGGGTCTCCCCTGTTGCCGCACCACCGATGCCTGTCTCTCTATAAATTAAAATAATGCTCGGTTTAGCTCAGCTGTCTCGTAGAAAAGCACTGTTTGGATTCTAATCATTAATTCTGAGTTATGGTGTTGGTTAATAATTTACATAATTTCTAAACAGTCCTTGATGTAGTTACTGTTACAAAATACAATTATAAAAATGATAGATACAGATTAACTAGATGGTTACCAAGCCCGGAGCACAAAGCTAACAATGGTGAATGTTATTAATATAAGGAATTTAAAAGTCACAAATATCATGATTATCGCTGCCCGACCGCACTTAAAAAAACAGCTTATGTTGTATTACAAGCAAAAACCATAATTATTTAATGATAGATTTCGACCGGTCGGTAGCTGAGTGTACCCGGGCGTTGTGCGTTCAATTACTCTGCTGGCTAAGTCCTCCATCATTGCACAAGCAACATCTTCCGCTTCTTGGCAGTAGGAGTTTTTCAAATATTGTCAGGTTATTTGTAACCCGGGAATGTTTGTCTTTCTTTAAAAAAAGAAGAAAAAAAAATGATATGCGTGCAATTAAAATTAGTGTATGTGCAAAATTTTGCATTATTGCCGAATAAGAATGAAGCTAATAAAAACAAATGCAAGTGTAGCAAAAATAAATACTTTGAACTAGTAAAGTTACAATAAACTGTTGGATATCAAAGCATTGCAAGAGGTTAAATTGGAAATTACAGTACACTTGCTACTAAAAAAATATAGAAAACTTAAAATATATGTTGAGATCAGTAGTTCCTGATTACACAGCTGTAATCTCTCGGTGCTGACACTACAGCAGCTATTATAAATATGTACATCATTTTTCTAAGGCCAATGATTTATTGAATGTCTATGAACTTTATAATAAATCATAATATTTGTGACAATGCAAAAGATTCATGAGTAAACCATTCATAGAACATACATAGAATTATTATTATCAATAAAGCACATCTTTTATGTTATAATAAAAAATATATAGTGTAAGACCCACCTTAGCGGAGGCTGATGTGCATGCATAGGGTAAGCATGATGCGTCACTTGGCCATACGCATCATATGCCCATCCATACCCGCCGTAATCATTGTGCGCCTGTGCGTAGCGGCGCTCATCAGGCCAGTCGGGTCCGCGTGCCCGCTTAGCCGCAGCGCCCTCTCCCCCAGCGGGGCTGTAGCGGCCGGCCCCGCCACCACCTCCCCCCCCACCACCCCCTCTGTACTCACGGTACTCTGCTCGACCTCCACTGCGAGCTCTAAAAAATTTAAAATTAAAAAAAATGTATTAATAAAAAATTATAAAAACATTTTGCAATATTTTTACACTGAGCCAGGACTGAAACCCAGAATCTACTAACAAAATTTCGAAATAATATATATTTGTATCATGCTAGGAATAAAGAATACAAGCTGAAAATTTAAGGTTGTTATCATTTCAATCTTAGGGACCAAATCATGTGGTATCAAAGAGACAATTGAGGAGGTATCAATCAAAAATATACATAATTGATATTATGAGTAGTGCTTACATGTCTAGATTAATATAAGTTCCTGTTTGCTCATCTTTTTGCCTAGCATGATAACTTGATAATAAAATGCTATTCATCTGCAGGGTTCAATTTACTGAATAGATAGAACAGAGTTTTCCTGTCACAGTTCTTTCATTAAACTTATAAAATTATGTATCCTTTTATATGGGTATTTCTATTAAGTTATATAATGTCAAAAATTGGAGACTAGCACGTCATAACAAATCGTCTGAGGCTTATCATACAAAAATAAATTATTCGATATTCTTCATAGAGATCTAAATACAATATTTAAAACAGATCAGAATAATATAAGTGTCTTAACCCTTTTTAATAAATAATAAATGCTTAAGAATTAATATTAGTGATATACCTGCTCGGCAGCTTCCCCAGGTTAGAGCGCCCTAGTGGAATATTTTCTTTAGAGTACTTCAATCTGTGGATAATGGTTATATATCTAAGGATGTTTTAGGTGTATTTACAAGATTTGTGAGGGGGAAGGAAGAAATGGGTGGGGCGGGAACGAGAATAGAAATAATTAGAGAACCTCCATCAGATAAACCAGATATTTAAACCCCCTTCCTGGTAAAATTCAAAAAGTGTTAGTATCAATGAATAAATCACCCATAAAAAAAACAACTTTTTGAATTTGTTTTTTTTTCTGTAAATTCTGTTTTTTTTAAATAAACCTTAATTATTCAAGACAGCAGTGCCTTTGACATTTTATCACAGATTAACAAGTTGAATATAGCAGTTAATTAAATATGGATATAATTGGCAAATATTAGTATTTAGACACTTTTTTCATATAAGATTTACATATTTCGCGGCGGATTTAGGTGCAGGCGTCATGATTAGAAGTTAAAATTAAAATAATAGAGCTTGATTATTATTTTTTTACCCGTAACTTTAAAAGATTTTCATCACTAGGATGTTATTGAAAGGTTTGGGATTTTGGCTTGTGGGGAAGATATTTTTAGGTTAACATGAGTAAATTGAAAAGAACTATCTAACCTATCTTGCCAATCCTCTCGCCCCCTGGAGCGTTCTTCCCGTCTGTCGCCTCCTCGATAATTATTTCCTTCAGTGCCTCCGGTTCCAGCGCGTTCCCCACGGAACTTATCACGTCTTTTGCGATCGTACTCGTCGTCACTGTCACCCATTGCGATTAATAATTTGTGTTAATAAATATTAAAAACCACTTTTTAAACTTCGTTGAATGAATATTATCACGATTTAGTTTAAATAAAAATAATTAAAGAACATTAATCTTTTGAGCGCAGCCCAATTTCACTAATCCAAATTTTGACCCACCAGTAGACGGACGGACTCCAACATGAAATGAGCTGCAAGCGGCAAGCGGCAAGCTTGCAAGTAGAGATGGTCGATATTGTACCGTTTAAAAGGAACCGGTTCCACGCCGGTCACTGAAACCGTCGATATTATTTTTCTGAGGAGCCGGTTCTTTATTTGGAAAATAAAAATTGATATCGTTTGTCCGAGGAACCGCTTTCACAGTTCCATTTTTTTGCTGATTTGATAGTACTTTTTTTGGGAGGAATTTTTATTTGCTAGTACTTTTTGGGGAGGAACTTTTGTCGATCTGCTAGTACTTTTTTTATTTGAAATCTCTGACGACCAGTGTTTTTTTTCGAAGAGGATTTTTTGTTGATTTACTAGTACTTTTCGATTTGAAACTCTACCGACTAGTACTTTTTTTAAGGGGGGGGGAACTTTTGTTGATTTGCAAGTACTTTTCGATTTGAATATAAAAATCTCCTTCGTGGAACTTTTTGGCACCAGGAACCGAATTCAAAAAGAACTGGATAAATATCAGGTTCATCGCCGGTCACCGCTAACTGGAACCGCAGTTACACCCAATTCTGATATCGACCATCTCTACTTACAAGCATTCAAGGAAGCTAAAATCTCGGACACAGTGTTGCCAGATTGATTTTTAAATTAAAGCTAAAAATCATCCGACAAAAAGATCTAAAATCTTGTAAAAAACCTAAAGTTCCGCAAGCGCAGAAAAACTGCATTTTAAACAAAACACTTATTATCTTTGTCTCGAATTTTAGGTCTTTGCTGATACGAGTATATAAAGTGTATCAGATTAAACCCGACAGACTAGCGATGGGAAAAGCTTCACAGATTTGTGAATGCTTCACGAATTGATACTTCTTCAAAATGAACCTTTCACGATGAACCCTTCAATTGAAGTAACATATTAATCACAGCATTTCTCGTCGCGGGGGGGTTGCTAGCGATAAATGTACCAAATAATAGTCACGTTTTTTTCTTAATAGTTTTATTCGGGACAGCTCTCCCAACCACATAACCCACTCCTCCATTATTGTATAACAAAAATTATACCGTGTAGAAAAACTACTTCTTTCTTTCTTCTATGTGTATATTAATGAATTGTCTATTACTAGTTTCTTGTCTATTGTTTCTCGATGACAGCTGCCCATATGTTTGAGTTGGCGGTATCATGCCTTAAAAGGAATGATGTATAATAAGTATGCATAGCCTTACAGAGAATTTGCAAAAAGCAAATGTAGTAATTGCGAAATTTTCAGTTTCTGTAAGAGCGATGTGAACGTTTTTCAGGGCTTGAAGTACAATTTGAATATTTCTTACTGTACACAGTTTGACAGTTTGCTTGGCAATAGGGTGAATATTGCGCAAATGACGATTCATATTACAGGCATTGCCTCCCTTTATGGATATAACTTTAGAACAAAAGTTGCATTTGGCCTGGTAAACCCCAACTTCCTTAAAATAAGCCCATATTTCACTTTCTCGTTGAACGGCCATCCATAATTTTAGGTAGAGATTATATAGTCCTATAGACAAAACAAGCACAGAAATCATAAGAAACTGTCACGGGTACATGCGAGGGAACGGATAACTAAAAAGATACTTCATTGCTTCATTCATTCTTCGAACTAAAATCGAAGGAAGAAGGGAATGAACAATTGAACTGTGGATGATGCAATATTTCAGTCTTTCGAACGAATGAAAAATTGAAGTTCGAAGTAGATGCCATAGATTGTTCAATCGGAAGTACCAACTTAACCAACTTCAATTGAAGTATTTGTTCAATGAAAAATGAATGAAGTTGGGACTGCTGTCAAAAGAAGTACTTCTTTGAAACAGTTCTTTCAAAACTGTCACAACGCTACGACAGACTTTAACTAGCGATACTTGAGCTTATCTGGAGTTTAAAAAAATCATCGCATTCTGGCTCCGGTAACACTCCGGTGAAACTTCCGTATTCCATGTAGGTACTCGTAGATATAAAAACTATCCATTTTTTTAAATCTCAGAAAGTTTTTTAAAATATTATAATATAATAAATAGAAAAAAATCTATGAATAAAAACTAATATTATTAATGGCATAGTTTTTGAGTGAACACACGTTTTACTTTCTGTACATTTTTATCCACGTAACTATAGAAAATACATGTTTCTTGTTTTAGGATAATTCGTTCATAGACTTTGATTAAATTATTAAAATAGACAATTAGTAATATTATAAATGTTTTAGTTTTTACTACATACATTTTTGAATAATTAACTATAAATAATTTCCTTTGTGAGGAAACTACAGATATAATATATTTTAAAACATTTATCACATTGGCGTGTTTACAAAGGTATGCGGTTCAGGTTTAAGCACATTGGATATATTTTTTTAAAATTGGGATATTGTCGCATTCTCAACCCCGAAAAAAACAACGCCGTTTTATGAAAAAATAAAATGTTTTTTTTTTTCTTTGGCAAAAACAATTGCTTCATTATTTCAATCATTTTAAATATCGACGCTGGAAAGGCAAAAGGGCTTAAGCGACACTTAGCGGTCAAAATGAGTAAAGTATGCTGTTTCAATCAGTTTTTTTTTCTGCATCGAATGCTCTGACTCTCGTTTGATTCTGAAGACTTTTGTGGCGCTTCTCAATAGTGCTCACACTTCATGCGAGCATTAAGTAACATGAGCAAATTTAAAAATCCAACCAGGTACTGAAGACTTATGAATTTTATTGTAAAAAAACTAAAACTTTAAAGTGCTCTGGTGTAAACTTGCCAAAATGGCGCTTCAGCCCTTTTGCGTTTCCGGCGTCAATATTATTTTGATAGATTTGTAACATAAATAATAATACCATATTACATTGTGAAGTAGATATCTATAAATACAGACCAACTAAGCAGCTATCATTCTTTAATTCATTCGAGACCATACAAACATAATGTAAATCAGGTAAATCATGAATCCTTTTTTTATTTGTCATTTAAAATACTCATCTTACCTTCTAACTCAAAAACCCAGATTTATTTTTCTGTCAAATTATATCACCTTACACACAAAATAAAAGGGGGGATAAAGTAGGTATTTTAATATATTTTATTACATTGTAAGTAAAAATCAAAATGAAAATTATGTTTTTTACAGAAACAAATCATCAGATTTATTTATTGGTAGCCATTTGACAAATTACAAAAGAGTCTGCCACTAATAGGTAATTATGGACATAAAATTAAGCAGACAGGTGTATTTTTTTAATACTTGGAATAGGAGGACAAGTAATACTGTCTTTTGAAATTTCCTTGAAGCTGAATTAAAATAATAATTAACACACAATGGGATTTTTTACTGTTAGCACTTTATAATTGCCAGGAAACATTTGGTGATGAAGTAGTTTTGTTTACTATAACATTTTTGATATAGGGTTATATTTTGGTTACATAAATCTTGTTAAATCATAATGTGATCATTGATTGGTAATCTTATTAAGCTAAATATCATTTAAAATGCACAGCAAGTTGATTAAAATCGTATTTCCTTATGAGACAGTCTCGGCACCCGGTGAACACCCAGCGGCCATTGAAGGACATATCTCTGATGGGATCGCAATTGGACCCCGTGAGCTGGACCCTGACAGAGAGGTGGTCCAGGGACTGCAGGATGCAGGCTCCGTCCTGTCTTCCGGCCAGAAACCTGGTGCTGGATACACTAACCAGACTGACGACAGGACTTGCAGACTCCCACCATTCGCTGATGATGGTGCCAGTTTCGGTAGATACAAGAATGATCTGGAAAAGAATATACAAGTAAATCAAAATCACCATTAGCCATTATATCACATATATCCACAAAACGAAGCCTCCTAAGCTGCTGTACCATAACCTTAACTATTCAATAGAAATTCTGACTATTTGTCTGAATTAGCGAGAACTCTCTAATGGTGAGCCTTGGCATTATAAAATTTGCACAGCTTTTTCTGTTTCCAATTTTTAGGTCAACACAAATGTTTTCATCTCGCAATGTCATTTGCATTGTGAGCTTTGAGAATATTTTTTTTATTTTAAAGGGCAGGATGTCATATTGTTTTTTTGGAAAAGAGTGTTGAAACTCACACAAAGTACATAGTTACTACTGGTTTGTATAAAATGAAATATTATGTTTACCTTTCCGTCTTCACAGCCTATGAGAACATTATTTTCCAAAGCGGCACAACAATTGACAGGGGAATCCATTTTCAAATTAAATATCACTTCTCTCATGGCAACATGGGCACATTGTACGAATCCACTCTCACAACCCACCACAACTAGTTTGTCTCCTGTCGCTACCTGAAATAAATTACTATTATTAAAATGATCACTTTGACGGGCTCTATGTAAAGTAGAATAGCTGCAAATCTGTTTTTTACAGGAGCGAACATTAAAGTTTTTTTTTTGCTTTGCCATAAAATATCCTTAATTTTGGAGATCTATTGAATGATTTATGATTGGTTTATTATTGATTGAATGGTATATTATTGATTGATTGATTTATGATTGATAAATTGTTTTTTGATTCATTTGATTGGTCTATGGTTGATCAATTGGTTTATGATGAATTGATTGATTGGTTTAAGATTGATTGATTAATTGTGGGATAGTGACAATAACTTACTTCTCTTGGATTAGCAATTTCTTCTACATTTGGAGTAGAAACAATACAACAGCAATTTATAATTCCATCAGTAGACAGAACATCTGCTAAGCATTTTGCTTCACCTACATCCCAGAGTTTCACCTTACCATCTCTGTAAAGGAAATAATGTTGTTAATTAGTGTTACATATATTTATCTTGTATCCCCATTAAAGGGAAAATTATGTGTGGCCATACTCTGTATATTCAACACACTCACTTGCTAACAGAAAGCACGTTCCTTCCTTTATCTATGATAGCACAGTCATTCACAGCCATAGTATGGCCAGCAAGGGTAACTGGGTTGATGCCGGTTTCCGATGACCAGACCTTAAGAGATCCATCAGCTCCTGCGGTTAGAACTACAGTGCCAGAAGGGAAAAATTTGCACTTATATGCTGGCCCTCCGTGGCCCTGTAGGACGAGGAGTTCATCACCTTCAATAAATTATAAAACTTGAAAAAGGTAGTGGTATACAAATAACGAGGATTAAAATTTGAACAGAGGATGAGTTTTCGCAGAACAATCGCACATTTCACAGGGGGAATACTAATATTTTTTATTATTTTGCTGGTCACTCATACCTTATTAAAGTCGTTTCTAATAATAAGGTAGACATCATTCACATAGGAACTCTTCCAAAGTTACTATACCCAAATAACCATCTGCAGCAAAGAGGTAGAAATAAAACTTTTTTTTTTGTTTAAAAAGTAAGACAAACATTCCCGGGTTACGAATAACCTGACAATATTTGAAAAACTCCTACTGCCATCATAAAAAGCGGAAGATGTTGCTTGTGCAATGATGGAGGACTTAGCCAGCAGAGGAATTGAACGCATGACGCCCGGGTGGGAATCCGACGCGTTTTCCACTCAGCTACCGACCGGTCGACATCATAATTACAATTATTTATTACCAGTTCGACTGTCCCATACAGCGATTTTATCATCTTCAGAGGAAGATACCACCATAGCGTTTTCAGCACCAGTAACGGAATGAACAGCTTTGTTGTGAACTTTATAAGATTTCATCGGTGCAACAAAGGCCGTGACTAATTCACTCTGAATGTGTTTTACAACCATCATGTTAGTCGTCTGGCTTATGAGTGAAAACTCAGGGGTTATTGTCAACCTAGGCTTATTGTCCGTGGTTTCGCAGGAATTGATCTTTCCATGAACGCTAGGTTCGTTCCGATATTTTACTGATATCCATGCTTCAGAATTGGGTAATCTATGAGATAAACAAACACAATCGAATAGTGAATAAGAAAACTATCACAAAAAGTGTAATATTCTGTTATGATAATCACATGGATGTTGGATGACAAAGATTCATAAAATTATATGTTTTAACCTAAGAGTTTCGTTCCAGTCGCTTTGCAGATAAACTACAGGATAATTTATAATTTGAGACATTGTACAATTTACTTTTTTAAAGTTGAATTTACAGAAATTTCTTTTGAAAAGTTGAATCCTTAGAATAAAGTTGAAATTTCAAAAAAATAAAATATGTAAACACGAAAAATAATCAAATGTCATTAGACATGAACAATATTATTCCCACCGGTGATTCCATAAACTAAAATGAAAATTTACTAGTGATGGTACAATCGACACGCTTTTAATCGAACGTATTCTTCATGTTTGTACTACCATTGTGATCTTTGGTCAAATTTTAATTCAGAATACCACTTTTTTAAATAATCTTGTTCTAATATAATGAAAGGATTAATTCACCATTGATGACCAACGTTACTTTTGATGCGAATGTGGATAAGTGCAAATGACAGGTTTAACCAGGATAAGGTGGTTATTTTTAAACCGGAGTGGGAAAACAATTCATCTTTTTTAATTTCAATAAAAGTCCAAATTATTTCTTTGGACAAAATTCCAATATTGGGTGGGCCAGCATTGGAATTTCGATACCAGTAAAACTAAATGTTTAATTTTTATTTTTGTGAACTCTTGTCAACATTCTTTTCATTCGACTTCATAATACATAATATCATTTTATGAAGCAACCAATGCTGACAAGGTACTGTAAAGAAAACGGATATCTTAAAACAAATTTACGGCTAATAACCTTTCCAAAAACATAACTAATCCAAAAACCAAACTCAAAACCAGCACCTGGAGATTTTGTTAACAAGTCGACCGAGAGTCTACAGTATTTTTAAATTAACCGAATTCATTTTTTTGACAAAAAAATTTTACATTTTTAGCAATATCATTTTTCAAATAATGCAATTTTAGCTCATTCATTTTTTTTCAGCAACAGCGTGTCTTTTTGGTGTTTTATAATATTTGTACGCTTATTTTTTTCCTTTTTAAATGCTCTCTCCAAATATTTTACTTTATTTCGAGGTTTGCGGCTACAGCCCCTCCTCAAACTAAAGCATGCCACAGACGAAGAGACATAAATTTTATTTTATTTCTAGTAAAAATGGTATCGGTTAGCACAAAGTAAGAGAGTTATTGGAGAGATTAGTAAATGTTTGTATTTTAATAGCATTGATTAGTTTTAATACATTTTTTTGAAACGTTCAAAATTATAAAAGTGACATGTGAAGTAAATTATTTTAAAGGGAGAAAAAAATGTGCGCGTACTTGAAAACAGGATTCGTTCGTGAGTAGCATGCTTAACATTAAGCGATCTGTCAGTGTATCCGAGAAAGTGAAGTGCATGTCAAGCGACGCGAGTGGATTCATTGGCGGAGATTTTGTTTTAACTCGTAATAATCCAAGTGATACTGGGGATATAGTGAAGGTTACAGTTGAGTGATGAACATTTCAAGTATACATCCGATAAAATGCATTTTTCAATCCCGGATACTCAAGAATTTGACGGCGACAATGGATCCACTTACATGGTGATTACTTTGTTTACAATAATTAAGCGCTCCCTTATCATATTCACTATCGTTATATAAAACAGATGCATTCATTGTAATTTACACTGTCTGCTTATTGATAAATTGTAGACGACGGCTAAACACATTCTGAATATTAATCACCAAACCAAGATGGTTCAAAAATTCTTTAGTTAGGAAAGATGTTTTGTAATTGAACAGATGTGATTAAGAAATTTGTTATGCTGTGGGAATATATTATCTAGTACGATGATTGTGTCAATTCTTTCAAATACATTTATGTTTTTATTTAAATTTATCACACATATTTATCCCGGATCACATTAAAATTTCCAGTTCATTTAACATAAGGTTTACTCGCAATAATTCGTATTCAAGTACTCGAAGAATAGTGATAAGTGCATTCATCAATACTACTTGAACAGGCAATGCGAATGTGGGAACCTCAAAATATTGTAATCACAATGAAGGTACCTTCAGTTAAGGCACTGACATCTAAAACTATAAATAATTTGCTTTTTATCATAGATTTTAATGGGTATCTGTTTGCTGTACTTTTATTTTAATTTATTATTCACGAGACAAAAATATGTTTGTATTCCGTGGCAATGTTATGAATGCTAAGCCAACGGAACCAACATTTTCTACAATTTGTAGTGTGTATTTCTAGGATTAATATATTTTTAGTATGTTTCATCACCCAGCTTCCCCAGAATTTCAACACACTCTTTTCTGAATAATTTAAAAATATAAATAAAAAAATTTGACGTTTTGTCTTCCTTTTTGACAGCTATATGGATAATTCCAAGCTCCATAACTCATAGAAATTTCTATGGAAGCTAAACATAGCTACATCGTCCTAAAAATTTCAGACAAAAAAATCTGTGCATATTTCATGACACCAGAGATGACCGTTCAAGAGTTCTAGCTATTTTATACACACATATTTATGCTTATATACCTACATGGTTTATTGTTATGATAAATACTAAACCTAATATTGAGTAGGTATATTGGTTTGTTTTGAATCACCCTAAATTTAATCTAGTTTGATTTACGTTTCTATTCTGACACAGGTTTCCTGCATGATTCATTTTACTTTATAATTCGTTGTGATGAATTTTTACTAGCTTCCTTTATTATTATTTTTCAACAATCTACGCTTCAATTATCATCAAGTCTGAAGACTGATAAAATAGGATGTCCAATCACAAGCTATATGTGGACATATATAGTTTCTTTAAATATAATTATTTTATATATGTTTCTTTATAAATAGTTTCTTTATAAATAGTTTCTTTTATATATAGTTTCTGTACATATAATTTCTCGGTTTCCTTATTGACAATTGTCTATCTCTTGAGTCGCAAATCTCAAAGGCTGTGAGTTCTGGATTTTTCCATCTAAGGCAGATTAAATCAATCAGAAGATGCCTTCCTTCTAATGCGGCTAAATCACTTATAAATTCCTTTGTCGTCTCACGTATGAATTATTGTAATAGTGTATATGCTGGCCTCCCTCAGAAACAACACAACAGGATACAGTCCGTCTTCAATGCGGCGGCGAGAATGATACATAGTGAGTCCAAATATTGTCACATAACTCCACTTCTGAATTGCCTTCATTGGCTTCGATACCCTGAAAGAATAGAGTTTAAGATTTGCCTTACGATCTTTAAAGCACTGCAGGAAATGGCACCAACTTATATATCGGAACTGTGTGTCCGACAAGCCTTAAATAGTAGACAGCTTACTTTGAGGTCAGCAGATGTAGGTACTGCAGATCGATTAATTGAACCATCTCAATCAAATAAACCTGTCTACTATGATCGCGATTTTGATGTATCTGGTTCGGTCATCTGGAATAAGCTTCCCTCAGAACTTGCCAACATACAGAACCTATCAGAGTTTAAACGGGTCTTAAAAACCAAATTGTTTAAAAATCCTACACACAAAACGTAACTTGTTAAAATTTAATTTCTTTAAAACGTCCCTAATTTGCTTTATTTCGGTTCTATCTACTGAAAACCATATACTCATTGTCATAAAATATTTATTGTTCTTTTGTTAATAATAATATCTGGATAATTTGTATAGCGCCGTTTTAGTGAAAAATCACCTCAATGGCGCTGTTACTTGTTATATTTACACTGTTTGCATTTTTAGAATCGCTTACTTATAATACTTTAATATTAATGTTTTAAGTACCAACATATTAACTGTCCTCAATCAAATTTCCTTTTCTTTTATTTGACAAATATGTTAATATGAATTCATACGTTTCATCTGAATTTTTATACCCTTAGCTTCTGGTAAATTGTTTTTTTAATCTGTTGATGTACACATACACTGTTATACCCATATCTGAACCTTTTTCTCTCATGATTTATGATAACGATAGATATAGATAGTTTTAATTTGTATACATATCATATATTATTTTCTCCTTGTTAGTTAGTCTTACTATCATAATTAATTTAGTATGAAGCGCACTTGAGGTGAAATATCACAAAACTGCGATATATTAGTTCACTGTTAGTATTATTATTGGACGTCTCATGTGGTTTATCTTTTAACTCACGCCTATCTGGAAGCATTGAATATAATTCCTGCGAAAAACCGCTTAACCTACATAATTTACAGGTTTTTTTTTCTTCCTAGTTTGCAGTTTTACACTGTCTGGAGCCAGTTTTTGAGGCAAAATAAATAAATGGAGGGAAGGAAGTAGGATAGAGTAATGTTTTAAGAACCTGGCTATTCTAACTTGGTTACTAAATATAGTTAAAGCCATTTCAAGCACGTTTCAATTCTGTCTTTCACCAGAGCCATACTGAAATATCTTCCACCCTGAAAGTAGGTAGGAGAAATTATTAATTGTAATTTTTAAATGCAATTTATAATTTTTTTTTTAAATTAATTAGCGATCAGTAATGATAACACCTTTCCAAGCTCAGACTTTTACAAATGTCGCTTTGTGCTTGGCAATTTTTCTTACAATATCATTATACCTGCTGTGATTGTTAAATGATATATTATTAAATAAATAACATAATATTATTATTTTTACACATCAAGGAGATTCATATAATTTTAAACTGTTATACACTAAGGACTTACAGAGGTCATGTGTGTTTGTTTTGTTTATTATAATAGGTGTGATGTGATCATAAATTCTTTCTCATCACTTAAATTGCAATGTTACATTAAATTATAAGTTGGTTTCAAATCAGATTATTTATTTTTATCATTATTCTATTTACTTTTACAAGTGCATCATAATCACTATACCAGCCATTTTATCACTTTCTAAACTTGTCAATATATTTGTTTTTTTTTTTACGAAGGGGGCGAGAATTTTTGATCTAATTTTTTTTAAATGGGGAGGAGAACGCTATCGGTACGTACTAAACAGGGCGCAAGATTTCGTGGAACCGGCCCTGCTCAGGTGGCAAGGTTACTACACTAAGCAGAGCTGAATAAAATAACTTTGAATCAAAACATACTACAAAAATATTAATTAAATATTACAAAAGCTGATAAATAATGTACCTATTTTCTGAGTATGTATAATTTAAGGTCTGATTTATTTTGCAATATATTTATTCCACCACGGAACAATCAAGAAGCAATGGATTTGTACAAAAACAAATAATTAGTAGTAGTTGTTAATTAAAATACCTACTGAAGGAGAGGTTATCATTAATTGCTCCCCCAATCAGTTGCTTCCAATGCTTTATTTTGAATTCACTCCTTTCTGTAAATATCTTAATTACATATTCACATTTCTGTGTGACATTTTATTAATTTACTACTCTTAACCAATCATACTTTGCGAATCTCTTCAATTCAATTCAATTTGATTTTGCATGGTTATAAATTGAATAAAATCATTTAGTTTTTGTTAAAGTAGTGTTAGAATGGTTTTATCGATATTTACGAATAAGTGAAACTCGTAATTGGTGAATTATATAAAAATGCCATGGCATGCGTCCTTTGATACTAAAATACAAGTAAGTTTTCTCTGTGACGATTAAAACTATTCTTAAACTGTTATTTTTACCGCCAGTGGTTTGAAAGCAGCACCACTCTGGCGGTAGATTGACGATCTCTAATAATGTTCCCAGTACGTTTCGTTCCTGTTTTATGTAAATTTTTACCTTTATTGACCTCCAGTCACCTCGGAGGTTAAATTAAGTTTTGCCATATTTCTATTTAAAAACTGCAATGGTGAGCGTGTAAACGCGCTTGTGGCACAGAAGCGGTTAATTCAACCCCATATATCATTCCAGTCTTGAGGATAGGTACTTTGCAACAAAGAAACATATCTAAATTTATATATAAGAAGCCATTTATTAGATGTTAAATCAAATAAACACTGTATAAGAAAAGCTCACTTTAAGCAACATAAAAAAAACCTTCAAAATGATTTATGTAGGTTTTCCTGTCAAAAGTCAAATTCAGGAGTCAAGCATAACCTCACATCCAAACGTACATTCTATAATTTATTCCAAAATCGCTATTCCTTAGTTATGAAAAAAATATAATAATTAATCATTTTTCTATAATTTATTCCAAAATCGCTATTGCCTAGTTATGAAAAAACTTGGTTCACTTAAATTTCTACATTTTATTAGCAAAATTGTATGTAATTGTATTGTAATTAAGCAAATAAATAGTATTTACTGGAATGGTTGTGACTTTATCTCTTCAATATAGTAGTCATTTTCCATATTAGTGTGTAGTGTGTTAGATAAAATTGCTTTGTGCTGATTTTAATCTAACTCAGCATCCTCATTGAGGAATATGACATGAGCTGTAATTAATTATTAATGATTACACTGTAATCCTCCTTATTCCATTTCGCTTATCATCAAATTTAAATTTATGGCGTAGGATGATTTTGTAATTAATTTTAATAAAACCGCCAACCGAAATGTGAAACTTACCACTAACCACAATTTTTATACAAGTTTTAAAATGTTATCTCTCGAAGATAATATTTGGTATAAAATTAAATGTTTTCATGGTCCAAAATAACATTTTTGATGTCTCATTTGTTATGTGCCGTATGGAAAAATGGGGGATGGTGGAGAAATTAGTTTAGTAAAGGGAGGTACCTGATAAAATTGTTGATGTAAAGACATTGTCCACTCACCTACTAACCGGTCATTAAACTTATAGATTGTTTAATCCATGAATGGTATTTGTTGCATAGGTACATGTGTGTTTTCCTTGTCCAGGGCTACAACATCCACATAAACGGCGTATTCCACTGCACGGTGCGCTACAAACAGCTGCACAGCCTGCACGAGCAGTTGAAGCAACTGAAGCAGCAGTACCCAGCCCTGAAACTGCCCCACTTGCCGCCTAAGAAGATCTTGCCGCTAACCAACTTGCAGCTCGAGGAAAGGCGGGCCTTACTCGAGAAATATGTTCAGCTGGGTATGCATATTAAATTTATGTGGCCTTGCCGCTGAGGGTTTTGTTGTAACTTCTCTTTCTGACCGTGGTTGAGATCCACCACTGTAAATATGTTACGTTTGACATGCACTGTTGTTGAACATGTCATTGTGTTTGCATTATGTAATATCACTGTCATATTGATATTAAACATTACCCAGCTCGGCCAGAAAACTCTCCCGATTTTATTTTTTTTGGCCTATACTATTCATAATATTAAATGCACATATAAGAATCAATTTGCGACTTGGAGAAAGAACAAGTCATGATTCACGCATACAAATACTGCCCATACTTGGTAGCACAACAGGATAATATACCGGAATTGAATGATTTAACTATCCTATTAACTCCCACTCCTTACAATCAAGATACATAATCTTGTTGACTGATAATCTCCAATGAGCCCCATGTTGTGACTGTTAGCATGACAAGTGTGGGTATGTTTGTCATAATAATACACTAACAGTAAATTTCTTTATCTAAATGAGTACACATTTAGATAAAGAACACATAAAAATTAAGCATATTAAATACAAAAAATCCATATTATTTATCTGGAGTTGTGAATTATTAAGGAAAAAAGGTTTATTTTTAAATGCTTACTTTAATAAACACTAAAATAGATTTGGGTTTCGTATGTCTAATTTGTTGATTTTGATCAATAGGCAAAATGAAACACGAACAATGAAATGTACAGCTGTTGTTTGAAGTTGTATATTTCTAACTGGAAGCTGAACTGTTATTGTTTATGTCAGTTTTATAAATCAGCTGTAGAAATTTGAACACGAACAAGCAAAGGAGAGAATTCATAAAACAGATATTAAACCTTGTATGCTACAAAATCACATTATATACAAAAAAAATATTGTAGACAGATAAAAGCATTATTTTGTCAGACTTTTGGAGTACTAAGCCATCATATTATGGTCATCATTTTGGATAGCCTTGTTCCTCGACGATGAAAACTGCAAAGCTGTCTGAAATGTTGACTCAAGAAGAGGAAGGAAGCGCAACGCGTTTCAGTACCCCAAATCTCAAATATTGATAAATGCTTAATTTTGTTTAAATAATCTGAATCAATCAAATATACTAATTTCTGATTTCTTATTTTTCTTTCCTTTACATATTTTAATAGTATAATCTGTTATCATTGCAGTGGGCCAAAACACGATTCTCTCAAATTCAGATTTGATCATCGGCTTCCTCCTGTCGGCGCAGCAAGAAACCCACTGCGAGGTCCGTCGGGAGGTGCCTCTTGATGTATTCCTGATGAATGGCTGCCGGGTCCCCCTCAATGTGCTGTCCACGGAGAGGTCAGACCAGGTCCTGGAGAAGGCGTGCCAGCAGCTGCACCTCCCTGCGGACCTCGTCAAGTACTTCTCCCTGTTCCTGCTGCAGGTGGAGGGCGTAGAAGAAGACGAGATAGTTGTAATAAAGAAACTGGAAGACTTTGAATCACCGTACATATCACAGAAGGCCCTCAGGCCGCATCACAAAATAGTTTTAAGAAAGGGGTAAGTTGGAAATCTGTATTTGATTCCTCTTTTGGTAATTCCTGGAGAACGCTATTCTCCTTTCTTTCTATATGGATATTAGCAAAGGATAAAGGATATAATTGACACTTGTGTCATTTATCTTGGTATTAAAAAAATAAATCTGCTTCAAATTTTTCGATTTTCATCCTCCAGCATCTTGTGTAATAAAAAACTTTCTGGTTTATAAAAACGCTCTGGCATAGAGCACCTTTCAAGTGTCAATATACTTTGGCTTAAATAAATTTTAAGTCTGAGAAAACATTCCAATTCTCTCTAGTACTTCGATAATAATCTGAAAAAGTGCTTACGTTACCAGGGAGGCCTTGTGACATTGTGTATTTTATTGAAAATAAGTCAGCTCAATCTACTGATAATGGTGACAGATGTGCAGCTGCTTTCCATTATTAATTGGTGATAGTCTACAAAGAGTTTTAAAAAAAAAAAAGAAAGAAACTCCGATTTGTTGAAATACGAGGCCTGTTCAAAAGAAACGGTGAATTTTGAATTTTCGCGAGCTGTGTACATTCGATTATCGATTTTTTTGTAGTTGTTATGTTGGTACACATATTTTTATCATATGTTTGCATTATCAGCCATTTTGGATTAGTGGTTTGTTTTTGACAACTGGAAAGGTTAGTCACGTTTTTGTGTGTTCTTCGATTTTTTACTTTTGAAAAAAGTGGATCAAAGAATATGTATTAAATTTTGCGTTCAAAATGGAATAAAGTGCTCCAACGCACTTAAAATGTTGACTGTGGCATTCGGCGAGTCTACTTTGTCTCAAAAAAGTGTTTATAAGTGGTACAAGCGCTTTACAGAAGGCCGAGAAGATGTTAATGACGATGAGCGTCCTGGAGTTGCAACCACGTCAACAAACGAAGAAAACATTGAAACAGTGAAGAAAACGATTTTCGAAAATCGTCGAATCACTATTAGGGAAGTTGCAGAGGATGTTGGCATATCAATAAGCTCATGCCATGCAATTTTCTCGGATGTTTTGGGTATGAAACGTGTGGCAGCGAAGTTTGTTCCGAAATTGCTAAATTATGAGCAAAAGCAACGTCACATTAGTATCGCTCAGGAGTTGTTGAATGACGTCAACGACGATCCAGATTTGCTCAAAAGAGTCATAACTGATGATGAAACGTGGGTATATGGTTATGACGTCGAAACCAAGGCCCAATCATCCCAATGGAAGCGACCAGAAGAGCCAAGACCGAAAAAAGCACGCCAAGTTCGATCAAATGTGAAGGTTTTGCTCACTGTTTTCTTCGATTACAATGGCTTGGTGCATCATGAGTTTTTGCCAACAGGTCGTACGGTTAATAAGGAATACTACAAGGAAGTTATGCAACGTTTGCGTGAAGCAATACGGCTCAAACGATCGGAATTGTGGAAAAACAAATCATGGATTTTGCATCACGATAACGCACTAGCTCACACATCAATGCTTGTTCGTGACTATTTGGCCAAAAACAACACTGTAATCATGCCTCAACCATCGTATTCACCAGATTTGGCTCCCTGCGACTTTTTCCTAATCCCGAAACTGAAGAGACCAATGAAAGGAAAGCGTTTTGCCACAATTGATGAGATAAAGTCAGAATCGAAGAACGAGCTGATGGCCATTCCGAAAAGCGCATTCCAGAAGTGCTTCGAAGATTGAAAGAAGCGCTGGCATAAGTGCATTATATCTGAGGGGGATTACTTTGAAGGGGAGAAAATGGATATTGATGAATAAATAAATACTTTTCGAAAAAATTCGAAATTCACCTTTTCTTTTGAACAAACCTCGTAAATGCTGTGTTGTCAATGAGAATTTTTTATGACATATTTTTATGATTTCGCAATGATGCCGATACCAGAACAAACCACTGCATTGATTTTTTCTTATTCCGACCATTTAACCGATAAAGCTGTTCCTCTCATGAGACTTTCCCATATCTTATTATCCCGCCATGCGACTGTTTTAATACAATGGTGTATTTATAGTGACTTTAATTATCACATGTGATTCAGCCGCACAGTGTTTATCATATATATATATATATATATATATATATATATATATATATATAACTAACCCGCAAAGAGAAAGTAATGAAATATAAAGTGTGAACACATTCTATTATATATAGATAAGAAGCCACGTTGGCTGGACAGTTTTCTTTTGATAATGTTTCTTCGGTTCCCTTCATCACTGGGCAAATGTGAAAGTATAAAAATCGGCCATAGTCGATCATCCCTCCTATCCTCAAACTATAATTATATCTCATCTCGTCTTCTTTCCTATGTCCTATTGGGATCGGGGATCCATAGCTTTGACAAGGCGCCTCCAAGTGTCCCTGTCGTGTGCTACTTCTCTCTTCTCCTTACAAAGCCTTTGGAGAAGCTTTCCCTAACTTTGTCTGGGGCGGCCAACTGGACATGTTCCCTCTGAAATTGGCGCCAGTATTCTGTCTATCTTCCGGCATTCAAAATACATGTCCAAGCCTATGTAGATTAACAGTGGTTCGAAGCCAAGCTCATTTCACTTGTTGAGCTTCTCACTCAATCCCATTTTGTGGCTTCTGTCACTCCTCTCAAAAATCTCATTTCGGCAGCTTGAACCCACTCTTTAGTTCATCTTCCAGATTTGATGACCACATGTAAGGGTGGGACAATACACTGATAACTTCCTTTCGATACTTAGCTCTGCTTTTCTTATTGCTAAGCTATATCGAGGACACAGCATACTGCTTGTCGCTCTTGTTCTACGGTCAATCTCTTCACCTCGCTAGCCATCGCTTGAGAATTATATTTATATATACAAATTATTGATGGGTATCATTATCAAACTCTCAGTCAAAAAAGCCCTATACTTAAAAGAAGGTGAATCATGCAAGAACAAAAAAACAAAAATTGTTTGTATCTGGGATGTATTTAACCGTAGATTGGTTGTATAACCTAGTAAAATGTTCTAGGTATTGGGATCCATCCTACGATATGGAACTCTTGCCGGACCGGGCAGCCCTGGAGCTACTCTATCACCAGACAGTGGCCGAGGTGCATGCGGGCTGGATCAGCACCCCGCCCAACGTACTAGACCGCCTGAAGAGATACGAGGAAAACAGTCAGAAACGAGAAGTTCGTTCATATATGTTCTTCCCTAATTTCTTCTCTAATATATTAATGTTGTTAACAGAATTTCCCTATAATTTATTTGTTTATCCATGCTCTTTCTGTCAGATGTAGTCATTTTTGTTATGATTCATCAAACTTAATACTAATAACATAATCGCACCCAGACCCTCTTTTTTCAACACAATAATTAATTTATTGTTTTAAAGTTTATTTTGTAGAACTCTATTTTAATTTTTAGGCTATTTTTTTTTTAAAGAATAATTATTATTATTTCAAATTTAAATAACGATTTTTAGTCAATAGTTCTGCTAGGTAATTATTTTTACGCGTGATGGCTGTTTCGCCTTCTGAAGGCATTATCAAAACTGAAAAAAAACACACACACACACACACACAATAATTATTTACACATGGTTTAATTTCTTTAAACCACATTACAAATAACCTGAAAATATTTGAATTTCTCCTACTAACTTCGCTAGGCAGATGATTGAACCTAACGCTTTGGACCGCTCCACCAACTAATCGATTTAAAAAAAATTAAGTTATAATATTAAGATTTAAGTTAAACATACTCCATATAAAAGTAGATGTTATCCCAACACCATCTAAAAAAATTGTAATTGATTTAGTTCTGATTTGAATCTTCGATTAAAAATCAAATTTATGTTTTTCATCAGAGAAAGCCTACTCTTTTGCTATTTAAGTTTTGCACTTCTTTGTTTCCTATATTTTTTTTTTTTTTTCCAATTTTCCACACTTTCTTTTATACGTCAACAATATTCAAACATGTTTAAATTAATAAATCTGGTTTCAGTACTTGGAGTTAGCCCGAGGGCAGCGCCACTATGGCTGCGTGGTGGGGGGCTCCTGTCGTGCAGAGTGGGGGGGGCCAGGGGGCACTGGGGGAGTGGCGCAGGTCATCTTGGGTTCTTCAGGGCTCATGCTGCTCACGGCTGACAGGAGGGAGGCCTGCTTCAAGGTGACACGCATGCGCTGTTGGAGGATCACCACACTCAGAGGGGTAAGATCTTATTGCATATTGCTCATTAATACATAGGTAAAACACTTCAACTTAATTGAGCATTTAGAATGTTTATTAAAAATAATGTTTTCTAGAAAAGTTTCTGAAACAAAGTATAATATAATTACACGGAGGGTTGACTGTTCACCTAAAAACATTTATCCACTTTTACCCGTCTCAGAACAGACTTTGTCTAGTGAGGCAGGTAACATAAATAATATTCACATAATCTAAAAAATACCATACTAACGCCCGGGTTGCCGGCAATCAAATTTTTAAAAAATCCATTAACTGGTAAAATTTACTTATCAGAATGCTCCTTGTAAATATGTACACAAAATATTGTGGATTATAGTGTTTTACGTATTTATAGTCAATTTATTATCAGTTGTAAGCAACCCTAAAAGTATCTGCAATAAAACTACAGAGGTTGACTTTTTAAATACAGAATATCTCTATGAAAATTTCTTTAAAGTCTTTATTAATGTATAATATAATGAAACATTCATACATCAATTTTATTACATTATTATTTTCTTTATAGAATGAAGACTCGTCGCTCTCACAAAATGGCCACCAACAGAATGGTTCCGAGCATCTCAATCCAGAGCCTTCACAACTGGAACTCTCCTTTGAATATCTCATGAATAAAGATAAACTGCAATGGGTGACAATACTCAGCGAGAGGGCCATGTTCATGAGTGTCTGTCTTCAAGTAAGTATTCAAAATTGTCAAAATATATATAAGCCCTGACATCTAGTGGTACCAGATGGTAATAGAGACGTGCAGACGATGCTCCACTGGGAGACAGAACACATTGATTCTCTATTCGAGCCCATATCAATATGTATATATAAGCCTTGACATCTAGTGGTACCAGATGATAATAGAGACGTGCAGACGATGCTCCACTGGGTGACAGAACACATTGATTCTCTATTCGAGCCCATGTCAATGTGTATATATAAGCCCTGACACCTAGTGGTACCAGATGATAATAGAGATGTGCAGACGATGCTCCACTGGGAGACAGAAGACATTTTTTTTTTTTTTTTTTTTTTTTTTTTTTTTTTTTTTTTTTTTTTTTTTTTTTCTTGTGTTTTACAGACTATATATCCATTTACAAAACACAAGAAGTAACAATATTAAATTAAATTAAGAGATATTTTTAACATGTCTCTTGAAATCTTCAAGGTTTACGTTGAAGATATCAAGAGACATGTTATTTAATAGTACCATACCCCGTGTCATGCTGTGCTGAGCCAACACGTCTGTTCTGCCATGTGGAATGCACAGCAGATCGTGATGTCGCCCCTGGCAGTAGTTATTTGGCACAAACAACTTATAACATTCCAGGAGGTATGGATTGTCAATCAAATTATTCAATATTTTGTACGCTGTTACTGCAAGGGCCCCACTCCTTCTCGACTGGAGACTTTGATAAAGCGTGTCGGGAGAGCAAATCTTTATGATGCATAAATTTTGGATAGACGCCGTGGATTCTCATATACAAATATCTGAGAAACTTTGTTTGGATCTGTTCAATAATTGTATATATTTATTTTGGTATGGGGCCCATACAGCAGAGGCGTACTCTAGTTTGGACCTTACAATGCAGTTGAACATAGAAGTCATCGCTGCAGGCTTGGTAAATTGTTTGCTAGACCTTATAACAAACCCTAACAGTCTGTAGCACGATGTGGATAACTGCAATATATGGTCTGAAAACGTAAGTTTGGGATCAAAGACTACTCCTAGGTCTTTGATCGACCTTATAGATGACAATAAATCATTCCCTATTTTATAATTAAATTTGATAGGGTTTTTGAGCGCGTATATGTCATAGATACACATTTTTTTGTGTTAAAATATAATTTATTTTCGTCAGCCCACGCAGTTATTGCATCTAAGTCTAGTTGTAATTTAATACAATCTTCGCCGGTGCAAATCCTCATGAGCAACTTCAAATCGTCGGCAAAAAGCAGGCAAGTGGCATGTTCAATGCATTCTTGTAGGTCATCGATTAATATCAAGAACAGAAGAGGCCCTAGATTTGATCCCTGTGGTATTCCGGAGAATGCAGTAAATTCTCTAGACTCATAACCGTCGATGCAAACATATTGTCGTCTGTTTCTTAAATAGGACACAAAAAAATATATGAGAGGTTCGTCAAACCCGATTTTGTGCATCTTCTTTATAAGTATAATAAGTGATCGACTCGGTCAAATGCCTTAGCAAAATCTGTGTAGATCACATCTGTTTGGTATTTCGCATCTAGTCCTCTTGCCACTCTTTGTGAGAGCTCAAGTAGGTTAGACACCGTCGATTTCTTTGGCAAAAAACCATGATTCTCTTGATTGATTCATTGATTCTCTATTCAAACCCTGTGTCAATAACATGTATGCATCTTTATGCATTTTTCGATACTAAATTAACAAAGAGTAATTTGGAACCACCAATAAAAAAACTTGTGAAATTTCAAATACCACTTTATCCTGGTGGCATTGTATGATTGTGAGGTTCGATACTGAAATAATTTTGATTAGTTTTGAAATTTAATGATTGCAAGTGGTGTTGAGCGTTAAAATCGTGATTATAAAACACATAGGAATCACCCTCTATCGCAGCACATTAGCTGACTTATGATTATTATCTTCTAAATCAGTTGATAAATAGAAAGTCCTGTTTACAAGTGCGTAAGCAAAATAATCAAATAGTGTTGCATTAGATGCCCTTTTTGTAGATTCCATATTTTCATATCTGCCATTCTTAGATAAAGACAAAAGAAAACATAAATTACCCTCTCCATTTCTGAATAAGCATTCAATCGGTTTTAAAGATTTTTTTTTTCTATTAAAATGTACATTATTTTCAGTCTATTGTGGATGAGCTAATGCAGCAGAAGAATTACGGTAGTCTTCTGAGAAGTGGCCAGAGGACCACCGTCTACCGAGGAACCTCCAAGCGGAACAGCCTCACCTATCTCAGGAGGGATGGCTCCAGTCAGATCATCACCCCTTCCTCCTCCACTGATACTATTAGCTCCGGAGTAAGTTTTCTTAAAGCCCCTCCTTTTTTTTTTTTTACAATAATTCCACACAGGAGGCCTTGAGGAAAACAATTTCCCTCAGGGCCCTATGTCATCTTTGGGGATGCTGTGTGGAGGGTTTTTTTGAGGAAAGGAAGGAGTGAACTTGGGTCTTGAAGAGGCCCATGTTGAAGGAGGGGAGGAAACACAGAGGCCGGCAAATCGTTCCATAGCCGAGCTGTTGAACATAAGAACGAGTCGTAAAAGCGACCCGTTCTCATGTATTGAATGTCAACCGTGTACAAATGTTGGGCGCGCGTTTGGCGAGTTTCCCGACTATGCACCGGTGCCGAAGGGATCAACGACGCAAGTTCCTCAGAGCATCTTCCATTGAAATACCTGTAGAACAAGGACAGCATTCCCACCTGACGTCTGTGCTCCAAAGTTTGCAATCCGTTTGTTAAGATAGGAGAATCTATCAAATGGGCCGCCCGTTTCTGCACAGAGTCAAGGGTTTTTCAGGTATTTAGGGGCTCCAGACCAGAGGTGGCTGCCAAATTCAACAGTGGGGCGTACTTTTGCGATTTGTACAAGGTCAGCAGTTGTGTACTATTGAAGTGTCTGCGGGCCCTGTACAACACGCCCAACTTCTGAGAGGCTAACTTTACTCTGGCTTCGATGGAGCCCCGGTGCCTTAACTGGTCACTTAAGGTTACACCAAGCATCTCAATGGAAGGTTTGTTGGGAAGATTACTTCCGTTGAAGGAGACTAAATTATCATTTGGATCCCTTTTAGTCGTAATCAGACATGATTGGGTCTTTGAAACATTAAATTCAACGAGATTATTCTTACCCCAAGAGGAGATTCTCTCAAGGTACTCGTCCATTCTCTGCTTCAAAGCCCGCCGAGCCGTTTTTGTTTCTGTGCCCTTTGGGGGCTTGTCAAACAAAAACCATCATGAACTGTACTGTCATCCGGCGTAACAATGTATTGGTGCACATGACAAAAGGTCGTTGATGTGCAACAAAAACAAAGTTGGAGACAGAACCGATCCTTGGGGGACGCCAGCATTAATTGAATGAGAGGAAGAGGTAATACCGTCAACAACCGTCTGAATCGACCTCTCCCTCAAAAAATCGGCAATCCACGAACACAAGGATGCGGGAAGTCCGTAAGATGGCAGTTTGTTGACAAGTCCTCGGTGCCAAACCCGGTCAAAGGCTTTAGAAATGTCCAGTGCAACCGTTTAGGTCTCACCGAAACATTCAAGCACCGCCCCAAACATGCGTCACATACGCGAGAAGATCACCGCAGGACCGGTTCGCCCGAAATCCGTATTGACGGTCGTTAATTATTTTGTTCTCCTCGAGGTATGTGAGCAGTTTGTCGTTGATCACACTTCCATCACCTTGGATAGAATCGATGTGATCGCTATGGGGCGGTAGTTGGCCGAGTTGGAGCGGTCACCCTTTTTGGGAATAGGATGAATGACCGCTTTTTTCCAACCAGAGGGCACAGATCCATATTTCAGGAACATTTTAAAAAGCTTTGTCAAAATTGGAGCGATTTCTGCAGCACACCTCTGCAATACCAGTGCAGGTACTCCGTCAGGCCCACTAGCTTTATTAACTTGTAGCCCTCGTAAGACGTGGAGTACATCCCGATGCCGGATCCTCAGCTTTTTCATAAAGAATCCGCAGTGAGGAACCGACGGCGGGACAGCACCTTGATCATCGAGGGCCGAGTTATCCGCAAACATTTTCCCCTAATAAATTTGATTTGTCGGTGGCGGTGTTTGCTAGTGAGCCGCCGGGGTCTGGTAAGAGGCGGCAGACTGGATTTGCAGAAATTACGACCTATGGAGCCCGCCAGCGACCAAAACGCTCTGCTGCCATTCGGGCAGGCAGCCAGCTTTCTGCTGATCTGCAGGTCATGCTCAAATTTTGACTTATTAATGATTTTCTTGCTCTCCTTTGCCAATTGGTTGTAAACTGATCTGCTTTCGGACGTTCGAGATGTGTTGTAGGCTCGGTAAGCTGCGTTTTTTCGTCGAACTGCATCTGAGCATTGTCGACTGAACCACGGCTTTGAGCCCACCCCAGTTCGTTTAACGGTAGATGGTATGAAGCCATCCATCGCAGATGTGATGACTTCACCAATTTCCTGGGCACATCTGGAAGGATCTGAAGTCCGAAAACAGACAGCTGACCACGGGAAAGCATACAGGTGCGCCCGCAGACCGAACCAATCTGCTGACCTATAATGCCACATTTTTCTCTTGGGCGTCGCGCTAAGCGCTCTGCAAATAATGGGGATTGATGTCATAACCAGGCAGTGGTCGGACGATCCTAAAGGCGCTGTGACTTCAATGTTGTACCCGTGTGGCATGGTGGTTAAAAACAGGTCTAACAGATTGGAGCGGTGAGTCTGGACGTCAGGAACCCTCGTAGGTTCCTGCACCAGTTGCTCCAGTCCGTGGCAAAGGGCAAAGGATTCCGCCTGTCGGCCAGCCGAGTCCGTTGGACCTGAGAACTTCAACCATGGTTCGTTATGAACATTGAAGTCCCCCAGAACAACAAACTCGGCCGAAGGGTAGCGGGGCAAGAGGTCATCAATAGTTCCGCTCAAATGTTGAAATAGCTCGGATGTGTCTGATTCGCTGAGGTTCGGTGAGCGGTATAAACACGCATAAAATCTTGCCATATTGGCAAGATTGACGCGCACCCACATTACGTCGAATCTAGGGTTTTCTAGATTCAACAGTCGCACACAGTTGACGTCAGCCCTTCTATAGAGACAGACACCTCCTTTGGGTCTGAACTTGCCTACCAGGGAGAAGCCTGGGCAGTCCAGATAGGAGGCGTCTAGAGGCTCGGCTATCTGCGTTTCAGAAAGGAAAAGAAGGTTGGGACAAAAGATGATGGTGGACAAAATTTAAGTTTTTGTGCAGGCCGCGAATGTTGGTAAAATTGACCATCATTTTTGGCCTGCACCGGGGACGCCTACTGCTCGCCGCTGTATTAATTTGTTGCATGTTAATGATTATGAAATTTTATTAATTTGTTGCATGTTAATGATTATGAAAAAAAAATTGGAAAAGGAAGGTTTGGGAAGGAATAGGTGTAGAGGGTGAGTAGGAAGCTGGGGGTTGGTGTATCCAGGAATGACAGACGAGTGAATCTATCCCACTCACTGCGGTGCTAGGCAATGGTCCGGGAGAGTCCAGCTGGAGAGGTCGCCCAATGCGCCCCAAACACTGCTGTTCGTGACCGGGTCCCCTTCGGTCACGAACCGGCACAACAGCAGCGGCAGCGTTTTTTCACTCGTTGATGGGGCAGCCCACCTTCGGTCGTGAGCCCTCGGGTCGGGCCCCTGTACTACCGAGCGGCCCGGACAGCAGTAGCCGGTTGTAAAGGGTTGTCTCCCTCAACCGGCATCTCCCAGTCTGACCCGCCACGCAGTAGGTGGGCCGACGCGCCCGCCGCCAAGACCCGGACAAACCTCCCCCCATAAACCCGGGCACCCCTGCTAAGTCACCAAACGTAGCGAACCACTTGGGGCGACCTGTGGCAGAGGTGTTGGTCATCCAATAATTGGTTCCCAGGGCGGCGGTTCTCATACCCGCCTACCAAATTGAAAAATATTAATTTTCCTGTGTCCCTATAAATGTTGATTATATTTGTACCCGACGTATCAAGGCACACAAGTAAACTGTAGTAGGCGGCGGTCCCAATCTACGAAGCGCTTCAAGTATCAATCTCGTTGTAGGCGAGATTGACTAGGGGTGACTGTAGGTGTTCTGTTTCCAATGAAGATGCGGCGAGTCTGGTCCAGAGAGAGGTGTAGTCAGGCGGTCCAGGGGGCAGGTGGTGGTCAAATGAAAAGCCGGTGTCAGTTTGAAGACGATGTCGAGAGCGAAGTGGAAGCCAAGGTAGATGTAGCTGGCGGAGGATGCTGGTGATCTGATTTTTCTCTCATTTTTGCATAATACATATATGAATTACTTAGAAGCAAGCAACCGGGCTGAGGGAGTTTTGTATGGGAGAATTTCATCTCCTCATTTCCTCTCTCTCCGGCCGGCTAATAATTTTGGGTGATAGTTTTGTTTGACCTATCCCCTTCTCTTCCTTAGCTTCCACCTTGACCCCAATTTGTCTCTCCATGATTTTTATTAAAGTCACAATTACAATTAACAAATTATCATGCCCGCGTTTTGGGGCTTAAAATCCTAATTACATAGTTATCCTAAATGCTACATAAATGAATGAACAACTAACATGTAGCAGGGAGTCAGGTTGTCATAATGGTATAGTTTATTGGTTTGTGCTACCAGCCTGACCCCCGTAATAAGGTTCACAAGGTCATAATTATTTACATATACAATATTAACAGGTACGCACCGGGCAGGTGATTGGTCGGACCGCCGGTCTGTTGTTGTGTTTTCTAGAGCCCTGGACTTGTGTTTTGTGCCGGACCGCGGGTACAAGATGGGCATTATGCAATTCCCGGCTGACGAGAAGGAGCTTACTGATGCTAGTATGAAGTTAAATTACAGAATAAGAGCAAAACACCAATTTAATATTACAAATCAGAGCAAAACATGTAGTTCATTTTGGCACTAATTGAAAACAATACATATCTTGATTTTACATATATAACTTATTTCCTATATTATTCATAAATATTATTTACGCATTTATTCTAATTATCGCGGCTCATTACGTTCGGCACAATACTAGTCTGAAGTAATTGATAATTATAAATTCAAAATAACTTTTTTATTCCCATCCTAAAAATAAATCATGTACTTACAGGTCATGCAATTAGAGTTGACCCAAACAACACAAACTTATGATTGTGTGTATTGGTGCATATATATTCTCTTCCAACAATGATTTCCTTGCCAAACGTCACTTAACGTGACCTTTTTTTCAATTTCACTGGAATTCCCTTTTATGAAGCCGAATAACAATTTTGAAACATGCTGTATGCAAGCAATGCATCTGTGTGAATACTGTTTCCAGGTTAACTCTGGTTTCGATACCTATAACACTCAGCCTGCAAAAAATGAACATTGCAAAATTAACCGCCATGCAGAGCATATTTTTATTTGGTCTCGCCAAACAATAAGACTTAAAAACTGTTACACAAAATCAAATCAGTTTTAAATGTTCTGTCTTATAAAATTCATTGGGGCACTGTAATTTTTCTATATGCAAAACAGCAGGACAACAAGGACTTAAACCTACATATGACTTGTCAGCTCCCGCATCAGAGCCCGGCAGTTGTATTAATTAAAGTCGCTTCCCACAACCCGAGGTCGACAGAAAGAAAGACAAACATTCCCGGTTTACGAGCTACCTGACCAATATTTGATAAACTCCTACCATTATTATAAACGGAAATTATTACTTGTGCAATATAAAGGACTTGATTAGCAGAGGAATTGAACCCACTATACCTGAGTGGAAACCTGACACATTAGTCCACTCGGCTACTAACCGGTCAAAACTACTATGTTTCTATAAACTTGTTAAAATAAAGTTGTAGTTATATGTCATTTTATTGATATTATTTTGTCATAAAGATGTCATTAATTTCTATGCTTCTTTTCCAGAATGGAGATTCCAGTTCAGTGACGACCCCCAAAGAATCCATCTCCATCAGACGACTATCGGAGAAGTTCGCCAGCGTCTCCTTTAAGTCTGGCCGAGATTGCGTAGAAAACGATGCATTTGAAGGAATCGGCGATGACGATTTGTAAAGACTAAACAAACTCCCAATATATTTTATTATACATTATCGTTAAATACTTTGTATTATATTTTTACATTTTATTTTTGTAAAATAAGGACGATGCGCAATAACAATTTAAGTACATAAATATATTTATGTGTTATATTGCTGAACTCAATATACTCAATAAGGTTCATGGAAATTGTAGAAAAAACTAAGGAAATCGTAATATGGTTAAATCAAGAATACATGTACCTAGTGAACAAGGTAGTAGGTAGTGAATAAGGTTGCAGTAATTCTGTTTATTTTTGGGTGATTGGTTGAGTTTTGTTAAGTTTGACCTTGGAGAGATCAGTTTTTTTATGCACCTCCAATAAGTTATCCGTCATCTATATTTTGTATGTAGTATATTCAGTTGAAAGTTTGAATAGAAATAATGGAAATATAGCTGCTACAAGTCAGCTGAACATGTATGAGTACAACTAAAGTTTTATGAGAACTCTGTAGTATTATAAAATAAGTCAGCCAAACATTTGTTACGTTGGTGCTTTGTTTGCAGACTGGCACTTTCATTTCTTTGTTAATAACCTCCCTACCTCTGAGTTATTTTACAAGAAATGGGTAAAAAAAAGCCATCTTTTATTTTCTTTGTTGTACGAAAACAGTTTTAGTCCTCATCATATCTGACAATATTTTGTCAAAATAGATGCATTTACAATAGATTAGTACATTTTCATTATATCAGGGGTTGCAAACTTTCTCTCCAAATTTTGAATTAGTTCCTTTTCCCCCTTTGTTTTTATACAAAACAAATGCGTTCTACAAAGCTCGTTCAAGCAAATGGACGAACACTTTTTTTATTAATATTTCTTCCCTTGCGCTACAAAATAATGTTCAATTACGCACTAAAGCAGCAGATACCGCGCCTCTGACTGCATTACCAACTAGAATGAATCTTACGAAATATCCTGAAAACGACCGCACACTTCCGCTGACCTTGAAGAACTAACTGCATTATTGTTTTGTATGTATGTACGAGTATACCCATTGCGTATCACGTTTGTTTCGTAGACATCGGGTATGTATTTTTTCTAAACCGCGTACGTGATACGGGCTAATGCGCTAGGGCTACATCATATTGCACGTATTACGTATGTTCGTATAGGTAGGGCGGTTAAATCACTTTGTTTTCTGCAATACAAACGTAAAATGTCAATTAACTGATCAAATAATTTAAATTATACAATAACTGTTAAGTTAACACAATTAATTTTATACAAGCATATTATTACTGTTTTTTTTTTTGCTTTTGTAAGTAATTAAGAATATGTTTAGTGTATTATTGTCATAGATATTCTGTAAATAATATAAAAGATAAAATCTATTTTAACATGTGACTGTAGCATATGTTTTAGACTGTGGTAACACTTCTGAAGTTATTTCTAGTTTTTAAATCTCTCCAAATGGAAACAGATTTCCTAAATTTATTTGATGTTACCCGTAATTATAAAAACATATTTTAACATTGTATAAATTAAGATTTAATATGTAAATAATTATCACTGCATGGTAAGCTATTTTACTAATCAAATTATATTTGTAACATGATTTATTGATATTTCCTAAATATGGTAAATTTTAGAGCAAATACTACTAATTGAAGAGATTGATGGATCAATATTCAATTTGTAACAATTCTTGTTTGATCAACTTGTAAATAAGTGTATTAACTTTGGTGCTTCATTAATCTATTTTTTATTCCTATGGTGCCAAATTCATTTTTTATACATCTTTTTTTTACTTTGGTTTGATAATATGTAATTATTATTCATGACCTTTTTGATAATATTATGTACCTATATGTAAACCATTTATGTATGTATGTACAATGTATATATTCTGTCAGACAGTCTGTCCGAAAATAACTCCAAAATTTAAGATAATTCCTCCCAAGTAACTATTATAACCTATGTAGTTATTCAAATTGATAGATAAATAATAATATAACTATGTTTATTATTCACCAGCAAGAATTTTATCCATATAGAAGTGGAAAGATAGTGATTGAAAGTTATTTACAGATTCTCAATCACCCTTCCATGCACTACTTTTCAAAATAAACAGATATTTAATCAAAGAGCAAGTTAATTTATCAAGCGCACTTATGTTTTGCTTACAAGTTAAGTGAGCATTTTTCCTTTGAAATTACTCTTACTAATTTCTATGTAAAAATGAATTTGTATGCAATATTGAGAGTACAAAAGATTATACGCCTCCGCTTAATTGAGTTACACAATCTCTAACTACGATAATTTATTCAGTGATTACGTATCTTTTATAAGTCAAGCTAAGATAATTCTTTAAATCGGTGAAAGAATAGGTGCTAAAAATAATATCAAAATCAACAAGTTACCGTATCATAGTGCAACTTCTCGGATAAAATAACAATTGGATAGATTATATTGTTACTTACCTATATCATATGGATAGGGGAAGCAACCTAAATTTCTTCTTTTTTTTTAACTACAACAGCCCCATCTTGCCATTGGTCATACTCCACCATTCCAACCTATCTAAAAATCCGCATATATAATTTTTTTATCATTGAAACTAAGGTTTTTTTCACACAATTCAAAGAGTATCAACATAAATACAGCAGTATCAACCAACTTCAATAATATGTACTGTTTTTAATAGTGACAAAACACTTTTACAAGTGCATAATATAAATATATGAAGATTTTTTTTAAAGCATGTCTGTAGTTCCTAGATTCATATTTATATCCATTGTACTCAGTTTCACCATATTTACCACCATTTCACGTTATACCACCACACATCACATTAAACAAGTGTAAATCACAATGTATAGTGTATTGTAATTATGTACATCAATCCATAACATTATCTGTCTCTCTATATTTTTCAATAGGTAAGAAGATTTATAATTTCCTATGTACATATATTTGTTTATGTTAATTCTGTGTGTGTTTCACGCAGATCAACCATGTGAAGGCACTGTGTCCTATGTTTGTGATATAAATGTCTCTGAAGTAATGTGAAATTATTATTGAAACTGTGTACACAAAAAGCACAACAGAACAGCCCAAATTCCGTATGGAACCCTCGAAGTGAATCCTTCAATAAACTGTCAAATGTCATAATTTTGTTATCACCTGGATAATGTGCTCCTTTCTGTTAGATATAACTTTTGAGAATCTCCAATATTTTAAAATAATGATCTATTAGCAGTTAAAATTTTTAATATTATTATTTTGTCAAAATATTATAAACCTTTATATTTTTTGTTATTCTCGTACAAGGACCATGTTCTATTTAATATAGTATTTGAAATGTAACATTGTTTTTTTTATTCAGTGTCTTCAAAAGATTTATGCAGCACCACGTTAAGTCAATTTCACTGGTAGCTGTTCATATGGCAGATATTTAAATTTCATCAGTAGCACGGTAAAATATTTGGCAATTTTATATTCCTCATCTACTTCACAAAAGTTTACATCTTGAAATTGCAAGGAAAGGGTTGTAATGTTGAAATTATAGGTCGCAACCTAACCTTTTTTCTGTGTCTTTTCTATTTCATTAAATAATTAATATCACAATGAAGCGTATAACTTTAATAAGTTCATTTTAACATAAAGAAGTATCCTCATAGGTAGTGGCAGCTACCAGTATTGAGTATTGAATTCCTGTGATAGGAATGTTATGCAGTAGACAGAAAAGGGGTCAAGGAAGCAAGAAAGGCTGGGAATATAATTGCGTAAAGAGAGGATCTATATTTAAATTAAAAAAAACTCATCAGTTAATTGCCTAGTAATGTAACATAATTATTATTTATTGGGATTCAGAGAATATACAATGTCAACAAAAAAAATATTCAATGGTTGGCGTTCCATTCCTCGCGTTCAGCCCTCTCGCGCTTGACCATCTGCACGAGGGGTTCGAGGTATCGGTTGGCCACGTCCTCCTCCACGGTGGTCCACTGCTCCTTGGGCAGGTAGATCTTCTGGATGGAGCACTGGACGGCGCGCACCATGCGAAAGTTACGCTCGTCTACCACCTTGGCAGGCAAGGGGCGGATTGCCTCTATGGTATCTTCGTCCTCGTATAAGAGGTCGTCGCGAAAGAGGCCTGAAATACATAGGAGATTTGTAATTACTGTTTCCAAGTATAAATCACTTTTTTTTATAGGAATAAAAATTCAAGGGCTGTATTTTAAAATGTTCCCCTAAATTTAAAAATTATGCGACACCCAAATGAGATTGGAACAATATCAATTTCTTTTATGCAGATTTTCAAAAATGTGTAACAGCATCCCAATTTGCTGAAAATTTCATATAATTTCATACAAATTAACACATAAAGTGTAGTTTAGAGTAGAGTTCAGCTAAAATAGTAGTGATTTTTTAGCCAAATTCAGTACGGGAGAAAAAAAATCCAATGCTAAGCTCTTTGATGCGAGTGAGAGTCAGCAGTCATTCACACACTTTCTGCTACAAGTGTGCGATCAACTTAACGTTTATATTTCGAGTTTGAACTGATGAAGAGCAACGGCGAGATGATAAAATTCTACATTTGTTTACTTTTGAACATTTCTAAAAAAAACTATAAACTTCAGACTTAGAGTAGACTATTTCAATAAGCATAACTTTGAAAAGCTAATATATCGGTTATCCGCTGTGAGTATCGGACTTGGCCCGTCCGACTGCTGGTCGAGCGTCCTACCCACCACCATTTGATTATATTTTTGAAATATCAACAGTTGATCAAAGACGAATTGCTAGTTTAGTCACTAATTACATATTGGATCTGGAGCTATCTTCGAGCTACAACTACTATGTAAGTGCCCTGGAAGGTTGCATACATCAGGATGACAATAATTTGATTGCACTAAAGAGTCTATCACTGAACAACGCCAAGGTCTAAGAGTATCCATTTTTCTAAGAAAAATAAAATCCGTATAATAAACCAAAAGTTTTGAATCAAAGAACGTTTTAAATTCGTGAGTGAGACAATTTTTGCTAAATGCACATAGTTATATGGCATGTGTATTGTATTTAGATATATTTTTGTTAATGTAGTTGATGTGTTGAGGTGAAGTCATCTGTCAAATCAAAAATAGTTTAGGTCAAGCCCTATTTTATCACAAATTCTAACAAATCGAGTAAAGTAATTAAACCGCATAAATACCATATTTGTTAAATCCAGAAGCGTTGTAAGCCCATCTCCTCAGCCCAGCTGAAACATAAATGGTAATATTATTATGTAACATTTTTCAAAAACAACCGAAACGTTAAATTATTCAAATTGAAAATATATTATTAAAAATAATTTTGCTCACTTATGGCAGTAACTTTAGCAGCAACGGAAGCCATTTCAATTTATAGAATTAATATATCGCAAATATCGTAAGCGAGATAATTTTACAATCAATGTCGACCATAGAAAAAAACTGACAAGCTGACAACCTTATGTTCAATGCTGCCATTTAACAAAATAAAATAAATCAAACAAAACGACCCACTGACATCAATTAATCACACATTAGGAACACAAAAATATTAAATGGAAAAAAATAGTTTGTGAAACACTGAATTAATCGCTCTGAAACAGACTATTTTTTTGTGTTCTCAAAAAAAAAGCGGATTTTTTAAAAAAAACAAGCTGATTTGCTGTTATTAAGGTTGGTGTCTTTATTTGACTATTTTTATTTTAATCCACCGAGGTTTCTCGACAAATTTTCATTCAATTTATGAAAATCAATTAATCGTACGAATTATTTTTAATAGCTATTAAAATGAATGATTTTGGATTTCTAAATTAATTGATACTTATGAAATTATTTGATTATATTTAGCAATAATGCAAAATACAAAAATTGAACTCAACAAACAAGCATCAGAAAAACTGAGAAAAATTATGTCAAAATTGATTTTTGATATTAGGTAAAGAATTGGGAAGGATTTCAAATTCTGACTTACTTCCGCTAAACGGATAATGGAATAAAATGATGCAAGCAGTACGCAGCTCAACTGACTTTTTTTTATATACTCAAATATATATATATAAATATATTTTCATATTTTACACGCAACATGAAAAATCTCAAATCTATACAAAAATATTACGAAAATTAATTATTTCCACATGAACCATTTAATTCCTTATTTATAATAAGGAATTAAGCAATGGCGGAGCCAGTCATCGCGAACATGGCTTAAATACGGTGGAAATGTCAATAAAGAAAAACATTATTACCCCACAATTGATTGTTAATTGTAAGAAATAGTGCTTCTATATAAGTGAGGATTTTGTCTTAGTGTTTTCTCAGTGAACATTCGTGTGCATCATGAACGGTCTAAGCCTGAGTGAACTTTGTTGTCTGTTTTGTTGTCCGCCATGCCCAGGTAGAATCGCTGCTAAGTTAGCTTTCCTCCCTCCAGAGCCTACCTATGCCTTCATCGCAGACGATACTGGTTCTACTAAATATACTCTTAACTTAACCGAAAGAGCAGAATGGCAATATTCAGACCGCGAAAAAGAAAACGTCGAGGGGTTTTTCTCCAGGACATCAAGGGGTAACAGAATCGCTTGTCTCTTTGTCAGATGCAGCGCGAATGCGAGATTTACAATCCTATTTTCTCATGGGAATGCTGTGGATTTAGGACAAATGAGCAGTTTTTACTTGGGATTAGGTACCAGAATAAACTGTAACATATTTAGCTACGATTACTCAGGATACGGTGTGAGTGGAGGTAAACCCTCTGAGAAGAATCTGTATGCAGACATTGATGCTGCCTGGCTGGCTCTGAGGACGCGCTATGGCATCAGCCCAGAGAACATCATCCTGTACGGCCAGAGCATTGGCACTGTGCCCACCGTGGACCTGGCCTCCCGCTACGAGGTGGGGGCCGTCATCCTGCACTCTCCGCTCATGTCTGGAATGCGGGTGGCCTTTCCTAACACCAAGAGGACTTGGTTCTTCGATGCATTTCCTAGGTAATCTATTCATGATATATCTTGACCTAGTCATTTATGACCCCAATTTGCATACTAATCTTTGTCATTTGGAATATTATTTATCATGCTGAGGTGAAATATCACAAAACTGCGCTATATAAGTTTACTGTTATTATTATGCATTTTTCAGCTAAATCATCTTTCTATTATTCCATTATGTTTCTGGGGCTTAAAAATTGTCATTTTTCAAGTTTTAATCGTTGCTCTTTATGTCAATAAACATTGTCACTTTTCAAGTTTTAATCGTTGCTCTTTGTGTCAATAAGAATATTTCCTATTGATATCTCCCAGATAGGCTTTTTTGAATTTAATCAGGACTATTTCCATAATAACAGAAGAGTATGTATGAGACGATGTATGAATGTAAATGAAGCAAGAAGTGTGTGCCAAGACAGAGTTGTATGGCGGTCCGTCCTCTCTGCCTACCCCTGCGGAGAAACGGCGTGATGGTTAGTTAGTTAGTTAGTCTATTTCCGACACATATAAAACATTATTTATTCCAATCAGCTCTATACGCTATGGAATTTGCAAAGCATTCATAATTTTTTTTAAATCTTCATTTATATTATTGTCATGTAGGTAGGTAATTATTATTTAGGTATTTGTGTTATATTATGTGAATTAGTTATTTTTCTGAGTGGATTCAATTATTATTATTCTTGGATATATTTTTCATCTGACCTTTTACCTAATTGCTTTTTATTGATTTAAATAAAGTGTTTAAAAACTTGAGAACTTATCACTTTATTTCTTATACCAGCCTGTAGAGCGCTGACTTATGAAATATATCACAAATTTAATTGATACTCTTCATTATTTTACATAAAGCAGATATACAACAAAACTTTTTTTTTGTATACATAAAATTATAATTTCAATGTTTTGTTTATCGATTGCGAAATAATGTTAAGTTATCAAAACTTAATTTTCAGCTGATGCCTTTTATTTTTTTACCTATAGCAATAAATGCTTTCTTCCCATATTTCAAGAATCCAATTAGGTTTATTTGACACACATTGTTATTTTAAGCCTGAAACAAATTTGTTGCATGTTTCCAAATGAGAGCTTAGAGTCATTTCATTTTACGAAATCTGCACTGAAAGTTAACTGATCATTGACTGGTCTAATTCCAGTATTTTGGTTGGATGCTTTCCAGTTCCTTTGGGTGTTGGATATCATCATGAATCATTAGTTTCAATCAAGTTTTATTTACATTTCATATGGCACAGTCATTGAAATTAGAATTTTTACTTTCAAATATTCACATATTTCAGAGCACCTTCGGAACCTTCACTGGCTCACTGTTTAAATCCATTAACGAAATGGCCCCACTGTACATCACCAAAATATGCATTTTAGAAAATACTCATCTAAAGCAGTTGACTCTTAGATCAGCAACAATATCGGCTATCGGAAGGCTGATAGAACCCAAACGCAATCCAAATACTAAGTTTAGAGATTGCGCTTTCAGAGTATCGGGGCCGAAGGCTTGGAATAAACTCCCTCTAGAATTAAGATGTATAACGAGCCCAATAGAATTTCAGTCCAAACTAAAAACTTACCTTTTCAGACTCTCATATCCTTAAATTCAATATAGATACCAGTCTTGTGCTGCCTGCTTCTTTAATTATACTTTTCTTTACTCACTTTCCTTGGATAAATAACCTTTTGAAAAATCATAATATATATTACCGAACAACGTTTATTCACACTAAGCTGACCAGGTGAAATTTAAAGTGCGAGTACTCCGACCATGGGTACTGTCAGTAGAAGATTTTCATCATAATCTGTTTCTTCTTACTGAACGACAAATCACCTTTAGATGTACAAATGTTAACCAAATCCTGTACTGTACCACAAATTCAGAGAGCTCATTATCAAATTTTCTCTCTTGCCCTAAAATCGAACAGTAAAAAATTTAAATAAATATCAGCTATAATTTTGCCAAAGTAAATAATGTGATTGTGTTTATCTGATGTGACCTGCCAGGTAAGTATGTTTCTGTACATAATTTAAATAATAATTAATATAAACTAAGAATTAAGATTTGTACAGCGCCCTTGAGGTGATTTTTTACAAAAATGGCGCTATACAAATTATCCAAATATTATTATATTTATTAATTACAAAGTATGCAGTTTAAAATTATATGCCAAAAACGAGCAAGAAACATAGTGTTTTTACATTGTTTTTCATTTTTCATTGTTGCGTGACTTACTTCTAGCATAGCATATTATTCTGTTTTACCCTGTTTATCATCATTTCTGGATATAATCACTAGATTATGTTCTGAAAAAATGATGATACGCAATTCCTAATGACGTTTTTAAGTTGAATCTTATCTTGAACAAATTTCATTACATGTTTTTATCTCGCTATGCCAGTTCATGATTCATTCAACTATGTAGATGTAGGTTTCCAAAAAAAACAATATTTCATTAAGTTTTCTGTGTTTTCTAGTCGTCAATTAATTATTTATGATACTAATTATTTTGATTAGCAAAAAAATATGGCCTAATAATTTTGTGGTCTCTAGTAAAAAAATAATTACATATAAAAATAATTACTTTTGCAAAAATGTAATATGTGTTGAACGATTCTTTATTCTAATGACAGACAAATTTATTTCTTCCCTCCGTAACTTCTTGATAGACCGCCCCTGTTCTCTGTCAATTTATCTTGTAATGTGTTTGCATCTCTGATAGTGATTTATAAGCCATACTAAGTGCTGGATAAAGTAAAATGATTTTGTTTATCAGTAAACCTGGCTATTTATTGCGCAGGTAAAAACCTGTAGTTTTAATATAATATTAATAATTAATTCTAGCTCCCATTTTATAAATCATTGATTTTCAATACATATGTAGTTTTCCATAACTTCACATTTTCTCAAATTAAAAGTAGTTAAATTAAAGAAAAAAAACATATATTGAATTTCCAATATAAAATCCCATACTGACAATTCAAACGAAACAATGTGGAGTTCAATGACGTCACGCCCCGGCCTGCTAAATTTCAAGCGTTTTGACGGGCTTTCAAAAATTCTAACTATGAAAATGAACTTTTACAAAAAATTTAAAAATACTAGTATTTAAGTTAAAAAGAGAATATCATTAAAAAATGGAATGGAATTCCTTATTGTGTGTAAATATTTTAATGAAACGATAAAACATTGTTTCACATTCTTTAATTTATATTTTATAATAGAAAATAAAATATTTTTTATAAACAAAAACAATTATTGCATCCACTCCCTAAGCACGAGAACTTTCTCAATTAGGGAGGTAATTATCATTATCTAGAAAAATTGCACTGTAGACGAACAATGGCAACTATTTCCTTCACTCCTCCCGTACACGCACCGGCCGGCGGCCAGCAGGATCACTCTTCGACTTGCTGCGGTACGGTACATACGTGCCGATACGTACATTGATCTGTAACATTTATGATTTTTTTTAATAAAAACTTACATTTTCTTACAGGAAACTTGTGGAAAATATTTGGAATTGCCTAAGATCATATTTAAAGTTAAAATTATGTATAAAAATCGCATGAAAAGCGCTTAAATCACCACCGCTGCATGTGTTTTATTTTGACCCTCCTCATTTATCACATGTCGACTGACTTCAGTATTATTTATTTGTCTTTGTGTTAACAAATTGGTTTAAATTTATACATAACTTGCACATCTGTTTTTACACCCCTAGCTTCTAGTAAATCTTTTTTTTTTTATCTGTTGATGTTCACATGCACTGTTATACCTTAACAATGTACCTTAACAATATATCTTAACAATGTATATCTAAAATCTTAAATATATCTATCTACGTGCCATGTTTCTACTAATATTAACATTAAAAACTGATGTAAGTAAGATATTTGTGGTAACTATGTTTGGTCCGCAACTCTTACTTATATACAGATTTTAACTGAATTTTAACAAGCCTTGAAAAATAAATTTCAAATTTCTATTGTTCATAAATCATAAACTTCTTTTCTATAACCTAAAATAAGTCATTTTTTCAAGCTTCCGTGAACTGTTTACTTTTGGTTATCTCCTCGCCATTCTTTTATATGATATCCTAACTACTTACTCGGAAGCATATTATGATTATTGCTGTACATAAATTGTCTCTTGTTTTTCGCTGTTCTTTTATTTTGCTCTTTTGTTTATTTGTTCTGTTATAATTGTTTTGTAGGTTACTTTCCATCTCCTAGGTGCATAACCTTTGATAGGTACTTTCTGCTTCATGAATATTTTACAGTTTTAATTTACATACATGTTATTTATTATTATATCAAGTTATTTAGTATAAAGCGTACTTTAGGTGAACTATCATAAAACTACGCCATATAAATTCACTGTTATCATTATTTATGATGCTAATAAATAAAGCCCCTTCACTTGTTTTTATCCATTTTCTATAATGTCAATAGATATGTAATAGATATTTTTTATAATTCAATTGAACTGAATTTAATATTATTATTTAGTTTTGCTATTTTTTAGTTTTTATTTTTAGTGACAGCTGTTTCCGCTTTTAAGGCCATTATCAAACTGTGATTAGCTAACTAAATAATAATATTAAATTTAATTCAATTGAATTAAAAAATATATATAAAATAGAGTTCTACAAATTAAACACAAAAACTATAAATACAGTCAATAGTTTCATCTATAAAAAAATAATCCTCCACTTGATTAACTGTGGAATATTATTTATGAAAATAAAGCATTATTCTGTTGTTTCACTGTCTCACACAACTTGTCGACCTCAATAGCATTCATAGTAGTCCACGCATTTGACTTTTGTGTCGACAGAATGCAGGTTCTTTTCTTTCACGGTGCAAATATATATTAGGTTGGGGAAAAAGTAATTTCGTATTTTTCGCTTTATTTCAATGCTTTATGAAAAGTGTTACAATCATCCGATTAGGGTTAAATATCCTCCGTTCTGTTCGATAACTTGTTGTCAACGAGAATCCATTCATAATGCCCCTCTCGTAGAAGCCCTTGTCCCTATTGGCAAAAAGCTCGGACAACAATTTTTCACAGGCCTCTATTGAGGCCAAATTTGTACCCCCAAGCGCATTGGCCATAGACAGAAACAGGTAGTAGTCACTTGGTGCCAGGTCCGGACTATAGGGTGGATGCATAAGAACTTCCCGTCCGAGCTCCCGGAGCTTCTGGCGCGTCATCAAAGATGTGTGCGGCCTGGCATTGTCCTGATGAAACACGATTCCTTTCCTATTCACCAATGCTGGCCGCTTCTGTTTGATCGCCAGCTTCAAACGGTCGAGTTGTTCACAGTAGAGGGCAGAATTGAGCATTTCCCACCAAACACACAGCAACACCTTTCTGGCCATCAGTCCTGGCTTGGCCACGGTCTGAGCCGCTACGTTGGCTTTTGACCACGATCTCTGTCGCTTGACATTGTTGTAAGTGACCCACTTTTCATCACCAGTCACCATCCGCTTCAGAAATGGGTCGATTTTATTGCGATTCAGCAGCGATTCGCAGATTGAAATTCTGTCCATGAGGTTTTTTGCATCAGCTCGTGTGGCACCCAAACATCGAGCTTTTTTTAATCTAACCTTCCGCAAATGGTTCAAAACGATTTTATGATCGATATTCAGCTCCTAGGCGATAATACAACTGCTAACATGACGGTCTATCTCGATATTTTACATGATTTTATCGACATTTTCGTTGACAGGCCTGCCAGAGTATGGTGCATCATTCACCTCCACTACACCAGAACGAAATCGCTCGAACAACTGTTGTGGAGCACGAACCGAAAGAGTATTGGCCCCGATGTATCATCACAATTTTTTTTGTTCGCTTTCGACGCGTTTTTCCCTTTCAGGTAGTAAAAATGTAAAATATGGCGAATTTCTTCCTTTGAGACCTCCATACTCGACGCACGATAGTTCACGACTGAACCGACCAAGAGCAATACTGTCATAAAAGCGTATACACTCGCACTTTTACAACGCCTTATCGTATGATCCAATGTGACCAATAATAAACGAGATATACTTAGTTGAAAAAAAGGGCGCGAAATACGAAATTACTTTTTCCCCAACCTAATATATATATATTTAGTATAAAGCGTAGTGCAAATATATATATATATATATATATATATATACATATATATATTTGCACTGTGAAGTAACCGAACCTGCATTCTCTCGACACAAAAGTATATATATATGGATTTCTCATTCAATATATAGGCACTGGGTCGGAAAATTGTAATGTTGATTGTGAAATTTGATAGACCTCACAAAAAAACTATGCGCTCTTGTACATGTTATTAATGAAGAAGTCATATTAATTAAGGCTTATTATTGATTCCAGTATTGATAAGGTGCCCAAGGTGACCTCGCCTGTGCTGGTGATCCACGGCACTGAGGACGAGGTGATTGACTTCTCGCACGGGCTGGCCATCTACGAGCGCTGCCCCCGGGCGGTGGAGCCGCTCTGGGTGGAGGGTGCCGGCCACAACGATGTGGAGCTCTACAACCAGTATCTGGAGCGCCTGAAGCAGTTTGTGTCTGTGGAATTACTCAACTGACAACGACTGCAGGCCCCTGTAGGCCAGAATAAAACAGGTAATTACTCAAAATTGTTCAGCTGGGATGTTTAAGACCTCGACGATCTCGCGCACATGCACTCGACGATCTTCCAACAGGATTCTATGGATTGTTTCAATGATTTTCTCAATGGTGGTCTCAATGGGGCGACAGGAGTGCTGTTCATCGTTTATGCTCATGGCCGTGTTTCAAACTCGTTTTACCCGTCGCAGAACAGACATCGTCTTGTAAGACAGGTAAAGTATATGTATTTGTAACTATCTATTTAATGCCAATAAACTTCCGGGTTACCGTCAATGAAAACGAAAAAAAAAATCCAGCAAACAGTCTTCAATGCTGGTGCAGAGTCCCAATGAACTTCTTCCAACTCGGCATCGATCTATACTGCTATTAACTTCTTCAAGTAAAAATGTTTTTTGACGACACATTGGTCGTTTTTTTTCCATGGTTACGCAAAAGCAAAAGTAGTGCAGCTCTGACGGCTGTCAAATGTTAACTACGCACCGTACCTGACTAATTGTTTGATGTATCATACTTGCCAACGGTAAAAAAAAATTGTGGCACTAATCCATAATATACCAAATTTTTCAAAAATACCTCGTATTTTGATTAAATAATACAAGATTTGAATGGGCTTTAAATGATAATGACTTTTTTTCTTCAATGATATTGCTCAAGGCGTAAAGGTTCCTTTTAAACAATGACAAAGTGTATAAAATAACTACCACTTCTCAGTAACATTTTAATGTAATATTCCTAGAATGGGTAAGGTTTATCCTAAAATTCAATGCCATTAGGTAGTAAAATATCAAGACTCTCTAACTTGACAAAATCTTTTTTCAATGTTCAACTTTTGTACTTAAAGGTGAGGACCCCAATCCAGCATCCACCATCAGTTCTGAAACCACCAGCTCAGTCACTGAAAAGCTCCTATAGCTAGCAGGGGCCGGGTCCAACCACTTGGCCGGCCCCAAACACAACTCTAATGTAGAGCATCAACGCCCCCCACCATACCACACCAGTCTGTCCAGCACCCCTCCTCGCTACCACTCCAACCTCACCGGCAGTAGCTCAGCCGCAGAAGCCAAAATGGAGAGATTTATCAAAATGGCCATAATGCAAGAAACCGAAGATGAAAAGTTTAATGTGAGCATCAATATTATAGGCACGGAATCTCCTGAACCTGCTGTGATGAAGATTCGCCGGCCTATACACTCCCGCAGCAACAGCGATGTGACTCCATGCTGCGTGTGCCCACCCTCTCCTCTCCCTCCAGCCCCGCCCCCCCCCACCGCCCGTCCACATCCCCGCTCACGTTCCCTAGGCGCACGCCCCTCTCACAAGCAGGCGGTCAAGCACCAGCAGGCACTCTCCCTTCAGAAGACTTCACCCTCGCACTTAGCTGTGGACTTCTCACCTCATCTTGAATTAAGTACTCTAAGTTCTATTCTGGCAAAGTGTGAAAAAACTACTTCACCTGTGTGTAGTCCTCGTAAGATACGCAGTGAGCAAACCTCGCCATGTGTGTCTGTTATTTCCATTCCTGAAGCTAATCCCGGCCGTATAGATAAGAGCAGCAGTCAGCTGGTGTATGTTCCTTCGGATCCCTGGACTAAACAGTCTGATGTTGATGTGAAAACTATGAAGAAGCTGGCCAGGACCAACTTATCTTTGGAATGCTCACCTGCCGATAATGGCCCTTGGATCCTTAATTCTTCGTCCAAAGGATATTCTCAATCTCAGCGACAGCTTTATAGAAAAGCTAAATCCTTTTCCAAACAAAAAAGTACCGGAGACAATAGAAAAGTAGAGAATATCTCTGCTCTGCAGGTTTCTAATCTTGCAGTACGAAGAAATTCTAAATTAGAACGGCTCTCCCCTGTTTCATGCAATACCTGCTGGTCCACCGATATGTGCAAGTGCTCTAAAGTTGATGACAATATGAGTCTTAATATACCTCTCTCTCCGGCATTCCTCGACCGGTCTCCAGACTTGCTGCTGGCAGCACGTTCCAGTTCCGTACGCCTGACTGCCGAGAAACAAATAGTGATTAAGAAATCGCCAGTCGTACTAAAGAAAAATGCTAGATCTCTTTCAGTCAGCGGTGTAAAGTGCCTGCATGATCTTGCATCTTCTCAAATAAATGGTAAAGTGGATATGGTGTGCACTTGCAATGCCCTGAAGCAGGGCTGGATTTCCCCTCGCCCGTCACCCCGCAAGTCTTTACCCCGATCAGAATACCTGTCGCTGTCTAAGGATTGTGAAGCAGATTTATCCAAGGTTCCAAGTAGAAAAAATAGTTTCTCCAAGGTGACTTGTACCAATAATTCACCCCCCGCTGCATCAGACACTAGCAATAGTCCTCCGCAGAAGATTACAAATTGTGATGTTTCAGACGTAACGCCCCAAGCCGAAGGAAAGGAACCCGGCGTCACTAAACCTGTAGAGGGGTGTGATCCCCTTCTTGAAACTACTTGTTGAAACTTTCAGTACTTTTCTATGTCACTCCTCTAGGTCGGCACCGAGGACATTAAATATAACAGTTTTCACTTTGTAGTTTAAGCGTATTTAGGAAACATTATTGTAAACATCAAATCAGTATCTGTTAAGGAAACCATATAATCATTCAATGGGGAATTGTTGCTAGATATGTATTGTGGCTCACACGGAACTCTAGTTATGTGGTATGTAATTGTACAACATGCGGTGGTAAGGTAAGAAATAGGTAGTAAAACCTCCCCGACACTCACAGCAGAAATTGGTAGGGTCCCACAATTCTTATTATGTTGGGGATGTGAAGACAATTATTATGTTTTAGTGAAATATTCACTTGACATTCGCTTTCTCCACAACTTTCATCACGTTATTGTCATATTAACTTTAACGGAGTCAGCGTCCATCTTAAATAAAATATTGTGATTATTGAAAAATGTTATCAAAAGACTGCGTATGGTTTCAAATTAAAATGTATGTGTTCAATGGCGATGCATACATCTCAATGTTTGGTTCATCTCGAACTAGGAGTTTACATACCTTATATATCGTAAATTCTTTTGCCTAGGATTAGACTAAATTTAATGGAATTATCAATTTGTTTATATAGTTATCAACTACTTAGTATACATTTCAATTATTATGCATTTGTTGACCTCTTTATTGAAATTGAATGTCTTCCCGTAAACCTGTTGTATTTTTTATCTTGGAAAGTAGGAAGAAGTGAAATGTATAAATTGAATAAACTGGGAATAGTTTCTATAACGAAATTTCTAAAGGTTGACCGTGGGTTACTAACACTCACATAAAGTTCCATCTCGTACTTATGGTATGTTGTGTGTTGTTATTTGCCTCGTCTGGTTGAATTGTTAAATATTTACTTGTATATTTTTTTTATTATTTACATCACTTTTTTAATTTAGACCAAATGAGTCAACATGCTCCTAATTATTTAATTAAAAAGTAGTAAAAGACAATTCTTTTACATTAACATGTTTTCCCATTTACTAAACATGTTTTTTTCAGTATTTGTGCAATGAGCTGAAAGTATTTTTTAATACTGATGCTAGTAATTTTTATTACAAATTCTTACTTTTTATATTATTAAAGAAAAATCTTGTCAACTTGGAAGCAATCAATATCAGAAAGTTCTTTAAATGTTACATGTAAAATATTATCATCAACCTCATGTAATATTAGTTACAACTTATTATAATATTAAATAAATAAATAAAATATCTTTAATTGTTCATTTCAATCCATGTGTAAATAATTTCTTTACTCTAAATTAAGTGTCGTTTTACAGAATGAAGCTAGACAACGAAATGAGCAAAATATGATTAATCAGCCATAAATAAGCTGCAGAATCCACGCAGAATGTACTGAGGTATACTTTCATAATAAAAGCATATATTTTGAGGTTTTGATAATCCTCAATGCTTACACATCTGGTCTTTTAATTCATTGCTAAGTATCTAAAGTTGCTCATAAAGTATTAAATAGTTTTCAAACTAATACACCGGTAATACGTATTCTGAATAATTATAATCAATGACATTACAAACTTTGTAATGTCATAAGTATGGGGGAAAACACAGTGAAAAGGTTAAAAGTTGAATCTCTTTAAAATACAATTGGATTCTAAGTGAAATCAAACAGCTGATCAAAAAATTCTGAGACTTACAAAAATAATACATTTTCAGAAATATATGTTTTGCAGAAAACAATAAACTCAATCGAAAAATATAAAGAACTTGTGTATATATATCTCTTTCAACTTTCCCACACAGGATATGTGACTATTCATTAAAAATGAGTGTTTATAGGTACTCTTTTCCCCATATATAGGTGGTCCTCGACTTTCGTACATAAGTAGAGCAATTAAAAAAACAGGAAAAAATATGTTTTAACCAGTTTTAACCGATTGTCAGAGACATACCCAACATTGCTTAATCTATTTTTCCACTATCTTGCGGATTATATTCATAAAATGTGTTTTGTAAAAAAAATACTGAGTATATAAATATCCATAAATCTTTTTTCTGAATGCAAGTATTTAGGATCTCGAAAGTCAAGCATAAAGACTCAAAAAACCAACTTACTCCGCAAATAACAATAGTCATTTTCATGGTATAAATATTTGTGATTTCCAGCTTTCAGGCTTGCAGATAATAATTATTGCATTTGGAACATGAAAATGGTTTTTCGCTAGAGAGCATCACCATGTTAGTAAAGTTCACAAGCTTGAAATCCATGCAAATAAATAATTGCATTCGAAATTCATTTTATTCTTCTTCAGAGTGCGTCATGTAAGTCCATAAAAAATAATATTTCTGAAAATGAATTTGCATTCAGAACATGAGAATGATTTTCTCCGGGCGCATCAGCATTTGAGTTTGGTGACTTGATTTTAAGAAAACGATTATTTCCAATCGGAACTCTAGAATGGTTTCTGTTTCGGTTTCTCAGCTGTTGAAAGATTTATTCCTATTCCTTCCGCACATGTATATGAACAAATGCAATAGGAGTAGCAGAGTATATTTTTGAATATGTGTTTGTACAATTTTGATAAAAATCTTACTTTAAATAAAAATTTATGAAAATCCATGACCATCGGTCGGTAGCTAAGTGGACAAACGCGCCGCATTCACACCCGGGCGTTGTGCGTTCAATTCTTCTGCTGGCTAAGTCCTCCATCATTGCACAAGCAACATCTTCCGCTTCTTATGATGGCAGTAGGAGTTTTACAAATATTGTCAGGTTATTCGTAACCCGAGAATGTTTGTCTTTCTTTTAAAAAAAATATACACATTTGAAAGAATTAATCTACTAATATTCAGTAGGTATTAACTTTTTAAGAAATTTATTTACGACACATAAATGCCATATACATAGAGTTACAGAATATAAATACACAGTATAATGAAGATATAAAAAATATCTGTTTGAATGTTCAATTGGCTGTATAAGCAAATATAAATAAAGACGTACCTGTATAAGGTATTGATTATTCCCATAATATGAATATAATCCAACTGGAAAGGAAGTCAGATGATGTTAAATCTATAATTTCGGTGTTCCTCCTCATCTGAAGATTTTAAAACTTATTTTTGGCTTGAATTTAATATTTCAATCAGTTTTGATCGATGAAACTTATTTGAATACATGGCGTCAACACAAAAATCGTAACGGTGCTGCCAGCTTAAAAAATTAATAAAATTTTATTGACTATACATTGCTTTTACATTCGCAGAACATTAAATTTTCTGAGAGTTCATACTTTCATGAGAAAGACCTAACCTTTATACACAAAACAAAGCCTATCGATACTTATAATATTGTAAAATGTGCAGTTCCTAACTAACATTAATATTTTTGTAATATTGCGCCGATTTTCAGAATTCGGTGGGAGTGGCTTTGTTGATGTCATCGGTCACGTGACCAAAGTCGCGCCTGCGCTGTTTAACGGCGTTGCGAGTAACAGTTTTTGTGGTTTGACGGCGTGGGTACGTTGTTTCGGTGCGCTGTGAAAATTGTTTTGGTCAAGTGTTCCTTGGTTTTGTGAAGTGAAAATGGCGTCCAAAAGTAAGAAAACGAGTGTGACATCTTCGAGTAGTATCAATGTCTCTTCTATTCAAACACCGCAGTCAAGTAGCACTCCTAGAGCCGGCAGTCGTCCCGCTAGCTCAGCCGGCCGGTCTAGCAGTCCAATGAGTCCCACTCGTCAAAGTCGTCTTCAAGAGAAGGAGTCTTTGCAAAATCTCAATGATAGGCTCGCTGCCTATATTGACCGGGTTCGACACCTGGAAGGTGAGAATGGTCGTCTCACGCGAGAAGTCCAAACATCCCATGAAACGGTCACCCGCGAAGTTTCAAACATCAAGGGTATGTACGAGCATGAGCTCGCAGATGCTCGTAAACTTTTAGATGAAACAGCTCGTGAGAAAGCGAAGCTCGAAATTGATGTAAAGCGTCTCTGCGAAGAAAATGAAGAACTCCGCAAACGGTGAGTTTATCATTTATTTGTGAAAAATACATCTTGTATCACATAATACATCATCTTTCATACCTCAAAAAAAATCTAAATCATGTGTCAAGTTTTATTTTGATAATTTTTTTGGAAGAATGGTTAAAATAGGTAACCCATTGCCGTAAGGTCAGAATTTTGTAACAATTATGTGAAAAATTCTTGCATCGCGTCAGACGCTGGGAAATGACAATATCAATGTTATCTTTCGGCATTCTAGATATTTGGTGAGAATTTTGGCTTGGCTATTTACAGTCAACTGTGGCAAACTAACGACTATCAGCATTACCCGGTATGATGTGATGATGTATTTTATTTGAAGGCAGGTAATAATAACAAGAACCTAATCCGTGCATCATCTACCCCGGTGCCAATAATAATGTAATTATTATAATTTATTGGTCTCCTGTCTTCTAATTGTTATGAAAAATAATTTCTTCTACCTAGATTTAGGCATTTATTTAAGTAATATTACCAATTTATTAGACTTCAGCCCTATGTAAGTTTTGGGCATCATGTCGGTCTTATATTACAACATAATTTCCTTTGCGAGTACGTACGTACATACAAACGGGTGTGAATTTTTTGAAATTAAAACCGATAGATGTGTATTTCAATATATTTTTGAGGTTAAAAACCATCAATAAATAGTAATGTTGACTTCATTAGTTGCCACATTTTTTTAACCACGAGATGAATCGACATCTACTGAATTATAAATTATACGGTAGGGTACCTCCAAAATATATTTTTTAAACTAACTGAATGCATGGTAATATGGCCAAGAAAATAAAAACTTAAGGAATGTCTCACACTTGCTCTCGACGCTAACTAAAGATTGTAAAAGCGACTTTACCCGGCGTCATTTTGTCTCTCGATGATGTCACATGCCCGAAATAATAATCCTGACGTAATGAAGCAAAGAGCCAAGGCTTCTATCCGGACCAGAGGAGGCTTCTGTACGTGCCCATCGCTACGCAGCTATAATAATTAATTCTATTTAAAATCTGTTTAATAGGTTTAGTTTATGATTCACTGAATTCGCTATTAAATTATTGAATATACCAATGGCATAACAACTGTGAATCAAATGCCATTTTCCCGAGGTGGAAATAATTTCTTTAAATTCCTACAATGTATTTATTTTAATTTCCATGAGCAGATGGACAGAGCGACATTATTATATTCGCTCCTTGTGTAATAATTATATTTTAGATTTAGTCAACATGCTTCAACGTACTTTATATGGTCCTACATTACTTTAATTAAATTACAATCATATTAAAAAAAAAAAAAACTGAAGTATATGCTGAAAGTGCATTAACTTGAAATAATGTTCGTTTGTCAGGGTTCAATTTGCATTTAATGTAAACACTAGTGTCCCCCCCCCCCTTTAAAGCAACGCCCGTAAACTCTCGAATACGCATAGGGGAGATAAGTAATAATATGACTATGTAAACCTCATTCTCTGCTGTAAATAATTTGTACCCCTTATATTATTAACCCAGCCTTACAAAATTATGATGATATTGACAATGAACCAGACTTTAGCGGACTGCACAATTCTAACAGTTTAAATATTTTTTTATTTATAAGTACAATCCTTCCGGTTAATAATGGAAAATAATTTCATTCAAATGGCTGCCTCGGCTGGCCATGCAGTAGCCTACACGATCGGTCCAATTTTTAAGCACATTATCGATTGTGTGCAGCTGTATTTCACCAATGGCTTCACGAATATTGTCCTTTAAAGCGTCAATTGTCTCTGGCTTGTCGGCGTAACATTTATCTTTGAGGGCACCCCACAAATAATAGTCCAACGGTGTCAAATCGCAGCTCCGAGGTGGCCAAACGACATCAGCTCTGCGGCTGATAATGCGATCTTCAAAAACAGGGCGCAAAACATCGAGTGTAGCTTCGGCTGTGTGGCACGTAGCGCCGTCCTGTTGAAACCAAATGTTGCCAATATCCTCCTCTTCAATTTTTGACTGTAACGGCCACTCCTTGCTCATTTTCAAAGAAAAATGGCCCAATTATGCCTCTGGACCAAAATCCGCACCAAACAGTGACTCGTTTTGGGTGTACCGGCTTTTCAATGTATGCGTGCGGGTTTTCTGTGCCCCAAATACGACAATTTTGCTTGTTTACATACCCGCCAAGATCAAAATGAGCTTCATCCGAAAAGATGATTTTTTTTTGGCAAAATCGGCATCTTCTGTAAGTCGATCGCAGGCCCACTCAGCGAAGCGAAAACGCATTGGATGGTCAGTTGGCTTCAACTCCTGAACCAATTGGACTTTGTATGGCGTCATACCAAGGTCTTTATGCAAAATTCGTCTCAATGATGTCTCCGAAATGTTCAATTGTTGAGAACGACGGTGAATTGATGTTGATGGCGCTTCACGCACACTTTCTGCCACAGCATCGATATTCTCGGGTGTACGCACTGTTTTTGGCTTTTCACGCTTTGGTTTATCGATGAGGATGCCAGTTTCTTTCACTTTTTTCACAAGATAACGAACATACGGAGCTGACGGTGCTTCTCTTCTTCCAAAAACCGTACGCAATTTTCGCACACATTCTGCAACATTACCATGATTTTCAAAGTAATGTCGCAATATTTCCCAGCGTTGTTCAAGCGTATACACAACCATATTCGCTCAGCGGAAGGATAAAACTAATTATCTGTCAAATCAGACATGAGCTAAGTGTTACCATTCACGAAATAAGCACTAGTTGAAAAAAAAAAAGTTATTTGGCGGACCCTATATAAGTTTCTGTCGCAGTTCGGTAATTGGTTAATTTGAGGTTAGGTAGATAAAATTCTGTCTGCTGACCGATTTGATCCCGAAAACTGGATCACGGATTTGATTAGTACTAACACTCTTAGAAATATCATAAATTATTCTAGCAATTAACCCAAATGTTGTTGTTGCCAGTCAAATTGTTGTTTTGCGAAGCATTACGGAAAATGATTGTCTAATCCCTGGTTTATTAGATTGAATCTGAAGACCTTGACAAAGTGTGAAATAAACCGAGTTTATAACATTCGCGTGTCTTGCAGCAGTAAATGTTTAAGGTTCGTTATTGGGAAACCATACCGGCGAAGAAATGCGTCATCGCCAACTTGGGACTGGTGTAGGTTTCCTCGGTTATTGATCGACGTATTTTTTATGAATGCTTACGCGAATTAAAACCGTGTTGTGGAAACAATGGACTCGCCACAAATTCAAATCAACGTTAGTGCAAAGGTTTTTATACCATATGTAAATATAAAAGAATTCGAGTGATGGGCTTTATGCAAGCATAGTGTATTAGAAACCACCTGTTTCAATATTATGATTAAAAATATATATTATCATCTTACACACTTGCAGTCATTTATCTTGCGGTGCATGCCGTTATCACTGTTAATAATAATAATTAATCATTATTCATCTTGTATCTTGTTTCATGCTCAACCGAGTTTGCTCATGTCGTTAACTTCCCCGTATAGTGGATGAGACAAGAAGAATTCAACAATGTAATACATAGGTACTCACTTAACTACAGCGCTCAAAGCCCCAACTATTTTTTATTAGGTTTTAATAGTTTAATTTCTTATCAATGTTAACGCTGGTTTAGATTATTCTCGCGTACTCTAGTATCAATCAACCTCCGAACTCTTGATCATCACATCAAGAAGGAACTATTATGGTTGATCGGATACTTACATACGCCTGTAGTTATAATATCAAATAGACTGGTAAAACCATTCATTTTAATCGCTAGTGATATATATATATATTTGTATTTAATTATCCCGCGGCCTTGTCCACTATTCGTAAATGGCAATGTCGTGATGTCACCGTTATAATTAAACGTGTATTTTAAATCAATACCATGACATTTATAAACTGTTATTTCATGTAGCATAGTTATATTTTCTACAGATTTCATATTTTATATAAACGTTTACTGAATAAATTTAGATGTTACGTTACTTGCGAATATCATGTTCGTGTTTAGTAAGAATTTGGCCCACTTTTTCACCTTGAAGGTTGTAAAACACTATCACGAAATACATATCCCCTAGATGTATTTTCACGTGGATATTGTGTCAAACAACAGCAGTGGAATATTCATTCCCTTATATGGAGCGAACGGCATATCGCTCAAGACTTATTGATCATGAACGTTCTCAGTAGCAACCAATTGTTATTGATGTAACTTTAAAAGTTTTGCAAGGATATGATTAATTGCCTGCGGATTTCTGCGCGAAATTCTTTTGCTTATAATTTATTATTTTCTAGCACAGAAAAGAATGCCCTGGTTATAAAAGATTAGGAAAATATTTAACTCGGTGAAAAAATATCTGAATGTTTCGGATTAAAGTTAGAAATAATGATTTCACAAGTTTGTGAACCCCATTAGATCCGCGAATGAAGGAATAAACCAGCCCTAGCAATGCAGCCCGGGCCGGCAGCCGCAGCCGGTATTATCAACCAATCCGGCGATAGCCCTGGAACACCCGGTATGGATAATAGGCCATAAATATCCTCAAATGGCGTATCTGAATTATGTTCAGGTGAGCCGAACACCGCACACTGCACAGAACCTTGCGTTAGAATTCTCATGAAAATGTATAGGTTGGCCTTCTCGGAGCGATTTCTCCATGAGACTACGGAGTGATGCAAGGCCAACTTCACCTCTTTTTATTTACCTCTGCCATAGTGCCATAGCCTTCTCAAACTGCAATATATAATATTACATACTGAACTCAACCACGTATTTAACTAAATCAATACGTATTTACCACGAATGAGAAGGTAGAAATATATTTTTAAATTAGCATGACTATTATGCTGTACTATTTATTACTCTCAAAATTTGACTTTCTATTAAAAAAAATAGTTGCGGAAAATAGTGCTTCCAACAATAAACAATTGACCCAAATACATACAAATCACCTTATTACCTGACCAGTTTCAAACATACCGCATGGAGTTGCAAGCATTTGAAACAAAATTAAATGTTTGAAAATCAATAAAAATAAATAATAAAATTTTGGCAACGTTGAAGGGCTTTTTTAAGAGTGTGTTTTTAAAATATCCATGAGATCATGCCTAAAATTAAAATGTGTGATTTATTCATCAAATAATGTCGTCATCATGACAAACGGACCTACCTGTAGTAGGCGGAACGTTTCATTTAACCTTTAGGTATACATGCACATGCCGTTACGTGTATAACTAAAACCTAAGTTAGTTATATCCGTTCCGAAATACTTCCGCTACCAATAATACATGTGAATTATTATTCCATTGCGAAATAATAATATTAATGTATGCCTTTTGTGTTGTCAGTGCTCGCATCAAACAATAATGCAACCGCTCGTCCCTGGCTATTTGCAATCAAAATATGCAATTCATTTTATAAATTATCAATTGGACGTAGTTATGCAGAAAGCGTCCAACCCACAATTTGCCAAAATCGAGTTTTACATGTTTTCCAATAGATAAATACGAGATTTCTAACTGCTAAAAACATCCAAACTCCAAATGCAATAGATTTTTGGTAATTCGTTTTTTTACTAACGCATATTGCAGATATTTTACTTAAATTGAAGTTTAAAAACATTGAAATGAAGGATACCTTAGGAAATACATTTTTTTTAAATAAATCATTGATAGATTATAAATGGCCTATTTATAATAATTCTCATAAAGAAAAAAAAACACTGATGTTCACTATACAAATGCCGTTTACGCATATTAATGCTTTTGCATTGTCATATTTTCAAACGCCTTTTTCTCGGTTTCATCTTTTTGGGGTTGGATGCTTTCTGCATAACTACGTCCAATTTTACTCCATCGTTGATCCGCAGTTGGAATGCTATAAATATAGTGTATATCGTACTGTCGTCTCAATATAAATTAATTGAATTTAATATTAGATTATTGTTTCAGCTTTTAAAATAATGCCTGGCAATATCTTCCAACTGAGCAAGATTAGATTTACATTGGCAATACATTTATACTATATTTTTTCAGCTTAGTGTGAATGTTTTTTTTATGCACTACTTAAATTTACCTTACGATTTTTTGTTTTGTTTCGCAAGCATTGATAATGCCTTTTTTAAAGATATATGAGAAGATGTGTTCATATGCAGGAAGGTTAAATAAAAAATTCATTGTGGGAATGAGAAGATAATAGTATTATTTAATTTTGTACCCTGATAATGCTTAGGCTAAGCAAAGTCGGTCGGTCATAAAAATGAAAATAATATCCGTGGTCTTTAACAAAATTATTTTTTCATTTCTTTAAATATGTCAAACCACAAAGTGATTTCTTTTTACGAAAATATAAAATAAATAAATAATAATAATAATAATATTATTGTAACTTATAACCAGTGTTTCGCGCAAACAGTCTTAGACGGTGACCATAAAAAGTTTCTACTCAATCGATACCTTTGAATTGTTAAATCCGCGCTTACAGCTGATATTTTAAGTACATCGTGGCTATGTTATATGCACGCCGTTGAAAAATAAAACCCAATGATAAACAAAATGCCACTTTACTGACGACAAGTAACATTTCACCCTGACCTTGTAACTTTGATTTACACTTCCAAAATGATACCAAGCGGTTTATAAAAAAATAATTTTATTATTTAAAAAATTATGAAGCTCTACAAATTTAACACAACAACTATAAATAGATCCCAAGTGTAAGTCATGGTTTCATATAAAATTGTTTCGGGTGTTGGTTAAGGTTAGTAGAGTAGGGAGGTGTTTTAAATTCGAGAAACATCCGAGAACTGGATAAATGTGACAACGTGATTTGTTTGTTTTCCGGAAATATTTTCAGAATGTAAACTCAGAGTGCACTTGTTATCCAGATTCTCACGAACGTGTTCAGTCTCAGTGCTGAAATGCCTTCGATATTGTAGCTGGCGCAGTCCTGTCGTACTATACGATTCAACTGCACATCTGCTAAATAATGCACACAAATAATATGATGAAAACTAAACTCTCAACCTTAAACCGATACTCGCAATGCTTTGATGCAAAATATCCTGGTGTAATTGGCTAGAGGCGTGATTTTCACAGCCGAGCGTTTTATTTTTTTACTGATAATAACGATAAACCCTCGCTAAAGAAGTTAAAGTATCATAGGTAATATTATTAATTACTGTTATTAAAAAATAAATATATACATCTGCGCATTCAAGTTTTCAGAAAAACGACAATGTTATCCAAATGTAAACCGGTTCAAGCAGTATAGGTGACCGTTACTTCTTTCCTCCCACGCAAGATGGCCAGGGAAGTCGGGGAGTGGTACACCAAACATTTGACACAAGAGTGTATTGTTTATATACACGGCGTGTCTTCGTATGCGCGTTTCAATCCTTTTTATTACCGTCCATTTAACCACGACGTGGGGCACCTGGTCGAAAGGTCTACTGCGTTTAATCTGCACACATACAACCTCCTTAGAATAGGAATATCCATCTTGAAGATTTTATCCTGCGCCTTGCAGATCCGGTAGACTCACTTCATAGTTAATTGCATCGTGTCCCCTGCGTGGTTGGTGTGTAGTAAAAATAACCAACGACGTTTCATTTCTTCGGTAAGAGTTTAAATCAAGCGCTAGGAACTGGTACTACCTAAGTGGTATAACCTATTGTGTGTTGCATAAACCTGCAATTAATTAACACACTTGTGAACGAACCCCAGGCATATGTTTGTGTTTTCACTGACTAGATGTTATACCAGTTAAAAAAATTCTCCACGCAACCTTTTTATTGTAAATTTAGTATCCGCCTACACCCTTGGTTCATATAACTCACGCTTTTTAAAAACCTTCCTGGCAGGCATACCCACGCCATTGGGCACGGCCAACAATGTTATCTGTTGATTTTGATAACAGTTATTTTTAATTGTATTACACACACACACACCCATGATATATTATCACAAACAAAACAGCCGCAATTCGTAGTAAACTGTGCAATTCTAGCACCACCTTGATTAATGCACATAAATCCATCGTCACTTTATTTACTTCAATATAAATAAGAATATCTGAAAGCGACGGTCATAATGTTTAGAAGGTTTTAGTTTCGAATACATTTTAACCATCTTCTCCGGGGCGACGACTTCAAAAATTTCACACAAACATCCTCTGATTATTATTTTTATTATGTCTATAACGATTATGGAATAAACTATTCAATCTGAACCTCGCGGCCACATTTTTATGTTAGATAAACTGGATCCCATATTATTACCAAAATACTTGATTTGACATATGGAGCTTTGTCAAATTAAAATTTCCCAGTGTAGAATAAGATTAAATTAAATCTCTGTCGGTAAGGCAGGATATAAGTTTTTTGTAAAATCTGGTAAAATTAATCTTGTGTGCTTTTGTCTACCTTTTTTACTATTATAATTCATGTTTTATTTACCCCCGCTGCGTGTATAACGCAAGGCGGTCTAATTCAATTGATATTTATTGTTATATTTATACTCGACCCATATCCCCCATTTTTAAATGCGCCCCACAAAATATAATGTGTTTCGTGTCAGCTGAACCGATGAAATAATGCAGGAAGAATGCGACTGCGATGATTACTGAAGAAAATAATGTTTTTATTCGGACGGCTCAGTGCCGTAGAAACTGACTGAATTAAAATGTATATTTCCATTCATTATGTAAGCAAAAACACACGTCACTAACTACTTAACTTACAGTGGCGTGCAATCCATTGACATGCTTTGCAGCCTCTACGAACGGGCGTACAAGACCCACCATTTTTTTCGTTTGATTCATTTACAATCACCCGATCTAATTTTTTGTTTTTCGATAGCCGATGATCAGAAATCGAACGTGTATACTAAAAATCCAGTATGAACGCTATGCAATAAAAATGATGTCCTAAAATAAATATATTTTTTAAAGTTGAATTTATTTTGAAATGCCAAATGCAAACAAAATTGATTTTATTCTTTAATTTTTTCATGGTTTTTATGAGAGTATACCACCATAATCTATGTTTCCACATACGAACACGGTGTGTATACATCCATAACGATCATTTTTTGAGACTCCGCGCTAGGAGCTCACCCGTCTTATTTAGAAACTCGTCTACAACCTATACGTCACCTAACTTTATTACAAGAGAATGTATATTGTCCTCCGTGCTAGGAGCTCACCCGTCTTATTTAGAAACTCGTCTACAACCTATACGTCACCTAACTTTATTACAAGAGAATGTATATTGTCCTCCGTGCTAGGAGCTCACCCGTCTTATTTAGAAACTCGTCTACAACCTATACGTCACCTAACTTTATTACAAGAGAATGTATATTGTCCTCCGTGCTAGGAGCTCACCCGTCTTATTTAGAAACTCGTCTACAACCTATACGTCACCTAACTTTATTACAAGAGAATGTATATTGTCCTCCGTGCTAGGAGCTCACCCGTCTTGTTTAGAAACTCGTCTACAACCTATACGTCACCTAACTTTATTACAAGAGAATGTATATTGTCCTCCGTGCTAGGAGCTCACCCGTCTTGTTTAGAAACTCGTCTACAACCTATACGTCACCTAACTTTATTACAAGATAATGTATATTGTCCTCCGTGCTAGGAGCTCACCCGTCTTGTTTAGAACCTCGTCTACAGCCGTCATACGTCACATAACTGTATTGGAAAGCGAAATATTATTAAAAATATGCATTAATTACTATAAAGGACTAAATTCATATATTCCGACGTCCACTGATAATGATAATCAAAGGAAAAAAAACATTTTGTCGGACTACCTGTTTTTCAAATTACTCCGGCTCTGTTACACGTTGCCCCACTGACTGTCTCTCGCGAATCGAGTGTTACGATAGTAATCCGTTATAAAGATAAATATGTTCCATCAAAGTGAAAAAAGTGCCATAACTTATTTTTTTATCGGTCAAATAACAATTCCAAGGCAACTTATTCCTAATTTCCCGAAACTGGCGGACGACGAGTCGTGGTGAAATGAACGCAAACGGCGGCTCGCCTAGTTTTTTTTCGATTTAGCTGTAGGATTGTTTTTCTTGTGAAGTCGGTATTTTCGTGAAATACATCGGGAACTATCTCCCACTCAGTTAGTTTTCACCACGGGTGACCTACTGCCGCGGAGATTAAGGCGGCATAACACAAAAAAAGCGGGGAGTTTTCCCGAATTCACATTTGAATTAATTTCGTTGAATCTTTAACAATAATCTATATTATATAATGCACTCGGGATGTTAGTAATTTACATTTTAGATCAATAAAAACTGACCCTTCACATTCGTACCGTAAAAAAAAATTTCCAACTAGTTTTTCAACGGATATGTTCATCGGAATCAATTGGAATTAAAACCTTGTATCGTTTACTTTTCTAAACCTACTAAAGCAAACTCAATGCTTCGACTGTTATGCCCTTTTGCATAATTCGCTGCTGGAAAACCGGCCGGCACAGACGTGTAAGTTGTGCCCAACGTTACGGTGAATCTGTAATTCATTTTAACGAATTCTTTGTGAAATCTTATGTTTTTAACATTTTTATTTCACCTACCAGTAAATAAAGGGTTATGGTAATTTTTCATAGTTTAATAGAACGTGAACGAATTCAAATGAATGTGATCTATTCTTAGACCTCCGGCCATTTTTATTTGTTTTGGGAACTCCCCTCACCCATTTATTTCTAGGGTAGTGTGCCTTCTTAACGCTCCTCGCGCATGCCATAAAAAAACAGCCGTAATGCAGGAAACTCTTTGCCATGCCGAATCCCCTCTGCCACGTGACATAAACTAACTACCCCAACTGTGTCTCAAGTGGAAAATAAAAGCCCACCATTTTTTTTACCAAGAATATTTTGGTTTATGCGCTATCATTTTATTTCGCGCTGACACGGTGAGACCCGCGATACAATGGCGCGGAACTGTCGTTGTCTCACGATTCTTGATCTCACTCCTCTCAATTTTGTGAGCATAATTTTATCAACGGCTTGATTCACTTGTGCGTTAAGTACATCAGTGCATTTAAATTGGAATCTTGTTTTATTCTGTCTCAGAGAATAACAATAACCTACCCCCGAGGAATGGGGTTGTTTGTGGGCGTAATTATTATTTAATAATGATTACCCAACGTTTTGTCGAAAATCGCTAGAACACGATTAAATGGTATTTTTGCAAGTGACATCATGGTTATCGGGAAAAAATCGCCGGCCTTCTCTGTGCCGTGACTTATGACGACATCTGCGTTATTTAGGGTATCTCGCCCGTGTCCGGCTATAGACAAGAATGTCGTCATCGTCCATAAAGATACTTCGCATCATGGTACCGATTTAGATTTTTCACTAGAACCATATAGATTCGACAAAATAGCTAAATATTTAAATAATATTAATAATTAAGATGATTTCATTTTTTAAATATTATTTAATTAAAATAAATTCTAACAACTTGATAATCTAAAACAGAAAAAGCCAGAGAATTAAAAGACAATGGTCTCGATTGTGACCATTGTCTTTTTATTGATATTATTGAAATATTAAAAAAAAAAGTTATTTTTAATTTCAACAAAAAATACAATATTTAATATGCGAGAAGCCCTCACTTTTGTTTTCCCGTATCTATATAGTATATTTATTTATAAATTTTAAAAAGCACTTTTATTTTATAATATTTTTTTATGTCTGACCGAACACCGGTTGTGTTACCCAATAAGAGGACGGTTGCCATCTCAGTATGGACCAACGTCGTCACGCATGTCAATTCACATAGTATTATATTCTAGGTATCTACGTATATGTGATCGTGTGCAATGAATTCGTACGCTTGACAAAACGTGCGCAAAATATTTAATCGTAACGACTATGCTTTCATGTGGTGACGTGATGCCTACTCTACTAACGAAAAGCCTAGACTCGATTCCAACATCAGTGCAATAATAAACAAGAGACAGCGCTGCTGTAGTCAGTTTTTTATGAGGTTTGCCGGACTCGGCTAGACCTGGGCGTGGCTAGGACTAGGGCTAGGGTATTTATACATCCATTCATAGCACTTGTCGACATAAGGTTTTTGTTTATTCGTACAACCACTTATTCACAGTATTGTTATAAACAAAAATATAGCATGTAACCTAGTAAACCGTTGAGTTATGTTAATTTATTTCGCGTATCAAAACTTGTGGGCGGAGTCAACGAAGACGCGGGAAATGAAGAACATTCTAACAATACATTAAAGCGGTCTGATAATTTGGGAGATTTTGTTGTCTCTTTCTTTTTCACGGTGTACAACGTAAAAACCCGGAGAAAGTGATTTATCCTAAATTTGTTTAGGTTGGATAAAAAGAATTGGCTCTCTCCATATATAATGTTACTTCAAGATTCCAACCTCTTGTTGCCGTTTTACACGAGGACAGCGTTTAGGACAACTTTGGTGGTAACTAAACGGCTGTCCTAAAAAAACACTAAACGCACTGTTTACACGCGGTAAGCCGGTAAGTCCCTTGAGTTTAGTAACCACTTACAACTGTCCTCGTGTAAACCGGTCATTATGCCGTGTTCAGATTAGGAGTAAAAAAGCCTCCGGCACCTTTTCTGGTTCGGGTCGCCGCTGTTGCCACGGCAGCATGGCGATCATTATGTACGCTTTTAAATGCTGTCATTGGCTCGAAAAAGAACCCCGGGTACTTTTCTACATCGGCATTTCGTTTCGTGTCGAGAATGTTTAGGTAGGTAGTAGTAGGTACGTTAGTTTAGTAAATCACAAAGTAAAATGTGTATTATCATCTCCAGCATTCCTCGGTTACGTCATTCGTTGTTGTAGATTGCTTCTAGATTTATACAACAAATTGTTGACATTATTTCTCCAATAGCCATCAGCGCCGCGTGTTCTGCTTATTTATGTTTCTCGGCGACGATGGCGCCAATTATTCGCCTGCGCGCAGTTTCCTAAACTAAATTTGGCGGCAAACAGATTTTTCTCGGCACCCACTCATTTTTAAATTCCTTTTTGACGAAGAAGGCAATTTGGATAAATCGAATGTAATTCATAACATAAAATACCATCATATACTTTTTTTTCATATTCATTTTGTATAATAAGGAACACCTAATAAAAAATACCAGTATTAAAAAAAGAAGTCCGTTTTCTTAGTAAAATTATTTTTCAATGTTAGAATTTTTAAAACCCCGCCAAAACATTCGAAATTTGGCAGGCTGGGGCGTGACGTCATTAGACCTCCAGCTTTTTTTACATTTGAACTGTCAATGTAGGATTTCATATGGGAAATTTGACACATGTTTTTTTATATTTAATTTAACCTCTTAATTCAAGAACACATTGTAAAATTTTTACGTCTGGTCACTATTGTTATTGCATTATACCAAAGAGCAAAAAATACAACCATAACCGCATCCAATAAATAATTTATCCCCTTTCTTAAGTGATGTTTTCGACATTGTTCAGTTTATGATGAAATGTTAGATGAGGAATCTAAACAAACGGATTGCAAACTTAGGAGCACCGACGTCAGGTGGGAATGCTGTCCTTGTTCTACAGGTATTTCAATGGAAGATGCTCCGAGGAACTTGCGTCATTGATCCCTTCGGCACCAGTGCATAGTCAAGAAACTCGCCAAACGCGCACCCAACATTTGTACACGGTTGACATTCAATACATGAGAACGGGTCGCTTTTACGACTCGTTCTTATGTTCAACAGCTCGGCTATGGAACGATTTTCCGACCTCTGTATTTCCTCCCTCCTTCAACATGGGTCTCTTCAAGACTCAAGTTCACTCCTTCCTTTCCTCAAAAATACCCTCCACACAGCATCCCCAAAGATGACACAGGCTCTGAGGGAAATTATTTCCCTCAAGGCCTCCTGTATGGAGTTATTGTAAAAAAATATATAAGGGAATGAACTTTACCGTACATAATTATATTGTCTCTGGAAAGGCAAAGAAGCTTCATTTATGCAATTTATTTACTTCATTCTTTAATTTATTTATTACAACTAACACATTATAAATAATATACATAAATTAGCCAAGTATTATACAAGTAAATTTATAACTATTTTTCTTTAATGCGACCATTTCTGCAAATTCCAATTGCCAATGGTTAGGTTAAAATACAAATGTATTGATGATTTTACCACTGAACTTGTGTGCAATTTTCTCTGGTATAATGTTGATGGTACTAATATAATTTTCTTTTTTTTCCAGTCTTGACAAAAAGACCAAGGACCTCATCAATGCGGAGAACACATCCCGCATGTTCGAGACCCGCTTCTCGGAGTGCAACAACAAATACAACATGGCTTTGGCTGACAAAAAGAAGGCACAAGATGACGCCCAGGTAACCCACTAAACTAACCTATTTACATGCACCGCCGCCACTCTAATTTACTTCATAAGTCTATCTACCTACAAATAGATCAAACCATGATTAGGTATTTATTCTCTTAACCTTTTAAATGCCAGTATGTAGAAGTGTAGCTGTGCACAGCAGGCCATTATGGACATATGTATGATACAGAGGCTCAAACAAGAGCGAGAAAACTCACTATTTTTCTATGGCCGGCTTGCTGGGCACGGCCAAGAATGCGAGAAATCTCGCTCTTGGCACAGAAGCGGTTAAGGTTTTCATTTTGCACCTATCAGGGCTATGCCTAAAGACATTAAAAGAAAAATAATTTAAATGTACTCCGTGTTTCACACTCCCACCGTAAAGATCTGGGTGTAATTATTCATGAAAATCAAAAAAAAAAACAAATTACATAGTTTTTTTTTATCTCTATTAATAGAGATGCACTCGGGATCTGTTTCATACAAAAAAATAATAATTTACAACAAAATTACCCAACCAAACTTAATGTTTTTTTTTTTTTAATAAAAAAGTATGCTTTTGAGTTATTTATTTTTTTATTATAAAATAGAGTTCCTGATGTCACACGTCTTTCGTTACTTCTGGTCCTTTTAAGTTTGGCACTTTTAATCATCTTAAGAATGAATTCAGCTGTATGTTTAAGAACGCAAAGATTACCTTTTATTTAATCCAGGATAAGCTGTGCTGCATTTTTAATTTTTGGAAAATTATTGCTCAAATTTTCGCGTTTCTAAAAAAATATTTATTGTACAATATTATTTTCATAGAATGGGAATTAGTACCCGCTAAGCTACTGCAAGTAGATTGTCGGCAGCTTGAATCTTTACAAATACTTTTACGTGAATTTAGTCGTTGGTGTGAGGAAGACTTTTAAGGAATGAAGAATGATTTCCGTGTCAAATTGGGAATAAAATTCATGAATCAAGCAGGAAAATGAATATTTTTTATTAATTCAGTCAGTTTCGGCCATGTTTAATACAAAGGTATGCACTAATATGTGACCTGAATGCTTTCAGCATAATCTGTTCTCGTTTGATCTTAGTGATATTGAATTTTGATGGTAGATTTATTTAATTTGCTTGTAGTTAACAGAACAGTATTGCAGTAGATGTAAGATATTGTGTTTTAATATTGCAAAAGCATTTAATCATATTTGTATCATTATTCAAAATAGTATAGGAAACCTCAAATGAGATTGACATATTAGCATAAATTTTGTGAAATTTAAGAACTACTTAAATAATTTATCCCTTACCAGCTGATCAATATATTTTTATTATTTTATTAACACCCTGATAGGCTTTATTTTAATTTTATTATTATAGTTTTAACATTAACCTCGTTGTACTAGAGTGTGTATTCTTTTCATAGCTGCTGTTATCTTTTTTATACACCTACCTGATTTTAATTAGTATTCAACTATCACTGTATTTTTTTCTTCTTATGTTCAAATCAAAAGATTTACTCTTTTACAGCACTGAAGTGATTTTTTCACAAAAACTGCGCTATACTAATATTATTATTATTATGTTGGGTGTTAATTTACAAAAAAATAAAATTGTAATGAATTCAAAACCTGGGTTTACTCATTCATATATTATTTTGTGACCTATTATGAATGTTTATATTCTTGTTTCAGGATCTAGCCAAGGAGTTGGAGCAGCTGCGCAAACTTCTGTTAGATACCCGCAAGGCTCACGAGGATGAGACTCTGTGTCGCATAGACCTCGAGAACACTCTTCAGAGCTACCGCGAGGAGCTGATGTTCAAGGACCAGGTAGTGATCTAATTGTACCACTTTATATGCGCCAAATTATTGGAAGTGATTTTTGATTTCATCTTTCAACACTCTAAAAGTGTAAGTGAGGCGATACATTTGTATAAAATCTTCTGGTCTTTTCAATAACAAAATTGTATGTATCTTTCAACATAAGTTAATATGAGAAATCACAAACTTTGGTTAAGAATTGCTAAATTAACTGGTAAATCATTAAATTGCTTCACGTTTCTGTGGCAACAAATACTGTTATGTCCAAAATATTCACTTTTGGGATTTAATTAACAATATGTGATGGTTAGTATATTTCTTAATGGTCGAAATCTTATGTGCTTGTTTTTGATTAGTATCAATTTATAGAATAATATTTCACAGTATGTTAGAAAACTACAAGACCTATAAAGTTACAATTTTAAATATTTGCCACTGATTTCAAGAATAACTGTCACATTCTGAGTTTGGCATAGCTATATTTATTGGCTTTCGGTATTAAATAACTGACTCTTTCATTATTGATTATTATCAAGCTTCTCGCATTGACTTATTCTATGACAGGCGTGTGAAAAATGTTTTTTCTCTAGAGTTTAAAAAATGCTATTTTTGCAAATGTATATTTGATTTATTTATGTTTAGATCTACCAGCAAGAGCTGACAGAGACAAGGTCTCGCCGCCAGGTGGAGATCAGTGAGATTGATGGGCGCCTTGCCCAGCAGTACGAGGCCAAACTGCAGCAGTCATTGCAGGAACTCAGGGAGCAGCAGGAGGCTCACGTGCGAGCCAACCGCGAGGAGCTGGAAACCAGATATGACAGCAAGGTAGCCACTTATTATTGATGAACTCAAGTATCTTTACCTACAAATTATTTAGTTTCATAGAATGTATTGAGCGGGAACCACTTTTCTCTACCAAAATACCACCAAGAGTAAAAGAAAGCAATGTTTTCATCTTGTAACCTAATATAATGATTCGTTATTCCAGTTGAAGGCACTTCAAGCCGCTGCGGGCCGCAACAGCAACGCCACTGGGCTGGCCGTGGAGGAGCTCCGTAGTGCCCGTCTCCAGGTAGATGGCATGAACCTTCGCATCTCCGAATTGGAGTCCTCTAACAGCGCACTTCACGTAAGTACCCATTCTGAAATTGTTTACCGTAATTGTGAATATTTATTGCAAGCAATTCCTAATTTGATTGTACCAAAGAAATTCCTGTTCTAATTAGGGCTGGAATCCAACCCTATAGTCTTGACAACTCTTTTGACCTCAGCCATTTTCAGAAAAATAGCAACATAAATATTTAAGAATAATGTTTCACAAATGGATTTTTTTGGATGACTGACAAACCATCACGCTGTTTCTCCGCAGGGGTAGACAGAGAGGACGGACCGCCATATAACTCTGTCTTGGCACACACTCCTTGCTTCATTCACATTCATACATCGTCTCACACATACTCTTCTGTTATTCTGACTCTTCACATGACCCGATTCATGTATTTGATTTACTTGATCGTGCCATGTCTTCCTCGGGCGAACTTCTTCTTCCATTCAATTTCGCATCATATATTATTTTCACTCTCCTTTCTTGGTCCTATTCATTACGCTTACATCAGCCTTGCATTCTTTCCGAATATCCACATTTTTATCACGGTCATACATGGTTTTACCGCACATACACCTTAGGGATCTCATTTCCACAGCATACTCTACTTTCATTCTTCCTCTGCCAGCTTCATGCCTCACTGTCATACATCAGGGTTGGTATAAGCACTCCACTGTAGACTGCTAGCTTCGCTTCTTTGGACAATTTCTTATTTGCGCCAACAGCGTTCAGTCCTCCATTAATGGAGTTTCCTGCATTCACCCTTCTTTCAATATCCTTATCAGCCTTTCCGTCTCTCGTAAACATACTTCTTAAATACACAAACTCATCGACTTGCTCCAAGTATTCATCATTCACAACTATATTATTGCACGCTGTTTGCATACTTTCTCATTCAAACACCATGACAATACATATTCGGGTGACAAAGGAGGGTAACACTTTGTACTTTATTTCACAATGTTTCCTATACCAGAGTTTGCTGTGACAAATGGGTGCTCTGAGGCTAAGAAGGTTAACATACAATGTCTAGATTTTTTTAAACTATCTCCTTGTTAAAACTAAGTTCTGATAAAAGATCCATGAATTTATTTGAATTCTTTATCACTCTGATTCGTTTTAATTTCTGGGTGAAAGTAAAACAAGACTTATACCAATTATTTAATCAATCTTTATGTTCTGGCTCATAATCAAGTTTGCTCTTTACTGTCCAGGCCCGTTGTCGCGACCTGGAGAAGACCCTGCAGAGTGAACGCGCCCGCCATGCCGGCGACCTGGCCGCTCTGGAGGCAGAGTTAGCCCGCCTGCGTGATGACATGGCTGAGCAGCTCAAGGAGTACGCCCAGCTCATGGACATCAAGACCAGCCTGGACCTGGAAATCGCCACCTACCGTACGCTGCTGCAGGGCGAGGAAGAGAGGTAAAATACCAAAATTCTACTGATTTTGCATTTTATTTACACCAACCTCATTTAATTTTACAGCCATTCCTGGGCTGAATATGTTGCTAATTTTTGCATATTTACAGCTGAAAACTTTTTTTTTTTAAATTTCTCTCCACATAACGCTCCTCACTACTCGTTGTTACTACTCTCGATAATTGATCATTTTATATAATTAATAATTGATCTTTTGAGTTATTTTGCAGTAAAATTTCTATATTTTCTCACACATAGTTTTAATACCTAAGTACTATTTATTGAATTTTTATAATTTATTATGTATCACTACTAGTACTGTATCAAAATATATCTAGCTGTTAGATATAACAGCTAGATGCCTCCAAGGTCTAACGCTATTGACGAAAATTTGCGCCAACAGTTAGATATTATTATTAAAAATATTAGTACCTACATACGAATATTATTCGGACGCGAATAAAAATCTCCATACTAGCTATTGTATTAGCGTTAGCGCCAAGTAAACAAAAAAGGTGTAAGAGTTTATGCATCGTAAGCGACATTATGTGTATCTTTTTATACTTTCGTACTAGACGTTTTTGTGGAATATCCTATCCGAAACGCGCGTCACGTAGCTCCAAGAGTCAAGCGAATAAAATAATGGCTAGGGAAAATAACGACGGCACCTAAAATGTAACTGTTACATTAAATAATTCTCCGAATGTCACCAAAATATCTAACAGCTAGATATATTATAACGACGCATCGCATTGTCATGTACCTATTATTTTAGTCTTTAAAAAGGTGTAAAGAGTGTGTGCGTCGTGCACAATATTATGCGTAGTTTGGAATAATCTTTTGGTTATACTTCTTCTTGCTAAACATCTTTGTGGACTTTCCTATCCGAAACGGCCGATACGTAGCGCCTAGAATCAAGCGACGAAAATAATGACAAGTAAATTAACAGTTGTGTTAAATATCTCCCAATGTGTTTTCATCGAGCTGTTATTTTTCAACAGGGGATTATTATTATTAAAACCAATATGCTCGTTATTCATTATTGTTGCTAGTTGGTTTTATGTCAATCTCCTACTCGTTTAGTTTGGCGCGTTTTTACTCGTTGCACATGCATTAAATGTGTTTTTGTTGTTGTCTAATGTTTATGTTTTGTTTCACGGCCAAAGTGCAAATACCTAGCAAGCAAATAAATTAACTTTTAGTAGTTCTCAATACACGCAATATATTATTTTACTTTTTTTACCTTTGCATTATTAGCTCATATAATTCAACGTCTAGACTTAATTATAATAACAATAAATGGATAACTTTTATAGTGCCGTTTTCATAGGAAAATCAACTCAAGGGCGCTTTGTGTACTTGTATGTAATTTAGAAAATGTAGTATTATATTGGTAGTCTACCAAAAAATAGTCAACGTCGGCGTTATTTTTAACGGTTATATTTAACAGTTAACAATCGCCAACGATAACGGCGTTGGCTTTTTTTAAAATTATAGTTAACGCCCAGTACTAATCACTACACCAGAGTCCTACTGCCTGGAGTCACTGAAGCTAAAGTATTTTCTTTGTGCTTTGCCCTTCTTATTTAATATGTAACTACAAATTTTGTACCCCTGGGTCAGGAGCCAAAGCCTTAATGCTGCTACTGAGTTGTCAAAGCTTGCTTAATCGTAAACAAAATGACATAACCACAAACTAATCTACCTTCTGTTGCAGGCTGAACCTCACCCCCAGCTCCCCCCAATCGGAGTCCATGATGTCCAAGACGGCCTCCGTGTCCGGCTCCATCCGCCGCACCACGCCCATGCGCACAGCGCGCAAACGTGTTCTGCTCGACGAGAGCGAGGAGCGTTCGCTGTCCGACTACAGCATCACCAGCAGTGCCAAGGGAGACCTGGAAATCGCCGAGGTGTGCCCTGAGGGAGGATTTATCAAGGTTCACAACAAGGGAAAGAAGGTCAGCAAGCATTCTCTATGCATTTATGGTTAAATTCTATTTTTGTAATATATTTATATGTAAATTTCTGGAATGGACTGAAATTGTACTAGATATTAAAAATGAACACTCTATTGTTTGTCACATGTGTCACAGGTGTGACAAACGCAAGATTAGCTAGCTGCTAATTCAGGGGAAGATTGATGGCCACACCTCATGGTTTAAAATTCTATGTGATTGGTAGAAGTGCAGTTTCCATGTGCAAGGTTGTTCCAGGCTGCAGTCCGCGAGGTAAAGATTACCCTGATGATAGTCTACGTCCAATAATTATTTTAAAGAGCTATAAAGCATTTTAAAAGCCTTCCCCTTCAAAATTTTTTTCATATTTCAGGAGATCTCTCTGTCCGGTTGCCAGCTGGTACGCCGTGCCGGCACCCTGGAAACCACCTTCCGCTTCCACCGCTCCGTGAAGCTGGACGGGGGCGCCACGGCCACCGTGTGGTCAGCCGACTCTGGCCACGAGCACGAGCCCCCGCACTCCATCGTCATGAAGGGGCAGAAGTGGTTTGTCGCCGACAACATGACCACCGTCCTACTTAACAGCACTCAAGAGGTATGACACTTGTGAACAAATATTTTTTTTGTCCGATATTTCTAGATTTATGAGCAGTAAGCAAAATCTATAAGTAGGCCTTTCATATATCGCCCTCTTAATTTTGGGTAAGTTTATTTTGATACAACCGAACTAGATTTTATTGTGAAAAGTCATCAATTATTACTAATAAAATGTAGACATTGAAATTTGGTAAATTTTCTTTAAATGTTCCTCAAATGTTCCATAATGATTATGATTTTCATGAGAGCTAATGAATATTACTTTATTCAATAGTGAAAAAGAAATAGCATTCTTGCTTGTCTTTTTAATTCAGGGATTTCAAGGATTCTTGAGCTGACTAGTATTGTAGTAATTGCACATTATTGTAATAATACAATAATTATCTGCTATTATTACAACGTCCTCGCGGGTTTTTTGCTGCTAGCGCCTGCGGTTAGCTATTGGTTGGTTATGTCGTTCAAATTCAGAAAGTTTTTTTTGAATTTCGCTCCCATGCCCTAAATCGGAAAAAAAAATAAAAAAAATTCAAAAATTATAATTTTAAGTTAATAAGTTTGTCTATCTGATAGGACCTGCCAGGTAAGTGTGTTCCTGTATATTTTCTTATTAAAACTAGGAATTAATATGTAATAATAGAAAATAAGATCCTTACAGCGCCTTAGAGGTGATTTTTCACAAAAACGGAGCTATACAAATCATCCAAATATTATTATTATTGTCCATGGCAATGTGAAGAATTATTTGTATTTTAGAAAGGAATGAGAGAAAAATGTTGACTCATATACCACCAGTGTTTTTTTTTTTTATTATTATATTATATATTATTATGTTATATTATTTTTTTTGCTCATACATGATTTGGAAATTCAAAAAAAATCTACTTATTACACTATTTAAACCTATCTCTTTATGCACAATATTATAGCGCCAAGGTGATTTTTCACAAAAACGGTGTTATACAAATAATCCAAATTTTATTATTAGTATCTGCTTACCATTATTTACCCTTGTTGTGAACCGTCAACAATCGCTCGTACTCTGGAACATGTAACGTACAACTATCCATGAGAAAATACTGGTTCAAGTAGTAAAAGTCCAACAAGTTCAAAAGTTTGTACTCGAGACTTATTGTTATAGTCATGGCATGAGCTAATCTTGAATAATATAGTAACATCTAATAAAATTCTAGGTATGAAATTTACAGTAAGTAACTTTTGTGTTTTCCCCGTAAAAGATCTTGAATTGAATAAAATTATTATCTACCAATTTTAAGACTCAAATAAGACACACAAAAAGGGACAGATTTAGTAAATTGTGAAGTAGTGTAATCAGATTTAAATTATGGACTCTTTTTTATTTTCATTTGTAATTTTCCCCCTTGTATGGTATGGCCATGTTTAACGTTTTAGTGTATTAATACTATAAATGCAATACATTGACATTTGTTTCCCACTATTCCAGGAGATCGCCACATCTGAACGCCAGCGGCGACAGGTGTCCACAAGCTCCGCCCGCCACCGGGAGCTCAGTCACAAGCTGCCGCGCCACGAATACGTCGAGTTGCCCCAGGTAGCCTCTCCCTCCCTGCTTCACCATCACCACGTCAGCACCATGAGTGCCCGCCGCTACTTCTAGTGGTAAGCCGGGAGTCTACGTTGTTGCCTAAGCCGCTCTGTCCGCTCATAGCTCACCCAAACGAAGCTTTCTAAAGGGCTCTGGGCTCTTCTAACTGTGTGGGAGGAATTGGGCAGAACCACTGTGAACCACCAACTCATAACCAACCCGATGTGCTCATTGTTAATAGAACCACTTCAAATATAGAAATGTGGGAACAACTCTATTCTTGCACTCTTGAAACCTTGGAACAATAATATTCCACATATTCTGATAAAAGTTCTGACAGAAAATGTTAACTCTTTCGTAAACTTTAACAAGTTCAACGTTTTCTGACAGCACCGTAATATAAACTAAGTGGTTCATAATATCAGATATGGTGATGAACATCATTTTTTAATACTGATGTTCATAAAAAGTTTTCCCCTGGTTTCTTGTGTATTGCAAACGTAAGTTTTGTGTTCCATATTTGTAAATGGGCACTATGGGCAGTCCTTGGTGGTTGTGACTTGTTATTTCTTCGGATTCAAGCTTTCATCTTTGAAACGTATGTTATGTTGATGCCGTGTAGAATTTCACTGAGAGACTTTCACTGAAATTTTGCTTGTTATTAAACTGAATGGTGATGAAAGCATTTTGTGAAAGAATGAGGTTTCCCAATGCTTGCTTGAATCGAAGAATACCTTTTCACTAATAATTTGTTTCTACTTTAAATTGGTGACCTGCCTACTTCCCCCCCACCTGTTGAAGGTGCAAGCCTCTTGACTCTTTGTTGTAAGCTAACACAATCTGCTACGTCGACACGCTTAACTGTTCACTCTTCATCTTGCAAACATTCTAATCTTTTTTCTGGTCAACACTTGTTGGCTTTTTTTTTTAATTGATTTAATTTAATGAAATGAGCAAATTATAAAAGTTCTCATTTTTATTTATTTACCTGCACTGTTTGTATTTGTCTCACACCACAACATTCAGACTGTAAAAAAAAAAAACAATTGTATTTTAATCTATTGGGCATTAAAAAATATTATTTTTTACTATCAATGTTAATTTAATAGAACTCTTAGAGTTTACATACATAATTAGGCCATAAAAGATCCCTCTAAACTAATTACCTACAAACTCATTACCCGATTCAGTTTCTTAAATTCTTCAACTATTATTAATTTCTTCTTAGTGTGGATTTAACAAAACATTTGGGAAATGGATTAAATTTAATCATACTAATGAACTAAACTAAGGTTATGAGTGAGCAGATGAACAAACATGGATTACCGGCAGAGAGCTTATTATACGTAGACTCCTAGGCTTAACATTGTTCTGTTTTTTTTATGATTTTGTCTATTTAAAGTGTTGGATAATTTATGATTGTTGAAAAGCACGCCAAATATCTCTATTTGTCAGCTCAGACCCTAAAACAGTAAACAAATCATTTTTCTTTTTGGTAATTTGTGGTCTGAATTTTTACAAAATGTTTTGTATTGTTACTGAAAGAACTTATTTCCGTGTTTAAATTTGCCATAAACGTATAAAATCTCTAAGGCAAACAATATTATGGTACATATACATGAATGGTAAGATTCGTGGCAAAGTGGTAAGAGCTTTGGCTCTGCAAAATACTAATAAAATTTATTGAATTACTACGGATTTATTTAAAAAACAAAGCATTTACACTTTAGGAATACATGCATTTACACCTAAGAATACCCTAGTGGTGATCCAATTTCAGAATCGAAACATTACTTGAAATGGCTTTGGCCACGGAGCCAAAGTTCCACTGAGCAGGCAGTGGGAACCCTTGCCATTTTATGACAAGATTTTGCGTTCCAATTGATGTGCTCCTTTTGAGTGTACTATTTTATTGCTTTTTGTTAGCTCAGAAACTTACACAAGATTTTGGAATGGACAATGAATTTGCATCATTAACCTCTAGTGTGCCGGAGGTGCCAATAGTCACCGGGCATTCATCATTATCTTTTTAGGAGTTTTTATCCTATAAAACCTGTTGTTTGCATATTGAAATGAACCATAATCGCTTGTCGATGAAATGATTAATCCATAGAGATATTTTCTATCGCGTTAAATTCAGTACAAGTCCAGTAACAAATATTTTAATTTTGCTTACATCAGTGCAGCAGAAAAAAAAAAACAATTTTTAAAGTGACATTACTGTTTTTTATTTGTTTTGTATTTACACAAAAACTATGCAACTTTATTTCTATTTGGAAGAAAGTTTATTCAACCCTACGACAATACCATAAAATGACAAAAAAAATTGCACATTTCTTAACCAAACTTTTTTTAGTGACATGAGGGAGAAAAAACTGATGCTCCAAATATAAACCACTTTATCTGGAAGATAGCATAATTGACAAAAACATCAATTTGTAAAACACAAGTGAGTTTATTATGAAATTACAGTCAGCGAGGTACGGTAGAAATTGAACCTTGCGGGAATCTGGCATTTCAAAGTTTAAAATTGAGTACACAATGCTTTGTGCAATAAAACTGAAATAAAATTGACAGTAATTATGAGGTTTTATAGTGACAAATTAAGTTTCTGTGGCATCCCAAGCTCTCAATTTTTGGTACAGGACTTCTGCATGTTTCATGTGAATAGCACTCATTTACTTTGTTTACAAATCAAATATTTTTCTATAATATCATTTTCCCATGCATTATATTTTTATTTTACTATTGGGTTTGATAATAGGCATTCTACTATATATCACCTATTCATATTCTATTTGTTCATAATAAGGTGGAAGGTTATAAGGTAAATTGAAAGTAATGTGTCAATTTTTGTACTATCAATGAAAATTTGCTAACCTTAAGAACAGTCTCATACTATGTACACTAAAATAGAGAAAAAAAAATATTTTTGGATTTCCAGTGATTCCACTGGTTTCGTAGTGAATAATAATATTGTCGCTGCCATTTTGATTGTTTGAGACGTTATGGTTAAAATATAATGAACATAATAAATACTAATGAACATAAATAACCCATTGAAGTTGAAACAAGTCATGTCATTGACTTCATACAAGTACCATCACTGCATGTTCTGGTAGGAACTTTTGATTACAATTTGTGATTTCTCTTAATTAATCAATGTCTCTGTTTTGATTTTTCCAGGGAGAAGAAAAGTGCTCCATCATGTAACTCTACCAGTCCTGCCTTACAAACAAATAGTCTATTGTTATAAAAGCATTCAGATTGTGTGATGGGTTCTCTCGTCTAATTATTGCAGATCTTGGGTTTGAATTCAACATTATGTTGGTGTTACTCTGTCCGGTGTGGACACAACACACTCCACCAAAATGTCCTGTAGACATAACATTATTATTATTGTTAAAAGACTTGTTCACTATGTAGTCACTTTTTTCTCAGCATTACCAAAAAATATAATTTTATTCCCTTGTGCCATCAAGTTTCTACTTGAGAAGTCATTTGCGATGTTTTTTATGAGTATTTAATAATAAACTTCATTCAAATTATCTTTAAAATCAGTGCAGTAAAATCTGCTTAAGATATTCTCATATGAGGTTCAATTCCCTCTTTCCTTTGTCAGAAAGCCTAGTTAGCTTTTATCTGCTTTGAAAGGTTTCCTTTTTAAGAAGTTTACAAGCTAATCAAACCTCTGGAAGATTTTTCAAGAAGATTTTACCGCATACTAGCGTACGGTACGTGAATTTCAATTATTTTACAGCAATACTTTCCTAGCATGTTGTCTCTGGGAAAATTTATGAAACCGAATGAAGCACAAATCCAAGTTTGCAATAGTTCAACTGACTTCCTATGGTAGGTAAAGTCTACTAGATTCATACAATTTAACGCACTATTAGAGATTTAAGGTCACCTCTAAAGGTACAAACATAAGGACACTGCCAATTACTGTTACTTTATTCCAAGTTTCCTGTTGATTGCAAAAAAAATTTCAAGTGTTAATAGGAATGAAGCTGCATTATCTCTTAGAGATTAGTGTTAAAACATCCGGTTCGTCACCCTAAAATTAAATGTGTAATTTGGTTTTTAAACATTTTGGAGTACATTCTTGAATGTCAAAGAAAGTCTTTATTTTTAAATTAATAATTTAATTCGTCTCGTAGCTAATCATAATATATTAGCGAGTTTCATAAATCAGCTGCAAAAGTATTTTTGTAGAACATGCGGCCGATGGGTAAATTCAATTTAGAGAAGGATGTTGCTAGTGGCCACCTGCAGAGGCGCATGTATCAATTGGGGGTTGTTGCTGCTTCGGAAGCTAACGCTACTGTTATCGGGAATAAACTCTCAAAATGAACAATCTATGATACGTCTGCCTCTGCCGAATGTCTTCAGATGCAAGAGAAAAGATCATATTATAAACATGTGCATTTATAGTAAGGAGAAGAATATAATATTTTTTAACATATTATTAATTAAGTTGATGTTTTCGTATAATTTTTATTGTGGATTTATCAGATACAATATATGACTTTAAAATTATTATTATCTTTCAATTTATCCCAGTTCAATGTCCAATGTTGTTTGTGAAGTTAATTTAACCTGTTGAACTCGTTGAATTAATTATTGTAGGTAGGTAGGTATCTTTTAAGGTTTAGTCTAAAGTCTCGTCTAGTTTCTGATTCCATCTCCTTGAGCTAACAAATGTCCAGATTATTATTTTTAAACCAGATCTATGGTGAATGGTCAATAATAATTTTCTTTATTTAGTGTATTTTTCATTCTTATTAAAAACTTTTTTAGAAATGTTTTTTTTAATCGTGTATCAATTTTAATTCATTATTTAACAAACTTAGTTCATTTTGTGATTAGGCACGCTACACAGTATTTTCTCCGATAGATCAGATTATACATAACTCAGAAATATTAACTTAATATTTAATTATATAACAATAATTTGTTGGCTTTTCAACAATTTACGTACATCTTTCAACCAAAAACATGTACATTTTATAAATTCCTTAATTATTTTAGTTATGTGTATGGTCAATTACTTAATATTGTTTTTATGTCTATTGCACAAGAATAATAATTATTACTGAAAATTTACTGTGTAGTTTTTGTATTAGGATTTTTAGCTCGCTACTTTTATCACTTACGTGTTTTTTTCTTTTTTTTTTAATCATGTTAGCAGTAATCTGTCTGCTATTGATTTGTATATCTATTATGTTTTCAATGTAATACATGTATATTTAAAAATATTAAATGAAACGAGATCTACTTTACTAGTTATGATGTAATGTTAGTGTTATCATAATGTAATGATATTACAGAAAACATTATAATAAAAAAGTTTTTAGAGTCAACTTACATAATAATTATTTTTATGTATGAAAAATTAATAAAATAAATAAATCTTTATTTTAAACAAACATTTTATTCTTATCATTTTGAGAAAATCAAAACATCTGGTCAGAAGTTTTTTTTGGAGAAACAGCAAAATTTTGAGTATGTACTTTCTCCCTTAAGAGGAAACACCACCCTAGAAATAAATCGGTCAGGGGCGTTCCCAAAAAAATTGGGAGACTTCAAAATAGATCAAATTCGTTAGCATTAATTTATCCCATTCTTTTTAATTGTGGAAAAAATACAATAATATGTATATATTTACAGGTAGGTGAAGTGAAAATGTTAAAAAATATACGATTTCACCAAGTATGGGTCAAAATAAATTAAGAATTTATGCTGACGATTGGTGCAGATTCAACGCCTCAATCCGCTGACTCTCGAACGGTGACTGAGCCAAAAACGGCCTAAGGAAAAAGGTGGGATGAAAAAACTGTTCGCCGCAGAGGTATAGGGTTGAGTTTGCTGTGGCAAGCCTATAAGGGTGTTCTGCCTGAGGTGTTTATCTCAATTAATTTTATTTAGCATATAACTGTAATCTCAAATGTTTTCCGAGGAATATCTCGGGAGTTAACTAATTCATGGCACAGAAAAATAAAATCTGTCCTCTCTGCTTGTGTTATTGCCGAAAAACGATTTGGAAATTCTGGAAGTCGTTTTACAGTAAGAATGTGAATGGTAATAGTCAGTTTTTATTGATCCAAAACAGAGGTTCCCAAACTTTTTTGTCCCATAGACCACTTGCCGATTTTTTCTGTCTGTTTTGCATTTGATCAATTTTTCTTTTAAAATGGGATCTTTATCATTCAAAAACCCTAAAATAGTCTCAAAAAGTGAAAATAATCTTGTCAAACATAAGCCTTTTGACAGCCAGCGTACTTCAGTGTGAAGGAGTAATTGATGAAAGTTCTCGTCATTTTCTTCACACAACTGCGCAAATAACCTAGTAACTAAATGTTGTCGATGGATAACGTAGTGAATTGCGAACACCCCGGGTACGTTTTGTTTTAAATGGCTTATAAAACCACGATAGCACCCAAACATGGCAGGGCTCCATCTGCTGCCGCTGATATATTTGATAAAGGGATCGCTTTTTTCGTGAAAAAATCTCTCAAAACATTAAATATTGATTCGCCTTTAGTATCTGTAGTCAAAGTCCTCGCGAAGACCAGCTCTTCATAGATTTCTTGGTCTATAACAAAACGAACATATGCCAATAGTAGTGCTTCATTACCAGGTAATGTTGGGATAATAATAATAACAGTGAACTTATATAGGGCAGTTTTGTGATATTTCACCTCAAGTGCGCTTCATGCTAAATTAATTATGCTAATAAGATTAACTAACAAGGAGAAAATAATACATAATATGCATACAAATTAAAACTATCTAAAATAATGATCGTTATCATAAATCACGAGAAAAAAGGTTCAGATATGTGTATAACAGTGTATGTGTACATTAACAGATTAAAAAACAATTTACTAGGAGCCAAGGGTATAAAAATTCAGATGAAACAAATTAATTCATATTAACACATTTGGGATGAAGCCAAACTTCAAATAATCAACGCTGTACTGCCTACATTTTTTTTTGCTTCGGCCATCTTTAGTAGCATTTATCTCAGGACAAAAATTAAGCTACTTAAATATGTTAAGACATAGCAATTAAAATTGTTTCCCGGTGTAAAACCATATTTCAATCTGCAGAGATCTTTTTTACAGATTTGGTAGAGAGGAATAATGTGTGTACCTACCATAGAAACATGTCTTTAAAGATAGAAAGAAAACCATTAATGAATATGCGTGTAAACTAACTAATTAACCACCACACCGTTTCTCGGCAGGGGTAGGCAGAGAGGATATACCACCATACAACTCCATCTTGGCACATACTCCTTGCTTCATTCACATTCATACATCGCCTCATACATACTTTTTTATTACTCTGACTATTGACATGGCCCGACTCAAGTATTTATTTATTTATATACGAGTATACGCCTGTAAAGGCTTTTACATAATATAAAACACAATGTAAAAAATATAATCGGATTTATGCAATCGGAGGAACTACAAACGAAAAATTCAAAAAAAAAATTACTTTTCTCCAGCACTCAAAAAAGATGACATTGATTTACTTTGTCAAGATTTTAAATAAATAATTAAATCAAAGTGTCAAGAGTCCCGTTATATCTAAAATTGCGTTCCTGATGTACAAAGGATAATGGGTATGGGGCGCTGCACTTTTTGTGTAATTCATACATTTTCTATGAAAATCAGAACATATTATGCAGCTAGTGCTAGAGGCACAGTTTTTTTCGATCATACAAGTATGCGTGTAGCAGTGTATAGGTTCATGGAATAAAATGACTAAAATATTCATGGCTTAAAAAGGCTCAAATATGTATTTTGTGTATTACAATTGTGTAGTACTATTATGCAAATGCATATAATTTAATGTCTGATCATCACTGTAATCCTCTACATTCCCGATAACTGATTTAAATTACTTCCTTTATTTGGTTTCTGTTCTTTGGGATTCGGTTCAAATAAATGACTATAAAAACATTATTTAAAATTAGAACCCCACAATATACATATATATCGCTTCGTCCAGACACCGAGAGGCCAGCGTCTAAGCCGTTCCCAACTAGCAAGTAAGTTAATAAATACTTGAACATTAATGGAGAGGCCCAGATATATTATTATTCTTACAATTGATTTCATACACTTTACTTTGCCCTTTTTACTGCTTAATTATTTATTTTCTAGTTTGGAATGGCTCGAGTTTGCTGTGCGGACTGTCTGGACGAAGCTAATGAATAATTTGTAATATATTATTTTGTCCCGATCAATATATTGCACTGAGCAGAATATCAATTCTGATATTTTTTTCTCTTCTTTTTAATAATTGTTAAAAATAAATCTTTTCTATTTGTTTTGAAAATAATATGGTGGAATTTTGTTGTAGAAGGAAAATATGATTTTTTAAACTACTTTTTTTACACCTTATAAATTCCAAAAAAAATATTTTTTTTATAGTTATAAAATATTATGTACACTATTCTTTTCGGTTAGGGACTTGTTTGTTCAATAATTTTTTTTATTTAGTATTATTGATTATTTTCCCCCTTTACAAAAAATACTGCTTCTTTTAAAGTTAAGTGACCATTTCTTGACAGTAGCTATTAATTCTAAGACGAGTAGTGAAGACCGAGCGATTCGTTTTAAACTTCATTAGACCAATATATTTCGGAATCGGATATTCCGATTATAAAAATGTTTCAATTATGCCCATTACTTAAATAAAAGGAGTCATTTTGAAAAGTAAATTAATTCGGCGCATGCAGGAAATAGTTCGTTTTTAAGAAAAACGTATTTTCAAAAGGTAAAATCGCAGAGAAATATCTCATTTAGGCGAAAATCAAACTATTTTACGCCCTCAATTTCGTATGGTTTCATAATGTAACTCATTTTAGACTTTTGGAAAAACACTTAGTTTTAGATTGAAACCACGTAATTATTACGTATTGAATCAATTTTGAAAGAAACCAAATAAAAGTTAATTCAAATAAGTAAGAACTGGATCGGTTGACAATGAATTAGCGATGGGAAAAGCTTCACAGATTTGTGAATGCTTCACGAATTGATACTTCTTCAAAATGAACCCTTCACGATGAACCCTTCAATTGAAGTTACATATTAATCACAGAATTCCCCGTCGGGGGGGGGGGGGTTGCTAGCGATAAATGTACCAAATAATAGTCACGTTTTTTTCTCAATAGTTTTATTCGGGACAGCTCTCCCAACCACATAACCCACTCCTCCATTATTGTATAACAAAAATTATACCGTGTAGAAAAACTACTTCTTTCTTTCTTCTATGTGTGTATCAATGAATTGTCTATTACTAGTTTCTTGTCTATTGTTTCTCGATGACAGCTGCCCATATGTTTGAGTTGTTGTTGTTGGCGGTATAATGCCTTAAAAGGAATGATGTACAATAAGTATGCATAGCCTTACAGAGAATTTGCAAAAAGCAAATGTAGTAATTGCGAAATTTCCAGTTTCTGTAAGAGCGATGTGAACGTTTTTCAGGGCTTGAAGTACAATTTGAATATTTCTTACTGTACACAGTTTGACAGTTTGCTTAGCAATAGGGTGAATATTGCGCAAATGACGATTCATATTACAGGCATTGCCTCCCTTTATGGATATAACTTTAGAACAAAAGTTGCATTTGGCCTGGTAAACCCCAACTTCCTTAAAATAAGCCCATATTTCACTTTCTCGTTGAACGGCCATCCATAATTTTAAGTAGAGATTATATAGTCCTATAGACAAAACAAGCACAGAAATCATAAGAAACTGTCACGGGTACATGCGAGGGAACGGATAACTAAAAAGATACTTCATTGCTTCATTCATTCTTCGAACTAAAATCGAAGGAAGAAGGGAATGAACAATTGAACTGTGGATGATGCAATATTTCAGTCTTTCGAACGAATGAAAAATTGAAGTTCGAAGTAGATGCCATAGATTGTTCAATCGGAAGTACCAACTTAACCAACTTCAATTGAAGTATTTGTTCAATGAAAAATGAATGAAGTTGGGACTGCTGTCAAAAGAAGTACTTCTTTGAAACAGTTCTTTCAAAACTGTCACAACGCTACAATGAATGTTTTTAATGCTAGCAGCACTTGAGTTAATGTAACGTCAAAAACAAAAAACCGTGAACTAGTTATTAATGTAAGTAAATATTTTCCTATTCCTTATGTAGTAATTTTGAACATAGATAATGTATTTAAAAACCTCACTAGCCAGAATTTTCGTAAAATTTACCTATGCATTATTTTCATAATGCGTGCTGTTACATTTTAGGTTAGTAACGTTGAAACATTGAATACAGGTTGACTTTCGAGTCGTTGTCGGTAAATTGTAAATACGTTTGCATGCTGATATTGTACTACCAATATTTTTACATCTTATTCTGAAAGTTGATTTCCTTATCTTTTAGACTTTGGCAGCTGTGATAGTATCTTTAAAAATTAAAAACTTTGACATAATTAAGATATTTCATGAATAGAACCCGTCTGTGCTGTTTTTTTAATCATTATATCTGATTATACATTTGTTGTACTTTAAAGGTATCACACACGCAACCTTCGTATTATTTTTAGTACTTAACTCATATTGAGAATTGTTAAAACATCGTTAATTAACCTATAATATGACTAACAGAGTAATGGAACTTCTACATTTATAAAAATGAAACTGGGAACAACAGGCTGCTATAGACCCTATAGGGTACTACGACCCGGTATCCGTACCGTGATATACAGTCATAGCGTAGAAAACATTAGCAAACTTAATTTGAAATAAATTGTGGTTGTACGTTTTGTTGACAAGGAGTGAAACACCAATTTAAATTCCTCAATGGTTTGAAGCTAGATTTGTTTTTTCTTGACATGAAACTTGAATAATCGTTTAACTTGACATGCCTTGGTTTGATTAAAATTTCTAAATGTAACCCTAATTCTGTTTTAGGAGCATTTTACATCATTTTTTGCTAGCAACTCTGAAGAAGTTCTTTAGTCTGAGGATAAACAAATAATGAGAATAGAGTGAGTCTGGAGTTGGACGGTCCAATTGCATCAAAGTGAAAAAAATAAGTAGATATTTATCTCGGTGGTATGAATGTCTGTAATATAGATAATAAATTACTCTGTTTTGCTGGCATTTGTATCCTAGCATTATTCTCATACAATATTTAGTTATGTTTTATACATTTTTTCCCAACTATTTAGTTTCTTATACACATTTACAAATTCCATTTCTTAGTGGTTTTCACAGTCTTTACGACAGGATTTGCTTTGGATATTACCCTCATTTTAAGATTTTCTGTGAATTTTTAGTAATTTCTCTCAAAATTATCATATTCTCTTGTTTTAAAAATTTCCTCACATTTATTTATTATAAATCGCACATTATAATATAGCTTTTAATAACATAAATAAATAAAAAAAAGGTTCAGTTATGTGTTCATTTAAGCTGGATTCACACCAACGTCCGGATCCGCTCAGTGACGATACTGTTCCGCATGAGAGCTTATTGTATTGAATATCAATCAAGGAGTATGTGCCAAGACAAAGTTGTGTGGCATTATATCCTCTCTGCCCATCCTTGTGATATGAAAAAACTGCACTTCTGTCGTATTGTTTATTTAGTAATTTTATTCACATTCAACATAATATACAGGGTGTCCCAGAACTCGACGTCAAGCCGAAAGCGGGTGATAGGCAAAGTCATAAGTGTTATCAGAAAAATATTTTTTTAAATCTAAGTTATGTATTTTAAAAATTATGGGCATTTTAAAAAAATCGAGAAAATCTACACCCTGTGATGGTGTTTTAACTCCCGTTGCTACAATTTTTTTTTTTTAATTATGTAATTCTGAATAATGCTCCTGTAAATTGTTGCATAAATTTTCAAACCAACTACCCCAGCTTGGAAGAAAATAACACTTTTTTGCCAACTAAGGTTTCAAAATGAATACTTTGCCCAATTTTATCTGTCTGTACTGAAAAAAAAAAAGTACTACGCTAGCTTGGCAAGTTTCTTTAAAAGTTGGCGCATTTAATAAAGATTCCAAAATTGTATAACAATCGCTAGTAATCCAGCATGTTTCTTGGGTATATTTTTTTTTTGTAAAGAAACCCAGTTTTGGTCAAATTTTTCTTAATTATTTAAAGTGATTTTATTCTATTCAAGGCTTTCCTCGAGGGCGTAAATTTAAGATTTTAGTTGAATGAGACGAAGAGAGTAACTCTACGAAGTGTGAGCGTGACAGATAGTGACACCACTGTTATTAACGTGGGAGACGGATAGATATTACACCATTCGACTAGTGTGAGCGAGACAATGGTCGCTATTGTCCTGTTTTCAGGTAGTCCACCATTTGCTGCTTTCGCTATTGTCCTGTTTCCAGGTAGTCCACCATTTGCTGCTGTCGCTATTGTCCTGTTTCCAGGTAGGGCACCACAGGCCATTAATGACTCCTTCTTTTTTGGTTTAAGTTTATTGAATTTTCTGTTTTGGGAAAGTTTTAAATTAAACATCATTTTTAATTTCTAAGATTTATTAAATTACAACAAATGTTCAAACTGCCTTCCTTCAGCCGCAATACATGCTCGACATCTTCTTAAAAAAGACCGGAGTATCAGGCGGGCGAATTGTCCGTTATTTATAAAATCAACTGCTTCCATTATTCTTTGCCGCAGCTCAGCTATATTTTCGATCGGTTTTAAATAAACCTTTTCCTTCACAGCTCCCCAGTAAAAAAAAATCTAGTGGGTTCAAGTCAGGAGAACGGGCTGGCCATGAGATAGTACCAGACCGCCCTATCCATCTGCCCGGGTATTCCTCATCGAGATGTTCTTTAACTGAGCGGGCATAGTGCGCTGGGCAGCCGTCTTGCTGGAACCACATCTCTCTGTAGATGCTTAGTGGCACATCTTCCAATAAATTTGGTAAATGATTTTGTAGAAAATCCAAATAAACTTCGCCATTCAAGACCTCTGGCAGCTCAAAAGGTCCAATGATTTTTCCATTTAAAATTCCGGTCCACATGTTTACTTTGAAACGATACTGCGATCCATCTTGTCTCATCGAATGCGGATTTTCTACATGCCACTCGTGTAAGTTGTGTAGATTTATGTAACCATCTTTTTTAAAGGTCGACTCATCAGACCATAAAATTTTCTCCAAGAATCGCGGATCTTCCCGGTGTCTTCGTATCATCGTTTGACAAAACGCAACTCTTGGAACATAATCCCGGGGTAGTAAAGTTTGTACTCGCTGTACGTGATACGGGTGTAACTCGTTTTTTTCAAGATTCGGTAGGCTGTACTTTTGGATACTCCTGTGCTGGCTTCGATTGCACGTACTGAAGTACTTGCATCTTCTTTGACTGCTTGTAGTACGACGTCCTCGTAAGGGAAGGAAATTCTTCCTCCACCACGTGTATGGTTTGGAAATCGGCCCTCTGAGAGTAAACGATGCAGATTTGTAAAAACTCGATGATCCGGATAACGAGCAGCATTTGGGTACCTCTCACGATAAAGTCTAGCTGCAGCACTAGCATTGCCTCTGCATTCCCCATAAATGAGGTGCATGTTGGCATATTCCTGTGTGGTATACACAGACATGGTGGCACTACACTATCACACAATACACTATAGTCCAGGGGAAAGCAAGGGTCGTCAGAAAGAAAAACTAAGTAGTCCAAATCCAAATCACAAGTAATCAAGTCACAATGGTGACTATTGTCTCGCTCACACTAGTCGAATGGTGTAATATCTATCCGTCTCACATGTTAATAAAAGTGGTGTCACTATCTGTCTCGCTCACACTTCGAAAAGTTACTCTCTTCGTCTCATTCAACTAAAATCTTAAATTTACGCCCTCGAGGAAAGCCTTGAGTAGAATAAAATCACTTTAAATAATTAAGAAAAAATTGACCAAAACTGGGTTTCTTTACAAAAAAAAAAATATACCCAAGAAACATGCTGGATTACTAGCGATTGTTATACAATTTTGGAATCCTTATTAAATGCGCCAACTTTTAAAGAAACTTGCCAAGCTAGCGTAGTACTTTTTTTTCAGTACAGACAGTTAAAATTGGGCGAAGTTTTCATTTTGAAAACTTAGTTGGCAAAAAAGTGTCATTTTCTTCCAAGCTGGGGTAGTTGGTTTGAAAATTTATGCAACAATTTACAGGAGCATTATTCAGAATTACATAATTTAAAAAAAAAATAAATAAAAAAAAAAATTGTAGCAACGGGAGTTAAAACACCATCACAGGGTGTAGATTTTCTCGATTTTTTTAAAATGCCCATAATTTTTAAAATACATAACTTAGATTTAAAAAAATATTTTTCTGATAACACTTATGACTTTGCCTATCACCCGCTTTCGGCTTGACGTCGAGTTCTGGGACACCCTGTATATATTTGTAAAATACAACATAATAAATACTAATATTGTTTCAAAGTATGATATCATTGGAAACAGTTCCCTGTATGTAATAGAACATCACAGAATGTACACACACTCGTACATCGGTTTTCGCTACGTACTTGGTATACCGCGCACACGACATCTTTTTAAATACTTATTTTTATCGGTCCCTTTATTCTTTTCCAATTAATTTGTGCGTATTTTGATAATAATATCTGTTTAAGTCTTGCATTTAAAAGGAATCCTCCCCTATGCATACATTTATTGCATCCGTTGCACCAGTGGCCCCCAACTTTTTTGCCGCCGCGGACCGGTCAACGTTTGATCATTTTACCGCGGCCCGCAGGGGGGAAGGGGGTGCGGGGGACTTATTTAATGTAGTTTTTTTAAATGTTTTGCGCGGCCCATGGGTTGGGGACCACTGCGTTACACCATCCAGAATACTATCGGTATTAATACTTGGGCGACCTAAAAACTCTTCCAGAACTGATGAATTGTCTGCTGATGACCATTCTACCTGACCTTCGTCTGAGCTTGAATCAGAACTGCTTGAAATTGTTTGTCGACGCGTTACAACTTCATAAGCACTAGATTCAAACGAGTGATCGGCATGATCCTCAACGCCAGTATCACAAGAATAAATAGACAAATTATCAGCACACAATTCGCCGACAATCTCGTCAATACTGTCGTCCATTTTTATTGGGTATTATTTATGAAAAAATATCAAATAAATTGAGGTCAGCAGATGTTGTTCTGCTAATCGATTACTTGAACTATCTCGATCAAATAAACTCGTCTACATGATCGCGCTTTTGGTATATCCGGCCCAGTCACCTGAATTAGCTTCTCCCAAATCTTGCCAACATACAGAATTTAGCAGAATCCAAACGGGTCTTAAAAACCAAATTGTTTCAAAAATCCTACATATAAAAAAAAACTTCACTAACGTAGAAATAAAATTTAAAGCCACATTTCTTTTAAACGTCCTTATTTGCTCAGTTACGGTTTTCTCCTTACTTATCTTTGTAACTCAATGTCCTTACCGTCTACTGAAAACCATATATACTAATTGTCATAAAATATTTTCTTGTTCTTTTGTTACTTGTGATATATACACTGTTTGCATTTTTACAATCGTAATCTTATAATACTTGAATACGAGTATGTATGTTTTTAAGTACCAATACGTTAACTGTCTTCAATAATATTTCCTTTTCTTTAACAATTTTTTTCATATTTATACATACCTACATACTTTTCATCTGGATTTTTACACCCACAAAAATAATAATCGCGACAATACATACTGAAGGAATGTAGGTAAGGAAAGATAAAAATGAAATTTGTATCTTATTGTATTTAAAGTGCTAAATTTACCCCTATTGACCAGTGGCGGCTCGTGACTTTTTAGTGTGCTAGAGTGGTAAGATTGAAAAAAACGTCATCATTGATGTTATTGTAGCCGAAAACATAAAAAAAATTTCGAAATTCCAACTTTTTGTATGAAGATTTTTCAGAAATCCGTGCAGTGCACCACCAAAACTGAAAAATCCTGAAAATCTTCATACAAAAAATAAAATCTTGAAAAAAAATAAAAATCATTTTTGGCTACAACGACACTAACAATGTCGTATTTTTCAATCTTAGCACTCTAGCACACTAAAAACTCACGAGCCGCCGCTGCTATTGACCACGGTCTGCCTACCGATACTTCCGCGAATCCTACTACGGCTCACAGAATAACCGAAATTAAGTGTTTCCTGCAACCCACCGCTAATTTGCACAAAGACGCCTTCCGCAAACAATCTGTTATTTGTATCGAGTGCTACCGAATCTGATATTTTAATTGATGGCGATAATACTCCTAAACAATAATAACTTTCATCTTCTTCCGTTTCCACCACCATCTCTACTCAGCACAATAAAAATAAAGTTTTGACAATGTTTTTATTTATTAGTGTATCTTTTTTTGGGGCTTGGACACTGTTATATTATGTTGACAATATTTTTTATTTATTAGTGTATCTTTTTTGGGGCTTGGACACTGTTATATTATGTTGACAATGTTTTTATTTATTAGTGTATCTTTTTTTGGGGCTTGGACACTGTTATATATTATGTTGACAATGTTTTTATTTATTAGTGTATCTTTTTTTGGGGCTTGGACACTGTTATATGTTGCCCCTCGGGTACGAATGAATACCGAATATAGGGGTTCCACTGTAAATCAGTATTTACAGGCCAGTGCCTGTTTATATACAATTCTGAAATTGTTTTAAATATCAAATAACACCAGGCTATGACATTTTTACACGAATGGCTTGACGATAGACAAAAATATATACTTAATAAATTAGAATTAACTTTTTAGTTTTTATGCTTATTATTTTTTTATATTATTTCAATAATTAATACAAAAATTTATGCGTTCGGCAAACATGGTAGGTATATATTTGTATTCATCATAATCCATCCAGTTTACAAACCAACTAGACGAATTAATGTGGAAGCATTGAGAAATCTTTTGTAATTTAAATCAATGATTGGTTTTAAAGACGTTGCGAATAAAACATTAAATACAATGTTTCCTCAGCTGGACATCGTATTTCATATATTATGATGTTTCAACAGTCTGCATACATAGTACGTGAATAAATGTCATCAATCAATGGCCATGATTTTTGATTCATGAACCATAATATATTATCACGTTTGAATCGGACAAGGTCGATTTATAAAATTATGTTTATTTGAACTCAATATTATTCAAATTGGCAATGCCATATTATTTGTCTTGAACAGATATTTATTTTGAAGAATGGTAAACGTACATGTTATACAAATCTATACTAGATCAATACATCTCCATACATGTCATGTGTATGCAGATGTTTTGAAGAGTGTTATTATTTAATAATGATTGATTAACAGGTTGAGGGTTAAACTGAAGATTTAAGAAAAAAACACTAAGCAGTGTCGGACACTGCGGCAGTTACGTTAGTGAAACGAAAACTACATCCATACTACTTGACCCATGCTCGTCAGATGCTGCCTGAGTTGTCAGGGCGCGCTTACGTTGCCTGTATTCACGGCAGAACTGCGCGTTAGTTTTGAGTTCAGGCCCACCGTTTTCAGTTTCATTCTCTTCATAATGTTGTGCTCCACGCATTTGTGCCCGATTTTCGTCATTCTGTTTGTACTTTGCCCTCATATATCGCGATATTTTAAGAAAATCGGAAAATTTTAAACTTTTTCAAATTCCCAGCCTCGTATCTTTTTTAGTCTCTGAGACACATATACGGAGTCCAAAATCAGTTGTAAAATATACACTGCTCTTCAGAACAACACTTGACTTACTCGCATCAGATAATAAGTCTCTGAGATATGTTCCCGTTTATGGACACGTGTCGAATCCGGAAAGTTAAAATTCGTGGGTTAACGCCACCTCTGGTCGCCACGAATTTAGAAGCAATACATGCTAGCACAAAATTATCATTTCTCTTTAAAACGAGACTAAACTGACGGCTTTGCGTTTATTTTTAGCCGAGTAATTGAAGTTTGAAATTACAAATTATTAATTATTAACTAATTATTTAACTGTCGCTCGATTGCCTCGCCACAACCGGCATCGATTTTAAAAACGATTCACGTCAAAACATTGTATTATGACCAACTTATAAAATAAAATTATTACGCACATATAATAAGACTCCACTAACTGTTTTATTAGTTCTAATTTCATACTTATAGTATAGAGCCCTTGGGGTGATATTTCACAAAAATGGCGCTATATAAATTAGCCAAGTATTATTATTAAAACTATTAATACAGTGAAACCTCTATATTTGTCATTAATCCATTCCCGAGGGGCTAATGCATATGGAATCTTACGAATATAGAAACAGTTTTTTTTTCCATAAGAAATAACTGAAATTAAATTAATCTGTTCCAAGCCCCAAAAAATGATGTACATATAGATAAAAACTTTATTTTTATTATACTGAGTAGAGATGGTGGTAGAAGCGGAAGAGGATGCAAGTTATTATTGCTTAGGAGGATTATCGCCACTGATCAAAACATAGGTTAACTCCAATTCTGGTGATATGGTTCGTTTTGACGATGATTCAGTAGCACTCGATGTAACAAAGAACTTGGTCAATGTAGCCTGTTCCTGACTGCTTTTTAAAAAGTTCCCTAAAGTGGTCAATCATATTATCGTTGAATGCATTTATGTTTTAGTCGACAATGGTAAAATTTGGGTTCCATTTTTAGACCATATTCTGCATTTAGGTTCAATTAGACACCATTTCCTTAATTTCACCGTAACATATGGAACCTTTACTTGACCCTTCCTCACCGTACGACATTTCCTTTGTTGTTTCGGCTTTTTGTTATTTATGATGCTCCAACGCTTCTATGGTGAGTTCCCTTCCATGTGTACATCCATTGGGTTGAAGAGAGCGTGAATGATATTTTATCTGGTGTTTTACTAAATAATGAAACTCCTATAGTAATCATCTTGAAGTGTGTTATAAATTTTAAAATGGTACTATCCATTTTTTTATTTCTGTGGTACGTTATTAAGACCATAATTAACAATCGAAACATTGCCTGAAATGACTTTAGCCATGTTAGAAATGGCAGAAAAATATTAGCTGCTCTAATCCACACGTTTCAAGTATAGAATAATGTCTGCTAAAAACATAATAGGTAGGTAGGGAATGTGGGGATTTAAAAAAGATTGTTTTTAAATTTTGATAATCTCCATTAACAGCCGTTCCAAATTTAAATGTGAAGTTCACACTGGTACGTACGCACTCACAAAGGAAATTATTTATAGTTAATTAAGTGTAACGCGGTGTACAATGTAAATTGGACATTAAGATAATTTAAAAAATTATGCGTTGATTTTGTATTAATTATTATTATTAAAGACTGTTAATATTATTATTATAAAATTCTTAGAGCAATCTCGAAGCAAGTTCCACGACATCTAGCGCCCTGTGCAGTAAGTACTAGTGCGCCAGCGGACCCCCCCCCCCTCCGCAATTCTTTTTTACTCGACACAAATAATCAAACATTTCCAAATTGCTTTGCGAATTTAAGTTTTGTAACAACTGATTCCAATCGTACAATCCTGAACTAGCCAAAACACTATATACTAGAGATATAAAAACTAATATCTGGATTATTTGTATAGCGCCGTTTTTTGTGAAAAATCACCTCAAGGGCGCTGTAACTAACACAAATGAATCTTTAGACATTAAACGAATCCTGAAAAACCGAATATGTGCCAAGTCACCGGTACAATGTAGCCGTGACAAAAATATGTACCATCTCTAACGGTTCATTTTCAAATTTGTAAGAAAATGACGGACACGGTGATTTGTTGTAGACTTTGCTTCTCATAACTTTAACGTATAACACTCATAGAAAAACAGACTTTACGTGCAAATAATCACTATACAATACATAAAAAAATTCCGTGACAAAAATCTACTCCCCATACATTTATGCTAGTCGTTCAATGCACAGCGATGCTACCAGCGCAATAAAAAAATTACCCCATGATGTGAGTAAATTGTATTTGGGTATTTAATTTTGTAGTGTGGGTATCAAATGATTTGGGGAAATTTTGATATGATTTAGAGAATATTTGAAGTAAATTTAAATAAGATCTTTATTTTCACGGCGCCCCTTCAGAGATCGCGCCTATGTTTTTTGCACAGTTTGAACGTATGGTGGATCCGGCGCTGAATCTGATGTAAAACTCGGGGCCCGCGAGCTCATTCCGTGCGCCCACGCGCCACGGTCCATTTCGTACGGCCCACTTGGCTAAATAAAATATCAAAATTTTGCGGGAAAAATAGTTTTTGAACAAAATTTAAAGAACTCCGTAACCCCCCCCCCATTATAACATGCCAACAATTAACTTTTCTAAAAAATGTAAAATACCTATATTTAAAAAATACACAGGTATTAGAAATCATGACAAAGTGGGTATTATCAAGGAGTTTGAAAAAAAAACATTCTCATATTTTTATTTCAATCGTTCTTTTCAACGACGTAGTTAGGTAGACGCCATTCATGTTATCAAGACGGTTTTAATTTCCGGGAGATATTTGACAGCTAAATTAATTTCGGGGTGAAAATTTGTCAAATTACCATCATTGCTCCAACAATAGAATAATAATGCCATCTTGCGGCGATGTTCCCCATCTTCGTCCCCGTCCCGTCCCCCCCCGTCTCGGGTCTCAGTCGGCGTCACCCGCCAGAGGGCGTAAAGATCGAACAATAGCTCCGAAGGCAGCGCCACCTATGCGGGGGCACATTCGTCTCGGTGGCCTGGGTAATCCATGGTGGTCGCTCGTAAAAGTAATAAATTAACCGGTTTTTGTATTACATCAAAAAAACTACTCTAGTAAGAAGATAGTTTTCTCACTGATTTAAACCGAGTTATTGGAGTTAACCGTCCATTAATGTCATATAAAAATCTATAGTGGTCTCTTGTGAGCTCAGAGCAATAATATTCAAGAGAGATCGCTGCTGTAGTCAGTTTTGATAAGTTTTTCCAGACTCGGCTAGACCTGGGCGTGGCTAGGACCAGGGCTATGGTATTTATTCATCCATTCATAGCACATGTCGACATAATGTTTTTGTTTATTCGTATAACCACCTTAGTATTGTTGTAAACAAAAATATATCATATAACATTGGGCGGAGTCAACGGAGACGCGGGACACGATGAACATCATTGCAGTACTTTAAAGCGGTGTGATAATTAAGAAATAATTCGAGAAACATCAATAAGATGCATTTCTAAAAACTATTTGGTTGTAAGTTTCTAAATTCTGAAACTAATGATTACCACATAATTTATTTTAGAACCAACTGTGCAAGCTACCGTTTCCGTTTTGAATTTTCCTTTTCATATTTTCATTTAAAGGGTCGCAGGTTCTCCGCTCCTGACTAGTGGGATAAGCATTTTTTTTATATACAAAATAACCCTAGGTAACCACCCAGGTATACGTTTTTATTAAAATCCTTAATGATTCATTAACTATTTATGTTCTACCTTGTATAATATTATTCATTTGCTTTTGTTTCTTATTCATTTACTTTTGCATTTTTCAGAAACTTTTACTTGATTACCCACTGTTGTTAAATATTCTATTTAAATAACCACTCGTATATATAATGTTTTAGGCATCATGCATGTTATATGTACTAAAATAAAAATAAACCTTTTTAAATGTTTATTTACGCATGACATACTACGCCTTACGATGGTATTTTCATATTGTCACGCGTAAACATAATATACCTAGTAGAACGAAAAAAGAAAACAATTATATTAATCGAATGTTCTGAACTAAACTGATTTTCTAACTGAACTTTTACGCGAGGTCACCTAGTTGTACCCGGGTCGCCAAAGAGAATCGGCGCCTATTCAGAATGGCGGGAGTTTTGGTTGGGTCAGTGAACTCCCCCCTCCCCCTTCTCATATCGTCTCCCTCCCCACACCCCCTCACCAAGCCACTTTAATATGCACCGTGCTCCGCGCTGTAAGTCGCGGCGCTGCGATGCACTTGCAGCTATTGCAAGAGGTTGCGTGGGCCGACAGGCTGCCTGGCTGCCAGGCTGCCATTTTGACGCTATCATCCTGATCCTGCTCCTGATAGCCCCGTTGTAACCTCTCTTTCTGTTACATGTGTTGTTCGTGAGAAAGATAGATAGGTTACAATGGAGCTATAGTATACCCCAACATTGTTGTTTTACATGTTGTTGTTATTGTAATGTTATCTAGCTCAAACCACGATAGAGCTAGCGCTAGAGTAGCAGCGCAGAGTAGATATCGCGGTCTACGTCGTAGAACATGTTAGAATGTTAGTATGACGTCGCGTCCCTATTCTGAATACATCAAAATCGACCAAACACTTTGAATGAATATTTAACTAAAATAGCGGAAGGCCGAAACGTCCCATTTTAACCAAATAAATTATACAGTAACATTGTCCTAATAATTCTAAAAAGAAAGTAATTTAATTAAAATTATTTTTACACATTAATTAGCTATCGTCCCCTTACTGCTAAACACACATGTATTATTCAATTCCAAAAGCACATGTCATCTTAAATTTGACTGTTTAGAAATCTGCTTCAGAGTGGTAGATACTTTTAGTATCCCCCTGGTGAAAGACCACCATCCAGAATCGTAACGTTGCTGAAAGGACCTTAGCCGTGTTTGGTTACCAGATTTAAATAGCCAGGTAACTCCCAACCTTTGTCTTCCCCATCTTCTTCCCCTCCCCACTACCTTCAGCCTCACAACATACCCCGATATGGGATGCCAGTCTCCGGTGCGGTATTAACTATAAAAATAAATGAAGCATCAACCATCAAACCCCAAGCAGTGAACCCTAGCGGCGTCACGAATTTCTCACAGCCCTTTCCCTCTAGAAAGATAGATTTTCTGATAGACTATCTTTATGGTTCGGGCACAATTGATAAGTTTCTACGAATATTATTGAAAGCAAGGAGTGTGTGCCACTGCCAATGCAGAGTTATGTTGCGGCCCATCCTCTGCAGAGAAACGGCGTATTTAAAAAAATATATATGGAAAGAAACATTCCCGGTTAACGAATAACCTGAAAATATTTTTAAAACTCCTACTGCCATCATAATACGCGGAAAATTTTTTTTGTGCAATTATGGAATCCGACGCGTTTGTCCACTCAGCTACTAACCGTTCAAAAGTAATGATTAGTTAGTTAGATTATTATATCACCGGTTTTTGCATTTTAACAGCACGTCGTTAATAACTTTTCAACACTATTATTGTCGATAGGCGCATATAATGACAAATATTATCAGAAGATTATTTTCTTACTAAAAAAAATCATGCGGTGTATACTGACTCCTCGAGATGAGAAACCACATTTTGTTTATTAGGGGAACACCATAACGTTGAAAGGTCGTTAAAAAACCCTTCTCTAATTTGTCCGTCAGCCTTCCTCGGAAATCTCCGATAATCAAAAGATATTTTTTGTCTTTCTCAAATTCCTCAAGAGTTTAAACCCCTTTTTGAAGGGCTCATGATTTTTTTTTCTAGGCCGATGAAATTGTATAAAAAAATTCCCGATTTGAATTTAGGCCATGAATTTCTGTTTAAGTTGAAGAATCGATCGCTTTAACTGGATGAACTCATGAACCGGAGCGATGGATTTTAATTACCGGGCCAGCATTCCGGTTTACTCCGGTTGAATACCAGCACCGCTTGCCATTTCACCTCGTGCTAGATAACAACAAAATAGAACCAAAGGGGTTAATAAGGTGCCACGTGGTATTTAGGTTTTTTTGCAAACATGCACCTTCTGGCGTATGTTTGCCGGTCCTTTGGGTTTTAATATAGGTACACATTTCACAATAAAGGGAGGATTGTCGGTCGTACATAAATTCCACTTTTAATGTGATATGTTTTTCATGTGACTAGCCCGGTCATATGGAATGTACGAGTATATTATTTCCCTCAACCTCTTCCCAGAATCAGCTGTGTTCAAATGGGGCTTAAAAGCCAAATTATGTTTAAGAATCCTGTAGTCACTTCGTTAAGTTATGTTTTCAAGCTTCCGTAAATAGTTTCATTTCGATTTACTCCTATGTCGTTTTTTTCTATCGTGGAAATAATTTATAAAGGTTTTTTAATCGTAAATTCGTAATAACTTAATAATATGTCAATGCAGTGAGTCAGTCAGTCAAAGAAACTTGACCGAATACCTATTTCAAACGTTCTGCTCGCGCGCCTTCGGTCAAGTTCCGTCGAGTGACTGACACGCCGCACACACTGAACATATTATTCAGTTATTCCGTACAGACAATATTACAATTCACTTATTCCGACGAGTCCCTTTGAGTATGGCGTCCTTATAGCCTGATTCACACCAACGTCCGGTTCCGCTCAGTGCCGATATTGTTCCGCAAGAAAACTTATTGATATGGTATGAATATCAATCAAGGAGTATGTGCCAAGACAAATTTGTGTGGCAGTATATCCTTCTGTCCACCCTTGTGATATTCAACTACTTATTTAGTTAAATAATTATTTTGAAGTGTAAAAATACTGACATCGCAGATTTTTTTTTATCAAAAACCATTTTTTTATCACTAAATAATATTTTTATTAATTATTAATTATTATCATTATCACAAGGGTGGGCAGAAGGATATACTGCCACACAAATTTGTCTTGGCACATACTCCTTGATTGATATTCATACCATATCAATAAGTTTTCTTGCGGAACAATATCGCCACTGAGCGGAACCGGACGTTGGTGTGAATCAGGCTTATATCGTCGAACGAGTTCTGCACCGATTAGGTTCATATTCGGTACATGGTGGGTTTAGGGTGTGCTGATCTTGAATCTACAGTCAGAATGCACAATTGGGGCGTCCATCTTGAATTTCTAGAGTTCTGAACCGTTTAAAATCATATACCCGGCGTGCGCGAGTAAATGTTATTTAATTTGTACGTGTTGTTCTTACACATTTAATTTATATAAAGCACCTATGTTTTTAGCGTTTAGCACGTTCCAGAGTGGTAGATTCTTTCAGGATCACCTTGGTGAAAGACCATCATTCAAAATAGACACGTTGCTAAATTAATTTATTGACTTGGTCCATGTTTAGTGACCAGGCTTGAATAGTGAGGTAATTCTTAACCTTTATCTTCTCCATCTCCTTCCTCTCCCCACTCTCTTCAGCCTCGAATCATACCCAATGAATGATGCTATGATCCCACTGGCTACGAGCCAGCTACACACCAAATCCATGAAAATATGTTCTATAGAAAAAATAATATTTTCAACACTAGTCCAATTAGACGTAGTTGTGCAGAAAACGTCCAATCCACAATTTTCCAAAATCGAGCTTTCAATGTTTTCCTATGGATAAATACGAGATTTCTATCTGCTGAAAACACCTAAGCTTCAAAATGCAATAGATTTTTGGTAATTCATTTTTTTACTAACGCACATTGCAGATATTTGACTTAAATTGAAGTTTAAAAACATTTAAATGTGGGATAACAATTAAATACAATTATTTTTTTAAAACATAGGAAATACAATTATTTTTATATTAAATACATTGATAGATTATAAACAACTTATTTATTATAATTCTCATAAAGAAAATACACTAATATTTACTTTACAAATGCTGTAATATACTTTATAATGCTGTAAAATCGTCATATTTTCAAACGCCTTTTTCTCAGTTTCATCTTTTTGGGGTCGATGCTTTCTGCATAACTGCGTCCAATTTACAATGCGAAAGAAATCGAAAACTATATTAAATTTGCTTTACCTGCAAGTTCATAATATGTGAGTATTATACCTACAAAACCAAAATGCACTATGGAATCTTACAACATAATGAATCAAATTAATTAATTAACTGATCTAGAAAAATCAGATTAACAACATGTAACACGTGAGAGAGGGCGCGCGCCGCGGAATAGGTCGGGGTGGCCTTCAGCGCACTACACCTACCCGATAGCCGTTATTAATATATGCCTACGTGCCCCTCAACACGTTCACTTTTTCTATAACAGATAACCAACAAACCATGCCTCCCATAGCACAGCTCTACGGAACTAGAATAGATATTACATTTGGCCTGCACGCGGGGAAATATTATAATATCTAGGCTATACCCGTTATTGTGTCTTGGCACACACTACTTGCTTCATTCTCATGTATACATACTTTTGTGTGTTTTCCAACTCTTGACATAACCCGCCTCGATAGTAGCATTCGATTCACTAGATCGCGGCATGTCTTCCTCGGGAATCCCTGACTTCTTCTACCATACATTAGATATTATTTTTTGTTTCATCAATTCAAATATTTTCATTATCTTGATATTGCCATGCATTTTTTTTTAATCTTAGGTAGTTGTTTGGTATCTATATAAAATATATACGACGACTTTGCGAAAGCTTTCGATAAGGTTGATCACTTACTTCTTCTAAGCAGACTTAAAAGAAATTGGTTTGTCTGTAAATTTAGTGAAACTTTTTAGTAACTATCTGAACGGAAGAGAACAATTCGGATCTTACTGTATAAACTGCTGTGACGCATATCCCACAAACTCTGGTGTTCCACAAGGATCCTATTTGGGACCCTTATTATTTTTAATTTTCATAAATAACATTAGAAAAAAAAAATTAATTCGTTCGTTTTTTTACTCTTTGCTGATTACATTAAACTATTCATGCGAATAAGGTCATTGGAAGACTGTTGGCAACTTTGGGAAGATATTAATGCAATTATTGACTGGAGTATTGCTAATAAACTCGGTTTTAACTTCCAAAAATGTTCGGTTATGTTCTTCACAAGATTACACAAGACTGTATATTTTAATTACAAAATATAAGATACGTTTCTGAAGCATACGACAACTTATATGGACTTACTAACTGTGTTTAACGCTCGTTTGATATTTCATGATCACATTAAACGATCTGCAAATAAGCCATAAAAATATAAGGTTTTTCACAAATTATCCAAATACTATTATTATTAAACCTTCCAGTGATGTCTGATTACGACTAAAAGGGGTCCAAATGATAATTTAGTCTCCTTCAACGGAAGTAATCTTCCCAACAAACCTTCCATTGAGATGCTTGGTGTAACCTTAAGTGACAAGTTAAGGCACCGGGGCTCCATCGAAGCCAGAGTAAAGTTAGCCTCTCAGAAGTTGGGCGTGTTGTACAGGGCCCGCAGATACTTCAATAGTACACAACTGCTGACCTTGTACAAATCGCAAGTACGCCCCACTGTTGAATTTGGCAGCCACCTCTGGTCTGGAGCCCCTAATTACCTGAAAAAAACCCTTGACTGTGCAGAAACGGGCAGCCCGTTTGATAGATTCTCCTATCTTAACAAACGGATTGCAAACTTTGGAGCACAGACGTCGGGTGGGAATGCTGTCCTTGTTCTACAGGTATTTCAATGGAAGATGCTCCGAGGAACTTGCGTCATTGATTCCTTCGGCACCGGTGCATAGTCGGGAAACTCGCCGAACGCGCGCCCAACATTTGTACACGGTTGACATTCAATACATGAGAACGGGTCGCTTTTACGACTCGTTCTTATGTTCAACAGCTCGGCTATGGAACGATTTGCCGGCCTCTGTGTTTCCTCCCTCCTTCAACATGGGCCTCTTCAAGACCCAAGTTCACTCCTTCCATCAAAAAAACCCTCCACACAGCATCCCCAAAGATGACATAGGCGAAATCGTTTTCCTCAAGGTCTCCTGTTGGAGTTGGGAATATGCTATATTTTTGTTGATAATAATACTGTGAAAAAGAGGTTATACGAATAAACAAAAACATTATGTCGATATGTCATATGAATGGATGTATAAATACACTAGCCTTAGTCTTAGCCACGCCCAGGTCCGCCGAGTCCGGTAAAAATCATCAAAAACTGACTACACTGCCTTGGATAGATACCACTCTATATACTCTAAGGTTTTATGTCAATCTCCTACTCGTTAAGTTTGGCACGTTTTTACTTGCCGCGCGTGCATTCGATGTGTTTTTGTGAGTTGAAGAATACGATTAATGGTGTAATTGTCTAATGTTTATGTTTTGTTTCACGGCCGAAGTGCAAATACCTAGTAAGCAAATAAATTAAATTTTAGTAGACAATACGACGCAATATATTATTTTACTATTTTACTATTGCATTTGCATTATTAGTGCATATAATTTAACGTCTAGACTTAAAAATAATAATAAATAGATAACTTTTATAGCGCCATTTTCGTGGAAAAATCACCTCAAGGACGCTTTGTGTACTTATATGTAATTTATAAAATATAGTATTATATTGGTAGTCTACCAAAAAATAGTCAACGTCGGCGTTATTTTCAACGGTTATATTTAACAGTTAACAATCGCGAACGATAACGGCGTTGGCTATTTTTCAAATTATAGTTAACGCCCGATACTACTACATACCTTATTTTATTCATAATATTGACTCTGTTCTGGATTTAACGTGTCCATATGTACATAATATCCCCAAACAGCTCTGCCAGCCGATCCTAACTGACAAACTAACAAAATTGTTCAATTCAAATGAGGCCTGTAGAAACAAACACGGCTAAGTCCATTGACTACAGTTTTCGAGGAAGAACAAAAAACGTTTAATTTAAAAATTACTTGTGATACTGTCACTAAAATAAATTCGACAAATAGTACTTACTAAAAACATTAATTTTCTTCTTGATACATTAGTTTAACTGGTGCAAAACAAAAAATATAATCAAATTACTAGTGGACTTTGCCGTGTTTGTTGTTCACATTTCACAACTGCCGCTTTTGTTTTCAACACAACTGGACTTTGCCAGTTTTGAAATGGACACGTTTTTTTACAAAATAGTTTTACATTTAAAAAAGTATTTATTTTGGTAGAAATACAAAACAATAAAAATCGAAAAAGTTTGTAAGTTATGATGACCTAATTAATAATAAAAAAAAAAAAAAACAAAAAATCGAGAAAAAAAATCAGTAAAGAATAATAACTATTATTCTGGTATTTTTTTAAAATATAAATTTGTTTTAAGGGTTTAATAAGATATGAATGCGAAATAATATTCAAGAGCAGGAAGATTTCTCCAGTTATCACCGAAATGCTTGGTCAAAAGATAGTTGACATCTCTTACTTTTAACGATTTCAAAACAACTTTTCCGGGTTCTATGTTGCTTGAAATTATCATTGATACATTTTTGTTTTTCATACAGCAATGATTTCTACAATATTGATGACATATCAATAACTACTAATTAAGTAATCATATTATTCAATAAAACTCTAAATCGTAAGTAAAAACTCATTTATTTTACCGCTATGCTGTTTAGTAAGTCAAAAAATAATGTCCATAAAAAATTAACAAGAAACAAAACTTCATTATGCACGTCAGCGGACATTTTCGGTAATTTGCGAAATTGTCAATATCTCAACTTTTACAAAAACAATGTGGTAATAAACCTCTGTTTTTGAGCAATGTTCACCTTCCAATTTTGGGGCTGTTTTATAAAATAATGTCTGCTTAAAGACATTATAGCTAAGTAGGGATTTGAAAACGCTATTTTTTAAATATGGTGATTTCAATTGACATTTGTTACAATTTTTAAAATTCAACACTCGTACGAAAGTACTCACAAAGGAAATAAATATATTGTGTAAATATTATTTGCTATTCGTATTTATTTTGCAATGCGGTGATGCTTTAGAATTCTAACTCTGACTACACTACAATAATTATTATTGTAATTAATTTATTCAATTCTTCAAAAGCGCCATTTATATACAGATTTCATTACAAAGTAGTATAAAAGTGGGCTTATTGCCAGGTGGCAATTTCTTTCAACCAGCCCCGATTTTCTCCCTTTTCAGCACGGATTACAAGTTATTAATGTAAATAAAAAACAAACAGCACCTAATCTAAAAATATTCATAGTTGACACAAGTCTTCACGTGGGAAAGGAATACAAGAGAAACAAGAACTTAAGTGGTTGAAAGTGAAGTATTATGTTGGTGAAATAGAAATAACCATGGGGATTTCCTCACTTAAGCGAAGAGATAACCCATGTTCGGATAAAATAAAATTAACCTTCACATAAATATGTGATTACTGAATTACTGATTAGTGAGGGATATTGTATGTAAATATTCTTGCACTTTACAATAAGAAAATTCTTCAGCATTCAACTTTGACCGTTCCACAATAATTATAAGTATTACCATTCACTGATATTTTGCAACGCGAAGACAATATGCCTACATTATACATTATAAAAAATTGAATGGGTTGGTTGGATTGTCGCCCGCAGCGCTGACTGAAATGAAGCGATCCATTGAATCCACCGCATTATTAACGAATTGACTAAACGGCAGACCAGCCTTTGAGAATAAACTGTCTTTATTGATAATCAATAATTGATAGTACCAGCTACCAGCATCAATCTGTGGAAAGCAAAGGTCAACGATTTTACTTTTGTATGTAATCTGTTTGGTCGTAAAACTTCACACCGACAGACCTGACGCAGACGGAGTCACCGCGCGCGTGTTCCTGCCTCTGAGAACTCTGTTGGAATATCCTTCATGTGTCGTTTATGAGAGAAAGGGGGAGGTTGCACCGGATCTATCAGCGGTATGGTTTGATTCGTATTACTTTGTGAGTACGTACAAGTGTGAACTTTTCATGTTGATTTGTTCAGAAAATTGACAAATTCAAAATGAATCTTTTCAAATCCCTACCTACCTAATTAAGTACTAACCCATCATGTATTTTAGCAGACATTATTCTATATTTGAAATGGGAGGATTAAAGCAATTTAAATTTTTTCTTGGCAAGTCAAGATACATCCTGCAATTTTTCACGAGTAACTGGTATTTACATATTATCGTCACTGGAAACTACTGCTGTGTAACCTCGGATGTAACCTTCAACAAAATAATTTTCCTTCGCAATCAAAAAACTCCCGGAATTTTTTCGTGATTTTTAAACCAGTATCAAAATAAAATGAATAAATAGTATCTTCGTAGAACCGCTGGAACCAGATCAACGAAAAACAGATTCGTGGGTATAAATCAATTATGAAAAGCATGTTCAAGGTAGCGTCGGTTTCAGCAATCGAGGTATGTTTCAGCACTATCGCTTTACTGTGATGTATAGGTATGTTTAGTACGGTGTAGGCAGAGGTAGAGAGGTAGGTCAAATATTTAATAATATTTTCGTTTGGACATGTAGAACGGATAAAAGGGCAAAAATGGGTATGTACTCGTATGAGACGATGCACGAATGTGAATGAACGTTAAAATATTTAATTTTGGCTAAACCTCGGCCAGCTTTCATCCGTGGTGGGTATTACCTATAAACAACCGTGCCTGCACAAAATGAGAAAGAAACTCAAACAATTTTTTTTTTAAAGTTGGAAATTAACGACCAGCGTATTAATACTGTAAGAATATATTGATATTAGGAAATATTATGTGTACCTGTGTATTATGCAGAGTAAATAATAATAAAAACTTGTGGTTATTTCTTTAAACGTTTGCGGACTACTTATAATTTTCTCGGGTGATACTTAGAAAGCTAACTAAGGGTTGGTTTAGATTTGTATTAAATTAAAGTGGGTTAGTCTGACCTTTAGGTGTAAGCTTTAGTTAAATTTCTAATAATAATAATCTGTACTATCCACCGCCCTCCACTTCGGATCTTATGTATTTCATATCTTTTCATTCAAAATGTACATATTATTTCGACTTACATATTTATAATACCAAACACCCACGGAAAATAGTCAAATATAGAATAATACTTTTATTAGGAAGTGAATGGTTGATACAAAAGGATATTATTCTTCCGTACGTTGAAGATGAAATGACGCAAATATCTGAAATAAATATATTTTTAAATAACAACATCCTTTCTTGACGTTGGGATGTTTCTCGGAAGAAACAAAGATTCTGCGAACTGTCACTCCTTTGACAAATGGTTGTGAGAATGGGACTGATAATACTAGATTACTATGTATATTATTTTTTCGTCATAAAAAACAACCCGATGTTCACAAAGTGATTATTATTTTGAAATATTTTTATAGTTTTATATATATTTAAAAAAAAAATTGAAACGTTAACAAAATATTTACATAAAAAGCATCAAGCAATATAAATCATAATACAATCGCCATGTAAATATCTCAAATAAATTTGTTTACAACATTTATGGTGTAGGCAATATTAAAGCTTAAAATTTATTTAGATACAAACAACACTGTCAATTTACCCAAGTAAAACTTGGTTCATACAACAATACGATAGTTATATGATGACCAAACAAACGGATATGTTAAATGACGTTGAAGGCAAATGTCATAACCTAGCAGTTCAAAGATTTTACTTGGTCAAATTTCAATTGGATGCGAATAAGTAATTTGAATTTGAGAAATGTCAATGTTGTGATGTTTATTTATTTCATTGTTCAATCTTGACGTTATTGGTGTAAAATAATAATACCCCGTTATATTCAGTTTTAAGTATACACGTCTAGAACATTAAAAAAAAAAAATGTTATTAGTATTGTGTTCTGCTTTTTTTAACCTCAATACTTAAATAGTAGAATACCTAAACTTCAAAACAGTCGAATTTAAGAATTAAAATACAGCCACACGGAATGTAATGCCACATACATTGGACAGACTGGAAGGGCTTTTTCAACTAGATTGACCACGATACACCACGTCCCGCTTGCCAAATAACGAACCAACGCCTTTACATATCGAAAATAAAGGTTTTAAATTAAATTTACTTGAGCAATTAGAAATAAACAAAATAATATATGATCCAAAAATAACATTAACCAATAATCAAACAAAAATAATTTAATCTCTACTCCTTAATATGTTTAAGAAAATAAAATTTAAAATACCTTACAATAATAAAACGCTAAACAATATAATTTCGTAAAATAATTCAACAAATAATCAGGAAAGGTACTTAACAAATAGATTCACACAATTCATTTCATAAACGGGGCGAAAAACTAATGGCAAATCACATTATTAAACAATTTTTAAAAACCTGTCTTTAAAAGCAATAGTTTGTAATCACTAAATGAGGAAAACAGACGTAAAGTTGAATACCCCACAGAACAATAAATTCAAGATAATTTGGTTTTTACCGTAATTAGTAATTGAACAAAGAACCAAAATCATACAAATGAGTCGTTTCCATGTCGCCTAACCGCAGTTTGCCTTAAGGGTCAGCACCCAAAAATACACACGTTTTGGTTCTCTAGCACGAGCAAAACTACATATTATCTGACTGTTAATTCTATACGGGTAGTTAGAAATCTGTCTAAGGTTTCTCGTAAATACAATAAATTCTTAAACAGTAATCTTTTAAATTCTTTATGAAATCCACACTGGAATTTTAGGTAAAACGTTCAAAAATGCCTTTTCTGGTTTTCAAACTGCACCTTTTACTGACATTTCAGTATGTTTTTCATAGAATTTAAAGGATTACAGTACAAAAATTATATTCACTATAAACGTCAGACATTTTTCCAACTACCCATAGAAAATTTGCAGATAAATCATTTATAGTATTGTCTATATTTGAAGAATGCTGACCCCTAAACGCCGTTAACATCTGTCCCTAAAAATAGCAGAACCATATTATTATATAAAATTTAATTCAATTGAATTATAAAAATAAGAAAATGGAGTTCTACAAATTAAACACAAACCCCCTTACTTATAAACGAGGTGTAAATGTTGCGCGTGTTACAAAGTCGAAATAGCGATAAACTTGCTTTAAAACCACGGCTTATCTGTCTAATTTAATGGCCTACGTCCGGTGTAACTAAACAAACGCTAAGTCGGCGCGTAAAAATCTAATAAGTAAGACGGAAAAACTATAAATAAAAAAAAAACACAAAATTTCTTCTTCATCTGGGTCTAATGTACAATAAGATATTTTCACTAAGGTACTGTCAAATAGATTATGAACCATTTTGAAAAACATAATCAAATCAATTAATATTGTGCAAGCCTACTTTTGTGTAAGCTATTTAATTCAAAATATTTAAGCCCTTGCTGATAGCCGGATTAGTAGACGGTGAACTCTCGATCGATTACAAAATACGCAAGAATTTTCTTTTGAACAGATTTGATTCTATTTATGTGTATTGTTTAATGTTGTGACCAAACGATATATACGAGTATATATAGTTTTCAAATGATACGGGCATACCCTTTTGGGCCGGCCAGGAAAAAAAAACGAAACTGTCCTTGTAAATGAGCGTGTTTGACACTTCCCATGTACGTCCGATATATTGTCAAAAATTGATATTTACAACTTAAATTATCTACAAATGGCTGTTAAAATTTTCAGAATTGTGAACTCAAACTTAAATTCAGGGTTTTTTTCATTACCTCCACACAGGAGGCCTTGAGGGAAATAATTTCCCTCAGGGACTATGTCATATTTGGAGATGATGTGTGGAGGGTCTTTTTGAGGAAAGGACGGAGTGAACCTGGGTCTTGAAGAGGCCCATGTTGAAGGAGGGGGAAAACACAGAGGCCGGCAAATCTTTCCACAGCCGAGCTATTGAACATAAGAACGAGTCGTTAAAGCGACCCATTCTCATGCATTAAATGTCAGCCGTGTAAAAAAATGGCTATACTTTATGTTTAACTAATCTCCCATGTGTGAGGTTAACTTTAATCCCGCAGATTTTAGCCACGGTATCTGTCGTCGAACTAGGGTTCGGCTGGAAAGGAACTCCTGCGCAGTGTGACTGAACTCTCATCGGAGTAAAGACAGACACAGCTGCCTTGAGCATCCCGTACACCCTCCGTTATAATTAAATGAAAGCCACGTTTGTTATGATGCACTCACCCCTTTGTTCATACAATGGTACTTATTTATTCATCATTGTAAGAGTGACTTTATTATTACAGAAAGGGTTCTTGCCGTTATGATCCAACCAGTGTTTACTTTTAATATATTAATTAATCATTTTATTGTGTTCTCTCGTGTAAATAAAGTGCACGTCAATATGCTATTGGAGAGTGCAAAGGCAGTACACACAGTGGGACGTCTTAATTAGTATTATGACCCCGAGCGTTTCCCTCTCTTTACCCTCAGTGGCTGCTATTCTTAGCTCTCGTTATAATTCTTATTAATCTTTTGTTGTTACATTTGCACCCTGGGAAATTACTATGACGTGGTCACGTGTTAATTATGTATTATGAAGACTCCAATTGTTATCCTTTATTTGTTCTCACTGTTAGTTATTTTTATCATCCTATTACAATTTTTATTTTTGCTACATGACCGATGTCAAAAACGATAATGAATATTCAAGAATACATTAAATGAACCCTTCGGTTCCACCCTCATTGGATAATTATAACCTAATAATGTAACTGAATACTCGTGGAATGGGGGATGAAGATGTCGTATATTTTATTAATAACAAAATTAAACCGTACGGGACGTCAGAAACTCAAACCTATATATTTATACCTACATCACTGTAGATATCTTCGCTGGAAGGGCAAAGGGGCTTAGCGACATTGGTAAAAAATGAGTTCAATGTGCAGTTTATCAGTTTTTTGTTCTGCGTTTAATGCTCTCGTTTGATTCTGAGGACTTTTGTGGCCCTTCAGTCATCTAAAATATATTTACCATTTGGGAGAAGGCTTGACTCAAGAGGCACAAATTTGAGACTTTTTTAGCTTTTTGTCACTTCAAGTAATTCAGTGAGAGCATTGAGTTACCTGAGTAATCTTTTTTTTTCAAAATCCAACCAGGTACTGACGACTTGTAAATTTTATTGTAAAACAAAAAAAACTTTAGTGCTCTGGTGTAAACTTCCCAAAATAACGCTTCAGCCCTTTTGCCTTTCCGGTGATATACGAAATAATTCAGCTCGTATTATTAATAATAACAATATATTTATTCCGGGCTATATGCATGGGTTGTGCAATTCAATCTGATCCATATTAGCATAGCATAATACATGTAGAAAAAAAATAAGAAAGCATTTTTTTTTTTTTTTTGAATGAAAAGTATATTATATTAAAAAAAACAACATTAACCGAAAAAGTTAAGTAACAATTATTGTTATGTTATATTTTACCCTGCTAACTTGTCACAAAAATGATTTTTTATGAAAATGTTTTAGTTTATTGAAATATAGCCCATGTGGTGAGTATTATTGTTATTGCTGGTAATGTACACGTATGGTAATAATTGAGGTACATAGTAGTAGTCGCCATTGGCATTACTATACGTGTACATTACCTAACAATAACATGAATACTCACCACATGTGCTATATGGTATTTCAATAAACTAAAACATTTTCATAAAAAATCATTTCTTCGACATCTTCTAACATGTGAAATCCGCAGTAGGTTAATAATTCCAGACAAGACAGCCTTTAACCTGTCTTTGTATATTATTTACTTCAAAGTAGGATCAGCAACACAATAATACTGATTTCCATTCGATGACCCATGACCCATCGAGGTAATATTAATCTCAGATTCCTCGAGCACAATATGGTGACCCGAGTGACCCATTAGCCAGGGCTAGGGGCTACTTATTCCATTATTATACAATCTAGCGCTACTCCGCGTCATTTCAGATGTAGCACTGTATGTAACTGCTTGGCGCAGTATTTATAGGTATTCGCTGCTCCGTTGTAACATCTCCGCCCTTCTCATAAACGACACACGTGACGGAAAGAGAGGTTACAACGGAGCTCTCAGCGGAAAGATCATACGCAGAATCCTTGCGTAAGATAATGCTTGTGAGGGGAAAACATCCCCTCCCCTATACCCTTCCGCGGCCTCCTCTTAGAGAACTGCGTCGCAATATTATAACCCCTTCCCCATGGCGCAAGAAATCGCCCAATTTGCTGGTAAATCTACGTAATCTAAAAAGGAAAGCTGCTACCCACAAATTAAATTTAGTCGCTACTATTTGGGCAGTACATTTTTACCACGACCCAAATATTTCGCGCGTAAATGTAATTATTCGGTTTTTTATAGTTGATGAATCATTTATGTTTTTTTATACATAGCTTTGTAGATTTTTTTAAAGGGGTGTAATTTGGGGCTAATAATATCATAGTTCTTGTTCTTGGAGATATTCTTTCATCTCGTTTTCAAGGAAAGTTTCTCTAATTTGGTATTCGCGATGGGGTGCTGACGTCACAAGAGCCAAGCACAAGGGCGCGGGCGAGGATCGATAGGCAGCGTCACAACACGCGCCGCCACTCTCGTACGCACATAGCACAGCCTCTCCTACAGTAGAGTAGAGCATTGATGGTGCACACGCGTATTAATGATCTATAACGGAGTGGGTTATAGTTCATTAATACGCAATGTCGCTTTTTTACGTTATTTTTTTCCTATCCAAACTGTGGATGTTAAATTAAATAATGTCATTCTAATTTTTAATTTAAAATGCATTCGTGCGGACGAAAATTTTCCATGGATCAATTCTTGATTCATTAAATGTTTATTCCAGCTGGTTGTGTTGTGCGTAATATATTAACAATTGTAAAATAAAGGTCTTTTTTATATGGAAATAATAATAATAATAGTAATATAATCATTAAACAAACGGAAATATCATTAAACACAATATATTTGTGCCCACCACTTTAAATAACACGCCAAAAAGTATGTAATATTAATGCGATTTGCTTTTTTATTTACTTGTTTATAATAGCTTAATACAATTTGTTGAAATTATTATTTATTTTATAGTTAAGTTAGTACTGAGTTATTATTTTACAAAAAATATTAAAGCCAAAAATGTGAAAAAAAAAACACTATTAAAGAACGCAACTAGAACATAATATTATAAAGTATTAGTTGCTTTCGTTTTCTATAGTTCTATGTCAGGTTAATCTATTTATTTAGGGACAAGGTTACATGAATTGATATTTAGTAATTATATAATATTTTATAATTCAACAGCTTGACCTTGACTTTTAGATGACTGAATATTAAATAAAATTCCTATTTTTTCACACCTTAAAAATATTTTTTCAATAATTTTAATTTATCCAATGATTACCATACGAACCGCTCCCTTTGAGGATTTTGGTAGAGATTTTCTCATAAACAGTAATATGTTATTGTTACCACGTTTTGCACACTTTCTTATATGGTATAGTTCTCATTCCAGAGAATATGAATATAGTTACGAGTAGGCATCTGCTAAATACAATAATATACAGTATCTAGAAGCTTCCTTCCGACCAAGAAAGTTCCTTTATCTTAATAATCTTAGAGTATTTGGTTGGCAACCAATGTCACACGACATCAAAATTATTTCCAAGGTCAGATTATTATAATAATAAAAGTTTCTGCGTGGGCTCTTAATTTGGTTCCATTTAAAGTTTCCCAGAACGAAGAGAAAGCGCCTGTAATAGGCACTAGGTAAATACAGAATATTACTTTTGTTTAGATGGAAGTTTGTCCACAAATTTCTACCATGTTTCGGCGTTCAAGGCCCTAAAGTTTTAATTTGTTTCCAAGTTTACTTCTTATAATATTCAACCCTATTTTCAAGGACTTTCCAATAAGATTTAAAGCTTATCTCGGATCACGGATTATCTTGAAGACTCGACGGATTTTGAAGTTATAGAGATTTATGGCGTTAATGTGGCTTCTAAATACCTTCTATGTTTATTGCTTTCGCTCTATTACCTATCCTATAACGTTGTTCAAAGGCTTAGTGTTCAGCCCTACCCCGTATCAAGGTTTATCGATATCGCTCCACATTGTGTCAAGGTTGCGCACATTGTTTGAGCCCATACTTTAGTCGTGTTCACAGCCCTTCAATTCTGATTGCCCTGAGATGCTTAATATATTTGGTATTTGTTGCTAATGTATGAATACCTAGTGACAACATAATATCTCTTCGTTCGCCGATGTATCGTTTTGACCATCGAATCGTGGAAATAAGTAGGGCACTAAGACGGAATAAAGTTTTCCGTATAGTATTTATACAGATAGTATTGAATAAGATTCGAAACACAGGAATAATATTCCAATACATTTGGGTTTGGAGTAGATAGAAGTAGGTACTCACTATACAACATACATAATATTATAATTAAGCGAATCGAATACTACGTACAAAAGATTGAAATTTTATTCCGATAACGGTACTTCACGATGTACTCACTATTTTCTTTTTGACGTGTGTGTTGATACTAAATCAGCAACCATCATCCTCTGTCCAAGATCCCATTATAAACAAACGATACATGGGGAAAATTGCTTATACATAGAAAAGTCTAAAATTCATTACGCTACTTTATGATTTACTGACTATGTCCCTTTTGATGTGTGTCAAGACTAAATCAGCAACGTCATATGAGTTCCCAATCGCTATCAGAGATGACGTTACCTTGCCGCCCTGCTAGTCAAGCGGTAGTACAATCGAGGGCGTGGCACAGTCAATACCCTCCCCCCTCTGCCGCCGCACAGCCGCCCCGAGCCGTTCGCCCCCGTTAGGATCATTACGTAACCGACCCTCGAATAACACTACCACTGCTGCTTAGTCTGATCCTTAACTAAAGATCATCATTGATGCAATGCCTTCCAATAAATGGAAGATACCTAGTGTGTTTTCCGTAATCATATTTTCCATCAATCCACCCACCCTTAAACGCAATAACCAATATTTATTACCTCATCGTTAACTATTTTTTTTGTTAATTACTCGGATGCAACAATTTCGACAATATTCTAAGGTTTAAATTTAATAAAATAAAACTAACGTTACGGTCAAAAGACGCGGAATATCAGACGAAACCATGTGGTTGACACATGCAATAATCCAAGTCATCAAAATGAGGGTCGATATTTGACTCTCTCACGTCGTTTTCTGAAATTCACCGTTTCTTCGTGACTATCGTACAATCGAAATAAACTACAAACAATGTGAAATCTCCTCTTATTTATTTGGAACCGAACCAGTTTCACCCTACTACGGGCAAGGGACGTTTTTAAAATGGTTGTAATGTTTTGTGTATGTATCGAGTTTTTAAATCAAACCATTGGAATAACCCTTTACCGCACCAAATTAACACTTAGAAATATTTATAACGTTTTTTTATGTCCGAAAGGTAATAAAAATAATGGTACTTCGTACTTTTCCCTCTCCGAAAAATACTTAAATGTACACCCGAATTTGCTTTTTTATTGTAGGGCATCTCTGTTGTATATAATATGACGATAATTCCTTTGATTTTTTTTTGTAATTAGAACATTATAATATGTTTGCATACGAGATAAAATTAAATCACACAAGGCCGTGAAAGTGGGAATAAACCAATCAAATTTCAGGGGTCCGTTCTGGGCCCACTGCTCTTCATCCTCTTCATAAATGATGTCGCTCAAATAATTACATCATTTGGTCTTATATCACATTGCTACGCCGACGACCAGCAAGTTTAGTTTACTGCTCACCGAGAGAAATAGACAGTCTGAAAGTTCGCATGACTGAGTGTCTAGAAGCGATCACTCTCTGGATGACCTCAAATAGACTGAAATTGAACCCTTCAAAGACAGAGTTTTTCTGGACCGCCACAAGCAGACGTCAGCATAACATCGATAACTCTCCAATAGCTGTCTCAGGAAGTGACATTATTCCAAAAAAATCTATCAAACTTCTGGATGTTAATCTGGACGCTGATTTTCCCCTTAAATCTCAAATTAACAGGACTGTGAGCACAGGGTTCTTTCAATTAAGACAAATAAAATCAGTGTGAAGAAACCTGCCAACAGAGGCAACCAAATTACTTGTAAACTCGTACGTCGTTTCGTGTTTAGATTACTGCAACGGAATATACGCTAGTCTTCCTAAATATCAAATTAACAAACTACAACTAGTCTTCAACGCCGCGGCAAGGCTTATCACCGGCGTATCAAAATATTCCCATATCTCAGAGCACCTCAAAAATCTTCACTGGTTTAAATGTCCCGAAAGAATCCAGTTTAAGCTTTGCTGGGTGGTATTCAAATCAAGTAACGGGATGGCTTCGGCTTATTTATCGGAATTATGTATTCCTGAAGATTCCAATTCGCGACAGTCAACCCTTAGATCGGCAATGTCATCGGCTATCGGAAGGTTGAAGGAACCAAAGCGCACACCAGACACTAAGTTCGGAGAGGGCGCCTTCGGAGTGTCAGGTCCTAAAGCCTTGAATGGACTACCACATGATCTGAGAATAATTATAGACTCGAAAAAGTTAAGAGCCAAACTCAAAATCCATTTTTTTTAGAAAATCATCCATAATCAAGATGTGACAAGCCCAATAGAAACTCTGTTCAAAGCAAAAAAAACTTTTCAGACTCTCATTCCTTATTCATTAGAAGATTTTCATCAAAATCTTTTCCTCACTACGAAAAATTTCAAAATAATTCTGATACACTATATTTTAAATTTGCTCTCATGCCCTAAAAATAAAAATATATGTAAAAATCAGCTAAATTTTAAGTTCTTATGATATAGTGATTGTGGCCTGCCAGATAAGTATTTTCTGTATATTTATATAAAATAGGAATTAATATTAAGTAGAAATTAAGATTTGTACAGCGCCCCTGAGGTGATTTTTCGTCATAGATCTTTGAGCTGTGCTAATTATTTTTCTCTATTTTATCATGTTATGTTTATTTCTTTTATTTTGCTTGTATTTTTACTTTTTATGATGTATTATTTTTATATAGTTTACTGTCAATGTGTTGTTTGATTAATTATTATAATTGTTTTTTTTTTTTTGATTTTGTTTAAAAATATATATTACTATCGGAAATTTCACTGGTGAATGCAACATACTTAGAAATTTATTTCTCAAAATATGTATAAAACTGTATGTTTCCCAAAATAAAAATAAAAACAAGTGTTTGTTTTTATTTTTATTCCAGCAAGCAATACTCAACCCTCCCATATCAAATATTTTTTATTTAAATTCTCGTGATATGATGATGTATCAAACACATCCTCCAGACTGCTACTGTCCAATTATCTTAGTTTTTGTTTTCTACAAAATCTCATCGGGTTCCTTTTGTTTTAATTTGCCCAACTGTCTGGTTTTCCCCAGTTCTGCACAGGCTAAATGCATCCCTTGTTTTACATCGTAGTTCCTTGTTTCATAGGTCTAGTTCACGTTTAATTATGTCCATCTCTTTTATCATTGGCCATAGCAACTAGCACAACTTATATTTTATTATAATGCTCTGATAACTGGTGATAACATCAATCGACTGTACCAATATTGACCGCGACGTATCAACATAAACCACTTTTCTCCGTACGTCCAATCTCATTTTAAATGTCACGTTAGTGACTTTTAAATCGGCAGCCAAGCAGGCAAAGAAATGTTTTATTATTATGAATTAGACATTATACTGAACCACCATTATTTCATGATAGATTAGTCTATTTGCTAATGTAGGGCTTTTGTATATTGGCAAGACAAATTGGTGAATTTATCTTAATTTGATAATTATATTTTTCCACCCTATTTTAACAATGATTGAGTTTGACCTTTGACCCCCTCACAATGTATGCATTTTATTTTCAAATTTTAGGAACTATGTTGATGAAATTATTTATTAAAAAATTGGGTGGAACCTGATATTATGACTTAACTTAAAAAATAATTGAAACTTCACATTCAACTTCACATTTCAATGGTAGAATCATCTCCCACCGGTTTATGTTTTCAGTTTTAAATAGATGTGTGAATGACGTTTCTCTCGCATTTTATAACCTACTTTGGCGTCGTTGAGATTATACGCCATCAATTTACCTCTAAGAAGCCTCACTCCCTGCCCCTTTATGTTCCAGGAAAAATAAACCCAAAACTAATTATAAAAACGAACGTCAATATGGTCCCTTCAGATAGGATCAACAAAAATGCCTCCGTACCTATTTCCCTATAAACCTACCGGCCTTATCTTTTCGATTTACAGATAAATATTTAAATATATAATAAATACATTAATGTTCAGTTCCTTTAGCTGATATTGGAATGTTTTGTAATTTGTTAAAATAAGAAGAAAACAAAACCACGCAGGCCAGGCCAGGCAAGCGGGCCATGGCTTTATTCTCGATATTCGCAATTTTCCATAACAAAATGCCATTGTAATTCTCTAAACATCTCTTCAGGCTGTGTAAAAATTAAACGGGTAATCCTCGACACGGAAAAGACCGACCTTACCATTAAAAACCACATAATACTATTTTTGAAATCTATATTAAACCACTTTTATTTAATACATAACAAAAAATGCATTTACGACAAATAGCGTAGATACATATTGACGTGAGAATTATGCGATTCATAGTTGATTCATTCGCTACCTTCTCTTTTGGTCGTTAGCACAGCTAAGTGTGTAGATCTTTTCACTCAACCCCATTAAAATGGTTCAATTTATTGCAGGTTCTTGTTTTCCGCGTTAGTAAACCCTACATGACAATTTCTTATTTGACAGATCGAGCAACTCAGTGTCTAAGTTAACTGGCTCATACTAATTCTACACTATATTATTTCCAAAGCATTATAATATAATTTGATCTCGTTTAGCAAGTGTGTGTATCGTGAACAACGGACCGACCCGCGGCTATGTTGGTTTCAGTGAATGCCCGCTTTAAGGCTGATTCACACCAACGTCCGGTTCCGCTCAGTGCCGATAGTGTTCCGCAAGAAAACTTATTGATATGGTATGAATATCAATCAAGGAGTATGTGCCAAGACAAAGTTGCGTGGCAGTATATTCCTCTGCCCACCCTTGTGATATTTAACTACTTATTTAGTTAAATAATTATTTTGAAGTGTAAAAATACTTACAACGCATATGGTATGAATATCAATCAAGGAGTATGTGCCAAGACAAAGTTGTGTGGCAGTATATCCTTCTGCCCACCCTTGTGATATTTAACTACTTATTTAGTTAAATAATTATTTTGAAGTGTAAAAATACTTACAACGCAGATTTTTTTTTTTAAATCATTTTTTTATCACTAAATAATATTTTTAATAATTAATAATTAATATTTCCCTTCCGTTTTCTCACTTTTCCTCGTTGCCATGGTTTTAAAATCAAATTTCATTCGTCGAATCGAGGAGCAGGTTATAACGTAGTAACGAATAGCACTACGTTAGAGCCTCCATTGACGCCAGATAAAGCTTTTCGCAATGGACTCAACACTTGTGCACAAACGTTAGGTGCTTTATTCTCTACCAGTCTATATTATGAATACGTTATTTTGGGATCAAACGAGAATGTTATCTTGTGTCCGGTAGCAATGTATCATAATATATGGTAATAAAAAATCTATTAGTCTGGAAAAGTAATAATCGTAAATGTCGTATCAATCACAATTTTAAAACGTGTTATATTGTGTCTCTTATTGTGTCTAACTTATTTTTATGTGAAATTATACAGTACGGGTAGTTATAGGTTTTGTTAAAACCCGTATTATTAGAGACTGATAGAGGATAGAGTCAATTATGAATGATAAAATTAGACACCGAATACGCAGTGTCAATAATTGGACATAGTTGAACATGATTATGTAATTACATTTTCGTCCATACCCGCCTTCTTGTGTTTTCTCAGACTCTTGTAAACTAATGTAAACCTGAATGCCTGAGCGTGTCACGGAATGGGGCAATTCAAATTTCAAAACGATCACTGAACCATCACTTGATACACTGTTCACTGTCACAATATCCGACTATTCAATATTTTGTTTTTGTTATACATGCACGAGTATGCGAGTTGGATAAGGAATGTTTGGTTTAAAGGAACAGTAGGTATTTGGTTATATTGCAATTGGCGTATGTAGAGATTTAGTAACCAAGAGGGCGAGGGAGGATAATTATTATGATATACGAGTATATCGCGGATTTGAAAGCCATTCAAGTGGTGAGTAATTAGATTACCTTTTTTGTATTTTTTATATCTTTTAAACTTAATTACCTACTGTTGTTAAATATTCTAATTAAATAACCACTCACGTATATATGTTTTAAGCATCATGCCATCATACTTAAATAAATAAAAAATTAAAAAATTGCCTATTGCATATAATTACTGAGAACCGTTGTTCGGTACAGTGGACGGTTCATTGTTCTTAAATAAAATCAATGTATGTAACTGTATTTCATATTATTTTTCGTTTGATTTATTTATTTATTTTTCCATCGAAATTGAATTTATGCGTTATGTGTAAAATAACAAACCCATGAATTACGGTTTTACGTGGGTATAGTATTAACTAATTATGGTATGTAGTTTGTCTTATATTGAAGATTTGTCATCCTAAAATACCATCAGGTACTTGCTGGTCACACATGTCTAGGTGTGGTCTACAATGTTCTCGTACATGCTTCGAGTAAATAATGTGTCCCGAAGTACCTCCTCGCGAAGGCTTTCTCAGCACAAAGGGCCCACTCACGTTTCAATCGATGTATAATAATAACAATAAGGGCCGGCTAGTGCCACCAGATGATTATCTTTCTTATAACATTGTATTGCCTTTGTGTGGTCATTATTGTCAGCGAGTGTGCGTTCAATCTATAAGAATAATAGCCCTTCACTAATTCCCGTCAATCTGGGCGTATTTGTGGCAGAAGAATAGCCCTTCTGTTTTGGTTTGAGATTCAAGCCTTGAAATCAATCTGGAAGTTTTTTTATTTTTGGTATGCATTGTCAGGATGATAAATTTTGTATGAGTAGGTATACATATGATTTAATCAACATGTTTTTTTTAAACCCTTGAAATAATCCTCGAGAAATCTGTGGTCAGTGAGACTATGTTTTGTAAAGTGCCTTTGAGGTGATATTTCACAAAAATGGAGCTATATAAATAAGTGAAGTATATATTATTTAACTTGTATCGACATATTCACCACCGTAATGCGGGCACTTGCCTACATTAGTGTAGTATAATATAGACCTTAATACTTATAAAAAAATGTAATTAATAAACAACGCTTATAGTAGAATAGTATGTACAACAAAACAATTATTTATCAAAATAAATATTTCTTTTTTTTTTTAATCTCCTTATTCACTCGCATTATTTATAAAATTATCTTGCGTTCATAAATTTGAGATAATAGAATATAATATAATATTAAAACAATAATTAATAAAGGCTTGGATTTAACCGATCAACAAATTTATAGTGATTTGTTGCCCAAATATCAGCCATGTTATCTGGAAATTGATCATCCAATAAATATTGCCACCAGCAGCAAAATTTTAGTACTGGTAAATGAGTTGTTTGGACCTCCTTTAAAAATATTTTTCTTATCTTGGTTATTAGATTATATTGTAACATGGAATAATAAAAACCCAAGATTGATTCAAATTTACACGAACTCTGTGATTTTTTCCCGTAACCATAGCGATTCCGAAAAGTCTTGTTTTGTGTTTTCTAATAGCTGGCAATCTTCTCCATGGCGTCTTTTCCCCGCTGTGTTGCAATTTTATTCCCGCCACAAATACCCCAAATATACTGTAAGCTCCCGCTTCGGCGGTCATGCTGGGTCTGGGATCTATTAGTATTTTTATTTTGTTTTATATTGTCGCTATATATATTCATGTTTCATTTCAAATATATTATTATTAAATAAAGCTATTATTCGTGTGTTATGTTTATTTTACCTCACTAATTAAAAAAAGTCCTCTGAAGCCCAATGTTAATTCAAATTATCGTAGAATTATCACAATTTTTTGTTTGTTTAATTAACCAATATTATTATTTTATTACCTTTATTTTTTATGTTATGAGGTTTTATCAAATATTAAATATATCATCTTATATATGTGAAACAATAATTCGGGTGTTAAAGGGTTATCTTTTAAATATAATGCTAATCAATTCATATATTTTGATGTCCCATCAAGATTCATTAATTAGTACTTTCGTTTATGTGCAGATTTTTTAAATACAATATACATATTATTCGGGTGTTAAAGGGTTATCTTTTTAATATAATGCTAATCAATTCATATATTTTGATGTCCCATCAAGATTCATTAATAAGTACTTTCGTTTATGTGTAGATTTTTTAAATACAATATACATATTATTCGGGTGTTAAAGGGTTATCTTTTAAATATAATGCTAATCAATTCATATATTTTGATGTCCCATCAGGATTCATTAATAAGTAATTTCGTTTATGCGCAGATTTTTTAAATACCATAAACAATATACATATAAAATAAATAAATAAAATAAATATTATTATTATATTTACTATCCACATATTATTCAGGTAACTGTTATTGTCAAGCAACGATGACAACTAAAAATAAAGCGGTGCTCCTCTGTAAAATACATACTCGTTTAGAAAACTGCGATTTAATTTTTTTATCGAAATCAACAGTAATGTAACAATTCCAGCGATGTTAAATTATGATGAATGAACGAGATTCCGTCATGCAATCTGTTCGATCGCTGTAAGTGATTGTAAACGAAACGACTGCAACTGAATTATTGATTATATACGAGGCTTGTTCAAAAGAAAAAGTAAATTTTGAATTTTCGCGGGCAAACTGGAAATGTTGGTCACGTTTTTGTGTGTTCTTCGATTTTTTACATTTGAAAAAAAATGGATCATAAAATATGTATTAAATTTTGCGTTAAAAATGGAATAAAGTGCTCCAACGCACTTAAAATGTTGACTGTGGCATTCGGCGAGTCTACTTTGTCTCAAAAAAGTGTTTATATGTGGTACAAGCGCTTTACAGATAGATGGTAGAAGAACACACAAAAACGTGACTAACCTTTCCAGTTGTCAAAAACAAACCAATAATCCAAAATGGCTGATAATGCTAACATATGTGTACCAACATAAACAAAAAAATCGATAATCGAATGTACACAGCCCGCGAAAATTCAAAATTCATCTTTTCTTTTGAACAGGCTATGTATGATGGGTTAAACGTTTCCGTGTAGGTACTGCGTACCGTAAAAGAGAAAATACTATGACTTGTCTATTGTTCTAAGAGAAACGATTATTCATACATGTACTCGTATATCATGTTGCATGCTAAGGCTAGCCACGACACGTGCCTGAGCGTCATATAAAAGTGTCAATTCATAATTTCCAGAAATCTATATAACGCCCTGGATCATCATTCAGGTACCTGTTTTTTTTTAGTACCTACTAATACTTTTGAAAATTAATAACAATATTTATATATTTGATTGATTTTGAATTGGGTCTGAATGCCATTCCCATTTTTCAAGTGAATGTGAACCGTTATGTGGGTTTTCACAGCTGAATCTAATTATCACTTTTGTTCATCAAACTTGTTAAACCACTCCGGAGACTTTTCATCATTCAAAATACGTTGATTTTGGTTTTGGGAAAGAACGGCATTCGGCAATAAAAACAAACGCGAGGAAAAGATTCGACCCGATTTGTCGGACAAGCATTGGAAAAATCTTTGAAATTCACGGTGAACCTAGATTTTAACAATCTGATTATCATTTAATTGTGAGTTCCGATATTGATAAAAAGGACAACAAAAAAACTAATTTCTAGTTTAATCCTTTGAAGTCTCAAATACATCACCATCACCCCTTGTCCCATACTCGCATACCTACAGTTGTTAGCTGGCAGCTCCCTCTATTTACTTTCGTCCTATTAGTCTGACAAGATGGAATCCATTCTGCGTATTATTTGCATTCACTTACTACTGACACTGACACGTTGGACTTATTGACAGATCGTTTCCGGCAACACGGCATGGCAAACTGTTATTATTTATTATTCACGTTACGCAATATTTTAATCGATTTCGCTTGAAGTGTTTTGTTACTGCGGCTACCTATGTTACTCTACCTACAGACGCCCTTGAAGCTTGAACTCTATTTCTTAGTAGCGACTAGCGACGACATGGGCATAGCCCTTTGGCGAAAATACGTTGTTTTCCTACTCCGAACATCATAAGCATGTTTGCCGAGTAAACACAAGATTCCACGAAATCCCTTTGATTGTGCCAACCTTTTTATTTTATCCCATTTTTAATGCCCCGATAGGTTTAGAATCGATAAATAAGAGGTGAAACAAAATGTAATTCGCATTTTTAGGAAAACCCAAATACTTAACAGGAGTGCCAGCCTACTCTACGTGAAATTTTTGTAACAATAAATATTTTTTTAATATCCCTTTTCTCTTCCCTCTTCTGATGTTTATGCCTATGTCATAAGACAGGCACGCGGTGTTAGCTTGAATTAAAATCAAAGATAAACTTTGTGGTTTCCCCGGACGATGTATATTTGACGTATTCATGTAATGAGATCTAAAGTTCACAATCAGGACAATGCACTCATTGCTTAAGCAATTGTTGAGGCTTCATAAGAGAAAGGAAAATTCATCCATCAATAATTGCTGCTTACTGTTTCATCCTCAGAGCAATAATATACAATAGAGAGCCCTGCTGTAGTCAGTTTTGATGAGTTTTGCTGGACTCGGCTAGACCTGGGCGTGGCTAGGACTAGGGCTAGGGTCTCTTTCATTTTCATGGTGTACGACGCAAAAACCCGGAGAAAGTGATTTATCCCAAATCTGTATAGGTTGGGTAAAAAGAATTAGCTCTCTCCATATGTTGTTACTCCAAGGTTTCATCTTACATACCTGCACTGCGGTAGCGTGCGTTGCTCTATGATCAAGGGTAAGCTGTGTGTAGTTTTCCAAGTTCGGATATGAATATGTATTTGAAAATATTCATTTTATTCTTATTTTCCGCTGATTGTTACAAGGATACAAGTTTCTTATCTATTTGTATAGACTATGTATTAAAATTTGATCTGATTTAAGAAAATTCATGTATTAGTCATACAAAGTTTCCGACCGTTTTAGATTTGCGTCTAATTATTTATCTTTACATTGTAATTAATTAAAGCTCTGTTGTTTTTGATTGATTTCGTAAATATTTGTGAAATGATTTACTATGACTATTTCGAAAAGGTGTATAAATCATTTTAACGTATTTTTCTATTCGAACTGCCAAAATTTTCCAAAATCCTCTTCAAAATATTGAATCAATATGACAATATAAACGCAATGGAACCCTTCGGCGGAATTCCCAGAAACCACAATCAATTGATAAAACAAAAGAAAAAAAACATAACTTAAGAATACGTTCAAATGAAAAAAGCTGACAATATAAAATGGTTAAAATTTATAGTGGAGTGATGCCATTATGTATCTTTTATCAAAACGAACTTCAGTTTGCAAAACATACTTGCAATGCAGAGGGTATGTTTCAGTCTTTAGTGCAAGTAGTATGCAGGTGCATGGCATTGCATAATGTATCCCGAACTAGATTGAGGAGGTCAAATGTATGGTCAAAAGTAGGTTTTTTTTTTATTTTTACATGAATACAGCACAAGAGTCTCAACTGCTCCCAACCGTCTAGAGCCAGTGAGACTATGGCATCCCCAAATTGGGTATGTTGTGAGGCTGAAGGTAGTGGGGAGGGGAAGGAGATCGGGAAGAGGAAGGTTGGGAAGTACCTGGCTATTCAGATCTGGTCACCAAACACGGCTTAAGCCATTTCAAGCAACGTTTCGATTCTGAATGGTGGTCTTTCACCAGGGCGATACTTAGAGTATCTACCACTCTGGAACGTGCCGCAAATATACTTGTTATTATTTTTATATGAATTAAATGTGTTATGACACATATTAATTAAATAAAAGTTATTGGCGCACGCCGGGTTTGAACCCGCGACTTTTGGATTCGTAGTTGAGCGTCTTACCACTCGACCATGGAGGCCGTCATGCAGCTTTATAGGAAAAAATAATTTTGCGCAGAAATTTACTGTATTTTTCTCTTTGTCCATTATTTTTATGGTTCATTTTTTATTAGAGCGGGCACAGCTTTTCAACCTTTCTGCCTTAAGAAGCCTTTCACCGGGTGATTGCAGCGTGCTACGGAGTTCTAGAACGTCACTCCCCCTTATCCCATCGATTTGTCCAGACCTCTAGAAGGTTCTGCAATGCGGAATGCACGCAGCCGACTGCAGTCTGCACCCAGCAGGCCCGCGGGACACCGGGCTTAGTACCACCCCGAGTAGCGGGGACGTTCCTACCTCAGCGCCGCCTCGCGAGCTTCAAGCGCTGTACTTGGGATTTCCTCTCTGTGCACTCGCCGGGTCGGGCAGTCGAGGTGCGTCCTTAACCCCGGCCTGAACGGCGCGGAATGCAGCTGTATGGAGCTTTTAATGCAATTTTACCGTTCATTGAACGAATTCTTTGATATTTTCATTTGACGTGATGTATGTTCGTATGTAAATTGAAATAGAAATTTCAGAATAATAAATGTTTCCTGCTAAATAATACGGTTTTAAATTAATCACTGTTTTGAATTTATCTGCACAAGTTGGTGATTACAATATTCGGTCTCATAATTTATTGTAAAGTATAATTCAATAGTTGTTTTTTTTCCATTGTTTCAGATTAATCACTATCACTCATCCGTAAAACGTCATTATAGAAGCATGAATACTGCAGGATTTCCGTTGTATGTTGTATAATCTGAAATTAGTCCAACAAAGCTCATCATAATGGAGGAGGATTATGTTCCAATACCCCTCAAGAAGTACAAGAAGATTCCAGTGTTTGTTGTCGAGGACCACAACGATGTGCTGCCCTTCATATACCGCTGTATCGGCTCCAAACACTTGCCAGTCCACGACAACACAATCATCCACCTAGACTCGCACCCCGACCTCTTGGTTTCAAGAGAACTGTCCGCAGAAACAGTCGGCAGGAAGTACGACCTCTTTAATTCCCTAAGCATAGAAAACTGGATCCTTCCGGCAGCATACGCCGGGTACCTGACTAGAGTAGTCTGGGTCAAGCCCCCCTGGGCCAACCAGATGGAAAAGGGAACCCGACACTTTACGATCGGCAGAAACTCGGAAGGAAAAATACGACTGGATAGTTTAGAATCATACTTCTTGGCCGATGGTTTATATTGCCCTGTCGATAGGTTAGAAAATAAGAAAGATGTTACGCTCTCCGTACACACTTTGGGAATATACGAAGAAGACGAAGACGAAGAAGTCGAAGAATCAAACACCGCCAAGAAAGTAGTGGAAAGCATTGTGGAAGGTTTGAAGACGTTACAAGAATACATCTTGGATGTAGATTTAGACTTCTTCAGTACAATGAACCCGTTCAAGAACCTGTACGAGAAGAGTGACCTGTATGACAGGCTAAAGGAGCTGTATAGCTTCTCGCTGCCAGCCGTGCCCTCGGAGTCCGGGCTTGTGGAGCTGGCGGGGCGCAGGGAGCAGCAGCTGGCGGCGCTGGGGGGGCTGTTCCAGCACCTCGAGGAGCACCGCAGCCTCGGGGACTGGCCCGGAGAGAGAGACCACGTCTACAGAGAGGTGAGAATCTTCATACTTACTCTTATTTTTATCTGTTTCTTCCTATATATATATTACAATCCCACCAAAGTGTAAGCCTTATTTGGGAATGTAGCATTCACTTGGCCCTTCACCCGAAATAACGTCATATCGTCGCTGGAAAGGGAAAGGGGCTTAAGCGACACTGGTCAAAAATGAATTAAATATGCAGTTTTTTTTATCAGTTTTTTTTCCTGCATCGAATGCTCTGACTCTCGTTTGATCCTGAATACTTTTGAATACAAATTGAAAATATATTTACCATTTGGGAGAAGGCTTGACTAAAGCGACACAAGTTTGTAACTCAGTAAAAGCATTGAGTTACCCGAATTAACTTTTTTTTTTTCAAAATTCACTTGGAAGACTTATGAATTGTATTGTAAAACAAACAAAAAAACTTTGAAGTGCTCTGGTGTAAACTTCCCAAAATGCGCTTCACCCCTTTTGCCTTTCCGGCGACGATATTATTGTTATTTATCATATTTGAATGCGAAGAATTCCCCTCTTCCAAATTCCTGAACTTGTTTAAGCTCAGCTTTTTTCCTGATTTTAAACGATTATTTCATACCGCTATTCAAATATTGACCCATATACGTCTATGTACACGCGTAATACATAAGTGTGATAGATTTAATCGAATGTCCACATCATTTACTTTAATTTTACGAACTACTTGATGTTTCTTTATACATTTTTTCTAACAATCCTGGAGTTGAAATGAAGACAGGTCCTAAGTATCTACATGTGTTCCTACTCACTCACTCCGCACAGAGCATTACAATATCATATCGGTTCACTCTTCACTCGTCGCGACGATTCATACTATTTTATTTTATCCCCAATCAAGCTTTCATTCCATTTCGCCACCAGGAACTGGTTTGTTTTACCCTACTTTAATTGGCTTGTATAGGTGTACCAAGATTCTATTTTAATCTGTTTTTATACCAGCGATAACTTTGATGTTTCATCGCACCAATTGGTTGGCAATATTCTAAAGTTAGTATCGAAAATGCATGTTTTATAATAAATGTATCATAAACGAAGTTCAGTGTACTGAAGTGAATGTGGTTGAAGACTAGTGGGAAGAAAGTGTGATTTGGTCACTAAAATCCTAAAATAAATCATGTACCGCAGGAATTATTTCACATGGGAAATACCCTGGGCTAACCAGAAAGCGTTAAATCTTGATAAAGCTAGCTCTACCAGTGGAACCGGAGGGAGGGGAAGGAGATTTGAAAGAGGAAAGTTGAAAAGTACCAGATTTGGTCTTAAACACGACTATTACCATTTCAAGCACCGTTTTGATTCAAAATGGTGTTCGTTAACCAGAGCATCTACCACTCTGGGACATGCCGCAAATATACCACATATAAGTAGCTTTTAAATATATTGTTTCACTCAGGTTTGTGAACTGTTTCGTTCAGTCCGTCGCCACTACCCCGACAAGGAGGTAGACTGGCTCCTGGTGCACGATGCCGGTTGCACGTGCGACGACACGGAGCTGCCGCACCACGTGTCGGGCCCCCGCGCCCTGGAGGCCTCCGTCCGGGGCCCCTTCCGACAGTTCCTGGAGGCCCTGCCCCTGCCCCCCACGGCCATCACAATCTCCAGGTCCTCCAAGGACGACTACTGCCCCCCGGAGCAGGTGGAGGCCATTCAGGCCACGGTGCTGCTGCAACTGAAGGAAGTGTTCAACACAGACAGTCCCATTCTGCACTATCTAATAGATGATGATGATTAAATAAGGAAATGTAATTTCCTAAAGAAGGTGAATATTGTAAGTGATGATTGATGATCAAAGGCATATTGATGATTTTGAAGGTGGACACTTTCTCGTTTAAACTGCGAAAATATACATTCTACTGGATAAAAGTAGTCGTAATGAGTATATTATAATATGTATTTGAGTATAATCGTTTTTTACATATTTAGTGAATAAGCGTCAACCCGGACGTTTGGGAAAAGCTTCGTTTATATAACTTCAAACTTTACATTTACTTGACATTATTGATATTAAAAACTAAAAAAAGACTAAATTATATTTTTATGTAGATTTTTTTCTACGTTAGTTACCTACTCAGAGCAAGAATATATAAGGAGAGATAGATAAACATTTTTACACAACCTATACAAATTTACGATAAATAACTTTCTCCGGGTAAACCGTGAGAGAGAAAGAGATAGACAAGTTGTCATACAATATAGCTCCACTTTTAAGTATGTAAGCAAGTTCTCCATCTCCCGCGTCTTCGGCGACTCCGCTCACTACGTTTTGTTATGCGACATAACAGGACAGAACTCAACGAAAATAACGTTCATATTCTCACGGACAGATTAACGTTAAGGAAAAGCCCCTGTTTTCTTCAAATTTCTCTTTTACATTATTATTGCATTTAAATTATATCTGCTGCTGTTCAAATGAAAAGTTTTTTCATAAATTAAGTAAAATAATGAGCATGTATGAGTGGCGTGCAGTTTTTCAAAATTTTGTTTGGTATAAAATAGCAGAAATGGTTTTGTTTTTTCAATTTCAACCGATTTGTGTAAAAATTGGAAAACATACCATATGAGAGTTGAAACTGATGACGATGTTTTTTTTCCATTCAGTATTTAAATATAAAAAAATAAAATTTCTCCATAAAAAAAGACAAAAATAAAATATCTCGAAAATCTGAAAAAAAATTGCACGTCTCTAATTTATTACACTTAATAGAATTATAATATTTTGTGTAGGTAACTCACGCAAACCTCCGCCCAATTGCAAACCCCCTTTATTAAATTAATTACCAAATTAACGTCTTTACGAATTGCGTTTTACTGCTTCTCAACCGTTAAAAGCTTTTATTGCATTCTCAAGTGAATCATTTGCCTAATTGACTATAATAAGTTGTTGGTTTCGAACTAACTATTATTATCTATGGGTTCTACACATCGACCAAGGAGTGTTTACATCGATGGTTTTACAGTTATTCGAAAATAGCTCACAAAATATTTAACAGAACAAAAAAATTGAAATATGTTCTCACTAAATTAAAAATACTTACGAAACATTCTTTACGGATGCCCATTAGGCTTCGTAATTATAATTTTAATCATGTCGACGAGTGGGTACTATAGCTACTTAAGAATAATAACAATACAGAGGGCTTTAGTCAACTTTTTTTCCAAATGAAATGTGTACGATCCTATGATTTGTTTTGATGAATGACAAAATTGCAAAGAAACACAAGTAAATTGTGTGGTATATTATTCTGATTAAATTATCGATAGTAAACATAAGGGCTATTTCACCATCTCTCAGTAAACTGTTGAAAAAATAACTCTAATCATCGGAATAACATGGCGATAAACTGGCGAGCGTTTCACAATCGTTAAGTAGCTCCCAATTATGTACTCCGCAAGTTTGTTTGGCAACACCGCTTCTTTCAAACCTTATTCCGTCTGCTGTCACGCCTGTCAAAACAATGCCGGTTATTTCTATGGGAACATAAACATAAACTAACTTTCACAACAATCACAACTAACGTTCGCGCGTGAAGCTTACATGACATCCCTGTCACCAAATAGTTGAACGTGTCTCTATATTTAAATAAAACATATTTTATTGTATTTGAATTATATTAGTAAAGTGCATTCACGAGTGTTTATTATTGCTTTTAGCGTTTCAAAGTAAGTACAACAGTTTTTGGTTATGTTTTGTTGATTGTTATGTGATTTTACATAGCTTGGAGTCGAATATATAAATTTGTCTTGTTTTTTATAGATTGAAAATGGATACATATGAACGTTTCATAAATTTCACCTGCACCAGGGAGGAGCGTTTGAGGCTGGTGGAACTCGTACACAGTACATGAGCGTGATAGAGAATGAGAAGAGCGACGCGGGGTTGCGGAGGGAGAAGGTGGTCACGTGGAAGAGGATTGAGGGGGAATTTAATGCCGCCGCAACAACCTTCAGGTCCTCCAGATGCTTATAACCAAATATGATGGTTCAATGCGGAAGAAGAGTTCCCTCATGGGGGTCCAGCACAGCAGCTCCCTTGGACGCAACGGAGATGGTGGTCTATGAGATGATTAGCCTAAGTGCCTAAGGAACAACGAACCCCATGGACAGTGATGCTGGGTCATTGGGTAAGACAAACTGTATTTTTTTATGAATTCTTAAAAATAAGCTGTACATCAGCATACTGCCTTGAGTGATTTACGTCAGTTTCTTGATTTATAAATATTCGGAGAAGTATCTATAATCCATAACTTATTGTTAGCTCAAAACTGAGAAAAAATAAAACCTACCTGATTGATCGGACTAGATTGTTATTAAAAATATATTTATTTTGAAAGAGCTCATAATTGCATGTTTCCGCCGCTGGGTAAGGAGTAGGAATTACGAATGATTGCATTTCAGTAAGCAGTAAACATTAATATTGCGAGTAAAGATTATCCCAAACCCCAATAATATAACTTTTTTAAATCTTAGTTTTCGTCTTTACAAGTCAATTTACACCCCGTGATTTTTCGCTGGTAAACTAGCTCCATATATCATGTTGGAATTTACCTCACGAGCTGAAAACAGTTTCATTGGCATAAACATTCCAGACAGAAAAGGTTGTAAAAATTTTGTGACGACAGAGGTCACCGCACGAGAGTTTATTTCCGCTTCAAAATAAGATTATTGAAGTCTTATCACTAGTGAGTTACTACTGAAGATTTGCTTATGTTATAATAAACTTGTAGGATCCCTGACCTCTGATAGCGTTTTGAGGATATTTTGAAGACGAGAATGGGCTATGGACGATGGACGATGGACGATGATCCCTGTGAAACCCAACCCCAGCGCAGGTCATGGAACCCGATGTCTCTGGTATTCATAAAAAATGGAATGTCACATTATCGAAACAACTATCAAGTCGATTGACACTCGACTCGAAAATGGGTAATAAGTGTTGGATTTTATACAATTATGGTAGATTCACACCAACGTCCGGATCCGCTCAGTGACGATATTGTTCCGCGTGAGAGCTTATTGATATGGTATGAATATCAATCAAGGAGTATGTGCCAAGACAAAGTTGTGTGGCAGTATATCCTTCTGCCCACCCTTGTGATATTTAACTACTTAGTTAGTTAAATAAATATTTTGAAGTGTAAAAATACTTACATCGCATATTTTATTAATATTTTTTAAATCAAACATTAACATAGATTTTTGTGTTAATTCCATAAAAACATCACAATTTACCTCCCCAATCAAACTCTTTGAAGCACATAATTTATCAACCTGTTCTATAGCAGTTAATATAATATATTTTTTTAAATATATATTTTAGACGAAATAAGGAATATCACGGGAAACTCCCCCAAATTATAAAGAAAATTCAAAATCTAGTAAAACAAAAAGTCGGTCAATATTTGTTCGAGAATGTTCGTTTGCAAGTTCGGGTCTGCGAGCGGATACCAGAAACTAATCAATTTAAAGCGCTTTGAGCCTCCACCGGCTGCTCATTAGAGTGATAATAAATAATTAAATATGTTTTAGCATTAAGTGTAAATAATAATGTTAAAATTTCATGTTTTGTTGTTTCCGAGCAAATACTGCCCGGGAGCTATGTTTACGCCGCTTGTCCGGACTCATCTGACGTGCCTAGCGGCGGGGTACGCGCTATATACGTCCCACTCCACAACGATCAGAGGCTAAGCGACGGCCGAGAGCTTATGGCGCTCTACCGGCCGTTTGTCAAACGATTTACTAGGCTGGCAGTATTTACGCCGCATCCCTCTCTAGCGCCCGGAGGCTGGCCGCCCCGGTCAATGGACCGATCCGTAGCCAATGAGCGCTAGGCAGAGATTCGGCGTATTTCAAAATCTTATTGTTGCGTAATTATGGTTAGGTATTAATTTGTTAACTAGATTGGCGGGAATTCAGTCATCGGTACGATAAATAAAAGTACACAGATCTGACGGCTGAATTCCCTACTACATAATTGTATAAGATAAAATGTTGTGATTATGTTAATTAAGTAGTTATAAGACAAAACATGTACCACCACCCCTTATGTAACCCCCCTAGTAATTTGTAAATTGTAAAACTTTGAGATTAATAAAAATGCTGGGAAGAAGTGGTTTATTGGAGACGAAAGGTCATAAAGAGAGCTGATGTTGGTATATTTTGCCTTCCCGCTAGAAAAATGCTAGCGGGAGCTACGAGCTCTCAAAGAGGAGAACTCGCAAGAAACCGGGCGTTTTGAGCGCCCGAATCCCGGGTCCAGCGGATGCTGGGCCGGGGATATAAATACAGGGCCCAAACCGGTCCAAAGTAGAATACTCCCAGCATCTCTACCGACATCATCTCTCCTGACTCTGCGCTTCTGACCGCTTCTTCCCGCCTGGACCCTACAACTTCGTTTGACTGCTTTTCCTTGGACCATCCGCCTTCTCCCGCCTTTGGAACTTCGACTTGCTGCAACCGACCCAGGCCCGCTTCGCTGATTGACTTGAAGAAACTGGCCCCTCAAAATTTATAGTCAATGTGCTGACAAAACGTCTGGTACAAAGTGGTTATACGAATAAACAAAAACATTATGTCGATATGTACTATGAATGGATGTATAAATACCCTAGCCCTAGTCATAGCCACACCCAGGTCTAGCCGAGTCCGGCAAAACTCACCAAAACTGACTAAAACAGCGCTCTCTCTTGTATATTATTGCTCTGAGCATCAACCTCTCCTCCTCTTAAGGCTTATCGGACACACAGTTCCGATATGTAGGCTGGTGCCATTCCCTGCAGTGCTTTGAAGATCGCTAGGCAAATCTTAATATGTATTCTTCAGGGCACCGAAGTCAATGAAGACGATTTAGAAGTCAAGTTATTTGACAATATTTGGACTCACTATATATCATGATCGCCGCAGCATTGAAGACGGACTGTATCCTGTTGAGTTGTTTCTGAGGTAGGCCAGCATATGCCCTATTACAATAGTCCATACGTGAGACGACAAATGAATTTATAAGTGATTCAGCCGCATCAGAGGGAAGGCATCTTCTGATTGATTTTATCTGCTTTATGTGGAAAAACCCAGAACTCACAGCCTTTGAGATTGCGACTCGAGAGATAAACAATTGTCAATAATGAAACCGAGAAATTTGATCTCTTCGGAAGGAATGATGTTAATACCCTGTATTTGTATCGGACCGGAGTCAAGAAGGGCCTGCCTTCCGGTAGAAGCTATCCAAATGAATTCTGTTTTGGCCGGGTTAGGTTTAAGTTTATTTACAGACATCCAACTTGAAACTGTGTCAATAAAGTCAACTACCTCATTTTTTTCTGTCGTTTTTATCCGGAGAGCAAAACTTGAAAATTATACGATCATCTGTATAGCCTTGTGATTCAAAGCCAGCCGAGTGAATAAGGTGTTCAAGTCAATTCGCATACAGAATGAGGACAATGATGAGAATACTTTACGTTACTTTTAAATCTTTTTATGAACGATTCGCCAAACGTTTTTGCAAATGTGCCTCTACTTGAGTAATAGTAAGTGGCACTAAGCCAAGCCAAGCCACTCACTAGAATTTATTGCATAACTAAGGGTTGTATTTATATTTATGATTTGGGAAGCTTATCATACAATTGAGAAATAACGCTGTTTGTCTGAAAATCGAATTGATGGGTATTTATATTATTTATTTACAATTTACAAGTAAATAAGGTACATGGATAGTACAAATAATATTCGTTGTGTAGAACTAAGGAACTATAATGAATAAACCTAGTAGGTAATAGTCAAATGATAGTTTTTAAGGTTAGGTAGATCACGTTTATTTACGGATTAAAACACGCTGGCGTAAGTAATCACAAAAGAAGAGGTGTCTTCCGTCAAGAAAGGTAAACCGAAGTGTCAGCGGGCAAATTCCTCATTTCCCGCTTTAAACATCTTTCTCCGCTAGGCTGTTAAGCGCGCCCCGTTGCTGGCCATGTAAATACATATCATAATACGCCTGAAAAGGCGTTACAATTGCATTGATATTGTGGAGTGTATGTATATACTCGTATTATAGTTTCACCAGGAGAACCTGTGCTGAGGTATTCAAGTGTTAGGTATGTGTATTGCTGCGCATTAGTTATTTCAATATTACAATAGAAAAATTGTATTTATATAAGTTATATTTAAAGGCTACATACAGACTATTAAATATACATGCAGAGATAGGGTACATACGTACAATATATGAAGTTTGTAAGCAAACAAATAAAAATGCTTAATATAAAAGACAAAGAAAAATAGTTTCAAATTATCATGAGGGTCTATCTAATAATACGTTTCCAAGACAATTGCTTTGCAATTTTTTGTGTGCAGAATATATTTACGTCGTCACACTTGGCCATCATATACCATCTCAGCTAAAACGTTTGTACAAGAATAAAGATACAAGATGTCAAATATCGATAATTCATTTTTTTAACTAAATAGTATCAAAATATGATTTCACTTAATTAAATAATGTATGGAAGATGATGGTAAATGATATTTTTCTAAAATTGTAAAGAAAATAATAAAAGAGAAATAAAATAAAAGAATTTTGCGATTTTATTTATTCAATAATAATAAAATTTTATTCCAGAAGGTATGCAGGAATAGTGCAATGCAATACCAATAATTAAAGTTTAATTTAAAGGTAAACATAAAAAAATTAGCTTTAATTTTTACTTTATCCCTAATTTAAACCGAGTGGTTTTTTATCACACCTGTAAAATTTATTTTTATCGTATGAACCGATTTTTGAGGGACACCTTCACTATTTTCACTCCTCCTTCGATACTTAAAAGATATTCGAATTGTCCAATACAACTTCTAAAGCACATTTTATCCTTTCACTTTGTAATAATACCTTCCCTGAAATTTGGAAACTTAAAAAAGTCACACCAATGTACAAAAAGGCAAAAAAGTCAGCAATTGATAATTATAGACCTGTAGCTGTTTTATCAGCACCCGCAAAACTTTTAGAATCCATTGTATATTCGCAAATATTTAATCAAACAAAACACGCAATCATTGATAATCAACACGGATTTAGAACTACTCTGTCACCTTCAACAAATCTTATAAATTTCACTACCTATATCAATAAGTCATTTGAAAATCTGACTCATGTTGACGTGATTTATACAGATTTCGAGAAAGCATTTGACAAAGTCGACCATGATATTTTATTGAAAAAATTGAGTGAAATCGGTTTCTTTCAGAATTTTCTGGCTTTCATAGCCAGCTACTTATTCAATCGCCGTCAATATGTCAGTTATGGGCAATATACTTCTTCTGAATATAAAACCAACTCTGGAATTCCCCAGGGATCTAACCTCGAACCCCTTCTTTTTCTATTATTTATTAACGACATTGGCCAAACCATAAAACACTCAAACTACCTCCTCTTCACTGACGATATCATTCTTTTTAAAGCTATCAAAAGTTCAAACGATTCCATTCTTCTGCTGAATTATGTTGATTCCCTTGTCAAATGGTCAAAAGTTAATAACCTACCCTTTAGCATTCAGAAATGCTGTGTAGTAACATTTACGAGGTCCAAAGACACGCTTTTGTTCCCCTACCAAATGAACAAAATACATATAAAGCGAAAAGATGAAATCAGAAACCTTGGCGTGATTTTTAAGGCAAATCTTTCGTTTCACATATCTGACATTGTCTCCCGTGCTAACAAGATGCTTGGATTTTTTTCTTCGAAATGCAAAATCATTTACTAAAGGAATCGCAATCCGTAGAACATTCGAAGCACTTGTTCGCAGCATCTTGGAATACAGTTCCATTATATGGGCCCCTTCAGAACGTAACCATATCCTCTAAATAGATAGAGTGCAAAAGTGGTTTATGCGTTACTTATATATGAGAGAGTATGCATATTACCCGTTTTTGTTCCCTTCGTTATTTTTATGTGAAATGCTAGATTTTCACACCCTGCAAGCCGGAAGATGTTTTTAGGTAAACATTTTTTTAAGTTGATTTCTGAAGGTATTTATAACCCATATTTTTTTATTATTTTAAAAGAAAAAACAAACATTCCTGGGCTACGAATAACCTGACAATATTTTAAAAACCCCTACCGCCATCATAAGAAGCGGAAGATTTTGCTTGTGCAATGATGGAGGACTTAGCCAGCAGAGGAATTGAACGCACGACGTCCGAGTGGGAATCTGACGCGTTTGTCCACTCAGCTACCACTGACCATATACGAGTATACTAAAGAAGATCAACTTGTTTGCCCCAAGTAATTATATTCGTGCGAGGCATCATGTGACGTTTTACACACCGAAAGTCAGAACTTCCTCATACAAAAACACGCCAATATATAAAGCAATGGAACTATTCAATGAAGCTGCATCTACCTTAGATATATTTAGATGCACAAATATAGAGTTATGTCATTATCTCTCGATGTACGTACAAGAGTTACCGTTAGGTACATAATGATCTACCTAATCTTAAATAAAATATATATTTTTTTTTACACCCCTTTTTACACTTCCCAATTCAACGATTATCTCATAAGTGTATTTACAGCGCCCTTGAGGTGATTTTTCATAAAAACGGCGCTATACAAATTATCCAAATATTATTATCATAAGAATGAACCTCTCTTATATCTTATCTTTTATGTTTTTCATTGCTAACCTTATTTGCGTTATTATATCATATATAGTGCGTCACACTACTTCAGTTTGTACTTATATAACTCCTTCGGATATATAATACCTTGTCTATAAGTAAAGTGTACATAAATGTTAATTTATTTTTTTACACTATGTATGTATCTACTATATTTTTATATCATTCATCTTTTAATGTATTTGGTGAACAACTGTTTTTATGAGATCTTGTTAAATAAAGATAAAATAAATAAATTATTGACAGATTTATCTCCTGGTGTCTTGGATAGAAGCCTTCCATGAAATGAAGGTCTTTACAGCCGTCTATGTCTCATCTGAATTAGTATCTCTTTATTAAAACCCCCCTCGCGTAGGCTCAGGTAAGGGACACAAGTTACGTTACACAACGACAACACTGGGAAACTTTATCGTATTTACAACGGGATAGTATTATTATTTGTTTATGATATCAATAGATGAACATTTTTGGCAAAAACAGAAATCTTATTGACGGTACGTGAACAGAATATCTATCTAGGTGCGATAACGAAAGGCGCCACCAACAACACCTCGTCCGCTGACCCGGTGTTATGTTGCTAGTTACTAGGTGTCCAGGTGTAATGGCTCTCCATTAATATCTGCAATTCTATTAAACCAGCCCTAACATGCATTTGTATCTTGCGATGAAATTTTAATTATTTATCAGAACATCTCGCCTGTTGCCTCTCCGGCGTCATGCCCGCCATCCACTGACCGCTATGGCCAGTAAAGCACCTCGAACGATCCTCGCTGTGGGACATGGCGACTGGCGACTGGCGACTGGCAACTGGGGACTGGCGACCGGGATGATGGAAGCCAATGAAGATTGACCCTATTGATTGGTTGAATTATCGAGGCAATAATAATTGAAACACGCGATCTTGACTAGACAAGTGCGAGAGGTCCGCCCTGCGACGCAAGGAGTCCGCCCGGGTCAACCGTGCGGGACTCGTTCCCACGCAGGAGCCCTGACCCCAAACCGAAACCAACTCCAAATATCGAACCATCGGTAAAACTATTCCACTTTCGTCCCCCTCGCAGCAGAAAACAAGTTTAAAATACAGAAACAACAAAACGCAACAAATAAATTAATGTGGCGCTTTTTGTTGCACGTGCACTTGCAGTATTCCAGTATGCATGATGCACTCACTGTATGAACCAGACTAAACTTTAGAACATATTGACATACATATATATCTCTGCAGCTGGCTAATGGAGGAACTAACGAACGAATGAACTATTTTTTAAATGTAAAGGTTCTCTTGTATCTGTCCAAAATATCTGTAGTTCAATTGAAAAATCCACGATTCAAACAATCAATGAAGCCTAGTTCTTTCAAATCTTCCTACTATGTTTCTCTTTACCTTCACCATCCCAAATGGAGTGCCATAGTTCCACCGGCTGAGACAGTTCGACGGATTGAGTGAAATCACAAAAAAGCAACTCGACCACTTTCATATGGAAAGCTTATGCTTCTAACTATAATATTTAAGAGCTAGCAGGTACTATGTAAGAATAATACCTATCTACGCATTAAACCAGGAAATTGTGGGTTCGATTCACATAAATTTTTGTTTTTAATTCTATGTCGATAAATCGACGTTTATTTATAATATATTAATAAACGTTTATTTAAATTTATACAATTTATGTATGTAACAATCTTAATACAAAATGGTGTAAATATTTAAATATAACAATAAATTATTATATTATCGTACAGTTTTTTTGTTACATTATTAATTTTGATTGTACGCTTCACATTAACCTCGCTAGGTGTTACCTGCTCTGAGGTAGGTGACAGAAATGTACAATCAAATAGTTTAATTCAATGTTATTGACAGATGTGAGGTTATGTATTCAATTTTAATATTTTAAGGAAAATTACAGAATAATGTACATTTAAGTGGTTTATTTACGTTTTAATTTGTAGTTTGATCCAAATATAACAAAATAAAAACAAAGTGCATTCTGTTTACACAATAAGGAACTCCAGTGAAAAATATATTGGCTCAAAAAAATAAATATTCAAGTAGATAAATAAACACCGATTGTGAATATATAAGTTTACCTCTATACTCGTAAATGATTGTACGGAGAATAAATACATCGTTGATAAGTAAGTAAATCATCCTTTTAATTGTGTTTGGGTAAAGTTTACTGGGAATATAATATATAATTATGTGCAGTAAAGTTCATTCCTCATCTGACATTTCATCATAACCTCAGTGCAATGTTGTGGTTGTATTTGTACACGTTGGAATAATACAATAAAAATAAATACTATATGCTGACATTTTACAATGTTTCTTTAATTAAAAGCGGTTATATTTAAGGATAAAAGCATGCGTAGTATTTTCCATATAAATCCACTGACAGTTTATACGAAACTATCTTAGGATCTCGTGACGTCACGAAATGCATATTCAGTGAAAAAATAAAATAAAAATAGAACTGCAGTTTCTGATTTGTGACACCTTAGCACAAAACAAAGATTTTTTCCTTTCATTCACCTACACCGTGTTTTAAGCTGGTACCGTATTTGAGCTTCACAGCTATTTACTAATAGTATTAGAAGTCTGTCTGCTTCCGGTTTTTAATCAAAAACTCCAAATTATATACAACTAATCCTACAGTGGGTACTTTTAAGGCTGGTCAATGTTACCCCCCACTTATTCTAACATTGACCAGTGGCTGGAACATTCCACTTTTTTATGCAATACTTTCTAGGTGTCGATATTTGACACAATTTGAAATTCTTCACTTAATTTAGTATTTTACCAAATAAATTTACGGGTATCTACCTTGATAAAAAATGCAATAGTATTGCTTATTCATACTTTATTCAAGTAAAAAAGTACCAATTACTTTAAAGGAAAAAAAAAACGATCACATTCGGGTATTATAATAATAAAACAAATATAATAATTTTATTATTTATTTTATTCAATCATTACAACACATAGTATCCTTCCAACTCCTTTTTCGGGAAAACAAGGTCACATTTGATAGATATAGGATTGCTTAAGAATAGTTGTATCTGATTCTTCGATCATACAGATTTCGCATTTAGCGAACAACTTGTGGTAGATTATCGCCTGTAGTGGGTGGTATAGTGTTTACTATAAATGATCGGTTACACGTTACGGTACCCAAATATAAAATATTAACATTTCTTATTCGGGCCTTAATCTAAAAATACATTCATTATTATCACCGCTGGAGTTTTACTTTACCTACCACCCTGAAACATGGTTTATCTGGGCGCTTCCAGTTGTTGTGATGTTGATTTTTAAGTACACCTTACGATGCTGTCGTAAGGAGGTTTGGTAAATAAATAAATTTAAAAAGTTCCTAATTTAAAGTACATGCAACAATACGAAAATAATGTATCAGTATTGATCTCTGATGTTTTGAATGTCATATTTATTTAAACTGGTTACGGGCAATTAGGTATACTTCCTCTGATTGGTGATACCTACCGACCAACTTCTTAAAGCGGGCTATTTAAATTCAATAACAAACAATATAGAGAGGTAAGTCGAAAATAACTGTAACCATCAATGTAATTTTCATTGTTAAGTTTATTATATATTTATAAATATGTCTATACATGTTATTTTTTTTAAATATATATATACATGTGTGTCTACTAAATCAGATATTGTATGTTTTTTTAGTGAAAAAGCTTTTCCTTTCCTACACTTGATATTAATTATCTTTAATATTAGTGAACGGAAATGATGTGGCAAATATATTTTTTTAAATTACTGAGTACTCCCACGGTTATATGCTGGAAAAGATGGAAGCAATTAACGTTAATGTAATTATATAACATTTTAATATTCCATTTGGCACCAAACGGTTGCTTACTGTACTTTTTGTATGAACTCGTAGACTTGGAAAATTCCCCGCCGGTGGTACGAAGTGCGCGCCTCCGCCTAGTTCCCCGAATCGTGTCGTGATCTACGGACTGGGCGTGGGATTGTCTGATGGTTAACTATAGCGTTCAATCAACTAAAATTCAATTGACGATTGAAGATGATCGTTCAATTAACTTTAAATAAAGGAATGAAAATTGTTGCCAACGAAGTTCAGTTTCAAGTAGAAACCAGGTTGAGGTTGAAAGGTTCCTGCTGCCCTGCTACTTCCTACGAGTACCTACCTACATTAACTTGTATAATATTATTTAAAGTAGGTACTAGTGCGTAAATTCTCGATATAAAGTCCGAAACTTTCCACAATAATTTTAGTATTTAAATATTAATAAAGAAATTTAAAAAAAGAACTTTGTATAAAACCACAAATATATAATATTTAAAAATTATGGCTGACCGGTTTCGCTTAGCCTAAGAATCATCAGGATACAAAATTAAATTAAACAATACATACAAAGTGTGCGGTAATGTATACATACAGAGGGAGAATAAATTGTGAAATAACAAAACAATGAGAAAACAATAGAATAACATTTAAATTATTACAAAGGAACAGAGAGAAAGAGACAGAAAATATGAATTGAAAGAGACAAAACGTTAACTGAGAACGTGATTAAAGAATAATTTTAGTTTACAGGAAATATACCTAATATTGGACTACTAGACAAATTTCTTCATGAAATAATATTCGTGGTCTTGTACAAAGTTATTTTTTTTTCATTTATTTAAATATGTCAAACCACAAAGTGATTGCTTTCTAGGAAAACATAAATATGAATAATTCTTGATAAGTTTGTATTTAAATCTAAGTAGAGTTTGTAAACTTTTTCATGTAATTTTAGTTGCCCTTTTTAGTTATTTTGAAAATATCATATTTACCTCTAGGTAGAACGTTTTAAAGGATTTTATGGTAATTTTAGCCATATATTTGAGTTATTTTCTAACCTTGTTAGGCGCCTTTGAAGTGATATTTCACAAAAGTGGCGCTATACAAATTATCCGGTATTATTATTAGGTAATATGCAAATTGCAAAAAATAAAAACCTTATTTTATGCGAAGACGGCACAGCCCGGAGCCAGTGAGGTATTGCAACCACCAATATTGGAGAGTGTTATACGGTGGAAAGAAATGAAAGAAGATAAGAACTATATTGGAAAGTGCCTGATCATTTAGATGTGGTCACGACATGTAGGCCAAATCGCTAAATCTATTTCAAGCATCTTTTTGATTATAAAAGGTAGGTAAACTGTCACCGAGGCCTTCGAACTCTGGAGCGAAGAACCTACCAAATTAGTATGCACAGATTTCAATATTATAATTAGGTGAGGAATATCATACGCAAAATACCCGGTCTCCTGACGGTTCAAATTCTTCAGAAGTTGCTACTTTAACAAACATTAAAACTGGTTGCCTCAGTTAGATACTTCAAAATACTATTTCTCTTTTGCTTTATAAACAGCAGATTTACTAGTAAGAATTAAAAGGTGAATCAACTTGAAGTCGGATGGTCGTTATTAATATTTATTAAAATATGGTTTGTGTCCAACATTAATTATAACAGTTGCCTTATAAATGTCGGTCTTTTCAAAGCTTTTAACCTATTTCACCCTAAATAAGCCCCAGAATAAATCAACAAACGTCTCCCGTTGTTATATAAAATAGTGTAACATAAACATATCCGCGGAAACACAATTAAATGTCGTATTAATCCACAGTATTAAAAGTCAATTAGGGTTCCGGAAAATAAAGAAATTGTGTAATTAAAATGTTATGCCGATGTTGTTCTTGCAGAAGCGCTAAATCTCGGCGGGCGGAGGCAGCTAAATGTGGCGACGGCTAATCGCTAATCGCTAGCGCTAATCTGCTCTGACGGATCCGCGGCCGCGTGAATACCCTGAAAACAAGAGAATAATCAAACAAATGTATAAATCAAAGGATTAGCGGACTTCCCTGAACTGGTCGCTGTCAAGTCGCACCACAGCAAAACACGCCGAGATGCGAAGTGCGAAGCGCGACCAGAAACTCCAAAACATTCCTGATGTAAGATCATTCACATTCTGCTGTACCTAGCTCAATGTCGTTAGCAAGAAGTTGGGCTGAATTGCTTGCCGCTTTTTGAAATACGATAGTAAAAATATGTATAATTAATTTTATAATGTATCTAGGCTTTATTCCTAGTCGGTCAAGAAGTTTGCGAATTCCGCTATATGAAACCCAGTAGGTAGATATTAATTATATTGTTTTCGTACTATACAGTGTGTAGGATCGTTAAATTGAAGAATGTCGTAGGAATTTCTGGTATATTTTTAATAATTATGAAATTGACTTTTCACATCAATATAGGAAAGTATAGTTTGAGTTATTGGTAAATGTTTGGAACTGACTAAAACAGTATGTATGTAGGTACACACAGTCCACTAAAACTCGTTTTAAGCATGTACATAATATTTCCTAGTTTTAGTAAATCATGGTTAGCAGTGTACCACGTGAACATGGACAGTTACCGCAAGCCGTAAGGGTCGATCAACTCACTTGGTTTGGAATTGTAACGGGCTTTGATGATGGTGGTGACTTTTTAAGTACTGTATGTAAAAAAATTATTAAAAAAATCACTTCGGCTCAATAAAAATACAATATCATTTTTTATTTTTATTTTTATTTTTGAATATTATTTAAAAGTCTATTAGAACTACATAACGCGATGGGGTGTTTGCCTCATCATGAGTTCACGGCATGGATTGACGCACTTGAGTGTCAACATGTTGTTGAAGACACAAATACTTACAATAAATACCAGTGTGCACTGTGACTGTACACTGTACAGACCTTGAAGTACTATGGTACAGACAACGTACTACGTAGAGTACGTAGTAGGCACTCGCACTACTGGCTGGTAGCTGGTGGCTGTTGAGCACTGGGAACGGGAACTAACACGTGGTCGGGGCCCCAATTCAAGGGTGGGCGCGGATTTCACTAGTTTCTTATCACGTTGGTAGGTACCTATGTAGATAGTTGGCATTACATTTATTATTATTACCATCATTACAGATTTCTTATTTAAAATCTGCTCATAAGCTTCACGAATTAATAGAAATACTAGCACAGTTAGAGTTGACAATAAACTCAAACGATTAAAAGTTTTTTCTGTCATAAAATTTACCTTTTTTTTAAATTTCTATAATTTTTTATCGGCTTATATTTATTTCATATACCTTCGTTTTTTTTTGGCAGCAGCTTTTAGCCTTTATGAACCGCACACCACTGAGATATACTCATCATTAAATACTAAAAACTAGATGGAACAGGCAATTACAAGGAATTGCAGTAACGGATAGCGCCAGTCAACCGTAGGCTTTCCTGGAACCTATTTACACCTTAACCAGCTCGGCTGTCGAATTTCAAAACCTAGTAAGTGCTTTAACAGAAAATGTCCAGGAAGGCTAAAAAACATAGTCACGCTCAGTCTACGTTCTACGTTCAAACACAATTTGAAATTTTTGAATGTTGCAAATCTTGTGGATACCCAGATGTACAGGCTGAACCTTTTGAATTATGATTATAATCAAGTTTGCATGTTTTATGGCACTTACTATTTTATATTTTGTTTTAATTATCACATTATTTTTTTGAAACATTTTCAAAACCTAGCATGTCTTCATACTTAGATTTGAAATTTGTGTTTTTATCATTTAATTGATTGAATTACTATTTTTAAATCTTTTCTGAACTAAGTGTGCTCTAAAATTGTACCTATTTAGGATATGGTTAATAAAAACACAGATTTTTTAAAATTGTTTTCGTTTAGAATGAGCATTAAAAGGTAAATAAAGACCAAATAGACAACGAGCAGAAGATACGCTTAAAGAAATCGGGACGTTATTAGCATCGCTTTTAGGATTATTTAATGCTAAAACATTGTTACCTAAGTCCGCAACAGTATCTACGTATCCTCAATAGTACCGTTATTATCCTGGGAATGTCATTTCGAGATGAAACTATATCTTCATTGTCAGATACACCAGAAGTGTTTTTAATATGTTCATAGTCCGGGCCTGCTTTAAAATCATCAATTCGCTTAAGATCGACAAATAAAAGTTTGTTTCTTATCACTACTAAACTCGATATAAAAGAAATCTAACTCTAGAAACTAATGATTATCTAAATATCAAGAAAGCTCGAAAGAGGTTTAAAAACAAACCGAATGAGAAAAGACTATTATTTTCTTACCTTGCATTATTCACCATTTCAGTAGCAAGATTCACCTTTAACATTCCTCTCCTCAATGTATTTGATGCGCTACTATGCATTATTATTTAAAAAAAAAGTTTTTTTACGTCAATAATTCACTGACCGATAAATAGGTAATCATTTGTTAAAACACGTCTTATAACAACGGTCATCAATTCCGATATTCCAAACTGACAATAGAACAAAAATACTAACTGACTGACAAAAATATTTCGTGATTCGGAAATTATCAACAAGAATTTACAGGATTTTTTAATGAAAACAATATTAAAACCTAGTATGTGCCTGTAGCAATTTCATAACCTAGTAGGTGGATGTAATTACTAGATTTAAAAAATGGTATTGTGACATACTAGAAGTTGTAACCAAGGAATGGATTGTTCCTTGCTAGGTTTCAGACCGTTTAATTAACCTATATATAAACGGATTTTGTACAACATTTGAACAGCAATGTATGTTTTATATATAACCTTGGAGAAACAATGTATGGGAGAGAGAGCTAATTATTTTTACCCAACCGATACAAACTAGCGATAAATAGCTTTTTCCGGGTTTTTACGTCGTACACCATGAGAGAGAAAGAGACAACAAATATAATACTCCGCTTCTATGTACTGTCATAATGATCTTGCGCTCCTGGGTCACCGCGGGACTCCGCCCACATTTTTTTATTATGCCACTAAACTTGACACAACTAAACGTTTTTTTGGGTTAGATGCTATATTTTTGTTGATATCAATACTGTGAAAAAGTGGTCATACGAATAAACAAAAACATTAAGTCGATATGTGATATGAATAAATGTATAAATACCCTAGCCTTAGTCTTAGCCACGCCCAGGTCCGCTGAGTCGGGTAAAAATCATCAAAAACTGACTACACTGCCTTGGGTAGATATATACCACTCTATATACTCTAAGATTATAACCTTGTTATTACGAAATAGCAAAAATATGGATTTTCAAAAAATTGACCCTTACTAGGTTTTGAATTTTGACAGCCGAGCTTTACAGCTCACAGCATGCCTCAAAGCGCAAAGTGAGAGCTTGACGGACGTCAGTTAGCAAGAACATGGACATCGAGTAGATATTTCAAATTCATTTATAACTCGTGTATCATTTTAATCGTGCACTATTTATCGTCATGCGTTGTTCTATTTTAAACTAATTCTTAAATTCGCAAACTAATTTTAATTTTTTTTTCTGACAAACTATCACAGTGTTTATTGCACATCTGATGGCGATTCAAAACTCAATCTCTAACACAATACATATATGTAAAATAAACATTCAAATAGTTATACATCTTGAGATTTAGAATTATATTCATGGAAGATACTCGCCTTAGTATCAGAATGGCCCTGGAGATGCACCATACAGAGTCAACATATTGAATTTTTTTTATATGAATACCGCACTAGAGTCTCAACTGCTCCCAATTGTCTAGAGCCAGTGAGACTATGGCATCCCCAAATAGGGTATGTTGTGAGGCTGAAGGTAGTGGGGAGAGGAAGGAGATGGGGAAGAGGAAAGTTGGGAAGTACCTGGCTATTCAGATCTGGTCATCAAACACGGCTAAAGCCATTTCAAGCAACTTTTCGATTCTGAATGGTGGTCTTTCACCAGGTCGATACTTAGAGTTTCTACCACTCTGGAACGTGCCGCAAATATACTTGTTATTGTTTTTATATCAATTAATAATAATAATATCTCGTAATGGCTCAGCAATGATTAGTGACCAGATCTGCATAGCTAGGTACATCCCAACTTTAATATTCTTCTTTCCCTGTGCAACTTCCTTGCCTGACAACCTACCCTAAAATGATTAGGAATACTATAGGTTCACCGGTTGGGGACAAGTTGTTATGGTGTGAAAATACAAATATTTTGCTCCTAATCAGATTTGTGGAAAAAATGCAACATTGTACGCCGGAAAGCAACGTATAAATAGTTTTATTTTCTGTATTTAAAGGTTTTTGGTTTGACATAAGTACAAATTTAAAAAAATATAATAATAGGCCTTAATACACGCAGTAAAAAATATAAATGTTTTAAAGATACAAAAACAGCTGAAGAGTTTTATATAAATTAATTCTAAAAGCAATATTCCTCGCGACACGTTCGATACAGGCAGAGTAGTTCCAGCTTCCAGCACGAGCTGAAAATATGTCCTTTTCCTGGAAACTGTAGAAAAACGCGATCCTCTTTGAAGTTTTCATGTTATTTTAGGTCCACGGAGTGGTGACCTCCACACACGTGCCGAAAGCTTTACTGGCGAATATCTAGGTGTTTACCCACCTCAAGCCTCCGTGTACCTAACCACCTACGTATCTACGTACGTAACGACCTTCGCACGTTTGTTTACGTTGTGCGCCGCGACCACCTTTACTACGCAGGTACCTTTAAACCTTCTTACTTTATTCCCTATTGTTTTTAGTGGGACGAATAAACTTTTATCTTATTGGTGTAATCTGATTTTGTTAGAAAGTTTTGGTAATCCAAAGTAGGGAATCATGCGAAACAAATAGATTTTTTTTCAGATTTCAGTTTCAGTAAATCGAAATTTCATTCACTAAATTTAGCACAGTTTCCTACAATAATAGTAATACTGGAGAAGTGGGTACAGAAATAATAATATTGTAAGTTCAAATGTGACTTTAGGTGTTACACCAGTTCAATTATTATTAAATAATACCAACCCATTACAATATAGAACATATAGTGAATACGACGTAGTTAACTCAACAGTAAATTAAAAAATAGTTCCTGAGATTAATTACATTAAATGAATATCTTTCGGACCTTGCTAACTCTGTCAATAGCAGTGAGGCAATTCAGGCAATCTCAGTGTTAAAAATTGCAGCAGTTGGTGAGTTTCCATATAAAGTTTCACGTCTTCATCCACTTTGCTCAGAATAAGTCTTTCAGTGCCTATGCAATTTGATTTAATTTTAGGTATGTAATTAAAAACCCAAAATATGGCGTTCCAAAAATAAACACCATAGATAAAATATCGTTAAATTGTTTAAAAATGCTAGCGAGTTCGTTGCATAGATGCACAACATTTTGGTTATCTGTTTATTAACTTACGTTTCTTACTTTAATGTATACATTTTTTTAACAATACGCGAATCGGTATATTTCTCTACTAATTTAACAGAAAAAATAATGAGAATTTGAGCACATTTTTTTTTTGATCTGTTTATATTTATATATTCTCAGACTGCGAACACGAGTGATTAACAGTGATCTGATGACATTTGTATAATAGTGATGCTTTTCGTATATAATACTAATGGGTCCGCGTGGAAAATAGCAAAGATATCTATTATTAGAATTACACAATAAGCTATTTTAATAGACGTAAACAAAAGTTTTCGAAAATTTAGGTTTTGACAAGGGGCACCAAAAATATAACCCGCGCCAGGCGCCGCGCCGTTTGGCTCAGGGCCGGGCCTGGAGCATAGCTACTAGCACTGGCTACTCACTACACTAGCTAGGTATCGTAAACACTGACAGGCCAGATTTAAAAAAAATATGACAAATAGCAAAATAAATAAATGGTTCTGAACCTAAAATTAGTAAATATGTACGTTATGTTTAAGGCGTTCTATTGCAAAATCAAAGAAATTATGTTTTTTATTGAAAATTTGAACGCCTAAAAATATTATAGATGCTCAAATAAATCATGCCAGTAGAACATATCTTGGCCTTATTTTTACCTTGATGGCTTGAGGGTTTTTATAAGCCTAGATAAAAAATGTTTCAGGCCTGTAAAAATGCTTTGAAGTGTAAAATATTTTTCTTAAGAGCCTAATGTTCAAAGTGTAATGTGGGAAATTAAGTTCTTTAGAGTGTGTGACAGGATTTTTTTTTTATATTTGTGCCCAAGCTTCACAAAACAAAATAAAATATGCACTTTGGCGATGTTCTTTGTTGTTGTTGCATAAATTGAAACAGGCGGCCGGCGTTAGGTGGGAATGTCAACTTTACTGCCACTAGCAGTAGGAGTGCGTAATTTCGTTTGACTTTTAAGGTTTTTATGAAATAAAAATAATTTCTAATATTTTTATCATTGCTAAACCAAGTTTTTGGTTCATGTTTTAAAAAAATATTGTTATTTATCTTTTATTTTATTTGTATCTACTTAAACTGTAACTTATTATAATACGATTTTTAATGTTAAAAGAACCCGTTGAACCAACTACTGAGAAGTAGTTTATCGGAACTTTTTTTCTTTAATATTTTGTGTAAAATAAAAAATAAAAAGTGCTTCCCCTTCATTAGAATGAATGACGTGTTTTGAGCGCCCTTGAGGTGATTTTTCACAAAAACGGCGCTATACAAATTATCCAAATATAACCAAATTATAGGAAAAGCACGATAAAACGAAATGGTGGTTTCAATTAATTATTTGATTGCTCGAAAACAGAACAAATAACAACATGAAAGATAGGTTCAATATTAGTATGCGTGATGAAATATTTGAACAATAGTATTATGGTATAATCTCCACCTTCCGATGTGCGAAATAATTGGTATCTTAGTGCAGCAGGCAACGAACATCTTAATGAAGTGTCATAAAAATAAACATAACTTAACTTAATGCAATGGTTTTAATGCGTAAGAGCTAAGATTAGAGTATAACGATAATAATGCTTTATTTTGACATTAGGATTTGTACAGCGCCCTTGAGGTGATTTTTCACAAAAACGGCGCTATACAAATTATCCTAATATTGTTATTTCTTCATATACCTTTGGTGGGTGGTATAGGTTATCTCGCTACCTGGTATATAATATGTATAAATTGTATGTTTGTCCATGAGAGTGATGTATGAAGGTACCTATTATGTAAATTATGAACCTACAAATAAGTGCGATTTGAGAACAGTTTACAGGAGAGGAAGAAAGTGCTATGTGTAATAATTACGATTGGAAACAAACGCTCCGTTTACTGTGACCGTTTAAGTGACTTGCCAAGAACAACACATTAGTTACTTTAATCCGACGATTTCAAATATAGAACAACGTCAGCTGAAATACATTACAGGTACTTTATTAGGTCGGTAGGGATTTGAAAAGATTATTTAAATTGATAATTTTCTGAACACATCCGTCAGTTCCAATTTTGAAAAGTTTATAATAGTAGAATGTATGAAAATATGAATCATAAATAGCTTTTTCTACGTGTACGTATGTACCTACCTACTTGAAAACTCAAACAAAACATAGCCATGCATTTAGGTAAGTAGGTAGGTGCATTAGTAGATTGGTAGGTAAAAACAAGTAAGAAATAATTACGACCAACTCGTTGTTGAGAATTGTCGTGTTCAGCATTTGAATAATTGCTTGGAAGTAAGTAGTAAGAAGTAGATGTTACTAGTAGCGAGGAGGTGTGGGAACGTTGTATGGGTGTTATTTCATTGGCTATAAAAAGAAACGACGGAATGTGATTTTTATAATTCTGGCATTCCTGTTAAGAAACACGTGTCGGTTACCGCAGTCATCTATAACCAAATATTTCGAATTGTTTAAATACACGTGGGTAGGCTCTAGATTCTAGGCAGTGTTGCCACTTCGTTTTTTAAACTGAAGCTAGATGACATCTTTTAAAAAAAAACTCATGTTACGCAAGTGCGGAAACCTACCTTTCTATAATCACTAGATGAGTACGTATTTATATAAAGCGACTATTCGTCTAATAAAAAGTCTAAGTTGTCGCCCGGGTTCAGTTCTTGTACCCCGTGCTACTAGGTTTTTTTTTCCATGTGCAGTGATTTTTCCATTTTATTTTTGGAGTTCGTAATCGTTAAACATTTTTGTTGTGCCGATTGAATAGTTTAGAATGATCAAATCATTTCCAAGTCTAAAAATTGTATTATTTTTGTCAATATTCAATTGGCTGAATACTCGTCCCACTTCACCGTTTGATCGTGGCAGAGCAAGTACTGAAACTGCGAAAGAGCTGATTACGTGGAACGGATTTTCATTATACATACTTTAAAACTTCAGTCCAAACATAATTGTGTTTGATAAACAAATATTAACTAACTAACTAACTAACCATCACGCCGTTTCCCCGCAAGGGTAGGCAGAGAGGACGGACCGCCATACAACTCTGTCTTGGCACACACTTCTTGCTTCATTTACATTCATACATCGTCTCATACATACTCTTCTGTTATTCTGACTCTTCACACGACCCGATTCAAGTATTTGATTCACTTGATCGTGCCATGTCTTTCTCGGGCGTCCTCGACTTCTTCTTCCATTCACTTTCGCATCATATATTCTTTTCACACTCCTTTCTTCGTTCATTCGCTCCATCTGAGCGTCCCTTTCTTAATCCTATCCATTACGCTCACATCAGCCTTGCATTCTTTCCGGATATCCACATTTGTAATACGGTCATACATGGTTTTACCGCACATCCGTCTCAAAGATCTCATTTCCACAGCATTCAGTCTACTTTCATCCTTCCTCTGCCAGTTCCATGCCTCACTGCCATACATCAGGGTTGGTATAAGCACTCCATTGTGGACTGCTAGCTTCGCTTCTTTGGACAATTTCTTATTTGCCCCAACAGCGTTCAGTCCTCCATTAATGGAGTTTCCTGCATTCACCCTTCTTTCAATATCCTTATCAGCCTTTCCGTCTCTTGTAAACATACTTCCTAAATACACAAACTCATCCACTTGCTCCAAGTATTCATCATTCACAACTATATTGCACGCTGTTCTCGTACTCTCTCTTTCAAACACCATCACTTTGGACTTACTTACATTCATCATCAACTCATTTTGCATACATACTTGGTTCATCCTAGACACGAGAAACTGTAGATCTTCCATATTGTCAGCAATCAGCACCGCATCATCCGCATACAATAGGCAACATACTTTCACACTGTTCATTTTCGCGCCCAAGCCCACACCTTTCAATTCTTGTTACAAATTGAACAACCACGGTGACATTACACAGCCTTGTTTTACACCTTTTGTGATGTTAAACCACTTCGTAAAATCACCGTTCACTCTAACACATGCAACGCTTCCCTCGTACAAGGACGCGATTGCCTGTATAAGATTTGTGTTAACTCCATACATGGATAATACCTTCCACAATTTGTCCCCTATCAACTCGATCATACGCCTTTTTGCAAATCGACAAAAAGCACAGAAAAGTTTCTGGTTTTTTGCCAAAAAACTTCTCTGTAAGCATCCGCAATGAGAAAAATTTGATCCATGCACCCCCTTCCACTCATGAAAGCACCTTGAATGTCCCAAATTTTGTCTTTTGTTTTCATTCTTACCCTTTCAATCAATATTCTACCATACAGCTTGCCAACTGAACTTAGTAAACAAGCTTATAGCCCTATGGTTCCCACATTCCATGCGTGACCCTTTACCTTTGTACAGAGGCATGATCACAGCCCTTCTCCAATCTAATGGCGTGTAACCCTCCTCTAAACACTGGTTAAAAAGTTTGCACAGCCATGTGAGAACTACACGGCTATCTCCTTTAAAGTATTCAGCAGCGAGATTGTCGAATCCAACAGCTTTACCATTCTTCATGCATTTAATCGATCTTTTTATTTCATCCATGCTGATTTCGACAGCATTCACTTCATCATCATTCATACCTGATTCGACACTGGGAACACTGTCGCTTGGGGTGCTTTCAAAAACCTCTTCGAAATATTTCATCCATCTTTCTTTTATTTCTTCCTCATTTGTCAACATTTTTCCATCTTTCGATTTTACAACTTTCACGCATCCGCTTTCTGGGCCGTTTCGGGACCTCTTGACCTCCTTCCAAAACAATTTAATGTTTTCTTGGAAGTGATTTGTCATTTTTATTCCCTCTTCTTCTTCCAGGCGTTTCTTTCGTTCTTTCACTCCAACACTTACTCTTTTCTTGCATTCCTTGTATACTTCTTTCGCTCGATCCCTCTCCGCGCTAGAAGCACTGCCAGTCGCTATCAGACATAACCATGCTTTCTTCTTCTCTGAGACCAGTGCTTTAATCTCGTCATCCCACCATGCGTCACCTTTCTTCCTACCTTGCGTGCTTATTCCGCAAACCTCTCTAGCAGATTCGCATAGACTCACTTTTATATGGTTCCATGTTTCCTCTATGCTTAGACCATCCATTCCCTTCTCATTCAATCTTGTATCCATACATTTCTCATACTTACTTCTCACATTATCGTTTTGCAGTTTTTCTATTTTGACTCTTGTTGGAGTCGACACCGTTTTCACTTTAGTTCGCCAGCCGCGAAAGAGGTTTAATCTAGAAACTACCAAGAAGTGGTCAGATTCAACCTCAGCTCCTCTGTAAACTCTCGTGTCCACGGTATTGGCTCTCAACCTAGAGTCAATTACTACAAAATCGATAATTGACCTTTCATTTCCCCTTTCCCACGTATATTGGTGGATACCTTTATGATCAAAGAAAGTATTCGATACAAACAGGTTCCACTCTAAACATACTTCGAGTATTCTTTTACCGTTATCATTCGTCCTTTTATCCCCAAACATACCTAAAGCCGACTCAAACCCGTCTCGTCTGATTCCCACCCACCCATTCAAGTCCCCTGCCATAATAATCCCTTTCATTCGTATTTTAAGCCTCATTACATCATTCACACTAGTCCAAAAAGCATCTTTCACTTCGTCGCATTCAGAATTGACAGGAGCATAACCAATGACAAGAAACACCCTTGTCAACCCGATTTTGAACCGGATCCACATTATTCTCGCACTTACACATTCATACTGCAACATACATTTAGCCATTCTAGGAGACAGTAACGCTGCAACACCTTGACAAGCCCTCTCTGTTTCTGGTCGCCCGGACCAGATGACGAGCGTGTCATTATGTTGCACTGTACCGCTCTCTTTTTCATACTCTCTGTTAGACAGAGTACATCCAAACATTTAGCCATCATTATATCACATAGTTCATTCATCTTCCTTTCCATTCCTCCTCTCACATTCCACGTGCCAATTCGACATTGTTCACGTTCCGTCCTCTTCTTTGCGCCACCGAAGGGTTGGCGGTGTGATGGATAGCGAACCTCATCGCCACCTGTTTCGGCCATGCCCTTCCTCTTAAACGTCACTACTTGACTAAGCTAAACATTACATTTAAAAAATACACTATGACAATAACTATACACAAATAGATACAATAAAATAATATGTAATATTACACTTAATCTTAACGCCAATTAAACTGTCCAATGCTGTCCAAACTATAACTAGAAACTTCAAATTGTTTTTAGTATAAATTGTCTCACACAAATAGTTTAAACACAAACTGACAAAAAAAAAAAAAAATAGTAAAAAGGGTCCGGGTTCAGTCCGATATCCGATGTCGTCCTTCCAGGCGTAGTTATTTCATGGCTGACACTTGACTGCAATATCAATCTGTCAACCATGTGGCCGTTGGCAGCGAGCAGGGCGGGCAGGAGCGGTAAAGAGGGGGGCGGCAGGGGTGCAGGGTTCACAGATGATCTCTCTTGCGGGTGTTGAGGGTAAGCGAGGGTGCAGCGGGGCGCGGGTGCGTCACATCTCCACATATTAACACTTTTACCGTACCGGCATGTCTTCACAGTTTTATAACTTATAACACACTTATATACGTAAGATGCGTATTTATATAACATAATACATTGTTTTACATATTATTCGTAAACCACTGACACATTTATTCACTGTTGTCCTTTAAAACTACGAAAAGGACTGCATCATTACTATCGACAGCGTATCGCAGCCGTCGACACGTCCGGCGAGGACGGCCGCCCGCAAACTTTTCAACAAATATTTGGTCAGGGTATTAGAGAAATCAACCATTCCAATCATCGGGGGCGTAATGCTTTCTTTTAATTGTTTTGTTGCATGTGTGACTGATAGTATAATTGATGTATCGATGATTAATTCGTGTATAAAAGAAGTTAAAATCTCTGAAAAAAAGAGCCAAGAAGCCAAACCATTTTTATAGGCGCCGCAGGTCCACGTGTCCACTGTACACCTATCGGTGAACTAATCGAAGATTTTCAAAGAAAAGCCTTACAATGCGACTGAGAACATTAATCTTTTACAATCAATTATTATTGGCAATCGTGGAGGGTTATTAATTATTCTTTGGTAGGTAGGTACATAATTGTTAGGCATAATGTACCTATAACTACTTCCGATTGTATGCATTTGTATACCTGTATGTTTAATTTCATATATGAATATTTATGGTCGTTAGTGCTATTATCTCATTTTGTTCCTCAAAATTGAGTTAAACAAGTGATCTTTAAAAAAATGCGATCATTCTGCACCCACTCCCACGAAATAAAAACAATATTAATTTTTAGCTTTTTTCAATAAAACATGCATACTTTAAACTTTAAACCATTACCTGTTTTTATCATATTATATTGACGTACGTCCATATGAGTGTGAACTTTTTACACTTAGAACTGATGTTGATTGAAATTAACAAATTTAAAGAAGAAGACATTATTGTACCTATATCTGGGTGGATATATATGGGTGGATTAAAGCAAACATTGTATATTGGCCAGTCAAGTTACATCCCGTGGTTATTTACAGGTAACAACTATTTTTCAATAAATAGGAAGTTTGGTGCTTACTTCATTGCCTTCATTTCAAACAAGAGCTTGAATCTCCTTTGTTGTTTCAAAATCCGTTATCCCCGTGGTGGAAAGTGATGTAAAATGATTCAGTATTACTCTAATGTGAAGGCTTCAAATTATTGTTTATGTTGGATACCTACTCGCACGCCTACAAATTGTATACTTTGTTATAGGTCACGTAATTACACTTCACTCAAGTAACACATACTTTGGATTGTGTATATTGGTGCATATGTATTCACTTCCGACAGTGATGTCCTTGCCAAACGTCACTGAGAAACAGCCTTTTGGTTTGCTTACGCCTACTTTTTGTTATTAGCGATAAAGGAGCAACAAGTACATACGTTCATCGAATATCATTGGATATTTAAAAAGTTTTACATTGTGTTATTTTTTTTACATCTACTGAAAATCAACTTTTTCAAATTCAACGGGTTTTTTTTCAGAAGTCAAATAAAAAATTTGAAATGTGCCGTAAGCAAGCAATGCATCTGTATGAGTACTGAGTTCGACTCAACATTCGCTGCGATGGATCCTATAGTACCTATGCACTCGTAATCAAAATATCAGATTACAATACAAGTATTCGAATTATGTTTCTTGTCAATCGTTCGTACAAAGACGACATCGTCAAATTTTGATTACCTACTAATCACCGTTAATAAATTTGATTTTTTTTCGGAGAATTCAATTTAAAAAAAACATTGTTTATAAATCGTGTTAATATACTCGTATGTTTGCGGTTTATGGAGATTGAACTCGTAAACCTGCTGAATCATGCTACGGAGGCCGCCTGTGCCTGTGAATTACTTAGTGGGTAGACAAATAACTGATTAGTGCAAGCCTATGTAAGTTTCATTGTTGAGAAATGTGAATTAATTACCTACCATAATTGTCATTAATTAATTTTAATAGGTAGGTACCTACAGGCGCGGCCCTGAGCCAACCGGTGCTTTGCGCAACTATAATTTTTGACACCCCTTGTCAATACCTAAATTTAAACACCAGAAATATCGAAAAACTTTTTTTCACGTCTAATAAAATATCTAATTTTGTAATTGTAGTACATATCTTCGCTATTTTCCGCATGGACCCATGAGTACTATACACATAAAGTATAACTTTTATAGACATTCCATTACTGTTAACCACTTGTATTTGGCAGGTTTTCCCTCTAAAAATATTCAAATATAAAAAAAAAATAACGAAGCACAATAAAAACGACATCGTGCAAGCACCTAGAAGTTTCTTTTACATTGTTTCTATGTTTTAACTTTACGTTTATGTCAGTATGCAAAAACAGTCTTTACGTTGCTTTGAATATATTTTAAATTCGTGTGCATTCACATTGTGAAAAAACGTTGTAAGTCTTAGGTCAAAATGACTGACATTGCTGGAAGGATGCGACAGGACTATAAATTCAAATAGCGCTGTGTCGGACGCGATAGCCACGATGACAGTGCCCTCGACAATATGTTCATCAATGTGTCGGACGCACTATGCCGCGGAAATTATAAATCCGTGGGTGAATAATTTAGTAATAAGATGTACGTAAAATCATGATTGAATCGTTAGAATTAGAGTCAAAATTAACTTCAAATATTTGTTCTAATTTGTCATACTAAATTCGTGTTTTTGTCTTATAACTTAACTTCATGCTAGAGTCAGTAAGCTCCTTCTCATAACACGGCAGATTATGCAATGGGCGTCTGAGACCCCAGCCCAGCGTTAAAACGCGAGCCCAAGGCTGGCTCGAGCGTGACCGCGAACCGAACATCCGGTCAGCCCATGCCTAGCGGCCGCAAAGCCCAACCAATCACGGGCTCTGCACAACTCTGTATGTAATAATAATGGTAACCTTTGACCTCTATTGCGGGAGTCAGGCTGATATCACAAAACAATAAACTATTCCATTGTGACGGCCTGACCACGCGCTCTGTATAACATGTAAATTTAAATATATAAATGTTAGAATAAAATAGTTATAGGCAAAAACCCGCAAAAACGGGCACCATTATTTGTAAACTGTATTTTGATATGTATTTGTGAGCTTAATAAAAATGATAGAGGGGCGAAATAAAGTTGAGGTGAAAGCTGGTGGAAAGGAGAAGGGGATAGATTGCTAAAATCTGTCCCACAAAATTGCCAGCCGGCCGGGGCTATACATCGCTCTTACGCCTCGGCTGTGCGCTCCCAAGGCAATGAAATATTGCGCAATAATGGGAGAAAAGGCAGATCACCAGCATCCTCCACCAGTACCATTCACCTTGACTCATCTTCGCCCTGACATCGCCTTCAACTTGACTCCTGACTTTTCATTGACCATCGCCTGCCCCCCTGGACCGCCTGACTACACCTCTCTCTGGACCAGACCCGCAGCATCTTCACTTGAAAGCCGAGGCCCTACAAGCTGAACCCGTCGCCTCCCTTACAACGAGACGACCCCTTGGAGCACCTCACAGATTGGGACCGCCCCCTATACAGTTTACTTGTGTACCTGATTACGTCGGGTACAAGCGCTGTTTTATCAAACTAAATTTGCCCCAATTGCTCTCTTATTTGCACTGCTTGTTTCTGCATAATGTTACTTCTTTTCAACACACAGTATCAATATCACACAGTGAAAACCGCGGGTTTTTATTCCGCGCCCTTCGATTGTCGTCCGTTTTTTTTTTATTTTATGTCTTTATATCATTAAAAATGTGAAAGCTTTAAAGTTGAGTCAAAAATATCACGTATCACCATCATGTTTAATCTATTTGTTTAACCACTGCAAGTTTTTTAATCAACACAAAATAGGAAATAACCTCACAATCCGTTGACGTAATTTTTGCGACTTGCGAAGTTAGCGCGGACGGAGAACATTCTTACTTACTTAGAAATGCTGTAATATTATGTGAAGACTTTTCTTGTCTCTTTCTCTCTCATGGTGTATGACGTAAAAACCCGGAGAAAGTGATTTATCGCAAATTGTGTAGGTTGGGAAAAAATATTTAGCTCTCTCTCCATATATATTCTTACTCCAAGATTGATTAATTTAATCAAGTTTAACATGTTAGGTAAATATCGAAATTATTTAAATGTACATTTTTTAAGAAGTAATGATTTTTTGTACGAAGACCTCGTACATTTTGAAAATATATGTTAAGCATTTTTAAATAGTTTTTTTGTGAAATTGATTAGAACACATTTTATATAATACTAGGTAATTATGCTGTGATTGGGGGCATTTTTGATTATTAGAACTTTTTTGTTTGTTTGTGGTCATGTATTTTATCTATGGTTTTGAGAAGCTTTGTTTTTGACAGATTATTACAAAGTGCCCTTGAGGTGATTTTCCCACGAAAAAGGCGCTGTAAAAGTAATCCATTTATTGTTATTATTCATGAATGATAAATAAATGATGCAACATGTATTTTGTGACATTATTTATATGTAAGTTTAAATGTTTCCTTTTTAAGGGACGGCCGAGGCATCAGGATGTTGCAGTCTTCAAAGAGTCTGTTAATGTCTTCCTGGTCCGAAACTAAGGTAATGGATGTAGCATCACTTACCCGTATGAATATCTTACAATTTTTCCGTTTTTATATCTCGACATTGTTTTAGTAGATGTTGGTTTTTAAAGTTAAATGTTCATTTATATATATATTCTGTTGGCTCCAGGAAACTGCAATTCTGATGCAAACATTCCCTTTCTCTTCCTTACTGTTGCTAAGGTGTCATCTTAAGCACTTGCGCGTAAATTGTACCCCAATGTTTCTTAGTTTTCGTCTGTTTCCCTTTGTTGTTCAATCTTGGAGCAATTCCGCTAGCGAACTCCAGTTCATTACGGGTGCAGTTCATTCTTGCATCCAGTGGTGGAACCGATTTTATCAAGAATTTCGTACATATTTTGATTTTTATTTCAGGAATTCCACTGATGAGACCATACTATGAGACCGAATGAAGTGAACCTTTGGAAGTCTCTTAAGAATAATGGACTAAAGACGATGAAGTGAAAAAATCTTCCAAAGGCAACATATTATTGCAACAATTAACAATTATATCAGTATGCAAATATAATATTTACGCTACTAAAAATATTTCAAATTGGTGTGCATTCATTTTGTCAAAAAAATCTTCAAAATGGTTGGTATTGCTGAAAGAATGCGGCAACTTTATATATTCGTACAAGGCTGTCTAATTCTTTTATTTAGCAAAATTTTCGAGTATTTTTCTTTTATTTGCATCGGTTGTTGCATAATTTTGTCTCTTTTTAACACCCAGTGTGATAGGTACCAATTGGTATCAAGTATTAAAAGAGAGTCCGATCGGGCAGCAAAATTATGGATTCGATTTCCATCCATGAATAGTATGGTTTTGTTCATTTTATATTATTATATTTTTAAAAGCGCTGGGCGCGTAAAAAAACACTAAACCTCGGTAAAATCAGCGCCTTGGCAAATTGCCGCCTGGAGCGACTGCTCCAATTGCGCCTGCACAGGACCGGCCCTGCTCACAGACACAAATTCTTTCATTTACAATTCTGACAAAATATAACACCAAAATATATTAGAAATAACTCATCACACACACATTCAACCGACCTTTAATTCCGACATACACCAGCACAAAACACGATCACAAAATCAAATACACTTAAGAACCGCACTAGCGCGTCGCTGCGCGTCACTTTTCTGTTCGCCGTGCCGCGCATGCAGCGCCGCTCTGGTGCGGTTTGCTTCATACAAAACAGTGAAAACATATTTCGTGGTGAAGCGACGCGCCGTGCAGTGCAGCGCCGCTGACGCGCTAGTGCGGTTTGACCTTTATCGTCATCTATCACACAACAAAATTTGGAATTACCTCCTTACAATACATCGCATATACAACGCACTACCCAATTAAATTTATACATAAAATGAAGAACTACCAAAATATTTTTCTGACAAAATTATCTACAATGTTGATATTCACAAATACAATACAAGGGCATGCATAGAAATTAGACTACCAGAAAAGAATAAAGCCAACACACAAAATAGCTGTAAAATAGGAGAAAAATAGATGAAACCTTATAATGCGCTGCCGGAAACCATTAAAAATTATGACCATCAATAAATTCAAAATAGCCTGTAAAAATTATTTTAAAAAACTCCCAGTTGCGAACAAAAAAATATTCGAAAAGCACTTCATGGATACTTTCTCAACAATGTTATATATCAGCGATATATCCTTCGTGTAAAACCTCTGTGTGTGTGAATATCTTTCTTATTGTATTTATGATGTTCATGTAATTAATCTACACTCTTATGAGTCTATACCCGACGTATCAAGGCACACAAGTATACTGTTTAAGCGGCGATCCCAATCCACAAAGCGCTTCAAGTATCGATCTCGTTGTATGCGAGATCGACTAGGGTTTGACTGCGAGGGTTCTGCTTCCAATGAAGATGCTGCGGGTCTGGTTCAGAGAGAGGGGGTAGTCAGGCCGTCTAGGAGGGGCAGGCGATGGTCAGAAGAAAGTTGAAGGCGATGTCGAGAGCAAAGTGGAGGTCAAGCTAGATGTAGCTGGCGGAGGATGCTGGAGATCTGTTTTTTCTTGTTTTTTGCACAATATTTGAATTGCTTAGAAACGCGACTCCGAGGTAAGGGAGTTTTGTATGGAAGAATTTAATCTCCCTTTTTCCTGTCTCCCCGGCCGGCTAATAATTTTGGGGGATAGTTTTCTATAATCTATCCCCTGCTCACTAGCTTCCACCTTGACCTTAATTCGTCTCTCCATCATTTTTATTAAGTGCATTAATTAAGATACAAAATTTAACATGTAAAAAATACCCGCTTTTGAGGTCTTATTTCTTAATTACACTCTTATTCTAACATTTATATATTTTTAATTATAATTACTAAGGTTTACCGGGCCGAGCCGTGATTGGCCGGCCGCGGGTGACCCGTGGGTGCGCGCCCAGTTGGCTTACACCGACCCTTTTTGCCCCACTGGCTTATCTATGACGTCATTATGAGGTAATAAGCCGATGAGCAAGGAAAAATGTCTGGCCTGAAGGGAATTAATTTACATAAATCTTACCATCTATTTTAACCTGCTTCTTTTCTACGTATGGTCTTGGGCGCTACCGTCGCGGCCAGTCTCTTTTTAATGTATTTACTCGTTTATTCCCACTTCTTTTGTATTCCCTTTTAAAATATGCGCGTCTCTGTAAAAATATTATGCCTTTTTATTTTATAATTTTGTCTTTCCCGGAATGAGCTTTTTTTAACTCTCTGGGAATAATGTAGATACAGGGAAACTTATATGTCCAAAATTAATTCATATTTCATTTGAACAATATCAAATTCAATTTCCTTTCTCCACTCTATGAATCTATGACACCCTTAAATTAAAAGCCAGCTACAATGAGCTTCTGCTTGCGTTTTTATTTGGCCTAGAATAGTCATGCGAATAGTTTTTTTTTTCACTGTGAATACGGAAATGGCCCCAAAAAATGTAACAATATTATTTTTTTAAATACATTTGTAAAAGAAATAATAAAATTTAATTTCTATTACGTTTTCGTAGTTCTGTAACACCTAGAACAGCAAAAATAACCTATTTGCCTTGATATAGGTCATGTGGGCTTTTTTAATGTATAAGGCTGTTATGTCAATAAATATCACTTAATTTAGAAAAAAAATACCCTTCCGATAGTTTTTAAAAATACGGAAGGCCTAAGACGGAAAAAAATGCAAGTGGTTTTTTATCACCGGTCAAAATTTGAGGCAGTTAAATCATTTGGTTTTTCTTGTTTTAGGCGCAGTGCGAGTTTCCCGTGACGGAGTCTGAAGCCAGAATTTTGGCTTCCAAACTAAATGCCCCCTACATCGGAACGTCTTCCAAAACAAAAAGCTGTCTAAAAGATGTGTTCGACTCCGCGATCCTGGCAGCTTTAACCGTGACTAAAAAGAAAACACCTTTTTGAAGAAATTACTTTGTACATACATTTGGACATTAATTATCTGATGATAAACTTATAATATTTTTATGATAAGAATTACCTTTAGATTATATCAAGAACAATTAATATATAATATAAAAAACTGACTTTTAAATATTCATTGTACTTGTTTCATTACCTTCAACCTGTGTAGGGGCGCCTAGGGCACCACAATAGGTGCCGCTGCCTGTGGGCGAAAACAGAAACTTCTTTATGAATGTTGTGTACATTGTTATACACCTTTAGGTACTTATTCAACTTAAATACACCTTAAAATGTTCAATTTCGTAATGATGATTGAATTGAATTGACAAAAAAGGTCTCGGTAAAAAATATTTATAACAACATATTGGTAGGTAGGTTATTTGATTTAAAAAAATGTATAGTTTCTTGTACAAATCGAATTATATGCATAGTGAATTATCACCACGCAAAATCGAAACGTTGCTTTTAATAGCTTCGGCCATGTTTGGTGACCAGCTCTGAATAACCGGGCACTCCCCAACCTTCCCCCTCCCATTTATAAATTTCTTCAAACACAACATACCACAATAGGAGTGCCACAGTCGCACTGGCTCTAGGCAGTTGGGATTATAGTGCGGTAGTGACATGAAATAAAAAAATTGTTTTTTTTAAACCGACAAGGAAGGTGCTAGATACTCAAATATTGTACCAGGAGCACAGGCGTGTGAAAGGGTCGAAGAAGTCGGCCGTGTCGCTACTTTAGATATTTTGAATACATAATATCATTGAATTTAATAAATAGTCCGTTATATGTCAAGCTGTACGCTGTACTTTACGGTTTCCCTATAATTTAACGAGATTATTAAAATTAATGAGCAATAGACAATATTTAGCAAAAAAAATAACCAAATAAAAACACCCGATCACTTTTCTGTTCTCCTGGTATTTTGTTCTTGTTGACTAGACATTATTATTTTTATTGTGACATTAGCGCCGCTACGGAATTTAGTTAAAATTAAAACGATATTTTCACGATATTTTACTCCGCCGACTTCTGCGCTCCGGATACCAGGATCTAGAAACGCCCGAAGTTAACTGAATACACAAAAAAAATCTAGAAAATGAATGAATAAAATTATATTCGGAAATAATTTTAAGAGTCACCTTCTCTCACACCTGTGCTCCTGGTATAATTTCCTAGTAACTAAGCACTTTCTTCAATTATAACGTGTCTTCTTTTTTTTTTTCTTTTTTTTTATTTCACTACCGCACAAGAGTTCCAAACGCCCGGAGCCAGTAGGACTATTGCATCCCCATTTTTTGTTTGTTTATTTCTGAGTTTCTATGTTTTTTGTCTCGACTTGTCCTAATCGTCTGGAGCCAATAAGACTATGGCATCCCCAATAAAATGGGCTAAACTACTCTACGTGCGTCGAGAAAAAAGACTTTTGGGAATTGCATCAATTATTGCTTAAATTGAAAATCATAAATTCTTCAACTTGCGTCTGACAAATAAATTTATGACATAAACAGAAGCTGGCTCTACCTTCCTCCATACAGCTTTCATGGTCAATGTGTATAGTTTTTCCGGCTTATTACTCATCCTCAAACCCTTTCTTCTAAAAGTGTTAAGAAATCTGATATATTAATTAATTGCTCCTCAGTTAGTAGCTGAGTGGACAAACGCGTCGGATTCCCATTCGGGCGTCGTGGGTTCAATTCCTCTGCTAGACACGTTTCTTAAATTGACTTTTCCATGTTTAGTGACCAGGCTTGAATAGCGAGGTAATTCCTAACCCTTACCTTCTCCATCTCCTCCCTCTTCCCACTCTCTTCAGCCTCATATCATATCCAATGAATGATGCTATAATCCCACTAGCTACGAGCCAAGTACACACCAAAAAAATCCATGAAAATATGTTTTATTAAAAAAAAAAAGATTTTCAAAACTAGCCCAATTGGACGTAGTTTTGCAGAAAGCGTCCAACCCACAATTTTCCAAAATCGAGCTTTAAATGTTTTCCTATAGATAAATACGAGATTTCTATCTGCTGAAAACATTCAAGCTCCAAAATGCAATAGATGTTTTGTAATTCAATTTTTTTACTAACGCAGTCTTGCTAAGTCCTCCATCATTGCACAAGCAACATCTTCCACTCGTTATGACAGTTGTAGGAGTTTTTAAAAATTATTCGTAACCCGGGAATGTTTGTCTTTCTTTGAAAATGAATAAATCAAAGATCCAAGCTATAAATAAATACAACAATGAGGTAGGTATACTTACAATACAAAAAATACAAAATTTAGCTCTACTACCATCCTAACATAATACACAATATAATAAATATTCGAGTGATACATGCTACACACTACACACTCACACTTTTTTTAACACTGGATGCTCCCATACGTTTAACAAACAGTAACCATAACACATCTCAACAATAAATGTGTTCATGTATTAATATCATACCTACCTCAACTATTTTATTTGATGTCTACTACTAACAACAACAACAATCATGAAGTTTCACCTTTTTATAGAAGTAAACAGGAAACGTTAACTTTTCAATATCAGTATTTTTTACATTAAAAAAATTTGAAAAAATTCCCAAGTAAAAATACTGTAAACTTTATTTTGTAAAATTGTGAAATTTGAAAAAAAAATCTTTATTCACCAAAAGAGGAACTAATGAACCTTTTTTTGATTATCAGTTTTTATTTTATTTAACTGAGTCTAGTCTAGCGACGCCACCGACTGCAAAGTTGAATACGTCGACCTTTGATAGTAATTTAACCCAATATATTATTATAACCCATTATATTGATACTAGTTCCTACATTGGTAATGAATGTAGTTTGGGACGTTGGTACCTTACCCACAAACAGACTGCTGTCAAAATATATGAGCTCGATGTTTTGTGGGTTCCTTCATAATATTAAACTTCCTCTTGTTGTTGTAAATTTAAGCGGTCCTACATAAAAGCAGCTTACTGTAGGTGCGGTTCAACAGCGCCGAGTTGAATGAAATAGTGATTATTTTCATGAATGACTCCGTCGTATTATTTTCACGTCTTATCTCTGGTAAAAAAAAAACTCGTAAACAGGTCACTTCCCCGGTCCCCCTGCTCGCGGTGGTTTATCGGGCCTCGACTTATCAACCTTTTTATTGCGTAGGAACCAACATCGTCTCTATTCCTCCTAGCATACCAATACGCCGTGTTTGTTTTGAGCTAGGTAGGTACCTACACGAGTACTACACGTGTAGCACAGATGTTAGACAGAGATTGCGTGCCCTAAATAACAAATACAGAAAACCTAGTAATCTGGTCCCCGATGATGCAGCGTGCTCGATGAGCCATTCTAGTTTAGCGGATGCAGCTCTGGAATGTGAACAGGACCTCCGATATGAAAACTTGGATTACACTTTTTAATGGCGAAGCTCTCATACACAGGGTCATAGTCCATGCGACATTCTTCCTTTCAATCCAGTATATGACACAATTCTCTTTAGGTTACGCACTGTCTTCGTGAAATGTTAGAGAATATTTGAAGCATGAATACATCGCACAACAATAATAACACGCAGTGAGAAGAGCCTTCCATTTGTGATGGCCACAATAATATTTGCCAGGGTTATTCAGGAAAATCTCAGAATTTAACGCCAAAAACATATCTCAAAGTCAGCGCACTATTAAGAGTAATAAGGTGTGTGAAACGATACTACGCAGAAAATGTCCTGAAGTTCTGGAATGCAACAAAACGAAAATCACTATTCAAGTTTTCAAAGACTAACATGCGCCTTCGTAGGTTTGGGCCGGGACTGCCGCCCAGCTCCCGAGGACTTGGCTCTCTCGAAGGACTGCAGCACTCCAAGTCCGGGCTAATTCGGTCAACTGTACTGGAGATTGGAGATGTCCCTGGTATCGTGGTTTTATGATTTCATTCGTGTATTTAGAAAAAAAAATTGTCGCTGTCGCTAAGTTCTTATCATTGAAAGATTACGAAGGCGTGTATACTACTTACCTACAACTATTTCATTGACCTCTCATCTCCTGTCATTTTATATCGTTGACAATTTGTCAAACGCATAGATAATCTCGCATAACAAATAATAATACAATAAATGATATAGCACAAGTACAACATGTTTACAGGAACTACTGATTGGGACAAAATGATACTTTTATAACATAAGTTCGACGTTGAGAAACAATAATTCAGCTCTCTCCACATTCATTTATGATTGCGTAAGAAAATAGTTTATTTTTTTATTAATCCTTTTCATATTATTTTTTTCAATAAAAAAATATATCACTATGGGATATTGCCGGTAGGTTTAGATCAAATCAAATGACTAACTTTGTTCGGGGCATATAAAATCAGGACACATTTGTTTTTTTTTCCACCATGATCTTATATAATATTTTCTGCATTTATACACCCATACTAATAAATTATTGTAAATATTAAATCTATTTATTGTATGTTGTCGAAAAAAGGCCTTTTTAGTCGATCCGTGTAGAATAATTAATTTAGAATTTAGCGAAGCCTAACTCTTTTATTCCCAATTTACTTAAAAGAAATGAGTGCTTAGATTATTATTTGGCTTTTATTCACCTTGTGTCGACTGGGTAACTAAGTACCTACGCACCTCCCTACCACTTACGAACTAATATTAATAGTATAATAGTGACAAACAAGTAATAACTGCCCAGTTACGACCTTTTCCCCAAGAACTCACTAATGTAAACTTAAATTCAGACAATTAAATACAACCATCAGATGGTGATAGTAATAAGGCCTAATGAGCCGCAGCACTAGTTAGATAGACATTATGAGGGGTATTTGAATAAGCCCCAGATAGTTAGCAGAGGATTACCGAAAGAATCCATAAAATCAAATCAATAAAATATAGTACCCCAAATCAGATAATATTGTGCTGTGGATGTAAATGTTAAGGGTAGAAGAGGGATGGACGGTACCAGTTTTTTAAGGTGTAGATACTAAAGCATTTCAAGAAACAACGTTTCAATTCTGAATATGCATTTATATGAGAGTATATCCATTTCATTCTGGAATCATGCACAATTTTTAATATATTTTTATTTGAGGTACTAACAAACTTAATTATCTATCTATGTACTTACAATGAAAATAATATAGGTAGGCACTGGATAACAATAACGAGGGTTCAGTTTAACACACTTCATTTTAAATTCAGCCAAAGGAGTAACTAACGAACTTTTTTTTCAAGTCCATGTATTTTTTGAATCCACAAAATCAATAGGTACCTACCTACCACAAACTTAATTATGTCAATGGTAGGTACTGTGTGCCTAAGTTGGTGCATGGTATCATTAAACGTAAACATGAACATTGAACAAACATGTGCATGGTATCATTAAATCTAAAATATAATATTAGATAATATTATAATCGATTTTTTATTTTGTTTATGGTGCATAACGAATTCCAAGAATGCATAAATAACCTAGTCAAAAGAATAATTATACTGTCGGTCATTCGGTCCACGATTTTAAATTTATCTCTGCACACTGTACACTACTATACTGTGTAGTAATGGAATTTTTTTTCCGCAGAACAATTCACAAGTCACATCCTTTACAGAGGTTAGAATAACATAGAGAGGATAGATAATTTTTGAATTAGTGATGAACATAATCCAGATAATTTTTAGGTTTTTAATTTGATTTAAATAATAATTATTATTATTTAAAATGAAAAAAAAACAATTTTTAGTCAAAAGTTCTGCTAAGTAATTATTTTTATGCGTGACAGCTGTTTCGCCTTCTGAGGGCATTATTAAACTGTCAGTTTATAGGTAATTATTTTTACAGCTGTCACGCGTCTACTAATAAGAAGAATAATAATAATAATATTTGGATGATTTGTATAGCGCCGTTTTCGTGAAAAATCACCTCAAGGGCGCTGTACAGATCTTATTTTGTATTATTACATATTAATTCCTAGTTTAAATAAGAAAATATACAGGAATATACTTACCTGGCAGGTCCCATCAGATAGACACACTTATTAACTTAAAATTATAACTATGATTTTTTTTTTCGATTTAGGGCATGGGAGCGAAATTAAAAGAATGGACTTTCTGAATTTGTCATACAGTACAGGATTTGGTTAAAATTTGCATATCTAAAGGTGATTCGTCGAGAGACAGATTATGTTGAGATTCTTTCAATGAATTTAAGGATATGAGAGTCTGAAAAGGTAAGTTTTCAGTTTGGACCGAAATTCTGTTGGGCTCGTTATACATCTTAGTTCCGGAGGGAGTTTATTCCAAGCCTTCGGCCCCGATACTCCGAAAGCGCGATCTCCAAACTTACGGATTGCGATTACGCTTGGGTTCTATCAGCCTTCCGATAGCCGATGACGTTGTTGATCTAAGAGTCGACTGCCTTAGATGAATGTTTTCTGGAACGCATAGTTCGGTGATGTACAGTGGGGTCATTTCGTTAATGGATTTAAACACCATCCAGCACAGCTTGTACTGGATTCTTTCAGTGCACTTGAGCCAGTGAAGGTTCCGAAGGTGCTCTGAAATATGCGAATATTTAGATACCCCGGTGATATGCCTTACTGCAGCATTAAAAAACTGATTGGAGTTTATTAGTTTGGTATTTAGGAAGGCTGGCGTAAATACCGTTACAGTAGTCGAGCCGTGAGACTACATACGAATTGATCAGTAATTCAGTTGCTTCTATCGGAAGAATTCTTTTGACAGACTTGAGTTGTCCCAGATGAAAAAACCCGGATTTTTGAGAAATGGATTGTGTTGATTTCACAAAAGTACAAAATTATTTCTCATATTTTAATAATAATAATTTATTTATTAAATTCCTTATACATGACAAACTTTTTAAATTTAATGCATATAAGAAATCAGATTGTATTTTTATAAAATAAATATAAATTAAGGTACCATATGGATACGCAAGACAAGAAAATAAAAATAATTTACAAAAAAAAAGAAATAAAAAAAAAAATCAGGCAGTGGTGATGATTAGGTCAACGAGGAAAACCTCTCTGAATCTTTCCTCACTGACATGAAATAAGTCGATATCGGAAGAGATTTTGTTCAGGAGCAATATACTCCTTCCCACCGGCAGAACCATTGGCAGGTGGGAAATGCAGGCAGGAAGATTGAATAATCTATGAAGACGCTGTCTTAGGCAGTCATCAGGAACATAGAAACTTACGCGCTCCAAAATAGCAGGGTTTACAATACAGCCTCGCAACAGTCTGAAGAAGTGAGTAGCGGCATACCCCTCTCTCCTGAGTTGTAAGGAGTGTAGTCCGAGCGTGCCCAGGAGAAAGTACGTCGGGTAAAGCCACGGATAGTGGCCGTACTCCCTCGTGTAAAGAAATCTCAGAAACTTTTTCTGGACCCTCTCCAAGATGAGCGAGTACCATATTTTTTATTATTATTTTCTTTATATTTAACTCTGCATTCTTTACATAGTTAGTATATAATACTATTTCAGTTTTATTTTAGTGAAACCTGAGTAATGAGAAGGTGTGGTTATAAGAGAGGTATGAATATTTTTTCAACTTAGGTGAAACATTACCTTTTTGTGATATTAATTAGGTAGAGAGTATACCACGGGGAATATTTGGGAGACATTTGTATAGTTCGTGATGAAACATAATGATCGAAATCTTCATAAATAATTTTGTAGAATTTATCAGTTGCTTCTTCTTTACCCATTGTACTAAACATATTTGACCAGTCAAATCGCTCTAGAAAAATTTGTTAATCTTGACATGGTCAGCTGAATGAAATAACAAGACTTGCCGTGGTTGATTATTTAAAAATGGGCCTTCTTTAGTCTTATTTTTATTTTGAAGGATTTGTGGTGCAAATCTTCGGTTGAAATGGGTTGAAAGCAAGGTTGTAATGAGCAGGTCATGTTGCTAATAGATAGGTCAAGAACACGTTGATTTATGTTTAAGACGTTATTATATTTTGAAAAGTCACAAAGAGATAAAAAAAAAACTATTGCAAGAGAGCTGGCTTCGTCAGTAGGTGTTTGTGAAATCACCTGCTTTTCAGTATTTGGATTCCAGATAAGTTTAGAAATATCGTAATCACCTATCGGAATAAAATCATCATCAGGATAGTTCAATCGGAGATGACTAGCGGACTCAAAGTGATCATTAAAATTTTTAATATGATTTATACCATGGGGATGGTAAGAACAACAAATGTATTTTTTTACTAGGGGTAGTTGAAGTAATAGTTACCCATATATCTTCAGCCTCTAGTGTGGACCAAGTTGGTTGATGAGCGATATTATATTTGGACTGACCGGCAATAAGAACACCTCCTCCCAGTGTTTGATCTGCGAGATTATAGTTTCTGTCACGTCTATAAACATTATTTATGTCGTCAAAAATCTCCCGATCACCAATATCATCGAGAAGTCAAGCTTCTGAAATACAGATAACATCAATTAATCAGATTTTTTTTTCAAAATAAATTTTTGAATAAAATAACTTTTTTAAATTAATGTTTCTTTGTTTCGAGATAAATCAAATATCAATACTAATATAAATTAGTATTAATATTTTCAAAATGGAAAACACAATTAGGTACCTACTTAAGATTTTTTCTTTTTTAAATTATTTTTTAGAATGAAATAAAATTTTCGAGTTGATGTTTCTTTGTTTATAGATAGTAATAGTTTTCAAAATGCATTACTTTCGGTGTCATATTAATTAAGGCACAAAAAAAAGCTATTGGTCGATCTACAAGTCAAGGAAGAAAGATAAAGGCATCACGAGCTTTAGAAACAGTGGAGCGAAGGGAAAAAAGACTTGAAACCGTTAGAACATCTCAAGCCCGTTCTTCTGAGAGAGACGAGCAAAAGGAGTAAATAATGAAACAATTTTTAGATTTTTTTTATATTTTCATTTCGAATCCGATTCGCAGTAGAAAATAAAGACGTTAGAATTCGAATGGAATATTTTTCGTAATCATTGGGATGCGTGGCAAAAGTATATCTCCTTTTTTTATTTTATATTTAAAATTGTAGCATCGATGATATTTTTTAATTATCTTTTTCAATAAAAACCTTTTCTCTTTAATATTTTTTTTAATATTTGTTTTTCTTATAAGAATGATAAGCAAGCCAATTTGGTCATTGTGACATTGCAACATGCTGGGTACTCGCAAGTGTAGTATAAAAATAAAATATTAGAAAGATACAATTTTCATAATGGTATAATGACGTAATATTATGAGCTTCATTCTTGTAGACGAAAAACGTATGATGTAAATTCAATTCCTTTTGAGATGTATGACATACCATAACATGATTGAATGTAATATATTTTTTTGATTGTTGTAATAAGAACATGAAACTATAGTTTTAATTTTTGGGTACTATAGAAAGATATTAGTTGTGAAAAGAAACAAGTAAAAAAAGGATTTTCTTTAAATAATGTAAATGGAATAATACGAATGATTAAAAATAGTCACGATATTTTGATAAAATCTGCTTCAGAGGAAACTCGAAAAACAGGAGCACCATCACTTTTCTCATTAAAATATTGCAGTTTTTTGTCCACGGGTATTGATATTTTTATCAGCCTTAAATTCCGTGGACTTATTCATCAACAACTTGTCAAAAGGCGTGAGATGGTCATGAAGGTGAATGCGGCTTGCTACTTATTACCCCCGGGAAGCCGATATCTGCTGAGGTCAAAGTGCGGTGGCGACGTGCAGCTGTCAGCAAAGCATCCTCCATGTCTCGCCGAAGAAGACGCAAAATAATATTTTATGTGGATTGTTGTTGCTGGTCATCGGCAGTTGTTGTGGCCACGGGCGCACCCCTATGTGTGAAGTCGATGTCGGTTTTTTTTATCATATGCGTGTCTTTTATGGCGTTTTTCAAATTTGAAACTTCGCATTCCAGCGAGTCAAGTTTGGCAGTTTTACTGTTCAGAGATACTTTTCAGTGTATCAATTTGTGAAGATATAAATCCAACTGATTTTACGATTGGTTCTAATTGATCTGTGAAAATCTTAAGTTTTGTATCTAGCTTACATAGAATATTTTTCTCAGTCGTTTTGGGGTTATCATCATTTAAAAAAAAGTTTATTAGCTGGAGGGTTATCATTTCACTCATTGTATTTAATATTTATTCTTAAAAAAAAACAAGTTTTTGTTAAATTACAAGAGAAATGTCACTTTTCGATGGCATGGTTTGCTTTGGATAAGAACAATAAAGATACTAAATATGAGCTCACCGCGAGCGGTTATGATTGGTCTTCGATTAATTCAATTGACAAACGGCAGTCCAATGAGCTCACCGCAGGCACTTATGATTGGCTCTTTGTCTCACAAAGGCAGTTCTAATAAGTATTTCGGAACTAGAAATTTAGATTATTGTTTCGATGTTAAAATGGTTTAAAGATATTCGTAGACGAAATAAAAATATTTTACTGATTGCACTGAAAATCACTGTTATGTTTAATTCACTTAAAAAAGTATGATTCACTTTAAACTGTTAATATTTTTATTTTATTAGCAGAGCAAAAGGCAAAGCAACTGACAGCTGTAGGTAGATGAAATATAGATATTTTGGTGAAAATATGGTAGTTGTATGTAAATAAAATATAGATATTTTGGTTTTTATTTTAGTTTTTTCAGCTTTGGGATTAATTCAAACTATACTGAAGATAACCCTGATGTTTATGATATAACTATTTTATAACACCTTTTTTTAAATTGTCATAATTTACTGTCGTTGATGTTGGTATGGGAAGGGTGTACAAAATGACAAAGAGGGTGAAATGATACAGTGACTATATCTCAGTAACTGAAGACTCGGTCATGTCTAAACATTCACGAAAACAAGCATCGAGAAGCCCCATAACCACTCAACATTTGGTTAGATTTCATTATGGTATTCATCGAAACGTCTCTATCCGCTGACCAAAAAACGACCTGATTCAAAAAGGTAGGCTGCACAAACCGTTCACCTTGCGTGCTGACGCTAGGCACATATTCCACATGTTTATCGGCACACTGTAAAGCGGCGACTGAACTAAAAACGGCCCAAGGGAGAAAAGGCGTAACGAAAAAACGAATGTTTCCCGTAAGATAGGAGGAGCATAGGGTCGTGTTTCCTATGGCAGGCTTAGAAGATCAATATGCTAACTGCTAGAGGTGTAAAATAATATATGAATTAATTCTGATGAACATATTACTAGAATCTAAAAAAAAAGACCCTGGAAATATCTTTGAAAGTAACTAAATTATCGCACAAAACAAAAAAATATTGTCCTCACCGCTTTCGCTGATGCTGAAAAACGATTTGGAAATTTTGGAAATCGTTTTACGGTAAGAATGTGAATGGTAAGGGCAATTTTTTTATTAATCTAAAATATGAATTACTTACATCCCGAGTGCATCCTCGGAAAACATTTGATATGTCTTGTACTCGACGTATCAAGACACACAAGTAAACTGTATAGGCGGCGGTCCTAATCCACAAAGCGCTTCAAGTATCGATCTCGTTGTATGCGAGATCGACTAGGGTTTGACTGCGGGGGTTCTGCTTCCGATGAGAATGCTGCGGGTCTGGTCCAGAGAGAGGGGGTAGTCAGGCGATCCAGGATGGGGCATGCGATGGTCAGGAGAAAGTCAGGAGTCAAGTTGAAGGCTATGTCAAGAGTGAAGTGGAGGTTAAGGTAGATGTAGCTGGCGGAGGATGCTGGAGATCTGATTCTTCTTGTTTTTGCGCAATTTTTGAATTGCTTAGAAACGAGAAAACATGTTAAAAGTATCCGCTTTTTTGCCAATTTCACTCTTATTCTAACATTTATACATTTTAATTTAAAATAATCATGTAGCTGGAAGTTAGGTCGTCACAACAATACTTTATTAGGTTGTGCCACTAGCCTCTCGTGACAAGGTAAAACATATTAATTACACATAGTTAATTCGGCCGAAGATTAACCGGGCCGGGCCGTGATTGGCCGGCTGCGGGTAGCCCGCTTTCGTGTCGCTACTTCGCTTACTCTCCCCGCTCTAGTCCTACGGGGTTATCTTTGATGTCATTATGACGTAATAAGATGGCGGAGAAATTTACATGATGCTTGGCCTGAAGGAATTAATATTACAATAATCTTATTTTCTATTCATTGTCGTGGGCGCTGCCATCGCGGCCCTCATGTCCGACATATGTTTGTTACAGATTTATCAAAACTAATTCAAATGTGAATCACGGGCAAACCCCCCGTTTCTGAGTGCTATGTAGCCTTAATATTTTGTTTGTATTTTTTTAAGTGTGACCGACCTTCTTGGGCTGCAACAAAATATAAATATCTATAAGCACGTTGTTTTTTATAAATTGAAAATTGAATGATTCATCAGAAACAATTCGAATGTGAATCTTGGGAAAACCCTCGCTTTTGAGTGCTACAGGTATATCGCCATACAGCGTCGGTTCCACGAAATCTAGCGCCCTGTGCAGTAAGTAGCGAGTGCGCCCCCGACTCCCTTCCCCCCTCTCCGCATCCTTTTTTATTTGACACAAATAATCAAACATTCTCAAATTGCTTTGCGAATTTAAGTTTTGTAACAAATCATTCCAATAATACAATTCTGAACCAGCCAAAGCATTATTTACTAGAGATATAGAAAATAATTTCGAACAAAAACAAAACTCTATCTAAAGTATAACCTATGTACCTAAAGTAAGACCTATATATTTTTTCTCATATTATTTGTGTTTTGACATAATTTTGGCCAACATTAGAAATAATGGAAATCGAAGTCAATATAATTTAAAAATATGCGTATGCCTATTCTTTGCTTTATAGTTACGGGTTATGACCATCGCCAAACCAACTAATATTTGGATTATTTGTATAGCGTCGTTTTTATGAAAAATCACCTCAAGGGCGCTGCAACTAACACAAATAAATCTTTACAAACTAATATAACCTAAAACACCTAAAGGTACACAGCGGTAAAATATTTTAAGCAGTTTATAAATAAATTTAATAATGCAGCGTAATTGCCAGCTTTCAAATGACAGATGTCAAATGACAACAGACCCTAGGGAACCCGAGAAAACCCCGATTCAACAAAATTCCCCGAATGAACAACAGACATATCCAAATTTATGAATTCACACGAGAATTAACTGTAAAGTAATTATCTTTAGAGTATATTTTCGTATTACAAGAGTTTCGTCATACGTCAGAACAGCTGTGTCTTGGGATGTAACATCCAAAATGGGCTGTCACTACTTTTGGAACTAGTTACTAATAGCTATAGAAAAAAGTCGATAGCGGAGATGTAGGATTTCATTAATATTTTTTTTATATTACTCAAGAATTATATGATTGAAAAATAAACTCCAAAAAAATATTGTAAACGAATTCTGAAAAACCAAATAAGCGCAAAGTCACCGTGACAAAAATATGTACCATCTCTAACGGTACATTTTCACTTTTGTATGAAAATGACGGGCACGGTGATTGGTTTTAGACTTTGCTTCTCATAATTTTAACGTATAACACTCCATAGAAAAACAAGCTTTACGTCTAATAACCACTTTGCAATACGTAAAAAAATCCGTGACAAAAAGCTACTTTCCATACATTTTCGCTAGTCGTAATGCACAGTATTGCACAGCGATGCTGGCAGCGCAATAAAAAACATAATTATTTATTTATTTAACAAGATTTCATAAAAACAGTTGTTCACCAAATACATTAAGAGATGAATGATATAAAAATATTGTAGATACATGCATAGTGTAAAAAAAGAAATTAAACCTTTATGTACATCTCTCATATAGACAAGGTATTATATATTCAAAGGAGTTATATAAGTACAAACTGAAGTAGTGTGACGCATAATATATATATGATATAATAACGCAAATAAGGTTAGCAATGAAAAACAAAAAAAAACATAAGATATAAGAGAGGTTCATTCTTATACACATATTATGAGATAATCGTTGAATTGGAAAGTGTAAAAAGGTGTGTAAAAAAATATATTTATTTTATTTAAGATTATGTAGATCGTTATGGACCTAACGGTCACTTTTGTATATCGAGAGATAATGACAGAACTCTATATATGTGCATCTAAATATATCTAAGGTAGATGCAGCTTCATTGAATAGTTCCATCGCTTTATATATTGGCGTGTTTTTGTATGAGGAAGTTCTGACTTTCGATGTGTAAAACGTCACATGATGCCTCGCACGAATATAATTACTTGGGGCAAATAATTTGATCTCCTTTTATATATGGGTTATAAATACCTCCAGAAATCAACTTATAAAAATGTTTACCCAAAAACATCTTCTGGCGGGCTTGCAGGGTGTGAAAATCTAGCATTCCACATAAAAATAACGAAGGGAACAAAAACGGGTAATATGTATACTCCTTCATGTATAAACGCATAAACCTCTTTTGCACTCTTTCTATTTCGACGATATGGTTACATTCTGAAGGGGCCCATATAATATAACTGTATTCTAAGATGCTGCGAACAAGTGCTTCGAATGTTCTACGGATTGTTATTCCGTTAGTAAATGATATTGCATTACGAAGAACGAATCCCAGCATCTTGTTAGCACGGGAGACAATATCAGATATGTGAGACTTGAACGAAAGATTTGCCTCAAAAATCACGCCAAGGTCTCTGATTTCATCTTTTCGCGTTAAATTTATTTTGTTCATTTGGTAGAGGAACAAAAACGTGTTTTTGGACCTCGTAAATGTTACTACACAGCATTTCTGGATGCTAAAGGGTAGGTTTTTAACTTTTGACCATTTGACAAGGGAATCAACATCATTCTGCAGAAGAATGGAATCGTTTAAACTTTTGATAGCTATAAAAAAATTGATATCGTTAGCGAAGAGGAGGTAGTTTGAGTGTTTTATGGTCTGGCCAATGTCGTTAATGAATAATGGAAAAAGAGGGGTCCGAGGTTGGATCCCTGGGGAATTCCGGAGATGGTTTTATATTCAGATGAAGTATGTTGCCCATAACTGACATATTGATGGCGATTGAATAAGTAGCTAGCTATGAAAGTGAGAAAATTCTGAGAGAAACCGATTTCACTCAATCCAATGATGTGGGTAATTTTTCAATGATTTGGGGAAATGTTGATATGATTTAGGGATTATTTGGAGTAAATTTAAATAAGATCCCTTCAGAGATGGCGCCTATGTTTTTTGCACAGTTTGAACGTATGGTGGATCCGGCGTTGTCGCCCTAACTTTACACTCTTTTCTATTAAAGCGTTCGTATTACGAATCATCATAAGGCATAAGGTAAGTTCTGTCTTGATTTTGTTTTCTGAATATTTTATTTCCACAAGAATATAATACAATTTCTAATTTTGAAACTGTTGATTCGTGGTGAAACTCCATTTTAATAATACCAAATTTTTCACTTTTTTTATTTAAGACCTTGTCTTAAAGTCCAGGTCTTGAATAAAAAAGTGGGATAAAGTTTAAAATTTGGTATTATTAAAATCATTAAGAATATATTAGACTTCCAAATACCCATTCAATAAAACACTGTTCCATTTTTTTTTAGGGGTGACGCTATCGAATGCTCCGAATTGTACTATTAGTATCCTAGCTGCATAGGAACTAGTGATGGCTCTAGCAATATGTTTGGGGGCTCAACGTTGGCATTTGTCGCTCACCCCTATATATATTTTTTTATTCTGTAAATTGCAAGGTACATTTTGCTGCCCCTAAATGTGCTGCCTTTGCTCCCCCCCTTCACGTAGATCCGGCAGCGTTACTTTTGCAATCTCTAAATCATTGATAGATTAATCTAAGTTACCTAGTACTCCTCTGTATTTCTGGTGGTCAGAACCGTGAAAAAATGTGGAACAGATTTTGTAATCGTATTCCGAAGCTCGAATTCAATAATTTCGTAACTATAAAGCGGAATAACTGTTTTTATGTTTCAATAGTTTCATCCAGGCAGTCCGTGGTAAAGCAGGTGAACCATTCCCAACTACCAAAAAAATAATTTAGCAGTCTAAAAGCCAAAATAAAGTGTATAAAATCAATCAATTGGGACCATATGATAGTATTAATACGCTAAGCCGTCTTCTGCCGATTCGTTATCATCCACGGGATGGACGAGATGGACGGGGGACGGGATGGATGGGATGGGCGGGATGGACGGGATGGACGGGATGAACGGGATGGATGATATAGATAGGATTGATGGGATGGATGGGATAGATGAAATGGATCTATATTATCCATCCATATTATCCATCTCATCTATATCGTCGATCCCATCCATATCATCCATATCATTTCAATATTTATTTATAAATTAACGGACTAAAGTCCAATTACAAAAAAGACATATAAAACACGAAATGGAAAAAAGAGCAACAGGGAAGGAATAGCACATATATAATAATAAATTAAGCGATGACAAAATAAACATAAGAGAGAACATTCAAGCCATGGTCTAGTCAATGTTTTGGTAGAGTCGTAAAGAATGACAAAAATCATTTAGACTGCTACCAAAAATTTCAAGACGATGGCTTGAGTTAACAAGTCTTGTCATTCTGGACATTGGAGAATTATACCCATAATTAGTATTGTGATGATTGAGGCAATTCATTGTTTTTGAGTCTACGGCATGGAAAATTGAACTGGATAAGTTGCAACAGAGAAGGTGAGTCAATAAAACAATTAATAATTTGTAAATGAAAATTGAATCTAAGTCTTTCCTGCGCATTTCTAATGAAGAGATTTTCAATAATTTATTGTTCAATTTCATCATATGAATAATCGCCTCTTTCTCGCCCTAATCTCCATGCAATACCGCGTAAGAAGCGATGTTGTACGGATGAATATGAACGGTATAGAAAGGGGACCAAATTACACTAGCATATTCTAGATGAGGGCGAACTAATGAGCAGTAAAGGTTTTTTAGGGTCTTTATATTCTTAGTCACATGCAATTCTATTGATGAAGCCAAGAAATTTGAGTGATTTATCAGCTACATTATTATTGTGGTCACGAAAAGAAAGATTATAGTCTAGAGTGACACCAAGATCTTTTATAGATTTGACGGTAGATAGGGAGACACTATTTAATTCATAATTGAAGAGGATCGGTTTATGAGTTCTTTGAAATGACATAATTTTACATTTATCAATGTTTAATTCTATGCAGTTAGTTTCACACCATTCATTAAATGAGTCAATGTCAATTTGGAGAAGAATACTGTCATGAAAAGATTTTATTATTTTAAGGATCTTATTGTCATCTGCAAAAAGCCAAAAACGCGAGGAAGAAAATACTTTGGCAATATCGTTAGTAAATATGTTAAAAAGAAGAGGAGCTAGATAGGCACCTTGGGGTACTCCAGACGTTACTTTAATATTAATAGATTCAAAGTTATTAATGTTGACTCTTTGTTGTCTATCATTTAAATAAGATTTGATAAAAGATAATAAAGGGTTTCTAATACCGATAGCATGAAGTTTGGCGATAATAATTGAGTGATTATCTTTATCAAAGGCTTTAGAAAAGTCAGTGTAGAGTTATATATAATATACTTATATATTTTAAGTAAGCATGCTATACCGTACATTGGCAGTAGTTACTGTTGAAGTTGTTGTTGTATAAGGGTAAACTTTATAAATGGTCACCAACACTTGAATTGGGCATAGCCCAACCATAAGCCGCCCGCAGAGCCTAGCGGCAAAAACCCGCGATAGCGGGGTTTTTCTGCTAGTAATAACATAATATTTGGGCTCTCTCGCTAATATTTATTAACTGATTTGCTAGTTGGGAATAGCTAGTACGCTAGCCTCGCGGCGTCTGGACGAAGCCATTAAAACACATATTCGCAAACTGTAAAATTGTTCAATTTTTCTGTTAGAATTCGTAGTTTCTAGAGTTGTGACCGCATTGAAAGAACTACTTCTTTTGGCAGCAGTTCCTACTTCATTCTTTGTTCATTGAACAAATAATGAAGTAGGAACTGCTGCCAATATTAACTTCATTCAATTTATTTCATCGAACAAGTACTTCAATGGAAGTTAGATTACAAAGAACTAATTCAATTTTCAGCAGATCAGTTGTGAAGTTTATCGACTAGCACTTTTGATTTGGCGAGGAACCAGTTCCAGTTCCTTTCAATTTCAAATCTCTACCGACTAGTACTTTTTATTTTGGCGAGGAACCGGTTCCAGTTCTTTTCACGTTCAAATCCCTACCGACTATGACCAACCGGTTCCAAAAATAACTGAATACATAACCGGATAAACTCAAATCTCTTTTTTGCGAGTTCCACTTCAATTGAAGTGTTCACTTCGAAGGGTTCATTTTAAAGAACTAGCAATTCGTGAAGCATTCACAAAACATTGAAGTTTTTCCCAACGCTAGTAGTTTCCTATTTTCAGTAGGCAATATTTTTTAGGCATTAGCTGTAAAAAATATATCACACCGCTTTAAAGTACTGTAAGGATGTTCTTCGTGTCCCTCGTCTCCGTTGACTCCGCCCACACGTTTTCATGTGTGACATATATGGACATAAGTCAACGGTTTCTTCGGTTAAATGATATATTTTTGTTTTAACAATACTGTGAAAAAGTGGTTTTACGAATAAACAAAAACATTGTGTCGACATGTGCTATGAATGGATGCATAAATACCCTAGCCCTAGTCCTAGCCACGCCCAAGTCTAGCCGAGTCCGGAAAAACTCATCAAAATTGACTACAGCAGCGCTTTCTCTTGTATATTATTGCTCTGAGTTTGTAACTCTTTACTACCTGTTACAACTTACAAAACAATAAAAAGTAAACATATTCTTACAACTTGTATCACAACAAATATTTGTTAAGTATCTACTAACCTGCTCAGAAAATGATTAATTGTTGAAGAAATAAGAGTCTGTCTTTGTAAAAGGTATGACCATAAGGGAAGGAGTGTAGAATAGAGGAGTAGAGTAGCGAGTAGTGCCGAGTAGTGAGCAATATGAGCGAGCAAGAGCTGGAGCCTTGGAGTAACAACATATGGAGGGAGAGCTAATTATTTTTACCCAACCTATACAAACTTGCGATAAATCACTTGCTCCGGGTTTTCACGTTGTATACCGTGAGAGAAAAAGAGACAACCCATATAATACACCGCTTCTATGTACTGTAACGATGATCTTGGTCTCCTGGGTCACCGCGGGACTCCGCCCACATTTTTTATTATGCCACTAAACTTGACACAACTTAACTTTTTTTTAGGTTATATGCTATATTTTTTACGGTAAAAAATCAATACCGTGAAAAAGTGATTATACGAATAAACAAAAATATTATGTCGGCCGCAGTCCGCAGTATTATAGCTATGAATGGATGTATAAATACCCTAGCCATGGTCTTAGCCACGCCCAGGTCCGCCGAGTCCGGTAAAAATCATCAAAAACTGACTACACCACCTTCGATAGATACCACTCTAAGAACTCTAAGGCTGGAGCAGAGCAGGAGCAGAAGTAGCGTACAGCACGTGTTATAAAGCGTCGGCCGCAGTCCGCAGTGTAGTGTATTATAGCCATTCATAAGTTGGGCGGGGAGTGTGCTGCGCATGCGCGGACCGCCACAAGCCAAGCGCTGGCCGGGGCAATCGGCGGCCGCGGACCAACAGAAACCAAAAAGAATGCTTTAATTATTATCACTGACACTAACAAAACCCTTGAACACAGTAAAAGTTATTTATCTTTTATAGCGTCAGTTTCGTAAAAAGCCAGCTCAAGGGTGCTTTACATAGCTACAATTTTCAATAGACAAATCTATTCCTCATAAATATGTTAAATATAACCAATTTTTTACTACTTAAGATTATGTCATCATTTCCACAAGGTTAAATACAATGTTACTTGTTGTTAGCCTTCATACGTTTCTTCTTTGCTTCTACTCAGTAGTACCTTGATTTTTTTTCCTCTCTTGTGTACATACTTCTATCTAATGTTGTTGTGCTTTTTCACTACTTACTTGTTTGTCAATGGCACATGTTTGTGCCGTATATAAAATGAAAAATAAAATAAATAAAAATCCCTTAGTCATTCTACTTAAAATGAGCCCTTATTTACTATAGGATTGAATAAGAACGTACTGAGAAACGATTAATATTAAAATAAAATTATAAATATATATATATATATATATATATATATATATATATATATATATATATATATATATATATATATATATATATATATTACATACCTTTTACAAATAAAATAGTAATAAAATAAAAATTATTAAATATATTGATTTATTTTAATTTTATTACTATTTTTTTCAATTATCCGATGTTGCTATTCCCAATTTATTAAAACTATATAAATTTCATGCTCAACAGCTGTAAAAAAGTGACATGAATCGCGCTGAAAGATTGTTTGTTGATGAGATATTCAGTACACATTATTCGAGTGACCACCAACCAGGCTATTAACTATCTATATTAATTCCAGTAGAATATATTTATATATTACCTCAGAGTTTCAGTTTTTTATACATAATATTTTTTCTTCTAGGAATAAGAAATATAGTGGTCTTAAATTATTTTATATTCTTATTAATCAATAATTTTCTACTGGTGAAAAACACTTTTGCAAATACAGTGTTCAGAATTGTAAAACAAATAAAAAATCATGTTATGTAAATCGAAAAAACAACATACTAATATAATTTGCATCAATACAATCGTGTTCCGTTATTTGTTGGACTTTTGCGCAAATTGTTTCAGGATTGTTGTGGTACGACGGTTGAGCGGCCCTTTTCAGAGCCCGCGCGTAGTACGTAGTTTCTCGTAACGTCTCCTAAATTTACGAGACTGTAGTAGCGTGGGCCTTTGACGCGGAGGGGGGCGGTGCGGGTAGAGACGGGCGGGGTTCCCGCCCCTCGCGCAGTTTACGCTCGGCGAGCGAGCGGTGAGGATGTTTTCGTGCTGAAATTTTCGTCCGATTTCGTCAATTAGACGTCCGTGTGTATTAACATGTTTACTTCGTGCGCCCCTGCGAATAATTCGATTCTCACGGTGTGTTTGATAAATTCGCTCGTGTTTTGTTCCGACGCCGGGCGCCATTCTGCGCCTCTCCCGTGATATTGGCGGGAAGTGTTGTACCAGTCGCATAGAATACTGTCGCCCGCCCGCGCGGTGCGTGCGGCCCTCCCCGCGGCGGCCATTGTTGTGGTTGTTAGCCGCTAGCCCGGCGAGCACCAGCCGCCACCGGCCATCAGGATAGTGTTCCGCAGAGACAATACGAGTGCAGTGAGTGGTGTGTAGTGAGGAGTGCTCCGCGCGGAGTAGACCGGAGAGCGGCCTGCAGCAGGCGCCGCAGCCAGGCACAGCCGGCATGGCCCGCGTTACTGTTTGTGTTTACATCACCTTGTAGAATCACACGCCGTGCTCCTCTACACCGCTACAGTAGCAGGCACCGACACAGCTACAAGTACACAACACAACCACAGCCACGGTCTCAGCCACCGTCGTCAGCACACGCATCCTGTTATGACGCGGCTCCACACTAAAATAGCGCGTAAAAAGTGTAACATTCAGATGATTGCATGTGTATTATGTACCGAGTATTGTTGTTCCGTGTTGTGAAGACTGTTTGTGCTTAGATTGTTTACTTTACTTCGTTTGAATGGAAGTTACGTGGAAGTGTCCCTGCGTTGGGCCGGATAATACTATCTCGGTTTTCCCGAGATTCTCGTACGTTGTCTTTCCGGACAACATGTGGTAAGCATCAAGCATTCATTCATCTTATCTTTACAATGATAACCAACCAACCGACATACTTACAAGTTACGTTCAATAACTTCTAAACAAACAAACAAACAAACAAACATACATACATACATGTATTATTATACATTGACATTATCTTACCCTGAAGCGTTGCGATACATTGCGCAAAGTTGTTTTTCTGTCTACATTACATTATAATTCGGCGGAATGAATTATCTTATCTGTCTTGATTAAATAAATACACGTAAAGATTTCGATTCCCAACCGATTTACCGCTTGTCCGTAATCAAAATAAATAACATTGTGCGAGCGTTTGGCATGAACAAAATCGTCAAAAGTGTAAAGATGTGAACATAAATAAGCAAACGGCATGCCAATATTATGTTGTCATTCCAAGCATCTTTTGGAGGGAAAATTCAATTCGGCTGTACCTAAATAACAACAACAATGAAATTTCTAGGAACAGGGATTAATCCCTCGCTAACGTCGCACCTGTCTATTTTTAGTAGAGATTTGCTCCTGTTTTGAATTCAAGGGTTCCTAGCTACCCTTCCCTGCCGCTACCCCAGCCCTCGGGCCCCCGAGGCTGCCAGTGTAGGGACCGTGGGGTGTAGGGTTCCAGGACCCGGAACTACCTGGCCTTTTTGTGCAACAAAAAAGTTTCATTTCGGTTATGTGTTTTTTTGGAACGCAATAAATAATAACGCCTCGTTTCTTAAGCTTTTGCCCTCGACAATATTCAATATACAAAAAATTACTTCTATCGATCACAGTGATAAATATCCAAGTAGAATATAACTGAAAAACATAATACGTACACTCATTTATGGGTGTATATGTATAATATCTTAGCAGCTTACTAATTTTCTTAAGATCACTTTGTACACGCACTCTGCCCACTATAAATATTTGTTTTTACCTATCTGGCAGGAATAAATGTTGCCAAATTTGATTTGAATAGTTTCGACTATTTAATATCAAAAAAGCCCTCCTCGGTGGATTTTAGGAACCTTTTTTTTTTCTAAAAAGAAAGACAAACATTCCCGGGTTACTAATAACCTGACAATATTTGAAAAACTCCTACTGCCATTATAAGAAGCTTAAGATGTTACTTGTGCAATGATGGAGGACTTAGCCAGCAGAGGAATTGAACGCACGACGCCCGGGTGGAAATCCGACGCGTTTGTCCACTCAGCTACCGACCGGTCTACATAATAACATAATTTGTTCCTAGAGCCCAATAGTGCAATTAACTATTTAATCGACGTAGTAAACGAGATATCAACAACTATCAAGTACAGCGTTTGGAAATGGATCCTGGACGACTTTGATACGTACGCAATCGGCGATTTGATACAAGGGGGAAGAGAGGGAAAAACTAAAACCACCTCCACATTCAGAACCCCCACTACTGACTGGAATATTCCGTTAACTAGCCAAGTTCATGAGATTTTTAATGTTCCGTTTTTGCGAACATAAAATTTATTTAAAAACTTGACTACCTTTATTCTACATATTTTTTTCCAGTTTAAATTGTCCTTGGACACTGTTAGAATGTAATTCTACCGAAAACTTAACTTTTACCGATTTGATGGTTGGAACGTTATTCGAGGAACCCCTTCAATTGCTCAAATGTAGGCTAGGCTGTAAGCAATACTAGATTTGGTTCGGTTCATTTTTGATACACAAATGTTGAATGTATTACTTTTGTTTATTATGATGCCAGTAGGAGTTTTTCAAATTTCGTCAGGTTATTCGTAACCTGGGAATATTTGTCTTTCTTTTTAAAAAAAAAAACCAACAAATACCGGGAATTTATAAATAATTCCTAAAGTTTCCTGAGATATATTCACCAAGTACAGGATATAATAATACGACCAAGACGAGATCATCCTAAGAATGAACATCGACATGAATAACATCTACTTATCGCTGAAGTGGTGCCAACTGATTTTGCTATCTTCTTTTATTGATAGCAAACTACGTGAAAGAAGGAATGCACTTTTTGATAAAAATAATTGAAAAGGGTGAGGATAATTACGTTCTTACGCATATTGCTATATTATCAATTCATTCACAGGAAATATACGATTAGGCATTTCAAAGCTACCAATAGTAAACAACATAATATGTATCAACATTATATTTTTACAATATCAATAAATACGTTGACGCTAGTCGAACTTAATTTTATATAACTGCCTTATGCATTTTCGTACCGTGTTTCGTATTTTGGAAAGAGAGACACGCCCATTATTTAAAAATGCATAGATATAAATTAAAATTAGAGTACATATTATTTCTATTGTCTAAGAAAAACGATAACCTTTCTTGTTTTAATCTATTCAGAAATGTAATAACCCTTTCTCCGTATGCAAATAGATGTTTAATTCGCCATAAAACGTTCCCGCTGGTTTATTTGTGTGGATTGTGCCTGCTAAACTAGAGACGGTAGCTATTATTATTAGTTCTTTTAATTAAAAAACCATCAGGTTTTTGACATTTCTATTTCTAGGTACTGTGGGAATAGGTTAAAGACGCAGTTTTTGTAACTTTTTCTGTCAACTGTAACTGTTACATCTACAAAGTTACAACAACATTTGAAAATGTTAATTTAGCAAAAAAAGTATAAGTATCTTATGGGAATAAAATAATTTATAACAATCAAAAATCAATAGTTTAAGAAGATAAAATGAAAGGTGATGTCTTGCCTTAAGAAATTGAATTAAAATATAGTATAATTGTCTAGCGTTATAAAATGATTTGGCTGCAATACCACAACTCGCGATGTATCTAGGTACATGCCGGTTCCAAGCAATGTTTACGAGTGCAGGCCGAATCAGTGGGGCTCGCCGCGGCCGGTACCGTATATGAATAGGTACCAGCGGAATAGTTGCTTCACACGACCTTGCGACCTCCCGAATGAATAATAACCGAGTGCCATATCAACACAAACACTCAACAAGACTCATGAGAACATTTACAATCTCATGCAACAAGTGTCAACCTATTCATTCTTGACAAGTCGGATTATTATTATGCTCTCTGTATAAATAAAGCTCCTGAAACCACCAGCTAGTAGCTAGCAAACCACATTGGAAGTACCTACCGCATTGTAAAAAAAGGTTTCAATTATGCGATCCTGATGCAAAGGTCTCAATATTTTGTTTAACTTTATTAACAAAAAAAACCTTTTATATGTGCAAATATTACCGTACTTAATAATAATAATAATAAAGTTTTATTCCGGAAGGTATGCAGGAGTAGTGCAATGCAATACCTTCCATAATTGATATGAATACATTGTAATAATAATAGTAACAAAATAAAAAATGAACAGAAATTCATCAGAAATAATAAAATAATAAAATAAAAAATATATAAAAATAAAATAATAATAATGATAATAAAAAAATTAAAGAATATAAGTAAGAAAATATTAATGGAGTATATTAGGCCTCATTTATGCAAAACGCCATCAAGAGGGAGTCCATCCTGGCAGCGTTAAGATTGATGGGCCAATAATTTACTCCAATGCGCTTCTATGCTTGAGTTCGGGATCTGACGGGATTCCATAATGAGGTTATTAAATAATATCAAATAGCTAAAGACTACCTATTTTACTTTTCATCGTTGCATTTAATAATAATAACATCTCGGAGTATCTTTAGCGATATATTTAAACCGCCAGGCAATTGTACGAGTATACAGAGGTACATCAAATAAATTACTTACGTTCCGCTAACTTACTTAGATTATTTTGAAGTTATTTTTGAAATTTTAATAGGTAAATGATATTGTTGCAATTCGTTTATGTAGGTATCAGAAATTACCCCACTAGTCTCCGTAATGATAACGATCAGTTGTAAAAGTGGCTTGCTAAAAGGTGCCAAGTGCCTTGCCCTTCTGTAATTATTAAATATTTAAAAAAATAATCGTACTATCTGAGAGGATAGAAAAGTTGTGTCTTATGTGGAATTAAGATTATATTATCAAACACCTTTCGCATAGGAATACCGCACGCATGTATGTATCATTTCTAAATATAATTTTATTTGTTGTCTTGTAAAGACTTGATAAGATGTTGGCGCCATGTACCGAGTGGATGACAAGTAGTATATTAATATGTTGTTAATGTGTTATTTGTACAATCTTGTGGAATAATTTTCTCCATTATTTCATTTTTATTCATTTCATAGGTTTTATTACCACTTCTGTATATTGCTTTCCGCGAACCTTAGAACAATACGCTCAACCAATAAATTATTTGTAAAATACAAGAAATTAGTACATTAACAATACGTTTTCTGTTAGCTATATACTCGCTGTTGTTTGTAGATATAAAATTAATTTGATGTTTTTGAAGTCAAATTAGAAGAAAAAAAATACCTACCGAATCGAAAATATTATTGGCGTTTCATTTTCGATATTCGTAAACTAGATTTGTTTTATCAATAAACACATAGAATTGTAGACACATTCGCTATTTCATACGTCTCATTTTCAGGCTCCAATAAAGAAAGTAACGTAAGATAAAAGATAATTAGGTTTTCACAATATTTTGCATGGTTCAAGATTCAAGACTGAAAAATACAAAATTCTTATCCAGAATAAATAAATGTGTAAATTAGTCTGTTCAATAGGTTTTGAATATAATAAAATGTCTCGCGGTATATTCACGATATTATTTCATGGGTATTTTTGCCTTATTGTCTATAGATTATAATTTCAACAAATGGTATCGAAATATTATTTAATACAACAGGAGTACGAATATATAGTGGTAACTTATAATACGACGGTGAATAATAATACTTGGCTAGTTTATGTAGCGTCATTATTGAGAAATATCACCGCAAGGGCGCTTTACAAAACTTAAAATATATTGCTAAATGTACCATAAAACTATCGAAACACCTAAAGCTATATCTAAACTCACCTTATTGATATCTGCATTATTATGTCGCGGGCTGTGAAAAAGTAGATCGAGGATTTGTATATTATAAGATTAGAAGTAATGCAGTTGCCTTCACGGTTCATTGCATTATTGTATTGTTACAGTTTTGTGGTACTCTACTACCCTAATTACACATACCGCCCAGTCCCACCCGGCCACTCCTGGCCACCGATAAACCGTGGTGTGTAATGCGCTTTGCTTTGGATGAGCTCTTTAAGTGGGGAACTCGGAAACCTCTCGCTGGCCGATGGAATTTGTTGAAGTGATATTTGAACTCACCACGAAATATGCATTGGTACTTCGCGATTTACTGAACGTCTATTTACGAGTTTTTCTTCACGATTTATGATTGACCCCTGTAAATACTTAAAATTATGGTTATAATGTGCTTTTAAACTAAATACATTATTACGTGAGTACTTGGTATTTGTGCTTCGATTAGTTTTAGGACCCTCCACTCCATGTTAAACCCGAAAGTTGTTGAAATTCAATTAATGCTCGTGTAATATTTACGGCAAATTAATGTACAACAATAAAGTAGATTGTTACATAATAAGGTAGAAAGAAAGTAAGAAATAATACATTTTATGTTAAACGAATTTTCGTATAGCAAAACGTACAGAAAATTAATGTAACAATTAGAAATGTAACGAGCCACTGCTTCTACAAATTCGGAAGTTCTGTATACTTTTTCACTTCCGCTTCTTCAAAATTATAAAAGAAATTTAACTCTTTCCAACGATGTGTTTGCACACTGCAAACACATTACGTATTAATTTATTGTGTGTTTCTTCAATGTGTTATACACCTCTACTCGTGTTGGTTACGCTGCTATCTAGCAGTGGGAAACAAACTTTTTGAAAATTTATGTTACTATTCTCTTATTATTCTCATTCAGATACTTATTTTTTTTTAAATATCAAAATATTTGAATTGCGTGTCTGAAAGGGTTAAGGCGACATAGCACTAAAAACCTGGGGTTTACCCGAAATTCACATATTAATTAATTCATTGATAATTTTTTAATAGATGTAAGTAATTTATATTTTAGATTTATAATAAATAATAACCAATAACTGACGCTTCACAACTACAATTACAACTTCAATTCAAACTTTAACCGTAAAACGATTTCCAAATAGTATTAATCGTTTTGCAGCAATAACATCAACGGTAAGGATTAGATTTTTTGATTGATGTATTACTTATTTCCCGATATATTCATCTGAAAACATTTTAGATTATAGTAATATATTCATTAAAATTAATTAAAACGAACACCTCGGGCTGAACACCGTCCTAGGCCTGCCACAGCAAACTCGACCATAGGCCTCTCCTAAACGCCTTGCGGTGAACATTATTTTTTTCAACACGCCATTTTGTATTAGGCCGTTTTTGACTCAGTCGCCGCCCTAGAGTCGGCCAATGGAGATGTCGGATTTGTGTCTACGGTTGGGGTGAATTTTTGATTTAATTTGACGAATACTTGATGAAATCTTGTGTTTTTTTTTTTTTAATTTTATTTCACCCTTTTCTGCAATTTGATAGAACATGAACGAGTGCATATTCATTTGATCTATTTTGAAGTCTTCAATTTTTTTTTGGGAACGGCCATCACCTAAAGTGGTGTGTTCTCTTAACGGAACCTCTGTATATTATCTCTGTACATAATATAAATAAATATGAAAATCCCATATATTATAATATGTCGTTGATACTAAGATATAGCCTAGGAATTAAGATTTGTACAGCGTCCTCGATGTGAGTTTTAAAAGTGATCCAAATATTGTTATTATTATCACTTAGTAGACAGTGAATGAGCAACGGCGGTGGGGCACTTGCCGCGGGGTGTAGGCGCCAGCACGCGCGTCTTGCCCGATTTGTTTTATTTTGCAAATTAGTAATTAAATAACAAGTCGCTCGCCGCTTGCCCACCTTTGTGTACGGTGTTATTTAATGTTTACACTATAAGCTGTGTAGACATCCTGCTAGCGTCCTATTTATATTAGTAAAGCGCCAAAATTAAACTAAAAATAATCCCGATTTGGAATTACTCTGTACAATCGAATGACTGACAGTTAAGTGTAAAATATGTGAAAAAGTGTATTTTCCGAAGGGAAGCGCACTATGGCTTCGTTGATAATTCACTTGAAGTCATTACATTACCTGTCCTCGTTGAATTTCTAAAACCAATTAAAACGAATGTTTTTGTGTCCGCAAAAAAAAATCCGCTTCCGTTACATTTAATGTAAAATATAGAACTCGTGGTCTACTGAAAATATCTAGCTAGGAATTAACCCTTTATAGGGTATAATGATGGGGATTGAAATTTATTATTTTCATACAAATCTTAATTGGGGTATAATTAGACAAAAATAAATCAATTTAAGTTTGGACTAATTCGAAAAATGTAAGTCTACTTTTTTGTACACCCTCTCAGAATTTTCTAAATAACACATGTACCGTAAATTCTACAGTACAAATGATCAAAATCCTAAAATGGATTTGTTTCTATATGTGAAATCATATGCCCGACATAGATACAATAACTATCTTTTTTGCATTTGAGGTCCAAACATGAACCGTAAAAAGGATAATTTTAATCACAACATTTGAGAGTTGAGATTTATTGCTATATTTTAGAAAACTACATTTATAATCATAAACTAAAATACAAAAAGTGTTAAGAATTGTTCAGGTTCCTTTTCAATGGGTAAATAATATTTTGACATTTGACGGTAGATGGTACAAAGTACATATATGTTCTCCCACCTAGGATACCATTTTTGGTCCAGGATTCGAACCCAAACCAAAAGTTTCCTCCAATCATCAATACCGGGAGTACAGACAACAGCGTTTTCTTTCATTTTTTGCACAAACGTATAGCATTTATAAAAAAGTAAGTAATTCAACAAAATTATAAATATATACTTTTTATTGTATCTTGTGTATCATCAACATGTAGGATTATCGATAGCTTTACCGATGAGCCCTCTTATTGCTTTTATCTTCATGGATAACCTTGAGAAACATATTTTTGGTTGCAATTCAATCCTGTTAAAAATTGTATTTATGTGGAAACGTTATGTTGACCACATATTTTGTACATCGAAAGGAACTAAACCCCTTAAACTATTGAATTCATTCCATAAGAAAATCAAATTTAGAATAGAAATAGGTACTAACTGTAGTTTAAATTTCCCAGAAATCATAATTATATTTACACTATCCATTATTAATAATAAATTGATTTAAATATTTGTAGAAAACCTACCTTTACACATACAGTAATCCATAATACTTCAAACCACCTCCTCCCCACATACATTCAGCTTTCCATTCCATGATCCGCTGTCTCCACTGTCACAGTCCTCTATCTAACAATAACTTTACTGAAGAACTCTCTACAAGCTTGAGTATTCTTATTGATTCAAATTAGCAAACTCATATAAATATAACTATTTCTAAACTAAGATATCTGATATCCATTTTTTATAGACCCGAGAAAGTTCTTAATATTGATAAATTGTAAATGATTTTTTTTCCCTGGTCATTTACGGTACTATAGAATGGGGAGGTGTCCCAAATGCAATCATGTATTGAAAACTCTACCCTAGAAATAAATCTGTGGGGGCGTTCTCAAGAGTAGAACACATTCCTTTGTATCAATTAATTTCTATCGTACATGTTGTAATAAACTGTGGAAAAATACAATAACCCTTTTTTTACAGGTAGGTGAAGTCAACATGTTAAAAAAACATACGATTTCACAAAAAAATAATTAAAATAATTTAGAAATTCACCGTGACATTGAGCGCAGCTTTACACGTTCGTACCAGTTTTCCAGCGGCGAATAATCCAAAAAAGGGCATAGCATTCAAAACCGCGGACGGCAAAACAAATGTTTGACGCACGACAGAAGGGGTAGAAAAACGTAAGCAAACATTTAAGGATTGAATTTTAATTAATTCTGATGAACATATTACTATAATCTTACTTACAATTTACTATAGTCTCAAATGTTTTCCAATCTCGCGAAGTAATTAATTCATTGTCGCTAAAAAATAAATGTAGTCCTTACCGCATATGTCATTGATGAAAAACTAAAAATAATAACTAAGATAAGAAAATGAATAGTAAGGGTGGCTTTTAATTCATCTATTTTTGTAATTAATTTAATCTTTTTATACCAGCAGAACTGGGTGGTTGGTACAATCCTAATCTGCCATGTTACAAGAGCTAAATAATGTAAAAAAAGATAAATATAATAATTGAAAACAATGAAATAAAAATAATTACAAAAAAAATTATATAAAATAAATATGATACATAATAATATAAATTACTTACATCCCGAGTGTATCCTCGGAAAACATTTGATATTTTTATAACAGATTCATCAGAATCATTCAAATGTGTATCTCGGGCAAACCCCCTATTTTGGAGTGCTATGTAACCTTACGTCATTCTAGCATTTACAAGCTTACATGTGACGATTGCACAGCATTTTACGCTGAAATGTTAATACGAGAGTGAAATAACATATGAGATGCCTTAATAGTGTAGATTTTCAGAATCAGTGGCACATTTAATTGAAACCTCACTCCACATCACTCGTTTCGTCAAACTTCTGGTATGGATAATGATAATATAGTAATTTTCTTTATAATGGAAATGGGATAGGTCTAGGTTTAAATAATTTCGAAGCACTAGAAATAAAAGACAGCAAGAAATTAGTTGGCAATATATAAAAAAAATAAAGTAGTGTTAAACAAAATAGAAAAAATGAAAAATATTATATATTAACTGTTTAACTGAACGTCTACAAAATAAATCAATACATTTAGATATTTAACAACGTATATTATTATTTGGAAATCTAGTTATTGATAAATGATAAGAAATAAAGCGAGTAGCACTTGCTCGATTCCAAGTAAAGCAATTTTATACGTTGGTCCCGTAAAAGTGTTCTAACATGAAAGTGTTCACAGCATGAAATAAACAAATATATTGCTTTATCTTTGTTATTCGTGTGATCAAATCTGACCCCTGGTTTACGAAGCGTGCACCTCGCGTGATAACTCTATTCACATAGTATGAACACTCCCGATTTCTGTTGTTACCCCCGTTCCCATATTACTGGGAATTCATTTAATGGCAAATTATTTCCTTTCTAATGTACTTGCCTTTTCGGAATATAATATCGTACCTGGAAATTATAGCGAGTTTATGTTTTCTGCCATGACAGGAGCGATATTCTAAAGTTCATTCTGGGTTATAGCAAATTTAAAAAGCTCTACACTTTTTTAATTTTTTTACAGTTTAATATAATTGAATTCAATATTATTATTATTTAGTTCTGCTAGTTTTAGTTACAGCTGTTTCGGCGTTTAAGGCCATTATTATATAGGTTGATAAATAATAATATTTATATTAAATTTAATTCGCAAAAACTACACTTATTTATTTTCTACTTATTTCGAATAATAATGAATTTTTAGAGGTATTTGACGGTTTACCAATACGCGTTTTTTTTGTAATAGGGGGGTAAATATTTGCACAGCGGATTTTTAGTATGTAATAATTATTAATCTCGCTGTTATTATTTACTGATAATTTAGTACTATTCATATTTCACATATATTGAACTCAACATTGATAACGTCAATTTTATAAGATTTCGTTAAAAAAACATGGCCGTTTTGTAATATACTAGTATAGTGAGTTACTTAAACAGTAACCGTATACGTGGTTTATAATATCGTCAAGTTGCCCAAACTTTTTCAACCCTTAAAAAATATCTCGCTTTTAAGTGTACTAGAGATATTATTTTAACTTTTCAAATCAAATTATAAATAATGCTTTTGAAAAATTGTTTACCTACATCAGTATTCAGTGAACGATGACGGCCCTCAAACGAAGTACCCTTAAATATTCGCCAACCCTTCGGTACTCCTGGCGCCCTGGCAGTGTCGGGGTTGTCGATCTCCGAGGGTTGCCATTTGATCCAGCCTAATTTAACTTTACACTGCCGAACACCACTTATACAGCGGGAAATTGAATTAAATACCAACCCTTTGCCTGGGTTTCGGTGTATTTTACTTGTGAAACATTTTTGTACCTTGGGCATCACCCCTCAGAATTTTTGATACCGTAATATGTAAGTGCTCACCGGCGCAGCGGAGTATTTGTAGAATTCTATTTGTATGTGGTTATTTTTAGAATTGTTCTTCCCTTTGTCGGAGATACAAAGTATCTTAGTACGAGAATGAAAACACGCTCGATGGTTGTTTTTGTAAGTGGTAGTTAAAATAACTATCTTTATATTGCTTTCACGTTTTCAAAGAATCGACATTTAACTGAATATTTATTTTCGTCTTAATTTACAAGATTTTTGAACTTAATATGTTTATACAGATGAAGAGCTTTAGGCGGGCGCTAATGGCGGAAACTTAAACCGGAAGTCAATTTTCTTTTGTCTTAATGGCGTCCCTTCCGGCGGTGTTTGTCTGGTCACGCTCGTTGGCCCCATGATTTGAGATGTTTTGAGCTCAGAAGCCCCAAAACATAATATAAAATACATTCATTCGCCTCGAAATTAACTATATATTCTCTTTTGTGCAACTTACTATGAAAATGCAACTAAATGTAAAATCTACGTGCTAACTACATACTTATATTGTACCTACTTACTTCTTTTAAACTCTTGTTTTTATTTTATGTACTCTACAATCTCTACATGTATTATACTCCTTTGAGCTTTTTCGTCGATAATAATATAAAACATACTCATAAATTTGAAGTACCTAAGTGAACGAACAATTGATGATATCTTCTTAGTATCGCCCGTGACAAGATTCCCCTTTAAATAATATAAAATGTCCATATTGTTTAACGTTTTATTCGAGGTTTTCATCTCACTCTACTCGAACTTCTTCCTTTTAAACACTTTTAGCCCATAGAGCTTTGAATTCCAATTCCACGTCGCGCGTCCTAGTGCTAAAGAGTTACCCACAGAATTGATGGGCTTATACAACTGCGAATGAGATGTACCGGACGTTTTTCCAGGAGATAATATAATAAGGGATAATCCTTAGTCTATGGCAAAAGGACACGGGGAAAGGCAACGTACGTTACGTGGTATGGGACTGAGAACGTGATACGATCTATCTCTGAAGTAACAATAACACAATGATACGCAGCGTTTCTTTCACATGGTCGTGGTAAGCTATTAATTTGTCGAAGCGCCCGACAGGAAGGAAGACATATCGCACCATTTGACGGAGCACTATGCGAGATTAGGCGTGCCGAGCCATGCCGCATCTCCCATCTGAGCGTCTCCCGCCTACCGTCTCCTCGTAACACTGCCGCTAGCGATGGGAAATCACTCTTCGTTTCGTGAAGCTCTCACACACAGTTCACGAGACTTCCAACACATCAACACAGTAACACTTCAGCACTTTTGGCGCGTCACTAAAATGACTCCGGACGGAGAGAGATAAATTGATAATTTATGTGTAATTTAGTAGGTAGAAAGGACTAAAGCTCACTGAAGGGAGTAAGCTTTTTAATTTAATTTTTAGTTTAAGCCTATAGCTTTCGTACTTAAGTCCTTCGATATAACTAACTAACTAACCATCACGCCGTTTCCCCTCAGGGGTAGGCAGAGAGGATAGACCCCCAAATAGCTCTGTCTTGGCACACACTCCTTGCTACATTCACATTCTTACATCGTCTCATACTTACTCTTCTGTTACTCTGACCCTTGACATAGCCCGACCCAAGTATTTGATTCACTTGATCGTGCCACGTCTTCCTCGGGCGTCCTCGACTTATTTTTCTATTCACTTTCGCGTCATATATTTTATAACATATAATAATAATAATATTTGGATAATTTTTATAGTGCCGTTTTTGTGAAAAATCACCTCAAGGGCCCTGTACAAATCTTAATTTCTAGTTAATATTATTTCCTAGTTTATATAAATATTCAGCAACATACTTACCTGGCAGGACACAATCACTATTTCATAAAAACTCAAAATTTAGCTGATTTTTACATATATTTTTATTTGTTTTTTAAAAAATTATATTTAGGGCATGAGAGCAAATTTAAAATATTGTATGTCAAAGGTCTTTTTAAATTTTTCGTAGTAAAGAACAGATAATGATGAAAATCTATTAACGAATTTAAGGAATGAGAGTCAGAAAAGTTTCTCTTGGTTTGAACAGAAATTCTATTGTGCTTGTTACGCATCTTAACATCTTAAATTAATAATAATAAAAAGATAATGTCCCGTTATCGCGATCATCATAATCATAATGCTTCGTGTTGTAAACAAAAAAGTCAATTATTCAAGTAATGTAAAATAAAGTAAAGTAAAATAAAGGCACATTCGCAAAGGTTAAAAAATATTACCTACGAGCGAAAGCGTTGTGCCCTATGATGCTCGGTACTTCTTACGTATGTATTCATTTCATTCGTGGATACGGTGGTGTACTATAGTTCATAAACGCTTGGCTCGCTCTGCGAGAGTCGGAGTTGTTGGAGTGACACAGTAACACACGAAGCGTACGAAGCTTAAGTTCATACAGTTCATATGAAGCGCTCGCTCATAAGAGTCGGAGCGAACTGTGTAGCGCAGAGTGACGTGTGAACTGTACGAAGCGCTTCACACGTGAACGACTCATCGCTACGTGCCGCAGCTCTATTCGATACGTGGGGGTCAGATGATAATTGTAGTAGTATTATTAAGTTATCTAGAGCCCTTATATCAATTTTTTGTGGCCAGACCAAAGTGTCTCTACATGATGTGGCTTCTTTACACAAGAGCTTGAAATTATATTATTGTGATATACTGCTGAGTTGTCTTTAGGTTTTGTTGTTATAATCTAGAGAAGTATAAATATATTGGAATAAAACAGTCAGACTTGAGATGATAATTATGTTGTATGAAATGCAGGATGGTAAAAATTAATCTATCTTTATAGTAATCCTTATAGTAAGGCAATTCTTCGTAGAATCTTATGACATAGTTTAGATACTATTCTGTCGATAAGTACCCATAATATTAAATATTATTAATTATTTTTCGGTGTTCCTGTTCGCATCCGTCTCGAGTGTAGTATTTTCTCGCGACAGATACACAACACGATGGGTGTAACTCCTCTCACCGGGTCCTCCATCGGGCTGTACGCTCCCCGTAATAAAACTGTCACCGACGTAGAATGTACCAGTACTCCAGTATCCAATACTCCATCTTCCCGTGTGTATGTAATGTGTGAGTGTGTGATTCATGCATCTGTGTATACACAGTGCACACACGTTTGTCGTGCGAGCGCGTGTTTGGGGGAAACATTTTAGTGCGTGTTGTAGTTCAATAACCTCTCGCGACTAAATTCCGTGTTCCGGTCCCAGCCTTGGGGAGGAGTGCGTTTCCCCCATCGGGGATGCATCACTCCCCCCCCCCGCCTGCAGAGATTTATTGTGGTAAGATTCCGGCATTAGGAACCATTCTAAAACATCATTTTGAATGACCCTCTTTCTAAATATCAAAGTAAAAATTATTTAACCTTTAGTCTCGAGTTTAAAGTCGCCCTTGAGGTGGAATAAAGCGTCCCTCAAAAAATAGTTGATCTATTATTTATATTGGAAAAATAAATAAGCGTCCTTACATAGGACAAGTTGTGAAGAGTGATGAAGCATTAATACTTAGAATTTGGCATTTATAGACTTCGTAAACTTATAAAAAGTCCCAATAATTCAAGCATTACAGGCGTAAACAGACAGTTCATTTATGTCTTTCATTTTGCCTCTTCCACTCGAAGTGAAACGTCTAAACACAAAATGAAACAAAAGTGCCGAATGAAATCGTTAGTGCACCGATCAAACAATGTTGGATTTGGCATTCGGCACTATTCACTAGAATCAAAGAAAAATTAAACGTCTAAACATAGAATTAACTTACACTAAGGGTCCGGTCATTCAGTTTCGCCTCCTATAGTGGAAGGACGTCACGTCGAACGCAACTAAATGGTTTTCAAGTGGAACGATCAAAACACTCTGCTCTAGAGAATTTTAAAATTTACCAATGTCTCTGGAATCATAAACTAGATATGTATTAAAACAGGTCGCTAGTGCAAATTCTATTTTATTTATTTATTTCAGATCTCAGGGAGGGTGGTGCAATTCCACAAGTTTCATATAATACATAGAAAAAATATAAAGATAATAAGTAAATAATACAAAAACATGATAATATAGTGATAAATAATAATAATAAAGAAATAAAATTAAAATCTAGCTTCGTTTCAAGACATCGTGAAATGACTCCATTGTTTATAAACGGGGCCCTGCGAGAAGTCTAGTACTGCTATCATAACAGTGTTTTCGCTCGTGCCTATTCTCATTCGGTAGAATAAAAATTTCTATAAAATCGCTAATTCAAGATTTCTCCTTAAAATCCACGGTCGCATCCACCACCGGTGACGTTTTCTTTTCTTCTTTTTTGACAATTTTTCAATCAAATGATCACAAATCAAACGAATTCCGAGCCGCACGACTTCGTTGGACGACATCGTCGAGGAAAATAACGAGTGCACGTTCATTTCTGTTTCATTCTGTCTATCGTGTGAACACCAAATACAATAAAAATGAACGTTCTCTTGAGTGAACGTTTTCCCGAGTGAGCCGTTCGATTTCGCCGGACAGCTCTCGCCAGTTTTGCAGTATTTTAATCCTTTTTTTATATATACACTGGATGGTGTGCGCAAAGAACAAATCAATGTGTTTTGATGTTTTCTTTATAATTATTATTTTTGAAAATATACATTTTTATTTAATATTTATAATTTTTTTTTTCTTTTTCAATAATAGTTAAGGTAATTGTTTCAATTTTTGCACAGTGCATTTCAAAATAAGCATATAAGCTATTAGTCGTAGCAATAAATATTAGTACATAATGATGACACAATTTTTGTGGAATAAGAAGAAAAAAAAACAAATAGAAAAATTATAATAATATCAATTATTAACAAAAATTAAATATGTAAAGTTGTTTGATGTAATTTTTCAATTTAAGCTGAAATTCATGAATATTATCTATAATTTTTAGTTTTTCAGCAAGATTGTCAAAGTAAGTTATTCCTAGATAGAGGTAGGTATTTTGGGAATGCTTAGTGTTAAATTTTGGGATTTTAATGTTATTCTGATATCTAGCAGACATATTAAGTTGTAATTTTTTTAGCTATTTTTCTTTATAAATTTGTATAATTGAATATTTTTTATATGTGTTATCTATTGTAGGTACATTGAATATTGTAAAAAGGGTTTCAGTAGAAAATGTTGATGGTTTTTTTAAGATTAATTAATTGTAGAAAAGTTGGGGGCGCCCGACGAAAACATGTCACGATCAAGTGAATTGAATACTTGAGTTGGGTCAATGAGTTGAAACGACGTGATGGTTCGTTAGTTAAATTAGAATATTTCAATATGATTTAATTATTGTTTCAAATACAATCTTTGTCTTGGGATTTATGTTTCGCTAGTATTCCCAATAGGTAGCTACGGGGGCGACGCCATCGAATTCAAAGTTCTCATTGTCAAACTTTAGGATATTACAGTTTTATTGAATAATATTCTTTCTAATATGGGAAAAAAAATTGTGTTAAATTCATAACGGGTCCTATTGCTTGGTCGATCAGCTCAGTGTTTTAAAGATAATAAAACTATTGCGTTGGTATGAATTAATGTCATTCACCAGGTGGAATTTATTTATTTCTTTTTTATGCAACCTAATATTATATAGGAATTAGTCCTCCAACCTTCATTAAATATGTTGTAAGAATAATATATTATTTTTAAAATAAAATAATATGCATTTGCTTAAAACGGGATTTAGTGTTATTACTTACTTCTATTTAAAGTTCATCGCGCTTAAATCCTTGGCATTTTCTTTGAATGGTTGGAGTCTGCAGTTAATGCACTCCAGTGATATAAGTAACGACTTAATCTGTAAGCCTTAACACTTGTATTAATATTTTTAGTAAACCGCTAGGCAAAACAGTAAGCGATTAAGTATGTGTTGGCTGCCAAAAATCCATAAACATTTTACAGAGGACGCAAATTTAAAAATCTGCCACTCAGTCTAAAATCAATCTTATTTTTACGTCACATAAATGTTTCGCCTTCCGAGAAGACATTGCCAACTAATTTGCGGCGTAATATTGAATATGTCTCGTAGAATTTAAAATAATAATACAATTATTATGGAGAACTTCCATGAAGTGACTAAAATTTTGCTATTACTATTATGTTGCTAAAATTGCTTTACTAAGATCGGAGAACCCAAATATTTTTTCCAAACAGATATTTACGGAAAGCTACAATTAATCGTCACTCCATTTACCAAAAATCGGTATTATTAACTTTTAGCCATAACCTCGTGATATAAAAAAAAAAACATTATTTCGTTGACATAAAATCAGCGAAACTTATTTTTCAGCGTCGAAAGTTAAGATATAATAGCTGCGTAAACCCCCCTATCCCGCTTCAGCTCACAGAAAAATATATTCATCTGATACAGAAAGCGGGAACGTTTCATCGCATTATATCTGGCGAGGTGATCCCCACGTGGCGTGTGAAAGTACGTACGTATCCTGTCGGCAGTAGAGTGTGTACGCTGCGCATTCTCGCAACACAGAGGTCATAGACGTGCGCAAGTAGTGCGGCGGGCGAGTGTAGTCGTAGGCTCGTGTGCGGTATACGTGCAGAGCGCACACTGCGACTGCATGGTGCGTGTGTGTGAGTGAGGGGTGGCCTGCAGCTGGTGCCAACGACCCTCCCGACCGGAACTACCCTCGAGCAGTGAGACAGTGCGGGCCCCATACATCCACATATCAATATACCGTAGAGTAGACTCGTAGACTGAACTCGACCGTTGGTTTGGTTACACTATACCTTTGTTATACGCTATTCGGTGAGGTCTGACTTAAATAATAATTGCATAGATTGAACGTGCTTTATGTTTTTAATATGGTATGTTTCGCACACCCCTTTTCAAAAGTAAAAGTTCCCTTTGTTGGGGATATACAAATCTAATAATACGCGGAATTAATCTCTTGTTTGTGGGAAGTAAATACTACCCAAAGTAATGGTTTCTTGAAACTCAACATACTTTGAAGGGTTTAAAAGAGTAAGTGAAGTGCCCGGTACCTTTCAAAAGAATGTTTAGGAAAACACGTTCTGAGAACAAAAAGTTTACACTCGTACGAGTACCATCTTCTCCCTCACGCAGCCTGCGACAAATTGAAGTATAATCGTACCTATAAAGAAGAAGCTAGGAAGCGGAATATAAGGAAATCGTTATTTTGTATTAAAACATATCAACAACCTTCGATGGGAGGAGCTATAATAATAATAATATTTGTATAATTTTTAAAGCGCCGCTTTTGTGAAAAATCACTTAAAAGGCGCTGTACAGATCTTATTACTAGTTGATATTAATAATAATTGGCCGTTTTCGTGATAAAAATATCACCTCAAGGGCGTTTAAATTAATTATTTCCTAGTTAATATTAATATTTCTTTAAAGAGAAGATATACAGAAACATACTTACCTGGCAGGTCCCATCAGATAAACACAATCACTTTATTAACTTAAAATTAATATTATGATTTTAATTTTTTTACTTTTTTTAGATTTTTGGGTATGAGAGCAAATTTAAAAATGAACTTTCTCAATTTGTCGTACAGTACAGGAGTTGGTTAAAATTTGTATATCTAAAGGTGATTCGTCGAGAAACAGATTATGTTAAAATTCTTCTAATGAATTTTAGGATATGAGAATCTATGCTCTTTTGGCCTATGGTTTTGGCCTTAGAGTACATAGAGACCTACCTATCCAAGGCAGTGTAGTCGGTTTTTAACGAATTTCGCCTGACTTCTCTGACCAGGCGTGGCTAGAGTTTTCATAGACACACCTCTTTTACAAACAAACAAATATAGGACATAACCTCAAAAAGCGTTCGCATAACAAAACGATATCAGAAATACTATTGAATAATAATAATAAATCTTTATTTAAATACAGTTAACAGTAATAACAGCAAAATAATAAAAATAAAAGCCGAATAATCATATAAAATACATAAGGTGTATAAAGGTGTAGGTACATTTATATATTTTAACAAGAGATCTTTACATTGTAAACAGTAAATATATATATAAATATATATTACATAAACATTAATTAAATAGAAATATGGATCATTATTCGTATTTGCTTAAATACATATAAACTTAGTTTTCGTATATTTGTATACAGTTATTACTTTTGTTTTCTCGTAATCTGCCTCACTAGGCAAGCCTGTGTTGAGGCAGTAATTTTTGCCGATTGTTTTGGTTACTTCAAATTAAATTAATCTATGGTTAATGTTATTTGAAAGTGTGAATTTAATATTAATATAGAAATAGTAACAAAAAATTGTACATATATGAATAAGTAATTATTTGTTCTGTGATTGGTTTATTCAATGATGATTTGTAGATTCAGAATATCTTACAAATAACGTTTGCTTAAATACTAATGGAAGTTTATAATTAATATAATGTATTTATATAGTTGATAATACGATTATCCTAACGCGCTGTCATAAATAATATATAAAACTACGGAAATACCTGTGAAAAATTATATTTTTAATACCCTTTTTGGATTTATTTTTACATGTACGAGTATTCACAGAACATATCGACATGAGGTTTTTTTTATTTGAAAAACCACTTTTCACAGTATTGTAATCAACAAAAGTCCTCAATATAACCTCAAAAACCGTTAGGAGTTACGTACCAAAGTAGGCGGAGTCACAGGAGCGCGGGAGTCTAAAAACCTTAGAGTAACGTAGAGACCTAACTTTGCGAAATTTTGTCCGCACTTTTTGACCAAGCAATGACCAAAGGGTGTGGCCTAAACTCAGAGTAAAATCACTAACAGGGTTGTCACAAATTAAGTAAATTAGGTATTTTGTTGTGAGTAGGTAGTTGTAAATCATTAAAAAGAATGAATGTTGTATATTTTTTTGTTTATTCAAAGATACATTAATCAATAAGATTATTAAAATCTTATTTATAGATAAAAATATAAACGAATTAAATTATTAGTACAGAACATTTTATAATACATCTTATAAAATGAACTTCAGTTCCATCAACAAAATAGTTTACAAACAAAAGTAAAATAAAAAAATGTACGGTGATAACAGATGTTAAATCATTTTCTTAACCTTGGAGTAAGAATATATGGAGAGAGATCATTTTTTTTACCTATATAAATTTGCGATAAATCACTTTCTCTGCGTTTTCACGTCGTACACCATGAGAGAGAAAGAGGCACAAAAATTTCACCAAACATGAAACCGCTTTTAAGTATTGTAGGGATGTTTTCCGTCCCGCGTTATTTTGTAAGGAAATTTCGAATGCAGATAATAATAACAGTGAACTTTGTGATATTTCACGTCAAGTGCGCTTCATACTTAATTAATTAAGCTAATAATTCTAACTAACAAGGAGAAAATAATATATAATATGTATACAAAATTAAAACTATCTAAATGCATGATCGTTATCATAAATCATCAGAGAACAGGTTCAGAAATGGGTACAATAGTGCATGTGCACATCAATAGATTTAAAAAAAACAATTAACTAGAAGCTAAGGGTATAAAAAATCCAGATGAAACGTATGAATTCATATTAACATATTTGTTAAATCAAAGAAAAAAGAAATTAGATTTTTCTCGTCTTTTTTCATCCTTTGGAAATCTAAAAATAATTAAATAAATAATAATATTCCAATTTTGGCATAGCCCTGAATCTGGGGACGTAACCGAAATTATAAATATAACTAAGAGATAAACACTATTCTGTCTTTATCTGTTTGCCAACAATTTAGCGTTAGTATCATGAGAAAGAAAAAGAGACCGGGATATTTTCAGAAGCCGTACAATATGGGGATTCCCCCATGTAATGGTTTCTTATGTGACAGCTAGTAAATATCTCCAAGTTAAAAATATTACGAATCCACTAAAACTCATTTCAAACGGAAGTTTATTATATTGGAACGAATAGTCCAAAGATTAATTACATGTTGGTGTAAGTTACTAGTTGTTTTGTAGGTTAGAATGTTAAATATTTGAGATCTAACTAAAAAAGACGATTTTTATGGTACATACGTGTGAAAACTGTTTGTTTTTGGTCCTTTTGTACTTCGATTGAAGCAACCAAGTATAGCACATATGGCCATGATGTTTTGCTAGATATCGGACAAAAAATAACTCAAGTTTTTAACTATTTACGCACTTTTGACAGTCCGTTCACTTGACACTCCAAACGTGAATGAAGTTCGTCCAGATCAATTAACCGCGGACATGGTATTAGCCCGCCCCAAATCATGTATTGGTTTCAACAATTGTTTGTCTCTTTTTCTCATATGCGTATAGAACCGAGCATAAAGAGAGAGCTATATTTTGCGAGTTTGTCAACGATTTGTCACAAATTAGTACGGTCTCTTTATATTGTTACTCTAAGCTAAAAACATCCTTACAGGGCTTTAAAGCAGTAGAATTTTTTGTTGTTTCTTTCCCTCTCATGGTGTACGACGTAAAAACCCGGAGAAAGTGATTTATCGCAAGTTTGTATAGGTTGGGTAAAACAAATTACCTCTCTCTCCATAGATATTCTTACTCCAAGGTTTTGGCAGAGTCGTAAAGTATGACAAAAATCATTTAGACTGGTACCAAAAATTTCAAGACCATTGCTTGAATTAACATGTCTCGACATTCTGGACAGTGGATAGTGATAGAGATAATGATAATGAGGCCCATAATTAGTAGAGTAGTGATTGAGAAATATAAATTCGTTTTTTCTAAGTCTACGACAAGCAATGTTGACCCGAATGAGTTGCAACAAAGTAGGTAAATCAATAATACAATTAATAATTTTGAAAAATCCAAATTAAAGTCTTTTCTACGCTTTCTAATGAATATTTTTTTAATGTTTGTTCAATTCTATCATATGAATAATTGCCCTTTTCTCGCCCTAATCTCCACGCAATTCCGCGTAAGATTCAATATGAATAATAGAGTAAATAAAAAAAAAAACTCTAAATTAATAAAATTAATTATTACGTTCAAGATGGAAATCATGTCGAAAAGACAAACTTTGAAATCGGAAAACCACTATTTTATTGATTAAATGGTTACTTAGTATTTATCAACACGGTAAGTCATCGTAATTTGACCGATTTATTATTTCCACCGGCATATTTGCAATTAAAAGAAAAGTCAGGAGTCAAGTTGAAGGCGATGTCAGGGCGAAGAGAAGCCAAGATGAAGTGATGCTGGCGGAGGATGCTGTTGATCTGCCTTTCCTCTCATTATTGCGCAATATTTCATTGCCTTGAGAACGCGCAGCCGGGTTTGAGGAAATTTGTATGGGGAAATTTAGCTTTCTCTTTTCCCCTCTCCCGGCCGGCTGGCAATTTTTGGGGATAGTTTGAATAGTACCTATCCCCTTCTTGCCACCAGCTTTCACCTCAACTTCAATTCGCCTCTCTATCATTTTTATTAAGTTCTCAAAAGAAGTACAAATATTTAGTTTACAAATAATGCCCGGTTTTTTGGGGCTAAACTCTTAATAACTAACTTATCCTAATATTTACATACATACATTTATAACAGTTGTGTAGCTGGGGGCCGAGTTATCACCACGGTATATTTTATTTGGCCGGGTGATTAACCTGGCCCCCGTGAAAGGGTTAGACAGATTAATTTTCTTCCGGACCCGTTCACACAAGATTCGTTAGGTCAGCCGGGATTGGTCCGCGCTACGCGCTCGTCATTCCGTTTGTTATTTCCCTAGTCTGACCGACCCAGCCCGAAGGGCCGATTGCTTTGCGTCATTAGGGCTTATCAAGCCGGGAGAAATATACATTTAAAATGATTGATGAACATTTCTAAATAATATAAAATAATCTTAATGCTACACATTATCGTGGACCATGTGCGTCCGACACAATCGGTTTAATACCGTTTATTGTTTTTTTAATATATTTTAATTGATATAATGGATTTCGGTAGTATTTAATAAATAACATATGCCTGGAGGCATCATACATCGTGCATTACGAGTGTTGTCTCGCAAACTCGTGACACTTGGTTAATCATTATTATTTTGCAATGTTATTTTAATGTGTGGTGTTTGAATGACGGAAAAACAATTCATGTTGTTATTTATTAAGCTCATACTATTATTATTGACCACCAAGACACAAGAAAGGACGCGACACATGGTATACGAGGGTGTGTGTTACATTTTACATATTTATCTAAGATTGCAATAGTCCAAATTAATAATCTCCTCAACGTAAAACGACACGAAAAGAGACAAAAAACACAAAAACATTAACATCTTATCTATTTGTCTTGTAACATGCAAAATACAAATGTAATATGTACAAACTATATAATATCTAAGTATTTTATGAATTCAGATATATTTTTTAAATCGTCCTAGAGCTCTTTTTTCATTACGACGAAAAATATGTTTTGCTATTAAAAATATTGATTTCCACCGATTAACAATAATGTAATCCATCACTTTATATGAACGGATTTTTTATTCGACTGATGCCAATACGTCGTGGTTTTTGAAAAAAATGAATAGAGCGTGACAAAATTTATGTGGATTCATATTATACTCGTAACATGCAACATTGTAATTTTATCCGTGATATTTAGTAATACCTAAACAATTCCTAACCCGTGTGAGCTGTTCGATAACATGACTCATTTATTTATTTATCTGTGCTCCTTACGACAGTCTGTTGTAAAATCGTATTTGTAATGTCTATCAAACTAACACCGAGGTTAACCCGTGTTACTCGTACCTAATGGAACGGTTTTTTTTTGTTTTTTCGCTTTTGTGGAAATCGAATTGCAACCTCCCACTGCGAAGTCAAATGCCTGTACGTGGTCCACTATGTAATGGTGACATTCGTATCTTTGTGAAAAAATTGTCAGAATCATATTAAATTATATAATTTCATTAAAATTCACTTTGTTTTAATATAATGTCAAACCAACAAAGTAGATAATTGGTTCTTAGTAACATTTTGCGTACGTATGAGTGAAATTTTCAAAATTTGGAACTGATGTGCGTATTAAGACAGTTGTAAAAATAATCTACAGATCCAACCAAGCGTAAAAAGACCTACCAACAGTATATTTAAGCGGAAGATTATTTTTATTATAAATTTGAAATGTGCGTATTTTTGATTCTGTAGAAACAAAATTTCTCAGTTTTTTTTATCTTGGCAAGTGATTTTTCACAGGTGCTAATTGTTTTATAATGTCATAAATTATCATATAATATATGCACATAGGTATCTATTAAATAGAACAATCAATCACATACTTGTTTTTTTTCGTTTTGTTAATTTTTACGCCATGTTTCAAGGTAACCTATTCAATATCACTGCGAACAATAGAGTAATACTCATCTTAGTTGCTTTCATAAAATTATATTAGGTTTCGTATGTACGGAAAACTTCATCAGCGCGATATTTGATAACGACGACTTAGTTGATAAACAAATTAATACACTGCTCTGATCAAACTGAAGTTATGATATGTGAAACCGGTAGGCAATATTTCAATAAATTAGTGGTTCACATAAAGTAATTTTAATTTCAAGTAATGTCGAACCACAAATTGATTGCTTTCTACAAGAATATTGTAATAAATACATACGTTGATTACAATGATTACTTAGTTGGTGTTCAATGTACCGCCTGTTTTCCTTCTTTTCCACCGGAATCATTACTCTTACTCTCCCAGCCTCAGTTTTTAATACATCGTATCAAACTAGTGTTTCATTTTTCTAATAATTAGATCTCTCGTAAACTCTCCAGATTGTAAGAAGGTGTCTAATAGCCGTAGTGGTATTACTTTTGATTGGACATTAGGTGTGGCCGCGTAGTTTGTATTGGGTATCGAGACAATGATTGGGTGTAGCTTTGGGAAAAACTTCAAAGTTTTGGGAACGCTTCAGGAACTGCTAGTTCTTTAAAATGAACCTTTCACGGTGAACCCCTCAATTGAAGTATCGCTAAAATCCTGGTCTCCACGTCAGCCCAAGCTTTATATGAACCCGCTAGAAGTGACCGTATGCGTAGCGCAAACTATACTAGCGCTATCTAGGAGGAAAATGTATTAGTTTAACAATTATTATTAATAAATAATTTTATTATTGTTAAAAAAATTAAAAATGGACAGTTATTATTAAAACAAGAAATAAATTAAATATTATATTATTATCAAAATAAAACTAAAAAAACTAGTGTCCTACGCCAGACAAAACAAGCAAAGAAATCAAAAGCAACTGTCACGAGTACGTCGAACAGGAAGTGCGTGGGAACAAAGAACTAAAAAATACTTCGAACTACAATTGAAGTAAAGAACTATTGAACTGTGGATGGTGCGATACTACAATCGTGCGAAAGAACGAAGAACTAAAATTGAAATTTCGAAGTAAACTACAAATGAACATATGAGCGGAACTACCAACTTAACAAACTTCAATTTAAGTATTTGTTTAATGAACAATGAAGGAAGTTAGAACTGCCGCTAAAAGAAGTAATTCTTACGGGCCGGTCACAACGCTAATTGGGTGTATCGAGTTTGAATATTTTTGGAATAAAATTTCAAACTTTTGTACGTATGAGCAATTAGTGTATCGTATGTTTTAGAACGTGTTGGGCATTAATATTGTAAGATTCGACAGTGTACATAACGCCGTTTAGTATTAACTTAATAACTTTACTTCCGCCATTATAGCAACACGGTGGTTTGATTGGTTGTCGGAAATTGTGATGTCCCAAATGCCCAAAAAGCCACTATTGCCATGGTATACCCAATTTCGTATATCATCATAGATTAAGGTTGAATGAAGTGGGGAAGGGGAAGATAAATGTAGGGAAGTACCTGATTATTCATTTCTAGTCGTCAAACATAGATTAATGTTTCAATTCTGGATGGTGCTTGTCTCTCAGAATGGCGGTAAGTAAATATTGGTACCAATCACTTGCACGTATTTAATTGTAGCGAGTATTTCGAGACGTTTTGTAATGTTGATATCTAAAACTAATATTAATTTTCACATTTACAGAGAAAATGTTTTTGATTGATATTTTAATATCCGAAAGTGATATTTTTTTGTATGGAAAGGTGTCTGGATATGTCTTTCGAGGTGGAGATTCATTTGACCAGATATTGACGATTTTTAAATTATAACATCGGCTTCTAAATATATGAAGCAAAATGTTATGTACCGTAATGGAAAATGAATAAAACAGTAAACTAACAGCAGGCTCCTGCGTTCGACGCATTGAGTCGTAAGAATTACACCACTTTTGGTTTGATTTCCCTTCTACGAATTTAATGGTTGGGTAGGTACTGTAGTTGTTATTGCAAAGTCATTAGTTTTGTCGTAGGTTTTGGGCTCTGGTCTAGGCTATGAAACAGACTGGAGGGGGTGTGTATATGGCTGGAAAGTTGTAAAACATGTAGCGGATCGTGTCTCCGTTGACGTCCAAACAATGGCGCGAAATTGCTCGGGACTTCCTCCAGTTATTATAATCACTAAGGTTTCACACTTTGTGGTGTATTTAGATTATTTGTACCGTTATAATTTTTATTATATTTTCTCTGAAAAAATCATGATACCACGTTTATTCGTGGCATGTTTAGCGTAAATTGTTTTGAAAGTGAGTCTACAGTAAGCACTTTTTGTTTAATAGTAGCCAGGTACGTATCTTCCTATTATTTTCTAATTTGAATTTGACATCGTGGACAAACAGAAAGTCTCACATTCTAATTATAAGATTTAATACATACACACCTTAATGCTACTTGTTCTATTGACCATACAATCTCCTGCGACTAGGTGAAATTTACTTATGAGGCGGAAAGTTCAATACAGCCGTTATTGTATTTTCGCTTCTTACTAATGATGCTGATAACTCCTTGGGATTAATATACCATTTTAATTTTTTTAAATCTTCGATGTGTAATGCAGTGGCGGCCGGTGTTTTTTTATGTTGGAGGGCTAAGATATAGACAAACATTTTTGGAAAAAAAAAATTCGGCTACAACATAAATAACACCTTTTTTTAATATTCGCCCTGAGGAGTAATTTTATAATTAAAAAAAGTAACCAGCTGTTACAGATCAGTATTCTTACACCAATTAACATAATTTTGAAGAACTGAGAACGAAGACTTGATTTATTAGCGTTTTTTACGATTGAATGTGTGTTCACAGGTATCAAGTTCCGATTACTGTTAGTTAAATCAAAAACCTGTGTAATTTATATCATCAGAAATGACGAAAAACAATGACGGACGGGCCGAAGGTAATAATTAACAAGGGAAATAAGACATTCATGATTTGTGTTCGTGTTTTCTTCGCTCCGTTGAAGGCACAAAAAAATATTATTTATGAATGATTTCAATTTAATTAAGGCAATCAATTATCTCCGCAACACCTAGAGATATAACCGTGACAGAAAAACATATTTTTTTTTAAACTATTTTTGGAAGATAGATTTTCGGAGGCAAAACACTGTTTTGGTGGGAAAATGACCATGTTCCACCCCTCTTCCTTCTTCTTTTGTTTCATACCCAGGCCATAATTAGCGCTTATTTGTTTATCTCGAAATATTCGTTACCAAGTCAACATAGCCAAAATTACCAATTTGAAACCGGATTTACAAAATTAGGTCCATTTAGTTTTTTTTTTAAATTCTTTATATGGAATATTAAAATATTACGGATAGTGAATATATGTAATCTGCTACCTTATTATATACGAAAAAAATGCTGTTATTACTGAGGTGTGATCTGAAAGTCCCCAACAATACATTTACAAAAAGGCGTTAACTCATTCGTTTCAAAGCGTCAAAGCCCACAGAAGGCACTAAACATAATGTGTACTTGTATTTCTATCCACGTGTCTCGAAGACAGTCATCAATAATGAATTATCTATGAAGCGAATTAGTACTGTGTCAAAATATATCTAGCTGTTAGAAATAACAGCTAGATGCCGCCAACTTCTAACGCTATTGACGAAAATTTTCGCCAACAGTTAGATATTATTATTAAAAATATTAGTACCTACATACGAAAATTATTCGACGCAATAAAATCTCCACACTAACTATTGTATTAGCGTTAGCGCCAAGTAAAAGAAAGTGTAAGAGTTTATGCATAGTAAACGACATTATGCGTATCTTTTTATACTTTATTACTAGACGTTTTTGTGGAATATCCTACCCGAAACGCGCGATACGTAGCTACAAGAGTCAAGCGAATAAAATAATGACTAGGTAAAATATCGACGGCACCTAAAATGTAACTGTTATGTTAAATAATTCTCCGAATGTCACCAAAATATCTCACAGCTAGATATATTATAACGACGCATCGCATTGTCATGTACTTAGAAAAGTGTAAAGAGTGTGTACTTCGTGCACAATATTATGCGTACTTTGGAATAATCTTTTGGTTATATTTCTTCTTACTAGACGTCTTTGTAGAATTTCTAGTCTGAAACGGCCGATACGTAACGCCTAGAATCAAGCCACAAAAATAATGTCAAGTAAAATAATATATTACGTTATATCTATGATAGATCTCTCAATTTCTTCATTGAACTGTTATTTTTAACAGGGGATTATTATTATTATAACCGATAGACTCGTTATTCATTATTTTTGCTAGTTGGTTTTGTGTCAATCTCCTTCTCGTTTAGTTTGGCGCGTTTTTACTTGCCGCGCGTGCATTCGATGTGTTTTTGTGAGTTGAAGAATACGATTAATGGTGTAAATTGTTTTGTTTCACGGCCAAAGTGCAAATAAATTAAGTTTTAGTAGACAATAAGACGCAATTACTTTACTATTTTACTATTGCATTTGCAATATTAGTGCATATAATTCAACGTCTAGACTTAATAATAATAATAAATGTTTGACTTTTGTAGCGCCGTTTTCGTGGGAAAATCACCTCGAGGACGCTTTGTGTACTTATATGTAATTTAGAAAATATAGTATTATATTGGTAGTCTACTAAAAAATAGTCAACGTCGGGGTTATTTTCAACGGTTATATTTAACAGTTAACAATCGCCAACGATAACGGCGTTGGCGTTTTTTAGAATCATAGTTGACGCCCAGTACTACTGCGAATATCCATTTTCTATAATCAAGAGATCACTCGGAGACATTGCTGGCGGGCTGTGGGGTTCTGAATTGGTAGTCGAACACGAATGCCTAGACTGCGCATTTGGTTTATTATTTTACGCTTCGCCAACCAACCAACCAACGTGTCCACATATTTATATTTAATTAGGTGCAATCGCAATAAACGCTGATAACACGAAGAACACACCACAACTGTCTTCAATATGTTTTATATTTTAGAGCATAATCGATTTCCATCGGACGTTACATACGTCGTAATTGACAGAGTATTCTGTAGGAACAAAGATGTCATTTATTCAATGCGCATGCATCGTATGCACTCGACACATGATGCGCCTTTCATAGTTTCGTGTAAGATAATACTAATAATAGTTCAGGTATTGATATTTTGTATAATTCTCAGCCCTTTCTGACCCAATGTTTTTAAAGTATATCATTTTTTTTATAACGCACTCTTTATCAGAGAAAATATAATAACATAAATGCACACAAATAGATAACGATGTGGTGTATAATACTTGGCTATTTTATATAGCGCATTTTTTTGTGAAATATCACCCCAAGGGCGATACCGAATACAAAATAAATGCTATTTTAAAAAATAACCTAATTTTTTTTATTTGTGTCACGATATTTCTTATTTTCACTTATGGAAAACAAGACAAAATTCGCTGTGCTAGTTCAACAACAATACCACAGTGACATAGAGAGAACACTTAAATTTTTCGTTCATTAAAATATATATATATATATATATATATTTTTTTACAATAACTCCACACAGGAGGCCTTGAGGAAAACAATTTCCCTCAGGACCTATGTCATCTTTGGGGATGTTGTGTGGAGGGTTTTTTTGAGGAAAGGAAGGAGTGAACTTGGGTCTTGAAGAGGCCCATGTTAAAGGAGGGAGAAAACACAGAGGCCGGCAAATCGTTCCATAGCCGAGCTGTTGAACATAAGAACGAGTCGTAAAAGCGACCCGTTCTCATGTATTGAATGTCAACCGTGTACAAATGTTGGGCGCGCGTTTGGCGAGTTTTCCGACTATGCACCGGTGCCGAAGGGATCAATGACGCAAGTTCCTCGGAGCATCTTCCATTGAAATACCTGTAGAACAAGGACAGCATTCCCACCTGACGTCTGTGCTCCAAAATTTGCAATCCGTTTGTTAAGATAGGAGAATCTATCAAACGGGCCGCCCGTTTCTGCACAGAGTTTTTCTAACTGCCTACCCTCAGAGTAACAATATAAAGAGACCGTATAAATTTGTGACAAATCGTTGACAAACTCGCAAAATATAGCTCTCTCTTTATGCTCGGTTCTATAAGCATATGAGAAAAAGAGACAAACAATTGTTGAAACCAATACACGATTTGGGGCGGGCTAAATGCCATGTCTCCGTTATTTAATCTGCACAAACTTCAGACACGTTTTAACTGTCAGGCGAACGGACTGTCAAAAGTACGTAAATAGTTAAAAACTTGAGTTATTTTTTGTGCAATATCTAGCAAAACATCATGGCCATATGTTCTATGGTTGGTTGCTTTAATCGAAGTACAAAAGGACCAAAAAAAAAAAACAGTTTTCACACGTATGTACCATAAAAATTGTCTTTATGAGTTTGATCTCAAATATTTAACATCCTAACCTACAAAACAACTAGTAACTTACACCAATATGTAATTAATCTTTGGACTATTCGTTCCAATATAATAAACTTCCGTTTGAAATGAGTTTTAATGGATTTGTAATATTTTTAACTTCGAGATTATATTGTTACTCTGAGGAGATGTCACATGAGAAACCATTAGAACGAGGAACCCCCTCTTCGTACGGCTTCTGAAAGTATACCGGTCTCTTTCTTTCTCATGATACTAACGCTAAATTGTTGGCAAACAGATAAAGACAGAATAGTGTTTATCTCTTAGTTATCTTTATGATTTCGGTTGCCTCCCCAGATTCAGGGCTATGCCAAAATTAGAATATTATTTAATTATTTTTAGATTTCCAAAGGATGAAAAAAGGCGAGAAAAATGGATCCGTGCTACGAGAAGGCAAAATTGGACTCCTAAATACCATAGCACAATCTGCTCAGTCCATTTCCCAAGTAATCACTTCGACAAAACATCTCCGTTGGGCCCACTAATGGACGATAATATTTGGATACCTTCACTTTGAACATTGCCCCGTTTTTAGGTCCTGTTTTATATAATTTAAAGATGTTATTTTTCGTAAACGTCGACGATTTGATTGTTGTAATGCGGAGATTTTTTTTTCTAGTTTCAAAATTCGCGTATTACGTTAAAGTATTATATTTTTTAAGACTACCTTTTTTGGAGTATCTACGATTGGTGCAACTACAGAATTCTCGGGCGTTACGGATCGAACATCAAATTCCAATCTAATTTCTTTTTCTTTGATTTAACAAATATGTTAATATGAATTCATACGTTTCATCTGGATTTTTATACCCTTAGCTTCTAGTTAATTGTTTTTTTTTAATCTATTGATGTGCACATGCACTATTGTACCCATTTCTGAACCTGTTCTCTGATGATTTATGATAACGATCATGCATTTAGATAGTTTTAATTTTGTATACATATTATATATTATTTTCTCCTTGTTAGTTAGAATTATTAGCTTAATTAATTAAGTATGAAGCGCACTTGACGTGAAATATCACAAAACTGTGCTATATAAGTTCACTGTTATTATTATCTGCATTCGAAATTTCCTTACAAAATAACGCGGGACGGAAAACATCCCTACAATACTTAAAAGCGGTGTCATGTTTTGTGAAATTTTTTGTGTCTCTTTCTCTCTCATGGTGTACGACGTAAAAACGCAGAGAAAGTGATTTATCGCAAATTTATATAGGTAAAAAAAAATTGATCTATCTCCATATATTCTTACTCCAAGGTTAAGAAAATGATTTAACATCTGTTATCACCGTACATTTTTTTTATTTTACTTTTGTTTGTAAACTATTTTGTTGGTGGAACTGAAGTTCATTTTATAATTTGTATTATAAAATGTTCTGTACTAATAATTTAATTCGTTTATATTTTTATCTATAAATAAGATTTTAAAAATCTTATTGATTAATGTATCTTTGAATAAACAAAAAAATATACAACATTCATTCTTTTTAATGATTTACAACTACCTACTCACAACAAAATACCTAATTTACTTAATTTGCGACAACCCTGTTAGTGATTTAGGCCACACACCCTTTGGTCATTGCTTGGTCAAAAAGTAGCGACAAAATTTCGCAAAGTTAGGTCTCTATATATTGTTACTCTAAGTGCCTACCGTGATTTTAAAGTCTGCACGCCACTGCGAGTGACGAAAGTATTATGTTACTCGCACTTATGCATTACAATAGTGCACCTATGCAAAGTAGTATCATATACGTATTGTTTCGACACTGACGATATACGTTTTAGAATGGTCAATTTCCTTCAATACGGAAGAAAAGTGATCAAAATACATTATCAAACAGATAATCAATTTCACTGGCTGTCTGGAGAGTCTGCCCGAGAGTCCAGCGACAGTCTTCTTTCGTTTGGTTAAAGATCACACTTGTCGGACATCTGTTTAGAAGCACTACCCGAATCAAATAAGTTTCTATGCAGCGATATTATTTGACGCATGCCCGCATTAACATGTAACCGATTATCTCATTGCTGAGTGCAATCAAAGCAGACATTTGCATATCCAAACTCAATTAACTTTCCAGCTTGAATTCACTATAAACAGATACATTTATAGAACGTGTCGAATGTATACTGGTATATAATCATAACAATAATGCGAATGGTTGTTTTTCAAATATAAATTTCATTTTATTGTGAAAATAAAGCGAAAACGAATTCTTCGGTGGCCACGTTAATTTAATTCGGCAAGGAAATCTCCTTTTCTCATCATGACGCGTAAATAAAATAATGTTCGGAGCAAATTTTTTTTACGTATTTGGCAATCAATTTTTTTTTTTACAAGAAAAATACATTTTATAATTATCTTATTAGAAGTCTTTTCTCCAACCCGTAAAACAACGCAACATTCCTTCAGATCTAAAATAGTCTATGATCATTTGTATTTAACAGTAAGTACCTACTTAATGTGGTAACTTGAAAATGGCTCTCGGTGTCATGGTATCTCCGCCGGACGGTAAATAGATAGTAATATTATCTCCAAATATTCTAGGAATTCAGGTCAGAGTGATCGTAAGCTGCGAGCGTAACCATAACCCAATTTATTTTTTTGATGACGTCGGAGACGGTGCGATCTGCCTCTCATTCATGGAAAACGTATCAATGAAGGCGTTCACTATATGAAGGAATGTAGGGCGCTGTGAAATACCCGGGAAGGCATCGAAATATTTTCAATCCGCTAAACATTTGGCCTAGGTATGCTCAATGCTCCGGTTTGAACGACCTGACTTATTCACATCACGGTTCTTGTCGGTTAACCGAAACCATAACATAATAATAAATACTAAGCTTTTTTTTTCTTGAAACATTTTATTATTTTGTGGCTGGAATTAGTTATACGACCTCTATATTCAGTTTGAATGTTGTTTATCTACAGGTGGTTTCGAAGAGGCGCTCGTCCGCCCCCCTTGGGGGCATGTCCCCGCCGTGAGCCGGCCACGCGCCCTTGCCCGCGCTCCGTTCTCAGCTGGACGACCCGGGCGCTCCTGGTCGGGGTGTGCTTCATCTCGCTCACGTCGCCCGCTCACAGTTTCTCTCCCGACACCGACCTTAACACGCAACTAGAAACTGGTGGTAAGTCTATTTTTCTTTGGGAGACCTCCATCTAAACATTATTTTATAAACAGCACGTTTAATTGTTAGTACTCCGATGTTCCATCGCAAGAGCTGCAGTACCGATGGCGTAAGCTTTAAGGCTGATTCACACCAACGTCCGGTTCCGCTCAGTGCCGATATTGTTCCGCAAGAAAACTTATTGATATGGTATGAATATCAATCAAGGAGTATGTGCCAAGACAAATTTGTGTGGCAGTATATCCTTCTGCCCACCCTTGTGATATTTAACTACTTATTTAGTTAAATAATTATTTTGAAGTGTAAAAATACTTACAACGCAGATTTTTTTTTTTACACCATTTTTTTATCACTAAATAATATTTATAATAATCAATAATTAATAAAACTATTATTTATTGATAAAAAAATGGTTTTTGATTAAAAAAAATCTGCGATGTTAGTATTTTTACACTTCAAAATAATTATTTAACTAAATAAGTAGTTAAATATCACAAGGGTGGGCAGAAGGATATACTGCCACACACATTTGTCTTGGCACATACTCCTTGATTGATATTCATACCATATCAATAAGTTTTCTTGCGGAACAATATCGGCACTGAACGGAACCGGACGTTGGTGTGAATCAGCCTTAAAGCTTACGCCATCGGTACCGCAGCTCTTGCGATGGAACATCGGAGTACTAACTAATTTTCAAGTGATATTCTAAATTACTTATTATGTACGAAAACATATATTTTTCTGAATCGATATCTGTAGATTCATCATTTTTAAACTGGATTTCCTTTTTATTCCTATTTTTACGAAAAACGATACAATAGATATATTTTTTAAATTTCCACTAAGAATCTGGGTTTGGTTTGAAGAAATTCCAACCTGGCAACAATCCTCCTTTGTAACCTTGGAGTAACAATATATGAAAAGAGAGCTAATTATTTTTACCCAACCTATACAAATTTAGGATAAATCACTTTCTCCGGGTTTTTACGTCGTACACCATGAGAGAGAAAGAGACAACAAAAATTTCGAAAAATATCACACCGCTTCTAGGTATGTAAGAATGTCCTCCGTCTCCCGCGTCTTCGGCGACTCCGCCCACACGTTTTGATATGCGACATAACTGGACATAACTCAACGATTTTTAAAGTTATATGCTATATTTTTGTTCAAAACAATACTGTGAAAAAGTGGTTATAAAAATAAACAAAAACATGTCGACATGAGCTATGATTGGATGTATAAATATCCTAGCTCTAGTCCTAGCCATGCCCAGGTCTAGCCGAGTCAGGCAAAAATCATCAATACTGACTACAGAAAAGCTCCCTCCTGTATATTATTGCTCCGAGTAATAACATTTAAAAATAGCCCACAGAGTAACTCATGTTGGGATTAAATTGGAAAAGGGGAAAATAATGAATTTAGCCCAAGGATCTAACGAAAACGTTGAAATATGTATTTATAAAGAATTATGTGTTTTTTAAGCTACTGTGTTTTCATTTCATGTAATATTTCAAGGAATTTAAAGAAAAACCCACTCCAATGTACCTAATCAGTAGTCAGATTCGGAAACATGATTCAGTTTACCCGACAGCTAGAACTTATTTATCCGTGGCAGTGTCACGAATCAGCTGTGAGATGGGGTCACGTGTTCAGCTCCTTGAAGTTATAAGATTATTCATATCCCCCCTCCCTCCACCCTCCTCTCTACTGCCAACCGCCAAGCTGCAGCCTTTTGCCTAATTCATAGGTAACACCCATTTGGTTCCATTTTTTATTTTTTTTACCAAATCTCTGAATACTGAACTTAATTTATTTCGTCAATACATACTAACACAATCCGAGTTGACCGTGTTCGATTGAGACGTGAGACAGTGGGTTTCTTTGGCTTTAGTGTGTCCACGATTAGGAATATCCGGTGAGCGCGCAGACACGATGCTTTGGAAGAATTATTTACAATATTGCAAATGACCATGTAAAGTTCGCATCACTTCCACCACTAGATATGTGTAGAACAATGAAAATATACACAAAATATATTTTTTTGTTTCCTACTTAACTACCAGGGACGTGCCTTGCTGTTTTTATTTGAAAAGATTCTTAAATAGTGTAAATCCATTTTAAAATGAAACGCCTCCGTTGACTTCTAGGTAGCCCGTTGAAAAGTCTCGAAAATAAATATATCGGAAATATGATGAATAAAGGTTACAGAAAATGCGTCTTCTGTAATTTGTCGAGAGTGCGCCGAATGTTGTATTTTAAATAAAAATATATACTAAGAGTAAAATGAGCGCTTTTTTATGTCCTTAAAATATACTTTTATAAAAACATTTTTTCTTGTATTCTAGTATCGGTAAAAAATATAAAATTTTATTTGTCTGAGTTTAATATTCTTTCTCGCAATATTCTTCAACTTCCAACGTATTGAGTAGTACCCAACATCGCGCAAATCTTTAATGCTGCTTATTCTTCCGGGAGACATCTGGTAGCGGCAAGCTGATAATAATCGAAGCCTTTTGGCTAAATAAAACCATGTAATATTATTATAATAATTTTTTTAACACAATTTTAATTGGAACATATTTGAATATTAATAGGGTTTCTCTTATGCTTTTCAATTAGTATGTGCTTACTATGCAATGCACGTCCGCCCCTGCTAATAACCTAGTTCAATTTCAGACTATTTCATAAATCTCGTGTACAATGTATGTCTATGTTAGGTTGTAGAACTTTTGCTTTCCGTCTTCGCCAGACCTCCAATGTTACCATCGGATATTTTGGTTGAATTCTATTTAAATAAATCTAAGTGACAGAACGATATCTGATTTTGGAATTATCTGCTAGTAGCCAGGTTTGTTGAAGTTCCTCATTTGTTATGTGCGAGGCATGACAAAGCCGAATGTCGCTAAAGGGAAACGGAAAAACCAATCGGCAAGATTGTATCAGAGACACGCCAGCCTGTCTGCAACGTCTTATACTATATATACGTCTTAGACGCCTAGGGTCTCTAGAGAACATGTCCTACACGAACCAGTTAAATATTATAACATGAGAAATATGTACATTATAACACAAAGGCAGCGTTTTGTTATTCGATAGGTCACTCCTGAGACCTTCCTCAAAGCTCCGTCATATTTTGAATTCCCCTTATAGAACGGAAGCGGTAGGTGTAAACAGTGGTTCCTTCTATGCAACTAGAGTCCGCAACAGTTGGAATTGATACCGCCGCGCCGCGTCGTCGGTACTATCAAGTAAAGAAGGAGCCTTGACATACATTCATGGTATAATTTGTTATTCAGTTTGAGGACACCTAAGTCTTAGTTGTTAGTCGCTTGTTTGTCTTAGTTGTAAGTCACTAGTTAGAAGTCTTAATGATAATGTGTAGGTTGGATAAATTAAGTTGTAAAGAACCTTTGGGGACATTTTTTTTAGCGAAATCGATCCTAAAGAAATAATCCAATTCTTATTATTATCATTAATAATAATATATACCTAGTGAAGATATAATTTCAGCCAGAAAATAACCCAGAACTATAATGCCTGAAATAATAAAATCGTGCCAGCCCTGCCTTGATCGAGAATTCTGGATATTATAATGATCCCATAGCGGGCCTCTCAGTCGACCCGATTGCCCCTGACCCCTACAGCGGACGCTGACCGCGAAACACACTTTTGACTACCCTGATTATGTAACGGATATTTTAAAGTTAATGATGTTTTAGTCTCGTATAAAAAAATATTTTTATTTTAATCATTCAATCGTTTTTACTTTAAAAGTACAAATGTTTCAATCCTTATATATTATATACATATTTATGTGTTACTTAAATAGCTTTTTTTTAATTCAAAACCTTATAATACATGTAAAACTGACGTTGTATTGCTTTTCCTAGTACGCTCCACGAAAAGTAAAGGCATCGCGGCAAGTGACCTCGCTTATACTGTTTGTCACAGTGCTAGAAAACATGGCGAACGTTAAATACACGTCCCCATCTAATCTATGTAGCAGCTAGCAGCAGCAGCAGCAGCAGCTTTGTCGGGACGGACGAGGGGCCCCTCGCCCCCTGTCGGGGTCTCCTCGCGGGGCCCCGCCCGCCGAGCACCGAACACTGTCGGTAAACATGTTTTCCACATCGGCCGCTGACGCACTCGTGTCAATGCTCTCGACAGCATGATTTATAACACCACCCCTCCTCGCGTGGCCAGGCGTCTCCCCAGACTCCGGAGCACAAGTCACGCCAAAATACCCGCAGATTTCCCGAACAACCAAAGACCAAGACCAAGAATTGGGCCGTATATTAATCCGAGTATTGACACCGGCGCGCGGCGGCCGCAAGGTCATTAACAGAGGCCGGCGTAATGAAGCGATTAACTTACACATATAATACACACACACTTTTCTTCTGAGAATCTCGATCAGCCATTTGGACCGGTCCAAAATGTTGCTTACTTCTAAAATACAAATCTGCACTAGTATAACTAAGTATTTTATCTCTAACTCAATCAGTAAATAACTCAATGTCTTACTCGAACGGTAGTTATATTCATTGTATGCACACTGTTCCTTTTAAATAGTGTGTATTATTTCTTACTTCCTCTACCTTGTATGCAACAATCTCTTCATAACTGTATGTTTTACTATATAATATTTAAATGACAACTATTTGCTGTACTTCAATAAATCTTCTTTGGTCGCGATTTGGGTGTTGTGTCAGGAATTCTTTTTTTCCATAATTTCCAGTAAAGGTATTATTAGTCAGTGCCCCACCTGACTATCTATTTTCAACACGCTTTATTGTAATAACTAATAACACTTGTCAATAATAAGAAATTACTTCCTACCCTGATCAAAAACTCTGTGCACGTCACTTTATATAGGTACATCCGTCAGTGAGACAGTTTTCGCAAGCTGACAAGATTTTGCAACATGTAATACTATCAGACAGTAATCGTTATAGGTATTGTAGGAAAATGTCTAAATTGAATTGTTTCAATGTTATAAATGTTAAAATGAGTGTCTACAACAGAGCTCTCAGAGGCAGGACTATGTGTGGAGAATGCCTATCGAAAAATGATCACGGAAATGGTATGGTAAGTTTGCTAACCCGTAGTTATTGATTTTAGTAATAATAACAAATATATTTCAATATTCTGGTGCATCCTCGTATATCCATAGATGGTACTTACGTGAAAACAAGCATTTTCCTTGATTAGAAATACGTAGCTAGTATTTTTTTTAAAGCTTTAATGCCCACTATTTAGTATGGGCACCGCACTTTGATGTATGTTCAGAAAATATCAAACATTGTTGTACCTATCTATATATTATGATATTCAACAGAAAATGTATTTCTTGCTTGGCCTGGTAAATATATAAAATGTAGGCTTTGGAAACATTAAAAATCACAACATCAATTGAATCCACGTGGAAAAACAAACAACTCAATTACTTTTCCTGTGATGTGGTTGTTTCCATTGCATTCTGGAAAAGCACTATGATTTGTAATACCCCAGCCTTTGAAGAAAAACGGAGTCCCCGTGTGTGTTTACATTACAGTGTTTGTCCCAATGGCGGACTACGGAAAGAAAACTCTGTAGGCGTTGCGGTCCACGTAAACACCGTATTCTGATACTCGTACCTACCGACGTAACCCACTCCCCCGTCTAATTTTAAAACTCTAATTATTTCTTATTAGAACACAAATAATTCGTTTATGCCAGACTTTTTTTATCAAAACAACCAACATTTCATTATATTTTCGCACTGCGGCTGGTATCGAATCCGCAGCTTTCCGATTCACGCTTAATGCGTAAACCATTATGACAGGCTGGCCATATAATAATATTTGGATAATTTGTATAGCGCCGTTTTTGTGAAAAATCTCCTCACGGGCACTGTACAAATCTTAATTTCTAGTTTATATAAATATACAGCAACATACTTACCTGGCAGGTCACTTCTGGCAGAACACAATCACTATATTATAATAACTTAGAATTTTAGCTGATTTATATTTTTTTTTTCTACCTATTAATATTTTATCAGGTCCAGATTTATACATTTTTATTAAATTCTTCTCTTTTCCTAGGTAGACATGATTGTCGAACAGATCTGACGGGAAGAAATATTTCGTCCTCATTTCAAAGGATGACACAGAAAATTAAGTTTCTTGAATCATCACTTGTTCTAGAAGTTCCAATCACTCAAAACCTTTCCCATTTTACACCAGTGTTTATTTTCGCTCCTTTAACCCTTTTCGTTAAACTAAAGACGGGCACTTCCCACGGTTGTGGAACGCATTTTAACGATTTTTTTGCGATTTTCCTGTAATATCATACATTGCGCAGAATGACTTGCAATGTTTATCAATACTCCGTTGCTTCGTGGAGCCGAATTGGCATATTAAGGGGCTGGAGAATATTTCCGCGCCTGAGAATACCTATAGGAAAAGTGTTAGCCTTCGGGAAATCTCCCTTTGTCCCTCGGGCCCATTAGACCTCTAGCCCAGCTCTGCGAATGTTACCATGTATTATTTATTTCCCCTACATCAACATACTCGGCTCTCGTGAAATGTTTATTCTTGACTTTCAGCCCCTGTATCGCAAAAGATAAGTTACATTGTAGCTTGCCATAATTAGAATAAATGATACAAACAATTAACCGTTTAAACGACTTACTTTATTCGAACTGTTGACCGGTTTCGGAAAAAAACATTATTTTGTCAGGACGAACGTTATACTAGCAAAAAACATATTGTACTATTGATTGTTAGTGTTAATCTTATGACCAAATTACCTACTTAGTAGAACTCCATTTCCATAATAAATATTATTCTTTAAGAAATTATTGGATCCTCAGTTCCGCCAGGGCAAGAAGAAGATTCTGAAAACGAACGAGATATTTATGTTCAAAATTCCAAATTATATCGACCGTCATGATTTCGTATCACAGACATATATTTTAAAACGATTTGAAGGTACTTTTAAGCATTTTAGTTTGTTACGTACGCCGCCATTTCAGACCTCTTCTATTTACCCTTTTTATACGTCAACTTTACCATTATGTACATTCGCTCTCTCCATGAATGAAAAATAATAAACGGTAAAATAAATTCCATCGACGTAGGAGTAGTAGGACATCTTTATCTAGTGTTAATAACTCGTTTCATAAGTCGAGTGGCGAATAACAGCACCTAGCTGTTGGCTCATTTTTTACCGCCCGCATAGTTAACTATGTCAAACTGTAGTTTGGAGCACATATTACTGCCGAACTGCTAGAATAACCCAAAGTGCTCCAGATAATAACGAAACTCCTGTTGAATATTTCATCTTAGAGGGGGGGTGAGGTTCCGGGAGGAAAAGAAAACTAGCGGCTGAGGTCTGGCACTGCTTACTAGAAGGGGAGTGGGGAAGTGTATCCACGGGGATGATTTAAAATAATAATCCCGAGCAATCTGTCAAATTAAACAATATGCATTCGCCAATCTCTTCAGATATATTCTCTTTCTCTTTTTTAAAAAACATTCCCGAGTTACGATTAACCTGACAATATTTGAAAAACTCTACTGCCATCATAAGAAGCGAAAGAGGTTGCTTGTGCAATGATGGAGGACTTAGCCAGCAGAGGAATTGAACGCAGGACGCCCGGGTGGGAAACCGACGCGTTTGTCCACTCATTGAAAAAAGTGAAACAAAGAATATGGCATTCCCCTTATTATAGTAAATATGTGAAGCTCCATAGCTCAAGAGGAAATGACGTTGTGAGGTAAAAAATAGTCGCGTTGACCTCTAAATTGTAGACGAAAAACTGCAAATATCACGTCAGCGCTCAGTACGAATATTTTTTCTGCTTTAGATAACAAGTTTCCGCTTCATAATTAAAAACAACAATCTTATTAATATCGTACCTTTAAAGTTTTTTTTATTAATTTAAACTCTCCGTGGTCGTATTTTCTTCTCGTCGTATTCTACTACATTCTGTCTGATTTTATAAATATGAAATAAAAGTACAGGGAATTACTTGGTAAGAATTAGAACAGTTTGTGTCAGACCAAACGCCCTAAACGGTCTAGTTAGTCTAATATAAGTTAGTATGAAATGTAGAGTGGGCCGCCGCGGGTAGCCACGAGTAGCCACGAGTATATTCATTGAAAGTTGCGTGGTTTGGCATTGAGCACAACCAACACACATCACAAGTAAACACAACCAAAATAAAGCCTGCTTTTCCCTCGCCAGCATATGTGAGTGTAAGGCTAAGGCTAAGGCATGGTATTACGTATGAGCCTTTAATGGGTATGGGTATAAGATCGCGTGCAGGTTATTGATGTTGATTATTTCGCTGATCGCTATTGCTCGCTCTGTAGTGCCTATTTTAGTGCCGTTTGGGTCTCGGAGTTACGCCTCGCCCGGCGCCCGTTTATTTCATCGTTTTGTTATTTTGCACCTAATTGTACCTAAAATCCACAATACCTACCTAATATTAATCCTTGCCAACGGTTGTGCTATTACTAAAGCGTTCCCTAATGTTAATACGGTGCAGTTATACTGCTAAGAATGTTGAAAAAAATGTATATTACTGTTTTAAATACCTGAGGCAACCCTTAGGCAACCAGGTTATGAAAAGCCAATATCCATATTTTAATTATTAAATCGTCAATATTGTTGCATGTTTCGTTCCGATTTTGAAATCCCTGTCGCTCCCATAAACTTTTTTCACGTATGGTTTTCTAGTATGTCCGTATAATTAGATATGTTATTGATTGATTTATAAAATATGTTTTAGTTTGTTTTTGTGCTCAAGAATCATGAGTATAATTTACCATTGTGCAAGATTTCTTGGTGATATAAATTATAAATAAATCATAACGAAGTTAAATATTTGTTAGTAACAAACAACTTTGCCTTTACTACTTTATGTTATTTACTTTTTCTTTTCGAACCTGATGGCGTTTGTTTATATATATGAAAGTATATATATATATATATATATATATATATATATATATATATATATATATATATATATATATATATATATATATATATATATATATATATATGTGTGTGTGTATTTTTGTAACGTTCTTACCGCCTACTCAAAATCGTGTAATTATTATTATTAACTATCTATGCTTTACCATATTTATTGGAAAAACCATAATATCTTCCAATATATTTCTAATGATGTTATAAAGCAGGCACCGCAGATATTTCATTACGTACCTACCTACTTTTCTTACGTTTGTAACCTCAACAGAAAGCAAGAGATTGTTTGCTTCTTGTTCATTTATTATTCCATCTGGCCTTTGAATGTTAACAATATCTATCTTAAATCTGTAATGTTTGCTTGATTAATATTGACAAGTGTAAGTTAGGTTGCTTTTATTACGTAAACACCGCTGTTGATGTAATTAAGTAAGAAGAGAGCTACCGAATGGATTATTTAAGTAGTTGTATAGTTTTATTCTTGTTTAGGCCAGTGCTACTCAAAGTTTTTCGGTGTACGGGGCAGTATATATTTTGCAATGTAAGCTATGGACCGGCTTCAATAATAAATGTGAAATTGCCTAAGATCATATTCAAATTTAAAAATACGGAAATCCTAGACAGAAAAGCTCTTCAAATTTCATTGTTCAGCACACAGAGATTTTACTATCAATATATATATATATAATAGGCTAGTTTATGTCATACATGGTTTGCGTAACCGCCAAGAGGAGCAGTAACGTCTGTAAACACATCAGCTACGGCAGTCGGCAGTAGCGAAAGTATGCGGCAGTAGTTGACTTCATCCACACGTCAGGTTTTCTAACATGTCAATATGCATTACGAATTTGACGGCCTCCGTGGTCGAGTGGTAAGACGCTCGACTACGAATCCAGAGGTCACGGGTTCAAACCCGGTGTGCACATATAATTCATATAAAAATAATATGTTGTATATTTGCGGCACTTTTCAGAGTGGTAGATACTTTAAGTATCGCTCTAGTGAAAGACCACCATTCCGATTCAAAACGTTGCTGTGAATGTTTTCTAGTTTGGCAGTGTCCTGTTAGTAGTCCCACTCTCTTTAGTGAATTATCCATATCGGAGAGTTGCCTGGTACATTTATTTATGAGTACTTTGGATTGTCTCATTCGGGGCGCCCTCTCTCATTCCTGCCAGTGCCTGCCTACCTACTTACTGAAATTCCAAGTACATTTGATTTAACTTAGCACGAAAATCACTACATTTAATTGTTTTAAGTGGGTCTGGCCAAAACTATTACCGCTGGATGTGTTCTGTTTTAACTTTCCGAGTTTAACGTGTTTTAAACTTTATTAATCTTTATATATATTTACTTCCTTACCAGTACAGTACCTGTTATTTGAGTAGCGCTGTGGAGTAATATATCACAGAATTGTGAGATATTTCCTAATTATTATAATAAAACGTTGATGGAATTGAGCGCTCAATACCGAATCAGTAGCAGTCATTAACACTGGCCGTGAAAAACAAAATACACTTTCGTTTGCTCCGGAGATCTTAACCCAGCCCAGTAGACATTTAAATCAATTCGCACATTTTCTTCAATTCGTCAACAGTCGCTTGGCAAATCAACTACAAGATGTGTTTTGATGTTCTTCACTCTAATGTATTCAGAGTTAAAATAATGTCGATTTTTGCTTTAAGGGGAAAATACGTTTTATGTCAATCCAAAGAGCGTGGCGCGAAGCCTGACCAATAATATCCGCCAAAAGCACGTGTTGAAGTATTCCGCCGTTTGAGAGGAGATAACACTTCAAAAGAGGGGGTTTGCCCGAGATTGAATTAATTCTTATGAATCTGTAACAAAACTATCAAATGTTTTCAAAGAATGCATTCGGGATGTAAGCAATTTATCTTTTATATTAATAAAAACTCACCTTCACCTTTCACATTCTTACCGTAAAACGATTGGCAAAAGGTTCAAATCATTTTTCAGCAATTACATAAGCGGTAAGGACCACATTTTATTTTTCTATGCGATGAATTAGTTACTTTCCGGGATATTCCTCTGATAACATTTTAGATTATAGTAATATGTTCATTAGAATCAATTAAAATTTACATCTTAGCCAGATTGATCTTCTAAGCATGCCACAGTAAACTCGACCCTACGCCTTTCATATAGGCCTTACGGCAAACATTCGTTTTTTCTTAACGCCGTTTTTGGTTCAGTTGCCGCTCGACATTGTGCAGATAAACACGTGGAATGTGTTCTTTACGCCAGCGTGAATTCTTAATTAAATTCTCTCCGACTTCGCCCATTTGTTTTTGGGAACGCCCGATGCCAATTTATTTCTAGGGCACTGCGTCCTCTTAAAATCTGTTTGACATACAGTAATGACAAATATTGTGTATTTGTTGGGCACAATAGGTCGACGTGTACTGTATTCGGCGGGTTATTTGTGCGAATACACAGTTTGCAATTGCAACCTCGTTTGCATTTCTATTCTGCTTGTCGTGGCAACAGAACAGCTAGCTTGTGTGAATTGCGCGCCGCGACCTTGGGGCGATATCTGGCGGCACATTGTCCCGCATGTCCACTGGATTCGGTGTTTGCTGTCGCTTGTCGAACAAACAAGCGCCTCTAAGCAGGCCCCTCGGATTGTCCGATCTACAAACCAAAAACCGACGGAAAACTTCCAAATAAAACGAAGACACTGTACAAAAAACACGTAACTCGTTTTAATAATTAATTTAGTTTACAAATTTAAAAATATTATTTTACCGTTTGGTACTTTTTAAATGAAAGTTGCCTTAGCTGATCAACCTTTTTGGTAAAAAAAGCAAACTAGATAACCTTTTTCTTTATTCACGCGAGAAATGGGCACTGTTTATAACATAGTTCATCCGAATTTGCGTGTTTTAAGTATTCATTTGAATATTCTTCGCAAAAGTGTGAAGTTTTTTTGACAACACGTACAACGTATTGGAAACTGTTTACATTGAATAAGAATATCGAAATCTATATTGCTCTCTGCCCTAAAGAGGCCTCAACAACAAATGTCTTTTGTGATAGTAATTCAATCCACTAAAATATATTCAATATCGGTTTTCTTAATGCTTTTAATGAACTGACTCATATCATGTATTACGTATTACCCATCTAGATTCAAAACGGATGAAATTCATGGCGGAATCAATTTATTATTTTTTTAAACCGTGTTTTCTTGTAAGTAAACCACAATTTTCGTTACGCCCTATGTGGCCTTGTGTCAGTTAAATGCTTGTGATAATGCGGCAGAAGGCATGGCCGGGAGTGGTGGGGGTTGTGGGGGCTGCTTCGAAGGGGATACATCACCATGGCAACGTATTGACGTATTCGTATAGGAGCACTTCTCAGAATTCTGTCTGAAAATTACGCAACATTCAAGTTCAAACTGTTATTGTTGTATTTTTTGACAGTTTAAAATGAACGAGGCTTTCTGGTTTCATTAGATTTTAAAGGGCACTTTCAAATAGTCTGAATATGCCCTCAGCGGGCAAAACAACAAAATAATTATGTGTTTCGTACACAACTACGTCATAACCGCGATAATTGGTGTAGGAAATATCCACTCAAATTTATTATGATACATAAGAGACAATGATTATGCAAGTCTTTTAAAGTTGGATAAAATAAATTATTTAACAAATCTAATGCTTATTTTATCACGCAAACAACGATCATGGCTTCAACGTGCTTATTTGCCTAGATATCGTGTTTTCTTTTCAATATATTAAAGTGGAGTTGTGTTAACTGAACGCCGATTCAATGTATCAAAATTTAACCAATTTGATATGATTTATGAAGGAACTGTATTACGCTTCTCTGGGAAGCTATTTGCCAACACTCGCATAATTGTAATCAATGTTGAAAAAAAGTCATATTCATTGGACAATATAGAAATCGCACACATCTTACCCCGTCTTCAAATGTAACGTAATAAAAAAATGACATATTTCGTATTTTTATTGCATAGGTGATAAAATAAGTTTATCTTTGATCTTCAAATAATGTGACGCGAGTGGGTTTCCATAATTTACCGTCAAACAACGATAGTGTCACTGAATTCTTGCATTATTTATTTTGCTGGAGGAATACATTAAATAACGTCCCATCTCAAGTTGGGTCTCTTTATTCACGTTGTTTAACTATCTTCTTTTGCATTGGACTATGTTTGGTAGTGCTGTTGGTGCTTTTTTTTAAATAAAATCATTACTCAAATAAAATAAAACTGTTATTCGTAAGATGTGTGCTGGCGCCGCAGGTAAACATTTCTGACATCGTAGTAAATAAATTTATCCGTTGTCTACATTTATAATGCATCAATACTTAATTGATGTAGAAACAAGAAGAAGTTAGCTCTGCTGGCAAATATTTTTGTAGATTTTTTTCATTATTTGACCCTTTATTTCCTGGGATCTGTGACCGCTAATCCATATTTTAACTGTATTTTGAGGTATTTTCAGACAGTTCGAGTTTTTGGTTAATACCCAACTTCGTCGTCATTTTTTTAACACTTCAAAATTTTCCTGACAATGCAATTTATAATAATGCAAACACCATGAATTTTTGGTTTTAAAATTAGATCGCCTAGAATTATTACAGATGCCTTAATTAATAACTGCGAGTACAACCCATGTTGGCCTTTGCTTTAACCGGGCCTTTTTAGCGAATCTTTTTATAAACCTAGAAAAAAATAAAATTCTTTCTACTTGTAAACCTTTTTTAGAATTTGCTATTATCGCATTATTTGGCATATTACGTTTTTTAGACTCTGCCGGAAAAACATTTTAATATTTGTGCCTGACCTTAAAAAAATAAAAACATGCTTCTTGGCAAAAAATTTTATGCGTAAATTGAAGCAGGCAGCCGGCGTCAAATGGCAATTTCAACCTTATCGCCACCAGCGTAAGGAGTGTGTGATTTCATCCGAGTTGGTTCAATTGCATCGCCTTGAGATATTAAAATGTACGAAGGTCGTAAAGATTATCATTAGATTTAAGTTTCGACCTACATAATGTCATAGATTTTTTTTTGTATCCATTCAATCTACACTAACGACTCATCCGACTGTAGATTTAAGTATGTCCATCTGTACGTCGTTAATGTTCAGTCATTTGCAAATAGCGTAACATTTACCCGATGCATCTGTCCTGTCCCACGTGGCAGTAAAAATAACACGGCAATACTAATAATAATGTTCGGAGAAGTATATCACTGCCAGTCGCCTGCTGATGATGATGATGTTTTGATCTCGAAATAATATAATTTGAATCGTGGATTCTTCTGCTCTCTTAGAAAAACAACCCCAACATTTATTTACGAGTATATTAATATATTTTGTCCCCTAATTAGTATGAAGTAAAAAGGCATCACACAAGTTATTCATAAATTATCTTAGCTATTAAACAGAAAATCTGTGTGTAGAAAGCACTAAAAAATATCTCTGAAGGTGAGCTCTAACGTTATTATTTTTTTCTGTTTGGAATTTCTCGGATAAACCCCACTTTATTTTTTTTTAAATCCCTCAGGGCCTATGTTATCTTAAGGGATAATGTGTTTAGGGTTTATTTGAGGAAAGGAAGGTGTGAACCTGGGTCTTGAAGAGACTCATGTTGTAGGAGAATGGAAACACAGGTCGCCAAATCATTTCACAGCCGACCTATTGAACACAAGAACGAGTCGAGGAAGCGACCCGTTTTCGTGTGATAAATGTCGGTGTACAAATGGGTGCCCGTTTGGCGTGTTTCCCGGCTGTACACCGGTGCCGAAGGGATTAATGACCTAAGTTTCTCGAAGCATCTTCAATTGAAATACCGGTAGAACAAGGACAGCGTTCCCGTCTGACGTCTGTGCTCCAAATACTGGAATCCGTTCGTCAAGACAGGGGAATCTATCAAACGGACCGCCCGTTTCTGCTCAGTCGGTTCCAGATTGGAGATGGCTAGCAAACAACAGCAAAACTTGGTTGTGCGATGTGGATTTAGCTTGCAGAGAATTGAACTCGTGACAACTGGGTGCGAACCCGACGATTTAAACCGCTTTTTATATGACTAAATTCCTGTCTAACGAAGCAACTGTACGTATAAACGTGCTTTTCCTTTTGAGTCGTCTTGATATTTAATAATCATAATCGTTATTATTGCGCATATTATTCTTCTCGATACCTTAAATATTAAACGTTAGCATTTAATAATTTGTTTAGAATCAATTGAATGGCCTCGCGTGTAATGATTCAAATCATAATAATATAGCGACGATACTTGCGTTTGATAAATACGTCACGTTGTTTTTCGCGCTCAGTAATATAATACATCACCTTGCACGCGACGGATGACACGACACACATTTCTCATTTTCCGATTTTCTTTTGTGACGACAACTAATAGGTGTGACAATGTTGTTTGCAATTTTCACGTGTCACGTGACAGAATCCCAAACCCTCCCTCTTCACGCGATTCCTATAAAACTTTTTTGTTTGGTAACGAACTCACCATGAATCCTGTCAGACCGCGGTTATTGGGTACACAATGGGCTTATCAGCATCTCTTGTCACATTTAAAAAGAGAAAGCACATTGGTAAAATTGTTGGTTTTTTGAGATGCAATATATATTTTTTTAAATAACCTCTATTTGTGTTATTGTATATGCGTCTCCAACGTCAAAAAAAAAAATACTTACCCTAAACTCAAAAGTACCCAAAGGCGAGAGTGTCGTAGACGCACTCGCTTTGCCACAAAGTTTACGAGAGTTATCGCGTTTGGGTCAAATGACCATCACCGTTGTGATGGAAAAATACACTGCTAATGAACGAATGCAATAATTACATAACCAATAATAATTCAAGCAACAATTGCTTCATAGGAGGTAGCACTCGGGCTTCTCCCGCCTCGGGAAAAGTTTTACCCGGACATGAAAGTGTAGAGCAAGCATAAAAATAAATAAAAATGCGCCTCGTCAACTATTGATTTTTGTCTTGGGTAGGTGCTTATCGTACTAGTTTGTTTAAATACCATTTGCTTTCAATTTATGGATAATACAATAAATAGTATACAATTGTCTTATCTCTGATTTCTAACGTCATTTTAAAACATGATACCATCGTAACGTGGTGTCGGAAGTATCGCGTGGTGCCCGGACGCTGACGTGAGGCGCCTGGGCCGGGCACTGGCGCTACGGGCGGCGGACAGCGGACAGGCGCCACCACCACGGGCAGGTCGGACATCTTGCCTACACAATATACTCGGTATTCGTTAGACCGTGTCCGACTTTATTATATTTATTGATGTGTAAAATACCCTCTTAAGATTTTAATTGCGTAAGCTTGCAAAAACTCCCGTATTCAACCCAGAGCGTTAATTATTGTATTAAGAATCACATTATGTACGGTAGTGAGCATAGAGAGGTGTTCACCCTTAAAATATCAATTTAGTTGCAGTATATCAGATATCGTTGTGATTTATTGATACCATTTCACTTCATATTAAAAAAAAACTTTAAAAATTTGTAACAAAAAGAAAATTGCACAACTTTAGAATTGATTGCATGCTGCAAAATTTTTCAATGTATTGATTGATTCATTTTTTAATAATTATAAGTGTAATTTATATTAATATAATATATATTATAGATTTTTTTTAAATACCTGGGTGGAAAAAATCTTTGAATAGGTAGATACTTTTTTTTTTTTTTATTACTGCTGAAAAAAACAAAAATCTTAAAGCACATTTAAAAATATTAATAGTTTTTTTTTGTTTAATTTGTAGTAATCCATTTAAAAAAAATAAAAATAATTTTATCTATGATTTTAATACCATTTTTTTAACTTTATTCCAAATAAAGTAAAAAATTTGGTATTATTAAAACCATTCAAATGGAGTTCCACCACGAATTAACAGTTTCAAAATTAGAAATAAATAATTTTATCAAATTTAATATTATCATCGAGTTTCTATTTTTAGTGACGGCATCATCAAACTGTCATAGAAACCCACATAGAAACGACTTACTTACATGATTTTAGTTTACTGTTTAATTACTTATTTCGGTAAAAACCAAATTATCTTAAAATTCTATTCTAAGAGGTACTTAACTTTAAACCTGTTTCTCCCATTTAAAATAGTGTAACAAAAGTTCTTGTAAACATCTGTTAGAATCTGTAAAATATGAAGTGAAATGTCGTTAATCACTGTACGTCGATGATATCAATACGAGTACATCACAACGATGTCTGATATTTTGCAAATAATGTGATATTTTACCTTTATGGTAACTTTCTATGCTCGCTGCTATTGTATATATTCCGACTGATTCAACCATGTCCCAACATCATTGTTCTTTTAAACTGGTTTACTTTTCCCTCTCTCTTTACGTATATTATCCCCTTTTCGACAATGTATCTACGAGGATGAAACGGGCCGTGTTCAGCTATTTCCGCAACCCCTAAAAAGGTCGTCATTTTTGCCAAAAGCTGCAGCTATATTGGTCAGCAGCAAAAAAATCTCTCGCTTCGAGACAATGTGAATGCGGCTATAAATTCTGGACTCTAATAACTCGTGAGATAGATACTGTAGTTCATTTAATTTAAAAAATGACAATAATCAACAAACGTGGTCCTTGCAAAAATAGTCGTGTTTTTTTCTTCATAATTCAATGCATTCTCAACAAGGAGATGACAGAACTTAATCCCCCGGATTAATTGACGTCAACATTGATAAGTTAACATTAATTCACGGGTATACGAAAAGTGTTCTTTAATATTCAATATTGTTGCTATCTTAAAATATGTTCCATTTTGTCATTTCAGCAAGCCAAAGTAGCTAACCCCGGCATTTAAGTCTCACTCTATAAATTCTCCAAATAAATATTTTACGTATCCATATACAGAATACGCGCGCAAAACGAGAATGAATTTGGCTAAATTGTGTTAATATTGCAGATATTGTACCTAACTTCTGTATAGTGTCAAAATAAACGATTTTGGTTAAGTTTTATATTTCTCCACTTATATTTTAATTCGAGCTTTTTAGTTAAATAATACTCTAAAATTATTATTTTACTACAAAATAAGTAAAACTAAAGACACTATCATAATTTGTATTTTTTTTTAAATCTGCAAGTTTAATAAACAAATGTGGACAAATCTTTAATGACTCCGTTGAACAATTGTATACAATAATGCAGTTTACACAGTTTATTTCGGAGCACTCAGATTGCAAATGACTGCAACACAAATCTGTTTGCGGCGATGAAACGCTTCTTTTTAAATACATTTTTCATCCGTGCTTTTACTAAAACCTCTTCAGCGTGGTCGTCAACCTAGAATCAGGCTCAATTCCCGCATCGTCCGAAAGTATTTTATCGTAGATTTTTTTCATTTAATATGTGACCGTTGCCAGGTTTGGTTTTTATGCTGAAGTAAATTGGGGAACCTTTTAAAATTGGCCCCACAGATGTGGTGAGGAATATTTTATAAAAAAAAACAAACAATGTTTTCTCATGTCTCAGAAAACTCTGGCTAGAAATGCTGTTTTAGTGTGTTCATATATGTCCGTTGACTGTCAACTTTTTCTGATAAAAAAATGTTACTATGAAATAAAAGCTGTAGGAGTATATCAGTTCTATATTGATAACATTTTAGCTTTAAATAGACGTCAAAGATAATTTCTGTGAGTCATGCTGATAGGGAGTAGAGCTTTGATAAACAACTGTGTATTTTTAGACCACCAATTTAAACATTTGCATACTATCTACCGCAGTGCACAAATGTTGCTTGCTATTTCATCATACTGGCAAATAACTGACGAGCTGCTGCTGCTTTCAGCCTTGCCATATCCAAGATGCCGATCGACGTTACCTAGCTTATTTTATATTTCCGTAAGCTTACACAATAAAAGCCTTAAATAAACTATTCCAACTACATCATTGATTATAAATTTTACAAAATGTCGTAAAATAATTAATATCGCTCAAAATTATTTATACGGAAACGCTCTGGCGTGCCATATTCGGAGCGAAATTGGGTTTTCGAACTCTGTATTGGAAAGGAAACGAACCAGTGATGTTGTTGTTATGACCCTTGTCTTAACCATGCTAAGAAGCTCTTTTATAAATTATAGTCGATAGTAAATTATTGCTCTTAATCGGATTTGTTTTGTTACTTATATAATTTTCAGTTTTTTTTTTTATTTTAAACTTTTATATTACTAGTAAGTTACGTTAGTAAATAGGAATATAAAAATAAGTCATGATGTCCCGCCCATGAAATTGTTTCAAAAAAAAAAACATTTTTCCAAGTATTTGCGTAAAAAAGGCCATTCTTATTTCACTTTGTATGGGCAGACTGCACCCATTTGATATAAGTAGCCCGCAATATCTAGCTTATGTTGTACCGATGGAGCTAGTGGCGCTAGCACAGCGATAACAATTCTTATCGGACGGTGAAGTAATAAAAAAATCGCACGGTAGGTATTTCGTTTATAAATCATATTATTATATCAGTCATAATCGAAACTTGTTGACATGTATTCAGTATTCGTGTGACGTCAGGAAGATACTAAAATTTCAGGAAAATAGTTCACCATCAAAAACTATTTTTTTAGTGTTCTAATTTCTGTTTTATTTCGACCTTATTATCAACCTTTACACTGTCCATAACATAATACAGGGTGTCCCAAAAGTCAACGTTATCCATTGGAAGGCTGATAAACCAACTCATGACAGACCAGAATATGAAACAAATAATAATGAAAAAATAACTTTGTGTAAGACCACAGATTTTAATTTATTTTATTTTTTATGACCGACCGGTTTTGCTTAGCCTAAGCATCATCAGGATTCAAAATTTAACTCATTTTTATTAAATATGTCAAACCATAAAGTGATGGCTTTCTACGAAAATTTAATGATAATATTTGGATAATTTGTATAGCGCGGTTTTTGTAAAAGAATCACCTCAAGGGCGCTGAATATGACTTTAACCCTTTACCGCATGGATTTTTTTAATCCTTCCAGAAAAAAAATTATTTGTTCAGAAATGTATTAAGAATCATGTAAAAAATAATAATAAAATTCATTTTTAAAAAATTACAAAATATTTATTATAAATGTTTTGTTTCATATTTAGCACTACATGCAATATAGTGAACAATCCCAAATTTTTCACACTATGCATTAAAGGTATACCAACCACACCAAGGAGTAGAAAAAAATGTATATCTTAATATTTATTATTACTTTAAAATATTACAAAATAATTCACACACTGAACAATCACAACCACGCTCGTTCACGAAATGGCCGAAATAACAACTTACTGACGCGACTGTAGTTACTAAAAAGCTCGTAATTGGCAGCACTGTTCGATTTATGATAATGCAGAGCTCACATCTTTATGATGATAACATTCTTATGTTCCAAATTTGGAACAGTATGCGGCAAAGGGTTAAATAAATAAACCAACTTTGTAAACATTAACGTGATTTGAAACCTGTGGTTTACGGGGGTTGGTACGTTGGAAGTTAATCCACAATAATAATATTTAATTTCTTACAGTCTAACTTTATTCTATTGTGTTTGTACCATGCTTCTAAAATCTTCATTTAAGGGATTCAAATTCAGCCCGGTACTGAGTCTAAATTTCCATTGTCATTTTATTGTAATTACTAGAACCACGAAATTTTTTTGAATTTGTACCTCATGTAAACAATTCATATTATTTTTTTATTAAACAACGTAAAAATAAAAGTTATTTTATAAAAAATAATAAAAAAATGAAGAATCTGTCACTAGTAATATCATGTTTGCATCTTGAGGTAATTGTGCCTTCTTGCACTTCCTCTTGCTTCTTAATTTTACATCTGCCCTTGTGATGGGCACTGGAAAGCTGTGCAAAACTTTGGTTCAAGGAGGAAGCGTCGCAGCGATACATGTTTTGATTGTACATTTTTACTCGTTGTTTGTCCAAGCTCGCTGTTTTTGGTTTGCTAGCGACCGCCCGTACTATATAAACTCGGCGCGGTGCATCCATTATTAGTCTGACTTTCGGGAGAATGTATTTGCCAACATAGTAAGTATCCAAGGTCGTAGGATATTTGTCGGTGCTATCGATGCGTAGACTGAGTGGGTGACTGTAGTGTGCACTGCAATCGTTCGTGTTACAATATAAATAGCATTAAGCACTTTTCTACGGTGTGCTTATAAACTGCACACTCCTCTTGGTCTACTGAGAACCGAGTCTTCCTCCGAATGTAGATATCAAAAATAGACTTGATTTGATCACAGCACGTTGCTATATAAAAATACATTTAAAAGGTTCTTTTAAAAACCTCACATTTTCAAAATATCAAACAATCACGTCGAATCTTAAAAATTGAATTTTTCTGTATCCTGTTAACTGAGAACTATTTAATTTAGGAAAAGAAGACTAATTAAATATGACGTATAAACAATTTGATTATTATTTCCAAGCTCTGGTAACTTTTTTTAATTACCTACATACCTATTGTATTTCATAAAATAATTATGTTTCATTCATACGCATGGATATAATGTGTTTCCTCAACGTTTCGTGGGTTACTGTAGTACCATATATTATGTATATTTTTTCGCAAATTATTTTTACACCTACTAAAATAAGCTAAGTTTATTTGAAAAGGGCAAATGCGTATTATTGATCTATTTGATGGATCCAAGTAAAGTGTTTTGTTGCCATAAAGTAGCATGATTTAGTGGTTTTTTATCGAGCTATTCCGGCTCCAAGGAATTGCGGTAAACAGTGTTGAAGTTTAACGCCTTGCTGCCCTTTCGCCGCGCTTAACCTTAGCGCAGGCACATCCGACCGTTTTACTACAAGAACATAATAATATTCTGAATAACTGAACAGCTCCACCACCTCCTCGGCGTAGTATTTGCGTGTTAATTATTCTGCTTGTCATTTCCGTAAACAATAATATTAACCTGGCATACTCCAACACACTCACACGCTCCTAAGGAACAGCGGCACCTCTGGCGGTGCTGCCTTACTACAAGCTAGATGCGCCCTCCGCTCAGCGAATGCATTCCATCGCGGGGCGGAATATACCATACTATCAGTATCGCCCTGGTTACTGACCACCATTCAGAATCTAAACATTGCTTGAAATGCCCTCTTCCACATAACATTCCCTAAATGAGTCCACTGGCACCAAGCAAATCTGGCAGCGTCCAAGGTGAGACGTCTCTCCCGGCCGGCATGACCAATGGTCGGTTGACCCCGCAGATCAAAAGCCTGAACATTCTATATTTACGCTGCCTGAGGTTATTGTCTGGAACGTACGGTGTCCGTAAAAACCTTTCTCATTATCTTTAGATTTATATGTCTAATGTATAACATCTATTCAGCTGTACTCTATTTTTGTTTATAGACTGAAGAGCATTCCTAATTAACTATACATTTCCTTAATTATTTTCCATAATTTCTTTGAGTACGTACGTACGAGTGTGAACTTTTCAAATCCTCACCTACCTAATAAAGTACCTACCTATAATGTATTTAAGCAAACAGTATTCTGTATTTGATATGGAGGATTAATGCAACTTTTTTTTTCTTGGCAAGTCAAGTTACATCTCGTGATTTTTATGGGTAACAAGTAGTATGCAAATAATTGGGTAATGTACTCGTACATGTAATTTCAATATTCCTCCAGGTACCCCAAGAATAGAATTTATTTTTAACAACATTAGGGATTATTTCAATTCATGACCCGCCTCAAATATTAGTTGAGTGTGATTGTAATAAGTCTTTCTGGGACAGCGCCCTTGAGGTGATTTTTCACAAAAACGGCGCTATACAAATTATCCAAATATTATTATTATCCCCGACTCCTTCCATCTACGATTCTAGTTTATTCGTTTGCTTTGAATTGGTTGATTACGGGTGGCAGAACGCTTTATATTTTCTTTCGCATCTCCCTTCTTGTGTATTTCATACCAATGGTAAGTTACGTGTATTAGTAAGGTATAAGTACTGTATCGAGTATTATTAACCCGTTCCTACATAATCGGTACAAGTGAGTACTTATACCTAGGCTTCTTGTCAAAGACATCTCCGTCTTTCATCTCTTTTATCTGAATGTGCAGCCCAAGTTCAAGAAAGGGACAGCATTATTTACAGAAGATGTTGTATTATTTATTGGAGAAGGTATGAAACGCATTCTACCACCTTCTCAGTATCTTCAAGGCTTTATTACACCTATGTATATATGATTATAGTTACGGGTTGTATATCATGCCTGCTACTCGATGGCGGTCTTGTCTTGCTTTTTTCGGTGCATTAATTAAAGATTGTTCTATAATTTCATGTTTCGGTCCTACCCGGAGAAGTGTGAATTTCACTTATTATTATTACTTTCTCTTCTTCTGTAAGCGAGGGCAATAGTTCAATATATACATAGTCATTCGATAGGAAACCGATAATATCAGAATTATATAACTCACCTAACTCGTCGTACCTGTGAAAATCGCAGAAAAACTTTTTTCATTGAAAACTAGGATTTGGTAAATTATGCAACTTTTGCAGACACACTTTGTTGACGTCAAAAAGTTTAAAACAATAACGAAAACAAGTGTTTTTTTTTTCGAAAAAATAAATTAAAACAGAACTACTCAGATTAACCATTACTAGTTTAAAACAATATTATAAAAAAACATAGCTTTTATAAAAAAAGTAACAGCAATGATTTTGTAATATTCATTATTTTAAGATATCCAACTGCATTTTGGTTAATTATTATTTTAAAAAAAATAGGTTAGGTTAAATATTAGTTTTTATTACAACAATTACAATTCAGTGGGTATCCTCGTGGTAATTTAACGAGTGTGACTCAATTTCGGAATTGTACGAAAGATATTGTACAAATAGAATCCGCAAAGTGCAATGTCTCCCAGAAGTTAATAAAACTACCCGAAGGTATATTTGAATGTAATTGCAAAGCCGCCCCTGTGCAATAAAACAAAATCCATTCCGGACATAAATATTATATATACCATAGTTTCTCTTAAATGTGCCAGTCTGAAGATGCTCGTTTTTATGGTGAAACCCGGTCCGGTCTTAATAAAAAATAGTGGAATAAAGTTTAAAATTTGGTGTACCGGACGTATCCAGGCACACAAATACATTGTATAGGGGGCGGTCCTAATCTACGAAGTGCTCCAAGGTGTCAATCTCTTTGTATGCGAGCCGACTGGGGGTGACTATTGGTATTCTCCTTTTCCTTTGACGGTGCGGCGGGTCTGGTCCAGAGTGAGGTGTAGGTCAGGCGGTCCAGGGTAGGCAGGCGGTGGTCATTAAAAAGGCAGGAGTCACTTGATGGTGAAGTCGTGAGAGAAGCGAGGTCAAGGTAGATACAAGCGAAGTGAAGGTTTCAGGATGTCTATTTTTTCCTAGTTTTTGCGCAATACTTAAAGCAGCTTCTTACGCAATGCCGGGAAGAGAGAGGAATACTTTCACCTCCTTTATCTCTCTCCCCAGACGGCTACTAATTTTGGGGGATGGTTTTTTCCTACTCACCCCCCAATGTCGCTTACTGGCTATCCACCTTGGCCTTGATTCAACTCCTTACGATTTTTATTAGCGTTATAATTACAAGTTACAAATTATCGTGCCCGCGTTTCGGGGCTTAAAATCATAATTACAAAGTTATCCTAAATGCTACATACATGAATTAACAACTGACATGTAGCGGGGAGTTAGGCCGTCACAATGGTATACTTTATTGGTTTGTGCTACCAGCCTGACCCCCGTAAATAGAGTTCACAAGGTCATAATTATTTATATATACAATGTTAACAGGTACGCGCCGGGCGCGTGTTTGGTCGGACCGCCGCACAGTTGGTAATTTTGATCATCTAGCTTTACTTTATTATTTTTTTATGTTTTTGAGACAACATAATTGATTATTGTACGGGAAAAATAATTAAAAAAATAAATGACGTCATTTGACATGTTTTTTTGTCATTTCCATACTTAGGGCAAATATGATAATATTATGATTGGGGAAAAATTTACTCAATAATTTATTTGGAAAAACACGTACAATTTACACTACTGTTTTAGTCACTCGAGTCACAATCATCACTATCATCGTCACTATCATTGTTTATCATCGGGTTGAGCTGAGAAGATGGTTCTGGACATTTGAGCAAATTTAAAGTGTCAGGTGGGTTCGAATTATTCTTTCTCGGACGAGGTAATTGTCTGCTAGAAATGACTGGATCCGATGATATTAAAAACCTATTCAGTACATCTCTATTTGTATTTGCTCTTGATGTTTTTCTGCTAAAGTACTCTCTAAACCTTCTGTACTCTTTGTTGCAGGCTTCTTGAGCTTCTTCTGAGAGTTGCCCTAGTGGCAAAATGCATGTTTGTATTATTTCTTTCGTGTGATACAAAATTTTGTGCACACTGGCGGGCATGTGATACCACGAGTAATCTTTTAAGTAGAGGTCTTTTGTTTCTCTGGCATAATGTGAAAATTTCTCTGCATCGATTTCGAAATCACTTGACAGAGCCTCTAAAATAACACGGACATGGTGAATTAATTGTATATTTATTCCCGTAATGTCGGCAGTAAGCGCAGTATTTCTAAAAAACGTCTGGCTGTGTTTCCGTCATTTGTATTACCAGTTCCTTGTTTCAGCATATCTATCAATAGGCCAATTTCTGATCTGAACCTATTCTGGATGTATTTTTTCCGTTAATTCCTTCGCTTTTCGTTTTTTCACTATTGATGTGCAGTCCTCAAATAACTTCTTTGGACGCCCGCGACCTTGGCGGATGATGGATGTAGGTACTGATAATGATGATGAGCTACTCGACGGAATATTCTTGTAAAAACCCGTGAGGTAATGTTATTTCACAATCGAGCCATTCTTTGTATCGCTCTTCAAATTTTCTGGGGTTTTTATTACAAATATTCCATTTATTATTTATTTTAGAACAAATCGCACTGACCTGAACTTGAAAATCTCGAAAATCATCTTTTTTGTGGTCTATAACACCATAATATTGAAGAATAAAAGCAAACATGTCCTTAATGGACCAATCACCTTTGATGGAACCCCGCCATTGGTTAAATATCAATTTTTTTGTCAAAATTTGCCTTACTGCTGAAAAATTAAAAAAGTTGCTATAATATACAATAATATTGAATGAAAGTAAACGTTATTTGAAACATCAATATTCATTGATTTCAAAAAAGATAAAATTAGGCTGGATACATTGGGATACATTTTTAAAAGTCTCGTTAAAATATAAAGTTTAAGAAAAAATACGTTTTGAATATTCATTTTTTCAATGTTTTTTATCTTACTAAATCACATATTTAATTTTAAAACTAATTACCTGAATTCATAGATATCATCATGAAGATTCTAAAAAACACTTTTTTTATCGTTGAATTATCACTATGAAACGCACACGTCCACTCGCGGAGAGATCCAAACTCGACTACCATAAAAATGCTCGTTCGCGTTTTGGGATGTTATGTATTTGCGACGTTACCACACTTTGCCGGCAGCTAGTAAAGGCAAAAATTTTGAAATTCTATATAGATTAGACACTTATTTAGCTAAATAAATTAAAATAAAACCGTTAAAAAAACATTGGATTTTATAATAAAGTTAAGCTAGATTGGCAAAATTACCAACTGTGCGCCGGTCCGTCGTTGCGTATTCTCGAGCCCTGGACTCGTATTTTGTGCCAGACCGCGGGTCCAAGATGGCATTATGCAATTGCCGGCTTACGAGAAGAAGCATACTGATGCTAGAATGAAGTTAAAGTTTCAGAATAAGATCAAAACACGAATTTAATATTACAAATCAAAACGAATGAAGTTAATTTTGACACTAATTTAAACAATACAAATCTTGATTTTACGTACATCTTATTTCCTACATTATTCATACACATATTATTCTAATTATCGCGGCTCAGTGTGTGCGACACATTCAAAATAAGAAGTAATAAAAAAAGTTATTCCTTTTCCTTCTTCGCCAGTAATCAAAATGTTGCATAAAAATATATCCAGAATGTTCGATTTCTACGAATTCAAGTACCTACTTTTTGTTATGAGGTTCAAGTCTGTGATAAAATAACACCGTTTTCCGTATTGTTAGTCTGAACACACTGTTTTCAAGAAACAGTCCATAAAATGAAAGGATTCTTGCATACCATCATTGATTTTATTACATTAATATTTAAAAGTTGAAGAAAAGCAATAATTTTCCATTTCCTCAATGCTTCCCGATTCCGTCCTACTCGACCACAGCCAGCCCCGGCTTGTTTGTTATCAGCTACCAGCTACCGGCTACCGGCTACCTAATCGGACGAAGGTATTTGCGGGAGTTCAAACCTACTCTTGGCTTTGTCTGAATTTTGATAACATTAGGTTTTAAACGCGTCTCCTATTGTTTGTACGAATATTTCCAGAAAATAACTATTTATTATCAATCCACTGAAATTTTCATTTTGAATTTGAATACCGGAGAGTCCCAACTGTCCGGAGCCAGTGGGACTATGCTATCCTTAATTGGGGTATATTGTAAAGCTGAAGCAAGTGGGGAAGAGAAAGTTTGGGAGGTGTATTACTATTCAGATCTGATCACTAAACACGGCTAAAACCATTTCAAACAGCGTTTCGATTCTGAATGGTGGTCATTTAGCAGGGCGATACTGAGAGTATTTGCCACTCTGGAACGTGCCTCAAATATACTATGTATTATTTTATATTAATTATATGTGAAATAACACAAATTAATTAAATAAAAAATATATGGGCACTCTAGGTTCGTAGTCGAGGATCTTGTCCGCTCGACCACGGAAATCGTCGAGTTATAATAATTAGTAGGAATAATTTAGTGGGCAGGTAGCTTGGCGATATTGTCGCATAACATGTTTGTTTACTCGTCGTGAACGTATTTGTACTCCGTAGTTAGTAACTTGTAGATACCTTTGTGACTGCGCACGTCAAGTGTTTTTGTAGTTCATTGCGTAATCTGTGGCGTCCAATTGCCAGTATCTACACACCTACATTAGTGTGCTGTCATATATCATATGGCGTAACAATGACAATCCAAATATCAAGCAATCATCTACCAAGTGATTATTATTACATGGTCCTCGTCGTCCTACAACTTCTAGGTCACTTGTGCTCACACACAATGCTGCTTCCATTGCGAATTGCGACCGAAATAACGTGACACCCTTCGGTTCATTGTATCGTATTTCTGTTTTCTTACGGCCGCGGCGCGTCGCCCGTCGCGAGGTATAACGTAGAACAATTCTCGGCCATTTTCTGACGGTTACGTAAAACAAAAGGAAACGAGAACAAGCGCCAGGAGCCGGCAGTATTGAATATCACAATACAGCGCGTTTTATACATCCTCTACATTGCCTGGACTCAACCGCACCGAGGATTCGGATAGGAAAAACGACGCGTAAAATGAGACCACCGCATTAAAAAAACATCGAAATCCTCATCAGCTAAACAATGCTCAATGTTATTGTTTACTTTTTGCGCGGTACCGCGCTGCTCGGTTACCTTCCCAAAACGTAAGCGGGTCTTAAATCAAGTAGAATTTTCTCGTGGGTGTTTGTAGAAAGGATTGTCACAACCCGTTTGCATTGTTCGAGTGCAGTTCCAACGTTTCGGTATTTTTTGCGGTCGCGTTTGTTTTATTTGTTTGTTCGGTGGGGTGTAGTGGCGGCGGGCGTTCTACGCATGTTAGCAATGCGGGTCGGCGGAGAGCGCATGCGCGGGGACCTTGGGATGGAAATACCGGACCGAAATACCATCGGCTCCTCACACACGCAGTCTTGGCCAGCAGCAATAGCAGTGGCAGTAGCAGTAGCAGTGGCTACCCTGTCGGTGTGTAGCCCACCACGCACGCGGCTCGCACACACACAGCTAGGCCCACCCACACCGACCACCTGTCTTGTACAAAACAACAAATCGTCCGCCGTATGACCGCACCACGCACCTTCGTTATACTAAATTGCTAATTGCTACCATTGTCCCCGTAGCCGCATCGCTTCCACCGCTTTCCATCGTTTATGACAGTTGTTTACAATCATCTTTGTAATCGACTTCTGCGTTTAATTGTTTTCCTTCTTACTTTACCGTTTTATGTTTATTATCAAAAGTGTTCTTAAAATGTAACATTTTTCCGCTTATCAGATTCAAGTTTTTTCGTAAACCATATGAAAATCAACCTAATAGTTATGTTATAGTTATATGTTAATATAACATTATTTGTGAAGAATTTTAATTCAAATATATATTCGCTTTGATTTAATCATCGCCCAAGTATTTGTTGTTCTCAAACTAATATGTCGAAATTTCAGCTAATTGACCTTTGGTAATAATCGAGATACTAATGTCTTGACTTATTAATAAACAACAGGTCTTATCAATGTCGATCACGTAGTAAAATTAGCATAATCATAATTTATTTAGAATATTTATTATACGATACTGTTGATACAAGCTTATACCGTACATGATATATTTATGAATGTATTTTAAAGGGTGTTGACAGAAACCATTTTTCGGAAATGTTTTTGCAACAATTTTACAACCTTCCTCAACAAGTACACAACTTAATTACTGTTGATTCTCTCATTTTCCCTACAATAGGCGCTATTCAATTCCTTAGTTGAGTATTTAATATGACATTTATCATCATCATCACGTAAAGAAGAAAGTGCAAATACGTGGTTTGGTACTACAAATGGTTGGTACCATGGAGCCAAGTTTATCATAAATGGCTGCTTCCCGTCAACCCCATCATCCAAAGTCTACTGTCGTAGGTCGTTTCGTTGGGTATATTAATACATTCACTAACTAAACACTTTATTCACTTTCTTACCCTAGTAGAGGAAAGCTCTAGAATGTGCTATATTATTAATGGTAAATACAAGTGTGAACTTATCCACTTGATTGCGCGCTTACAAGATCCTCACTAACACTACTATGAAACTCTTTTCTCTACTTATACTTATTACTTGCATAAGTGTTTGAATATTTATTACCTTTTTTTTTTTAGAATTGGCACCCGAAAATAAATTTGATAAGTTTGTACGTATATTTATTGAGCAAGGTTAATATGAACCACCTATATTCGAGGATATTATAAACGCGCGCTGACTTTACTTATAAATACAGCCTACTTTGTATTATCCAGTCATTCCTAAATACATAACTTTAAAAAACGACATAAACCTAGCAGCACTTGTTATTGTTGACTTACAGTGACGTAAAGCTACTTATTTTTTTTAATTATCACTAATTTTGAAAATGTTTAAAAATTTATTTTCTTTGTTTCACCAGAATCAAATACGTTTTCTCTTATAATTCGTATTCTTAACTTCATTCATTAAAAAAAAATTGTCTTATTGTCTATTTGATAGTGTTATCTCGATCCAGTCTCTAGAGGTTTTTCGTATCTGGAGTTCAACACAATACTTTAATTCTTTTGACCGCTGCGGTAAACGTTGGCATTTTGATAAAACGTCGGTTACAACATTTCGATTACATTTGAACGTTAAGAGAATAAAAGCAATAGTAAGTTTTACTTATTATTTATTATCATCGTTTTTAAATAAATACAGGTTGATTCATTTTTGCTGGCTTATATTTAAAGATGGCCATTTGTGAGGGAGAGCAATCAAAGAATATTTATTTTATTTTAGTTTGACGATTTATAACTGATTCTATGTTTATGATCTTTCCGCTTGCGCATATCTCCTCCATTACCAGCATCAAGTACCAGACACTCTGTCCAGACACTCTGTGGGAGAGATCCATCCAAGGTGTGCCTGTGCATTGTACGCGCATATCACACAAAGATGACTATCATAGACTTTAGCATGTAATGCGGCGTATCGCACAGTAAGCACGACGGGCGGCGTATAAGTGTGATTGTTGTTCAAAGCTAACTCCAATAATATTTAATTCAAATGTCACATTGAGTTGATGTTTTCATCACAACATACGTCGGGTCTTAAACAACGTGTTCTATTATATTATATGGTAGCCTTTATTTCATCGGCTATTTATGTATGAGTGCATGTTCTTATGGGTGACTGTTCCACATATCTGGTAATGCAGTTTATGTGCGTTTCACCAACCTAACCCAGCGTTCTACTCCGCCTACTGAGTACCTATAACTGTAACTTATAATACTTTATTGTACTGTACTTATAAAACTGATCTTTACTTCTTTCTTAAAGATGGGCATTTTGTTGGTTAATTATCTAGTATTAATTACGTTGTTCACCTAACTGGGTCGAAAGGAACTTATTTTAAGTGAACAGCAGTATTTTTATTTCATTTTATGGGCAGAGAATATCAAGTTGTGAAATAAATTATGGAAAATTATGAGATGTAATGAATGAGTGGTATGAAGATGTGCATAATACATAATTAAAATGAAACGACTTTTTTTAATCTACGAAAGTTAAAATTCTTTAAGAATTAATACGCCGTTTTGTGAAAAATAACTCCAGAGGTGCTTTACAATAAAAAAGGGTTTGAGAATGATTCGCCCAAAGTTTATTACCGTTTTTTGCGTATGAGTTCGGAAGGATATTCATGGTTTACTTAATCGATAGCGAAGTATCGGAACTACGTTCCGCTTCTTCCAACCTTTCGGTAGATGATCTATTTCCTCCTGTGTAGAAGCAGCCTCCTCTGTGCTATGGGTCCATTAAGAGCATTGATGGCAGTCTACATCTCATTTGAAATGATGCCAGCAGCTAGTGCATTCGCATTCATATATACACGTGGCTTGACAAGATATCACCCCTCTAGCCTAGCCCTAGCCCTGTGGGGCACCTTGTCGCGTGAGAGCTTTTGCTACAAATTCTACTCTGTAAAACGAAGACTCGACTTGCCACAGCAAACTGCTGGTCGCTGGTCAGTGGCCAGTGGCTGTATTGATTACTCCTGCATTGCTCCTTCTTGATTGCATCGTTGGCCACTGTGTCGAATCGGAATTGCCCCCGTCATTTTTCGCCCAATCATCCCAGCACACGCAGCTTCCACAGTAATTGGTGACAAACAAACAAATCTACGCGATCACCGGATGCTCAAATACCATATTTCTGTTGAAAACTCTGCTAGGTTTATTATTTTACGCGTGGCACCTGTTTCGCTTTCCAAAATCACTGTAAAACTGATGAAAATTTATATCAAAAACCCTACAAACTACGAAACGGGGAGTTCCGATCTCCTGAACTTTGTAAAGCTCTCTTTCTGGATTCTCTATGTTAATGTGGCCTCATTTATATCGTGCTATGGAGCTTTGAAATATCCAATTACCTGTCAACAAATATAATAAGAAAAAAGTTTTGATTGTTTTTACTATTTTTAATTAACTGTTATTTACTATAAAATTTTCAATAAAGTTGTAAATAAACACAATAAAGACAGGTCATCCTGTCAACAGAGAACTTTATTGATCTTATTTATACAATTAGATACCTTCTGCCGATGACGGGACTAAAAATAGTCCCCAATTGTCACGAAGTAAAAGAATAAATCCACCAGCGCCCAATTTCCACGCCATTTCATTACCCGTTCGAATTAGCATAGTTTGACGTCAGCCGGCCGCGGCCGTGACAATCCCCCAGGCTTTGATCACATTCGATCAGCGAGTTTGATGACATTCCCAGGCTCTTGCCTCTGGTACGTATATTTTGATCTAGCTCCGCCGAGACGCGGCCAGTTAACTGACTCACCCAAACATTACATTAACTGCATTCCTCCGGGCCAATTATCCGGAGGTACGCACCGATCAAGCGATCAACCGACCGCCTAGCGCCTAGCGACTAGCGACTTCTCGCTCGCTCGCCGGTGAACGGTGAACGCTCCGCTTTTAGGCGATTCTATTCAAATGTTTACACAAGTGTTGGCCATGTGTATGCGAGAGGATTGTTCTTCAAAATTACCAATCTGAATTAGTGCAAATTAAAATAGATCCATGCCGATTTGGAATGTATTTTTCTATAATCACAGAAAAAAGTATATTATAATAGTCTGCAGGTTCTACGAATAAGAAAAGGAATCAAACACTGAATCAGAATTTAAAAGTTTGTTGAGTTAAATTATTTAATCCAGTGGACAATGGAACTATAAATACCTCTCCACTAAGCTCTGTAACTTACTTCCACTAGCAATAAACAAATCAAACAGTGCAAATGATAAAATAAAATAAATCAAAGGAATTAAACAGCATTTTGAAAAAAACTTCATAGGAGCTTAAAACTTGAAATCAATCGGTAGTAAATTTAAATCCGCCTCAGCACAGTAGACCCTATTGAGGAGGATTAAGGCAAACCCTGTGAATTATCTTTTTTACTTTATAATTGATTATTATGTGAAAAAATAATTACACGGAAATTAAATTTAAAAAAATATCTAAACGCACCACGTGATCAAAAGATTTATCACGTTATCCGAACGTACTCCACCAGCTACGACAACTTATTTGGATAAAACTTTCCGCTTCAAATTTGAATATTTTGCCGAATCAAAAAAAAAAAACTATTCTGGAAGTCCTCATTACTCATTAGTCTCATTAGGTACAAATAATTTTATTCACATTGCTAAATATCCTGTAGGCGTGTAGATATTATTTGATCACCAGTTTCAACTATTTTATCTCTGGTTATGTATTATGTATCAAACCTAGACCGTTTGTTAGTGTAATAAAAAACATTGCCATGCCGTATCCCAGCGTTCGAACACCATCATTGTATTTTATCAGGAATTTCCTTTTTTCGGTTAATTAGTGTATTTTTATATCTACTTTCTCCCGGGTTTTCCATAACAGTTATATACTATAGAATCCTTTTTCGTAAGAACGCCCTGAGACCCATATAACAGCTTCAAATTATTACATTGTCTGTATAATAACTCTAAAGATGTGTGCTAGTAACACGCTTCGTTTAAAAATACCCGATCTGATTAAATTAAAAATTTCAATAATTGCTTGTAAATAATTATGTAATGTTTTATTGTGAGTAAGATGTTGTGAGAGCTTTTGATTTGTGTTGCCACGGTAAAATTAAAAAGTGCACTTTATAAATATCAGCATACTCGTATATTACGAGTATGTCAGGTACCCATGCAGATACCACCTGTGCAGAGTTTCGCGCGGTAGGTAATCACTAATCACAATAATGGCGTCTCGTCAAAGTATCAGTATCAGGTGCCTCCTTATCTGGCTCAGACACTACATCTCCCGCGGCACGCGCCCGACACCTGATAAACGCCGTTCTTCCCTGCGTATCCTTACATAGCCCTTCGCCGCCCGCACACCGCCTGGACACCAATCCTACGCGACAGTGTTGCTGACTTGTATTTACGTTTTAGCCTTATCATTTACAAATGACACGTTGCGGTGCGATGCAGCCGTCTTTATCGTTATGAATTTCACACACCAAAATGACATACACAAGTGCTATCTATTACTAGCATCCGTATTCTGCTTTTTGAGTATGCAAATAACTTCAGAAATTGACTTAAATAACTGACTTGGTTGGAGGCTTTTGTGGTAAGACTAACGAATCACGATGTTTTCCTTTGATATCACGAATCACGACCTAGACTGTGTACTGTGTAACAACATCGGTACACCACGTACATATCTAGAATAACCCAATATATACATTCCGAATTACATCGTCATTATTTTGTGAAGGCTCTTGATATACGTGAGAATTTTCTTTCTTTAATTTGTTTTTCCAAATCCCGAATAGGTTGGTTGGCACCTTCCCTACAATCATAATACTTAATACTCTTTCTTTATTTAATTAGGACTTACCATAGCGAAATGGGTATGTACCGTAAAAGAAAATCGACACGGGACGAATAGCCGGTTTTACCGAAAAAAATCACGTCATCGGCGCCGCCAGCGCTTCGTCCAATTTCAATTAAACTTTCTCGGTGCAACAAAACGGGGAACAGATACTCGCAGTTCCGAAATTTTCCCGGAAAGTGCGGGGGGATGCGGAAGAGGTACCGCTTCCGTGTGCAACTTTTATTAGCATCGCATTGGACCGCTTCCAAATTGTCTTCGCTTCCGGTGAAGGTTTTGTGTCTGAAGTAAATCTCTTGATGTCTGCATCCATTATCTAGTGTTTATCCATTATTTGTGATCAATTAGGCTTTTAGAGTGCGCACTCACAGTACGCATTAGTTTACTATGACATCAAATGACCAAAAAATAAAAGTCGTACCTCTTGTTGGTAGAAAAATGTTTCCAGATAGGCAGTACCTCCAAGATTAACTAACCAGTCCGGAAGGTGCAGGACGAGACGATTTTATAAATTCAACTCTCGTCCCTTTGTGAAAATACATAGTCAATCAATCATCAACATCATTAAAGGCATCTAAGCAAGATGCCTTCTCTAGTCCAATTCCTATCGTGTGAGTTGGCAGCGTCCCCTGTAGTTAACTAGCCTTCTCAGAGGAAGCATTGTCCCCAGTCCTGCTCGCTAGATTCAATGCCGCGATCTTTGCCAGCTTCCGTTAAGAGTACGTTTACATTGGAGTATAATACTTTACAATGGTAGTATTCTGCTCAGTTCTGTATACTGTAAGTAAGCACTGAAGTTTGTTATTTCTAATTTTGAAACTGTTAATTCGTGGTGGAATTCCATTTTAATGATTTAATAAAACAAATTTGTAACTTTATTCCACTTTTATTATTTTGACTGGACCGGTTTCAGCCTATGACGGCCATCTTCAGACTAGTGTGAAGATGGCCGTCATAGGCTGAAACCGGTCCAGTCAAAATAATAAAAGTGGAATAAAGTTACAAATTTGTTTTATTAAATCACTGAAGTTTGTATTTCAATTGCTCCTCCGTTACTCTGTGCTCCGTGGTTCCCGGGAGATAAATTATTACCGCTGACGTCGCTTCTGGCGGATTAACGTCCCATTTAGAATATTTATCGGGTGTCATAAAGAAAATTTCTGTATCACAATTTTCGCAAACAAGTCTCGTATATTTCTCATATTTTTTCTGGAAAATAATATGGCGAATTCGAGTTTTATTCGTATCTCATAAATACAAACTTATGTGATTCAAAACCAAATTCAAAGGCATTCTCACTTTAGATTCTCCACATCTAAGAGTACTTTACTATAGCAATACCTGTATTGATCTATACTCTAAATACATAGAAACATAAGACAATAATAATAATAATCTTTATTTAATTATAGTTTACAGTAATAACGATAAAAAAGGATAAACATAATATAAGGTTGTGTAAAGGTGTATGTACAATGATGAATATATTTGAACTAGAGATCGATACATTGGAAACATAATATATATAATAAACACAGTGATCAAAAAGAAGTATAGACTAGTCTGCGTATTCGCCTTAGAGTAGATCATTATCATTATTCGTATTTGCTTAAATACATATTTATATTTTATTTATATTTTTTTATATTTATATTTATATTTATTTATTTATAATAGGTCTACACTATTTTCCAGTTTCCTATTTCTAGTTCGGTTACCCTCTCATTGTTCTTTACAAATAAAATGTATGTTCACTATAGCAACAAAATCGAACTTTATTAATTTTGTGCTTTTTCATGTTTTTTCAAGTCATCAACATTCCAGAATTCCATCTTTAAATAAAATGGTGTAGATCAGTAATTCGATTAATTCCTCCCTTCGCGGAGACTCAACGAGTCTGTTCGTGACACGGAAATAAATAATTAATTCTAGACACCTGAACTATCTAAACATCTATTCTCCCTCGTTCGGTGGCTGACTCGAGATATTTAATTATACATATTTATTAACTGAACGGCCTTGCGGATTACAAGTCTTAAATTAAATTACTCGAAGTTGTTGTCGCTTTCTCGTCAAGTATTACGATGGTAATAATTAAATATTATTGATTTATTTTTACTTCTAACATTTCCTATTTATTAGCAACGCACTTACTCCATATACGCACTCCATATACGCAGTAAACCAATTGCCAATTTGACGGTAGCCTAAATGTTTAAAAGTAACGGCAATGTAAAGGAGAGGCTTCGTAAAACATTTTTTTTTTAAATTGTCTCTTTCGAGGATTACACACTTGGTCCAGTGACTTTTTTATTTTTCCAACCCATTAAAAGTAAAGCTTCCGTAGCTAAATAAATCTAAATTGTCGTTGACGGCATACTTTCCTGATTCGTCAAAACATGTCTTCCCACCGAGCAATCTTGTAGCAGAGAATCTTTTAGTTTTGCGAAAAGAAAAGTCACTCCGGGGCCAGGTCGTATAATATGGTGAATGCGGAAGTAATTTGACACCCAAATCATGCAACTTTGCCATTGCCACGGTTGATGCTTTTTCGTGGTGGAAGAGAACTTTTAACGTGCCAATCTTTGCCACTTTTTCTTCCTTTCAAATGGTGAAATACCCTGGAACTATATGCTCTTGTATCTTGCCATTTTATAAATGGTCGATCGTAATTATCACTCGGGAATGAGTCCCAGCCCCAGAAAACGTTAGACCTTGTTTGCCTATGCAACCATCCTGGTCTTTTTTAGTGCCGATTCACCTGGTGAAGTCCACTATTTGGACTGTTTTTTCGACACTCTGGCGTGACATTGATGGGTCAAAGTCACAACCACAGCTAAGAATCGTTGAAAAAACCGTCCGGATTGTGATTAAACACTGCTTTGAAATGCCCAATCGATTGCGTTCTTGGTCAACCATCAGCAATCGCGGCACCCATCGCTCAGGCAGCTTTTTCATACCTAATCCTCAATGCTAGACTTCATGTCAAATGTTGCTGTATATTTATATAAACTAAGAATTAATATTAAGTAGAAATTAAGATTTGTACAGCGCCCTTGAGGTGATTTTTCACAAAAACGGCGCTATACAAATTATCGAAATATTATTAATGATCTCATTCAGTTGAGATGTTTAAGGCATCGTCTGTCTCGCACATGCACTAGTAATGGCCTCAGCGGGGCCGGGGCCGGTCCGCGCGGCAGTCAACTCCTTCGACTAAAAATGTTTTGTGACAGCACTGTACTCGTTTTTCCATGGTTACGCCAAACAAAAGTTTACTAAACTTTTCAAACAGCCTTCGTATAATCTGCAGAGCGAAGAAAGGATCTTCGCGATTTTCTAGTCCGCACGAACGAGTTCCAATCTACTCGTTGCAGTCACGACTTGAGATTAAAACTCATCGAGCCGGTAATTCAAATGAAACATTATTTACATTTCGGAATCTGGCAGTTTCTTCAATACCCAGATTAAGTGTAATACGAGTATAGATTACTACACGGTAGTACGAACAATGGCAAAATACGAGTTTCATCTCTTATTGATGTTATTTTTTCCAGTCTATCCAAAGATACACATACATGAATACTGGAATCAATTAAGACTCTAAGTACCATATACTAGAACTGCTTGTCGTAACAAAATACTGATTTGCCTTGTAAAATTACATGTAGCATACCTTTTAAAAAATGCTTTATAGTTTGGAGCAATCTCGACAGCTTCCATAATTTTAAAACTTAAATTTATTTTTTTACATTTCTATAAAATAAAAGTTTAAAACAGACAACGACGGTTACGGTGTAAGTACCACGGCTAGTAACTTAATTAAGGCTCTAAGTGCCATCTCAGGGACGCTGGTATATACATGTACACACACCATCACATGGGGAATAAGGATGTGCATGAACAAAACAAAATGACATTTCTTCTTGAATTTAACTAAATATATTTTTTAAATAATGTAAATAATAATAAAAAAAATATTACAAAGTATCACGTAACCCTTCACAAAACCCACAAAAATATTTTAAAAGTAATAAAACGTTTTACAAGTAAAAATGTTTTTGAATTAATATTAAATTGAGAAAAAAATGTTTTAAAGTAATCACTTTTCTGTTCGCGATACAAAGTGAAAGCAAAATTAACAAACAAATTAAATAAAAGTGTCGAGAACTTTTGGATAGCGATATATTACTGGTCATTTAGTGAGATCTTTGTAAAATTTCATATTTTGGTCTTCATGTAGATAGGGAATCGTGTTTCTTATGTTAATGATTATCATTAAAAGAAGTACCTTTAAACTAAATAATATTTTATTTTTTTTAGATATTGGTGGTATTTTAAATTAATTGAATAAAAGGTAGCTCAAAAGAAAAAATTAGTAAAATTTAAGTAATGTGAGCGCATGGAACAGTTAAAAAAGCAGTGTCAGCCAACGATCTTTTAATAACATCTACAAGATGCGATCAAAATACGCCAAACCTCGGAGCGCTTTTGTAGTCAGTATTGATGATTTTTGCCTGACTCAGACGTGGCTAGGACAAGGGCTAGGGTATTTATACATCCATTCATAGCACATGTCGATATGTTTTTTTTATTTTTTATTTCTATAACCACTTTTTCACAGTATTGTCATAAACAAATTTTTTTTTTCAAACCTTTTTAAGGACGTTTTCTAAGCGATCTCGCGAGTGTCAAAACACCGTCGCCAGCCATTTTATATGGAATATCGCTGGGGACTACAGTGGTAATTAGAGCCTTTTAAAGGATTATACACCAACGGACTTAGAACTTTGCCAGATTTAATTTAGTTTTCGTATTTTTTTGGACTGACTTACAACACTTAAATCCTATTTAACGCTATTGCCATCGGTACATAAAAAACGTTTTCAGAAAAATTTCAATTCTTATTTATTTTTTGGTACTTAGAGCCTTAATTAATTCTAGTATTCCATACTATGCACTTGATAGTGAAAATAAAATCAAATGTCACGATTTATTTAAAATTTTATAATAACCCTGAACTAGACATCGGATAATATGCTTAAAAATGATTTATGCATATTTGAGCCTTTTTGGCCAATAATGCTTAGATATTTTAATATTTTTTCGTCATTACCTAATGCATATTTCAGCCTTTAAGCATATTTTTCCCATGTACTGCAGTTTCCTAGCGTATTAAAGCTCTTCAAAAATGAGCTAAATATTTAATCCTAGTGACATTGCACTCAGTTTTAGAATTTTTCCATGCATATAATCCGATTATTAATTAATAATAATTAATTACTGTTTCATATATTATAATTGACGGCCTAGTCGAGTGGTAAGACGCTCGACTACGAATCCAAAGGTCGCGGGTTCAAACCCGGCGTGCGCCAATAACTTTTATTTAATCAATATGTGTCATTACACATTTAATTCATATAAAAATAATAAAAAGTATATTTGCGGCACGTTCCAGAGTGGTAGATACTCTAAGTATCGCCCTGGTGAAAGACCACTATTCAGAATTGAAACGTTGCCTGAAATGGCTTTAGCCGTGTTTGGTGACCAGATCTGAATAGCCAAGTACTTCTACCCAACCTTCCTCTTCCCAATTTTCTTCCCCTTCCCAGTGTCTTCAGCTCACAACATACCCTATTTGGTAATGCCATAGTCTCACTGGCTCTAGACGGTTGAGAGCAGTTGAGACTCTTGCGCGGTATTCATATAAAAAAAATTATACCAAACATTATTTTAGTTTTATATAGTAATTTTGTGGTGGAACATGTTTAAAATACATCTTTATTCAAAATCGTGTGTATACAGTATAGGTTGAGTAATTTAAACTACCCATACTGTTATAAAATACATATATCCCTTCCTTAGTAATACTTATTTCACTTCCTTAGTTTTTTTTTATTTATTTCTTCCATTCCAATGATCCTACGAAAACTTCAACGCATGCATTGTATCACGGCTAAATGTTTTCAATGGCTCAACATTACATGCAAGCCTTACCAAAATACATACTGAGTGCTAAGTTCAGTCAGTATTTAATATGCTCCAGCTAGACTGATAACAAAAGTATCTAGTCTCACTCTCTATTGAGTTCTCCCTACTTTGAAATTTAACTGGCCCAAGTTTGCCAACACTCTACTAGACTGCAAACTGGTAGTGGTAGTTCAATCAAATACATCTTCTTGTTAGTCTCTTTAGAAGGTGATGACGTGACACTGAAAAGATGCTAGTGAGCGAACGCATTTGAACACTTGTTTTTCTTTGGTTCATAGGTACAACTTACACAGAATAGCAAAGATTGCGAGTAGGTACCTAAAATACCCGCACTACTTACTGTTTTTTTTATAAAAGGGTCGAATGACATTTGGGAGTTTAGTTTTTTAGACTCTCGCAGTTATGTTGCCACCATTTTATATTCTTTCGGGCGGTTTTTTGCGTTGTCTGGTCGTCGGCCCCACGCGGGTTAAAAACCTCAGAGTAACAATATAAAGAGACCATACTAATTTGTGACAAATCGTTGACAAACTCGCAAAATATAGCTCTCTCTTTATGCTCGGTTCTATAAGCTAATGAGAAAAAGAGACAAACAATTGTTGAAACCTATACACGATTTGGGGCGGGCTAAATGAAATGTCTTCATTATTTAATCCGCACAAACTTCAGACACGTTTGCACTGTCAGGCGAACGGACTGTCAAAAGTACGTAAATAGTTAAAAACTTGAGTTATTTTTTGTGTAATATCTAGCAAAACATCATGGCCACATGTTCTATGCTTGTTTGCTTTAATCGAAGTACAAAAGGACCAAAAAAAACAGTTTTCACACGTATGTACCATAAAAATCGTCTTTTTTAGTTTGATCTCAAATATTTAACATCCTAACCTACAAAACAACTAGTAACTTACACCAATATGTAATTAATCTTTGGACTATTCGTTCCAATATAATAAACTTCCGTTTGAAATGAGTTTTAATGGATTCGCAATATGTTTAACTTAAAAATATTTACGAGATATCACATTAAAAACCATTAGAAAGGGGAACTCCGTCTTTGTACGGCTTCTGAAACTATCCCGGTCTCTTTCTTTCTCATGATACTAACGCTAAATTGTTGGCAAACAGATAAAGACAGAATAGTGTTTATCTCTTAGATTTTGGTTGCCTCCCTAAATTCAGGGCTATGCCAAAATTGGAATATTATTATATATTTAATTATTTTTAGATTTCCAAAGGATGAAAAAAAGGCGAGAAAAAATGGATCCGTGCTACGAGAAGGCAAAATTGAACTCCTAAATACCATAGCACAATCTGCTCAGTCCATTTCCCAAGTAATCACTTCGACAAAACATCTCCGTTGGGCCCACTAATGGACGATAATATTTGGATACCTTCACTTTGAACATTGCCCCGTTTTTCTAGGTCCTGTATTATATAATTTAAAGATGTGATTTTTCGTAAACGTGGACGATTTGATTGTTGTAATGCGGAGATTTTTTTTTTCTAGTTTCAAAATTCGCGTATTACGTTATAGTATTATGTTTTTAAGACTACCTTTTTTGGAGTATCTACGATTGGTGCAACTACAGAATTCTCGGGCGTTACGGATCTAACATCAAATTCCAATCTAATTTCTTTTTTCTTTGATTTAACAAATATGTTAAAATGAATTCATACGTTTCATCTGGATTTTTATACCCTTAGCTTCTAATTAATTGTTTTTTTTAAATCTATTGATGTGCACATGCACTATTGTACCCATTTCTGAACCTGTTCTCTGATGATTTATGATAACGATCATGCATTTAGATAGTTTTAATTTTGTATACATATTATATATTATTTTCTCCTTGTTAGTTAGAATTATTAGCTTAATTAATTAAGTATGAAGCGCACTTGACGTGAAATATCACAAAACTGTGCTATATAAGTTCACTGTTATTATTATCTGCATTCGAAATTTCCTTACAAAATAACGCGGGACGGAAAACATCCCTACAATACTTAAAAGCGGTGTCATGTTTTGTGAATTTTTTTGTGTCTCTTTCTCTCTCATGGTGTACGACGTAAAAACGAAGAGAAAGTGATTTATCGCAAATTTATATAGGTAAAAAAAAATTGATCTCTCTCCATATATTCTTACTCCAAGGTTAAGAAAATGATTTAACATCTGTTATCACCGTACATTTTTTTATTTTACTTTTTGTTTGTAAACTATTTTGTTGATGGAACTGAAGTTCATTTTATAATATGTATTATAAAATGTTCTGTACTAATAATTTAATTCGTTTATATTTTTATCTATAAATAAGATTTTAATAATCTTATTGATTAATGTATATTTGAATAAACAAAAAATATACAACATTCATTCTTTTTAATGATTTACAACTACCTACTCACAACAAAATACCTAATTTACTTAATTTGTGACAACCCTGTTAGTGATTTTACTCCGAGTTTAGGCCACACCCTTTGGTCATTGCTTGGTCAAAAAGTGCGGACAAAATTTCGCAAAGTTAGGTCTCCTAGCTCTAACGAAACATCGATATAGATCTTATCGGTAACTCGGAGTCATTCCCGAGCCCGACGGCAGATCGCCAACGAACAAACGACAACTCACGTCGACTAAACATGCTTAATTTAGTCAATATAAACTGTCGTTTTAAAATTTAACAAAAAAAAAAAAAATTATATTAATTATTATTTCGTCTAAATTACTGACATTTTCGATAAAATCTATATCGATATTTCGTGCTAGGACCCCAAAATGACGAAGGGCAATCGCAACGCGTTCAAACAGTAAAAAGGTTTAATCTTCGTTAAGCAGATTGAAAAAGATTATTTCGGTTCTATGTAGGTAATATGATTTTTTGTCTACCCGGTACTTTATTTTTTCCTCCATGGACTTTGGTGCCTACGCGGATTGTATCTAAGAACTGCATATTTAAACTACTTACTAAAAAAATTTATTAGCGAACGCCATCGTGCCTTATTTTATTTATTATTACTTAAACGGAAATTAATGACGTTGAAAATCGTCGCGTTGAACAATAAATGAAAAACTGTGAAAGCCTTAGAGTATACAAGAGGTAGCCCAAGCCAAGGCAGTGAAGTCAGTTTTGGACTTGTTTTTGATGATTTTAACATGACTCGGCGCAAATGGGCGTGGCTAAGACTAAGGCTACGGTATTTATACATCCATTCATATCACATATCGACATAATGTTTTTGTGTACCAAACCTAAAAAACCGTTTAGTTGTGTCAAGTTTAGTGGCAAAATAAAAAATGTGGGCGGAGTCCCGCCGTTAACCAGCGAAAATAGCCAGCTTAAGATCATTACGACAGTATATAGAAGCGGTCCAAGAAATTTGTTGTCTCTTTCTCTCTCATGGTGTACGATGTAAAAACTCGGAAAAAGTGATTTATTACAATTTCGCATGGGTTGGTAAAACAAATTAGCTATTCCTCCATATATTGTTACTTCAAGGTGAAAGCTTTACGTCAGACCATCGACAGACAACCTCATCGTTTGAAAGTTTTTTTTATTCAATCAGACAAACAGATTGTTTGTCTGTTTTATGAATGAATAATTAATGGTGAATGTCCGTGCTCTTCATAAACGAGGTGGTTTGTTGACGAGAGCTTTTATTCAATCAGTCTTTACCAGTAGTATTGCAGTGCATTGCATTGCATTGTGCAAGACAACACTACAACTAACGTTGTGACCGCTCCGTGTGAACTACTACAAACAACTACTTCATTTTGCGGCTGTTCAAACTTCATTCATTTTTCATTGAAGAAATACTTCAATTGAAGTTGGACTACAAAGCTTACAAAGAACTGCTTTATTTTGCGGCAGTTTAGTTGCGAAGTTGAAGTTCAAAGTCTTCAAAGAAGTACTTCATCTTAAGTAATTCAATTGAAGGTCGACTACAAATATTTGACGAAGAACTGGTTCTTCCCCAGTTCCATCTCATTGTTTGGAGAGGATTTTTTGTTGACTTGCTAGTACTTTTCGATTTCAGAGAGATGGTCTATATTCCTGTCCCGGTTAAAATGAACCCTATATCCTTAGTCCGTTCTTTTCGTGTTTTTTGGGCGAGGAACCGGTTCCAGTTCTTTTTGTTTTAGAAATTTCTAGCCACCCCCCCTCCCCCCACCCCCCATTAAAAATCATTTTGGTGAAAAGAGCCAGTTCCAGTTCTTCTCGTTTTCAAATCTCTACCGACTATTACTACTTGGCGAGGAACTTTCATCGATTTGCTAGTACTTTTCTGGCACCAGGAACCGGTTCCAAAAATAAGTGGATAAATAACCGGTTCATCTCTTTTTGGCGAGTTCGATTTCAATTGAAGTGTTCATTTTAAAGAACTAGCAGTTCGTGAAGCATTCACAAAACATTGAAGTTTTTCCCAACGCTAACTACAACCCTAACTCCTCCGTGGTGATTATTTCGTGTGGAAGCCGAGCCGCTGGCGCCAGGAGCCGAAAGTCGCTAATCCCCGAGCATTAGCGTAAGTTATACGGTCGCTGCTGTTGAGTTGACTGCCAAGCTTAGAGTATATAGAGACGTGGCTATCCAAGGCAGTGTAGTCAGTTTCAGACACACCTTTTTTACAAACAAACAAATATAGAACATAAACTTAAAAAAGCGTTCGCATAACAAAACGATATCAAATATCTTACAAAACGAAAAGCATAACGTTTGCTCAAATAATAATGGAAGTTTATATAATGTCTTTATATACTTGATAATTCGATAATCCTAACGTGCTGTCAAACATATTTTGAGCTGTTTAAATATTCTGAAAAGTGAGCATTTTAACACCCTTTTTGGGATTTATTTTTACATGCATTCATAGCACATATCGACACATATTTTGTTTATTTGTAAAACCACTTTTTCACAGTATTGTAATCAACAACAATACAGGACATAACATCAAAAACCGGTGAGTTACGTACGTCGTGTACGTGAAGTGGGTGGAGTCGCCGAAGACGCGGGAGACGGAAAACATCCTTACAGTACCTACAAGCGGTGTGATATTTTTGTTATCTCTTTCTCTCTCATGGTGTACGACGTAAAAACCCGGAGAAAGTGATGTATCCCAAATTTCTATATGTTGGGTAAAAATAATTAGCTCTCTCTCCATATATTGTTACTTTAAGCTGCCGAGCGATGCATATTTCAAATGGTCTGCGGCCAAAAGTCATTCGATATCGATTATTTATTTTTCATTGAAATGTTAAATTGAATAACACTTCATTGCTAGATTTTTCTTGCTTGAAATGCGTCTATTCAAATAATGTACAATAAACAACTATTCCTCTTAAAAAACACTGCCGATCGTCAACACTAGAGTTTCTCAAACTTATTGGACTTAGTGCCCCCACCCTTTCGATCGTCAAGACTAGAGTTTCTCAAACTTATTGGACTTAGTGCCCCCACCCTTTTCAAGAATATTTTCCTTCAGCGTCCAGGAAAAATTGATAGCTTTTTGACTGAAAATAAAATTGTCTAGAAGATCTCACAGAAGTCGGAAGTGCATTAAAGCTTGTTAATAGATTTTTTTTTAATATTTTACTTTTCAGATGTAATCAATCATCTATTCGTCCTAAATATTGATTAACGAAAATGAATATAATTATGCGAATTTGTATGTTTCCTTAGAAATAAATCATGTTTTCACATACATGAACGCTTGGTGTTTATGATTCTTACTATTATGCATGACTGTAAGTAAGTAAAGTATAGGTTAGTGGAAAAATTGAAAAATTTTTCAGGTAACCAAATTTATTCAGGGATGATTTCCCCCACTGCTCTCTTCCTGCATGGATTCTGTTGCCCCCCGGACACGAGAGCCCCGAAATATCCTCAGCGTCCTTTGAGAAACACCAGTCTAGATGATATACTCGTACGAATCAAAAGTATATAATCCATACGAAAAGTATGTAGACACACATTTCGACGAACATTTTTTTTTAGGTTTTAATAATAATCGGTGGGTATTTTATGTTTGCACTTGTTCTTATGATATCAAGCTATAGATACTTATATCTAATTTATCAATTAAAATAATCAATCATTCTTCGGTGTGTGCCAGAAACATTAGGTGACCCACCAATATAGAAAAGTCATTAATATCTACTATCAAGTTAAATCATCCAAAGCGAACATGTTGATTTAGTCGTATTTGTCTTTTTGGTACACGCTGACATATTCAGATACTACACACAATATTCCGCTGCGTCATGTACGTGTGATTCTAATATGACACGGGCGGATGCTGTGATCTATGATGCCCGAACATCTGACGAAATGTAAACAACGCCGTGATGTCATTCGTGTCGATACTGATTTTCGGGACCCCTATCATCGGAAAGATAACCGCCCAATTCGGCCGATTATGTTATTTTGACGAATGATTGAATTATTATTTTCTTTGTTATCTCAGATTTCATAATCTCCTGGTACTTGAGATTAGCGATGGCCGTGGGATTGGCGATTGTCTGTTGTTACCTTGCATACTATAAAAACATGTCTAAATTAAGAAGTAAAGTCTAAAATCATACATAACATACTAACATCTCGATTAAAAGAGATTCCGCGATTTAACCCTTGATAAAGTTTATTTTTGAATTATTTTTATTTATTTAACTAAAAGGTATGGCGGATCCATCCCAGCGTGATTTCTCGGGCCTTCAATAGCAATCATTCATTTATGCATTTCTGACAATCAATAATAAATTAGTCACGTCTATCAACTAAGCGCGATAGCTGCTGATAGTTGCTAATTCCCCGTTTAATGAAGTTTAAAAAAATATATTTTCTTGTAGATTTATGTAATAGCTGGATACGCACCGACAATATCGACCCTGTTCTGGCAAAACCTTCCTATATAAATGCTTAGACACTTACAGCCAAGATGGCCGCCGATCTTATTAAACAGTATAATTTCCTTGTGCGTAAGAGTGACATTTTTTAAAATTGGAACATACACATCAGATGTGTGAAAAATATATTAAAATCACAAAATAATCTTTTCAAATGCAGGCAAGCGATAATGCCCGACGAGTATTTTTATTATATATTTGAAATGTGGATAAGTAGATAAAGCGACTAATATTTTTTAGATTATTTTTTTTCAGTTTTCATCCATGGCAAGTCAAGTAACATCCCGTTATTTTTCACGGTATGTAACGAGTAGTTTATACATAATTGTGGATGTTTATTTATATAAGTTATTTTTTTATTCTTAATGACGTATTAGCCGCATATGGTAATTCAGAAAAATAGTTAAACGAAACTAAATTCTATTGTACGCATTCAAACTTAGGGGGAATTCGAGGCGCTGTGTGAGTGCCCATGTATTTATGTAGGAAGTTTTGGATTTTGGACAATAATATACAAAAAAAAAACAATATTTCGTAAGCCTCCTGCCTAGTGTGCATTTTCCCGGTTGCAAGAGAAACAGTTCTTTCATACTATCCAGGTTTAAAATTGAAAGTCTTATGAATAAACTCAAAAACGAAAATGCTTTTAAAACGTTGCTTTTTATACATAATATCTACTCAAAATTTTCCCCATTATTAACGTAAAAATATATTTGGAACATGATTAACGGCCTTCGTTGTCGAGTGGTAAAACGCTGATACACTCAGACACTGGCTCTAAACGGTGAGGAGCAGTTGGGACTTTGGTGCGGTATTAACTATAAAAATGAAAGAATACCAGTTAGGGATAGTTACTGTTTTGCCGAGCACATAGTGTGATATACAACGAGCTTGTTACAACGTTTTGCATAATTACATAATACACCACCTATTTCCAAAAAACTGCGAATGGATGGATGAAGTGCAAATATCCGAATAATTCACCTAATCAATTTAAAATGCTATCTCTGCCAACCGTCTCCAACGCTGTTACAAAATAATAATAAAAAAAATGTAAAAGAAGTACCCACTCATGGTCCCTGTATCTTATTTCTGTCAGCAATCTATAAATACTTATAAATGAACCTTGATTGCCATTATTCTCCCTTTCTGATTTCTGTCAATAATAACAACCTTTTTTTATTGCCATAAATAAAAACAAAAAATCTTTATAAAGCTTACTGTTCCACCAATCACTGATGACTGGCTTTTTTTTACTACTAGTTTTAAATATTCCATAGGTTGTGCACCTCTGCCGCAGAATAACTCATTCTGAGAACTGTGCCGGGGAATACCAGTTAGTTGAATCTAAGAATAAATAAATAATCGACAGTAAAAACCGATCGAACTAGTAAATTTGGTTCATTTGTGTTTTTGCAAAGATAGATTGATTAGTTATTTGTATTTTTAAATTGTAATAGGCGCTAAAAATACGTAAGACCGGAAGCTCGTCATAGATGAGACTAAGTTTGAATGAAATGATTGTATCCTTAGTAAAATGGCACCGGGGCGTGAATTATATTATTTAACATTTGCGCGTCTTACTTACGTTCTTACTGTTTATCGACTAAAACTCTAAAATCATGTAAATTCTTGAATCTTGTTTTTCACCCTTCACCTTGTCATTTAAACTATCTCGCTAATTAATCTTTGCCAATTTATCGTCAAATGTTGTTATTTTATCCATCACCTGTCGTCTATTAAGCTATCCTATCCCCTTACCGCTAGAACTGTGTCTTGGCGTGATTGGTAGGTATGTATCTCTGAAAGTAAAACTTAATATTTTTACGATTTATGAAGAGGAACAAATATTTATCTTAGATGCAGCAAGCATTCGAACCTTTTTTTGCGTAATTTTCTATTTATTTCCCTTTTTATTAAACTCAAAACGCTTTCCATGATTTAAACATGTATTGAAACGTGAATGTTTTTCGAAGTTCAGAAGTATATCGGATCATAATATCGTGTTTTAACTATTTGGTATACATTATAACCTTGTGTATATTATTATTTTTACTTTCGTTTTGCGTTAAACAATTAAAACATAACATGGTAAAGTATGTTGGGCGTGTTTTCGTCCTTCCTCCATGTTTATTTGGTTTTGTGGAAGAATTTACGCAGTAAAAAGCATGGGCGGGTTTATTGCGACGCGTAAAAACGCAGTTTTGTTTGGGCGGTGGCGGCGATCGATAGGCGGCGGCGGGGTCGACGGCCTTGGGCGGACTGCCATCCTCCCCCTACCCCCGCCCCGCCCCCACCAGTAGTAGTAGGTGGGGACACACCCAACCAACCCCTACCTCTCCAACCTTATTCAAAATCAACGCGTTTCTCTTCCCTTCGGCGCGATCCGAAAATGTACTGTAAGACTCTCAAACAATCGAAGATTAATAAATCTCTCATACGACGAACATGTTGTGCTTATTGTAGGGTAGGTATTTAATACCTATATATAATGTTTATGATAATCTTATCTATTAAACAAACATGTGTTGTTGTAAACCAGGAAAAAACTCGAACGATTTGCTCGAGCGTCATGAAATTTGCACTGTTATTTCGGTTTTAAACTATTTTTAGCTCGCGACTTCATTTCATATGCAATGGAGCTTAAAACTGTTAAACCGTCAAAAATACTGGACGCTGTGTTAAATATTTTTTCAAGAAAAAATGTTTACTCTCGGGGGAAGCCGCGTAATAAAGTATAGTGTCATTATGTAGGTATACCCGGGTAGTCCGTAGTTTTTTAATTGAAATATTACTTCAAGGGGGCTTGAGTGAGTGTATTTAAAAAAATGAAATCTCTTTTTATTATTGATTAGTCAAATCAATACTATGTTACTAACCTTCGATTTGATTTGTATGATGAAGAATTGTATGTCCTTCCAGTAACCTTACGGTTTTTTCTCATTTATCCCAGATATTATTTAGGTCATGCCCTGTTTTGCTTGAGAATGGAAGGAACGCCAAAATACAAACAAACAACACCCGAACTGACGTGGCCTTGATCCAATTTCAGTCCTTCTAATATTATTTTGCTACGTAGAGTTTGAAGATTTCACCCTACCACTTTATTTAAGACCTGAGAGTTGGTTCAAAATTCAATTAGATTGATGGATTGCCGTTAGTTGTATTTATCTGAAACAGGGCAGTAACTACATAAAAAAGATAAATTATTAAAGCAATTGATGAACCGTTCGCTGTACTGTAATTTTTTTTTAAATAATAATTTTACTTGTAAAATAATGGCTTTTCGAACAGATAAAATAAGCAGTTTTAGCTATCACCAATGGTTTTATCTCTTTAATTTTAGCTATCTAGAATTTATTTTCATGGCCAGCCCGTAGTACCAAATTTCAATTATACAATACATTTTTTAAAAATCATTTTAACAGTAAATCCAGCAAATACGAAACTTTTTACAACCTGTGACATCTGATAATATTTGAATGTCAATTGTTTAACATTTATCTTAAAATTGTAAGTAGAATGACAAAGTATTTTTAAGGTAATTTCAACTATTGTTTTAAGCTATTTTATAACTTTGTAAACCGTTTGTTATTACACAAAAATAACAAACAAAAAAAATCCAATTATTATTAGTATTTCGCGAGATGTCTAAATGAACACTAAAACAGTAAATACTATGTTGGGTAACCACCATCTAACAATTTTGCTCGCAACTTTCGTAGATATTCTCGATCACCTTGAGTAATCCTCCCCAATAAAACGTGATGTAGGATCTGACGGGAAAATAATGTGTTTTGATATAGCATTAGATTTATTATTACATGCAAAAGCATTATCAGTATTATCATGAACGCTCCGGCTGCATTTCATGTAAACTACGGCGTGGGACGTGCATCTCGCACAATCCTTTATCAGTTGCGTTGCAAGATCGTAAATAAGTTCACTGTAATAACCGGTGTTTGTCCCGTCAGCCGGTGAACTTCCTATTGTGTATTATCATCGATCCACATACCTAATAACTAATACTTGCATTGCATCATAACTTTATCAGTGACAGGTTGCGCCATGGACCGTTGGTCTCCGCTTGTATCTCCTACAACCAAGCAAAAAATCCATTCAGTACGATCATTATCCATAGCGTTATCATTTTTTTAATTTTTTGTTACTAAATTTAAAAAAAAAAAAAAAACGAAAAGATTCCAAAAAAGAATATTAAGTAAAAAGAAAAAAATATATATAAAGGATAAAGAAAAGAAATAACTAAATGAGACAAAGCAATGTAGACAAAACAAAAAATCCCACATTTTATAAAAAATAACTTTATTCCGTGGATAAACACTAATACCGTAACTCAAATATTATACACTATTATTTATTTGTCCAATAATTGATTACACTTTATTGTAGAAATATTGATTCTGACGCCAAATCTTTGTTCTGAAATTGATGTGTCTGTAGTTGTGTAGTCTGTCGGTATCATGATCATGACAATTCCAACAATTACATCTAAACAAACACATGATTACATGTAGGCATTATCTCTTTTCACTTCAAGAGTCTGAAGAAATAGTTTATTATACGCTTTCAATTCAAGCGGAATTCCATTTCAATAATTTGTGTTTTCTATTTGTTTATCGTGCTGATTTTACCATTCGGCGAGCATCGCCAGTAAGGAACATTACAACAGGCTTTAAAAATGTACAGCTCGATAACAATGGCCGTAGCAGGAAATAAAAATATGTGAGATTGAAGAGATATTTCACAAAATTGGCCAAATTTTATTAATTAGGTTTCAACATGGTATTATTAATCTACAGCATTCACATAATGTCATGTTTCTGAATTCCTCACACAATCATAATTAATCTCGAGTCAGTTGTTTGTTTTTCTCAAACGCGTCATCGATCCATGAATTTACTTTTCCTAGAACAGACGGAGAACGTACAACCCGGATCACGATACCGTCATTCCGTCATTCCATCATTCCGTGTCATTCATCTCATGTTATGTGTTTTCAGACGGTTCTTTTATTGTCCTATACATTATATCTGTGCTCAAATACCATTATGTATTGATTAGTTTATGTTGGGATATCCAAGCGTCCAGTGTTCGCCGACCCTGTCAATCTACCACCCGCACTTTTCACCCCGCACCATCCAGTGTCGGCATCCCATTGCCAGTGTGATGGCAGATTGTTTTTTGCTCCGATAAACAAGCTAGATAGAGGCTTATCAGATTGAAGGGATCAGGATCGACCGAATTTTATAATAATAAGACTAATAAGTTATAGCTGGATATAGATAATAATGCACTTGTTCAGATTTATTCATACAACATCCCACGAATAATGTTTTTTATTTGATGAAATATAGCGCACTTATTTGGGGATTTTATAAGGGTTGAGGAAAAAAGGGAATAGGAAAGTTGGGGAGTACCTGGTTATTCAGATCTAGTAACTAAACAGCCTTAGCCATTTCAAGTGTTTTACTTTTACATTGTGTTTTGTGTATTAACTCCACACAGTTTTCCCTTGGGGCCTGTCATCTATGGGGTATCTGTGTGAAGATACTGAGTGTATATTCCATTCTGTAACGAAGATTGGGGATTGATCCTATATATAAATGAATAGTGTCATTACATCGATAAAGTCAGTTGTTGTTTGGTACATAATAATACTTAGGTAATTTATATAGCGCCGTTTTTATGACTAAGATATACTATATCTTAAAAACTATGGCTAAAATTATCGAAATACCTAAAACTGTATTTAGAATTACCTTTAATTTATTGATATTTACATTTTCGCGGGCTGTGAGAAAGTTTCCGACTTTTTGTTTAGCAATAGATTGAGAATTTGCCAATCAGTGCATGAAATATTATTATGCATGTGAGTTTAGATGCTAACGGGCTAGTCTGGCTTTCCAAATTAGGACAATTCTGTTATTTATGGATATGATTTTCTGAAAAGATGTTTAACTCTAAACTCTGTCAAGTCTTTTATCATTCTCAGATCTCAGATGTGGCAGTATATTATATTCTATTATAGTCTATTCTTCTTAGGCAGTCGACTCTTAGATCAGCAACGTCATCGGCTATCGGGAGGCTGATAGAACCCAAACGCAATCCAAATACTAAGTTTGGAGATCGCGCTTTCGGAGTTTCGGGGCCGAAGGCTTGGAATAAACTCCCTCCGGAACTAAGATGTATAACGAGCCCTAGAGAATTTCGGTCCAAACTGAAAACTTACCTTTTCAGACTCTCATATCCTTAAATTCATTTAAAGAATCTCAACATAATCTGTCTCTCGACGAATCACCTTTAGATATACAAATTTTAACCAAATCCTGTACTGTACAACAAATTCAGAAAGTCCATTTTTTTAATTTCGCTCCCATTCCCTAAATCAGAAAAAAAAAAAAAAAAAATAATCAATTATAATTTTAAGTTATTAAGTGTGTCTATCTGATGGGACCCGCCAGGTAAGTATGTTCCTGTATATTTTCTTAATTAAACTAGGAATTAATATGTAATAATAGAAAATAAGATCTCTACAGCGCCCTTGAGGCGCTATACAAATCAACCAAATATTATTATTATTCCAGGCTTTAGGACATGACACTCCGAAGGCGCGCTCTCCGAACCTAGTGTCTCTGTGCGCTTTGGTTCCTTTAACCTTCCGATAACCGATGATGTTGCCGATCTAAGGATTGTCTGTCGCGAATTGGAATCTTCAGGAATACACAGTTCCGATAAATAACCTGGAGCTATTCCGTTAATTTACTTAAATACTATTCAGCAAAGCTTGAACTGGATCCTTTGGCTCATTTAAGCCAGTGAAGATTCTCTGAATTATGGGAGTATTTTGATAAGCCGGTGATAAGTCTTGCCGCGACATCGAAAACTAATTGTAATTTGTTAAAAGATAGATACCTATCGGCAATATTTACTTAGTTCTAAGATGTGTATCGTGATCGGATTGTGCGACATAAGTATTGAACTGTTATTATTGTAGTTATTACCCAAGACTTATATAACTCAATACACCACGGTAATTTTCTGATGTACCGCTGGCGATAAAAAGTGTTGTTTTTCCTTGATGATCGGTAAACATGCATCACTTGTCGTTATCCGGTCACAACTGGAATGCTGCCTCGCTGAATGTCGCCGAGAGATGATGTTCATGTTTTATCAACTACTCGCGGCCGCACGGTAACTCTTCGGAGCAATGTTTCAAACGTCAAGTGGTTCCAATCAATCATGGAATGTTAGACAAAGAATTGTACCTTGTTCATTAGAATAGCGATCTTTTTACGGGGACCTCCGCGATATGACTTGGTTCAATTGTTTTGTATGTAACCTAACCCTCCCATTATTGCATTATTTAATATATTAAGCAAAATCATTCAAGAACATGAAGGACAACGGTTTTGACGTTAAATTATCCACTAGGTATGTTTTGTTTACAAGTTAGTTCTATAACTTGGATATGGTTACCGACCATAAAAAGATTTTTGAAATGATTTGTGATACCTGCAAAAATATATTACGATCGGGTCTTCAAAAAATATTGAATGTCTTCACAAATTTTACTCAAAATCGTCGTTGTTGACATAGCTCGCTGAAACCACGAACCACGATTATTTGTTTCTTGGGATTTTGAGAGTTAAGCAGAGCTACTTTACACTCGTATGCAGGCAAGTATTATTACGTGGATCTAAACAATCTGTATTTGTGTATGTATGTATTTTTCCTCTTCGAAAACAACTAATTAACTGTCCATCATTTAAAAATAATAGAATATACTAGTACGATAGATTGGTTCGATTGTGAAGAATAAATGAACAGTAGCCATTATAACATGATGCCTATCAGGTTGTAAATCCTATCTTATGGCAAAAGCAGCAAGCACGTGCCACATCATACTGAATCAACCGACAAAGTGATAATTAGATTTCTTGTTTATCGAACTCGTTATATCTCTTTGTACCTTTTACGTATCTATTTGCTCATTTCTCTGGGATAAAAATAGTCCTGCTTGCCTGCTCACTTTGATATGTTACTAACAATGATTGTGCAATAATTCAATTTATATTCCTAAGTGTGGTGGAGATGTCGGTAATTAAAGTAGTTTATGATGAAATATGAATTCCATGGTATATAATAGGTTCAATATTTTTTCTCTGTTGTCCATTTCCGTTGAAAATCGTATATTTCATCAATATTATATATTTTTTAATGATTTGGCATATAAATATTTATGCTTTTTCTGTAAAAGTGTGGTTATTTAATTGGTGTTGTTATTTTTACTTTTTTAAACTTTATATACTTGTGGATAATATACTCTTAGGCTCACTTGTCGTTTACACTAAATTATGATTATTTTGTTGAACGTTTTATAAAAGCGTATTGAAAGAAAAACATAAAATACATTAAAATTTATGAAAACAATAAAAAAATATAGATGAAACGTAAAATATGTAAATAATAATATTATAAATATAAATAATTACCTTTGTGATTACCTACGTATAAAGTACATGTGTGAAGTTTTCAAATTTGGAACTGCATTTTATTACATTCTAAAATTAGCTCAACGTTTACTTAAGTAACAATTTCGCATAGATCTGATAATATGTACATTATAATGTTTGTGTGTTGTCCATCAGTAACTAATAATAGTGAACTAATGATTCGGGCGCAGTTACATAAGACGATAAGAATAATGTTACGTCACGGCAGTAATGTGTGTAGTGTGTTGTATTCCCAGTTCACAGCTTCCTAGGCCCATTGCCACCGCCACCGAGAGCAACTCCCGGTCAAGTCCTACGCTATCGCAATGATTTACGCCTAGGCGCATCTATTTTGGGCATATTTTAGGACTCCGTGTGGACAGATTGTTTTTATAAATATCGTGGAAATAGTTGGCTATTGTATTATTTTGTGTATATTTTGGCACTCCAATGGATTCGCGTGCCGGGTGGTCATTGACACGGCCACTCAAACTGCCGAAACAGTTGACCGACTGCCTGCCCACAGTTCCAAACTTCCAAACTTCCACACTTCCACGCTTCCACAATTGTCCACAGTTATATCCCGACGGTTAGTGCTTGTACTATGGTATATACTATACCCCGGCTCGTCTCTCCGCTCTTGGAACCTTCCGCACACCCGTGTTGGAAGAAACGCTTCTTTTCATCATTCAACTTGAGGGACCTTGACTTAAAAACTCATCTTTTCAGAAAATCATATCCATAAATAACAGAATTGCCCTAATTTACAAAGCTAGACTAACCCGTTAGCATTTAAACTCACCAGTATAATAATATTTTTTCATGCAGCGATCAGCGATCGACAATCTTCGATCTACTGCTAAACAAAAAGTTAAAAATTATGTTTTCGTAGAAAACAATCACTTTGTGGTTTGACGTATTTAATGAAATGAAAAAAATAACTTTGTATAAGACTGCGGATATTATTTTAATTTTCATGACCGACCGGTTGACAAATCCGCGACAAATGTAAACAAGTATTATGTAAATATCAATAAGGTAATTTTAGCTATAGGTTTAGGTATTTGGATAGTTTCATTGTAATTTAGCCATATATTCTAAGTTTTCTAAAGCGCTCTTGAGGCGATATTTCATAAAAATGGTGCTCTATAAATTAGCCGAGTATTATTATTATTAAATTTATTTTATTATTATTAATAGTAACTCGCAAAATTAAATGAAAAACGTTTTCTCAGATAAAATAATAGCTTGGTACTTGTTAAATAGTTTGCTTTTATTATTTGCCTCGATGTTAATACGTGAGGTCATATCTATACACATTTTTAATAAATTCCTACACAGTACAATCAAAATTGTGCGTTTTCACAATAACTACGTACCTTAAATATACCAGACTGAACTCCAAAATAATATTATAATAGTGAACATTGCGGAAGTCCCGTTTTCTTTCGTCACATGTCAATATTTAAAGGGAAATTAGGCACAATTAAGAAGCTGATTTTGAATTGCGGGTTGCTAATTCCGACAAGAATAGATTTAATATTGATTTTTTTCTATTTACATTGGAGACGGACAGCGAACTCATTGAGGCTGGTGATATTTCGGTACCAGTGATCAGTGACCTGGTACCAGTTTCACCTGATAATTAGTAGGTATTTACCTGCCTGTTATCGGCTGGCTCTAGGCAAGGTGTAGGTAGATTGCTAGAAATTTAATATACTCATTTATAACCTATATATTATTGAAACGATGTATAACATTTGTATTTTCCTTCTACGTACACACGTACCTAACGTCCAAATCAAACGTTAAACGGCTTCGCATACCTACGTGCATAATATAATATATATTTACAATTACTAACTTGGTAAAAATTATTAAGTCCCCATAGAAAATCCATTATTCACTCTTACCTGCCTGCTAACAATTTCTAATAACTAGTACGTTTAGTTTGTTCTGTTAATAGATTTCGTAGAAACTTAAAGAAACACTCAGAATAAAAGTATGTTGTTTTTGGAAAATAATCAATCCTACCGAAGAATCGAATAATCTTACTAAAAATAAATAATGCACCAACCAATTCTATATTAAAATGTTCCTTATACGAATAATTCTATAAATAGTGAAAATTATTGTACTTGCAGCAAAACGTTTTGAAATTGGGTATGCTGAGGCACTAAAAATGTAAATAAAATTAATTTATCGAAGGAAGCAATCACTTTGTGGCTTGACATTATAATTTAAATAAAAAATGTTTTAGTTTTAAGCCCCTTTATTTATATACATATAACATTCGACCGGTTTCGGTTAAACTTAACCTTCTTCAGGAAAGTATATATATAAACAGTTTTTATATATATACTTTCCTGAAGAAGGTTAAGTTTAACCGAATCCGGTCGAATGTTATACGTATATAAATAAAGTGGCTTAAAACTAAAACATTTTTTATTTAAATTAAATAAAATTATACGTTAATAATGACTGCCTCGATGGCTTGATGGTAATGTGTGTTTAAAAAAAAATATAGTGAAACAATAGCAATGTTTACAATCCAGTTAAAAATGTTCACAGTATGCATAATTTATAGTTTTATTTTATTTATTTATCACTAGGTGAAGAAGCTATATAATAAAGAAAATATAAATATACGAGAAAGAGAAGGAAAAAAACACATACGCTCTTCTAAAAATCACCATTCTACAGGATGTATTAATTTACGGCTTATATTATGCTTTTTAAACATGCAAGGCTATATATAAATGTCTATATTGTCACTCTATTTAGCATTGTACAATCGACACACTCGAGACAGTGGATTAAAGTAGCCAATATTGTTATTAAAAACAAGATGAAATGTGTTATGATTGCTCAAATAACATCTATTGGGAATTTTGATGTGTATGTTGGTTAGGCAACGACTGGTTTCAAGTTTATTGTGAATTGATTTATAAAAACATTTAGTCGGCAGAAAGTAAAAAAAATAAAGAATTTGTGTTGTGCATCGTAAGATTGGAGTAGGGCATTAAATCCGCAGTGAGCAATATTGATGAATCAATTCTACGAACGTTGAAGGAGGATTGAATAATGTCATAGTATAGGTATAGGTACTATGCAAGTTGTTAATATCTGAACAAAAGATTTACACGTGAATTGAAAGCTGAACACCCGATGACGTCCCTCCGGGGCACATACGAGTACGTATACGTGGCCGAGTAGCTCCACCTGCTCCCGACAGTGCGTGTCTACGTTGTAGGTACTTTTCTATCGCAGGTATTTACATAATGTGTCTATTACGGCCTCAACAGCCATAGTCTTTAGGCGCCACCGATTATAATACCCACGGCTAATCTTGTTAGTATGATATCCGATTCTTTTCGTTTCTTTCTCCAACATAAATGTTAGTGTATTATAATTTTTATGTTCTAGATTATACTGTAACTTTTTAGTAAGTTGTTGGTTGCTGGCTTGGTTGAAACATTAGGTATATTGACTAAATAGTGTTTTCTTGCAGGGAAATATGTTCCTGTATATTTTATACTAACAATGGTGTGTAAAGTTGTTCCAGCGCTTATTTTTAAAACTTGTTTTGATTTACCTTGTTCGTGTATTTAAGCCGCGCATTTCCTGGCGCTGCAATAACGTGCATTCAATTAATATGCTCACTGGGTGATGCAATGTTATTAATTCTAGTAGACCTTATGGAGTATGTGGAATGTTGATTGCTGTGGACAGGTAGCCTTACAGTTTTCTGCTGCAGTTGAATGTAAGAATGCAGTCGGTGCGGTCCATTGCATCAACATAAATAATCTAATCCAAGGAAATATACCAATAGATACTGAATATTATTTTAAAATTAAACTGCCTTTGCCGTCGTAGGTTTCGTAAAAAAAAACACGTAATTAAATTAAATACTTTCATATAAAATATAAAAAGCTGCTAAAACCGCATAAGGAAATAATAGCCATGGCAAAACCCGGCGGATTTAATAATAATTACCCCATAAAGAAGGAGATTAAAGGCTGATTCACACCAACGTCCGGTTCCGCTCAGTGCCGATATTGTTCCGCAAGAGAACTTATTGATATGGTATCAATTGTATGAATATCAATCAAGGAGTATGTGCCAAGACAAAGTTGTATGGCAGTATATCCTTCTACCCACCCTTGTGATATTTAACTACTTATTTAGTTAAATAATTATTTTGAAGTGTAAAAATATATACAACGCAGATTTTTTTAAACCATTTTTTTATCACTAAAAAATATTTTTAATAATTAATAAAAATATTATTTAGTGATAAAAAAATGGTTTTTGAAAAAAAAAAATCTGCGATGATAGTATTTTTACAATTCAAAATAATTATTCAACTAACTAAGTAGTTAAATATCACAAGGGTGGGCAGAAGGATATACTGCCACACAACTTTGTCTTGGCACATACTCCTTGATTGATATTTATACCATATCAATAAGCTCTCTTGCGGAACAATATCGGCACTGAGCGGAACCGGACGTTGGTGTGAATCAGCCTTTAAATAGCGATTGCCCCTTTCCCCTTCAAATAATTTTATACTGGTGTGCTTCCAAGACATGCTCGTGTAGTTAGTAGTTAGGTTGATATTACCTCTACCTACCCTCGACAGACATTCGGCATGTCTGTTTAATTTAGTATTTGATTAGAGCGAAACAGTAAGTTAATATGCTAAAGTTTATTGTTTCCTGGCGAAGATAAGTGGATGTTACGAAAACCGTGGAATAGTTTATTGAATTCATATTCAGTAGGTAGGTTTAGTACGAAGTGTGCAGTCTACGACAAAGCCATACTATACTACAGGGAAATGTTATTATTTCTAAAACAATATTCGCCAACAATGTGCCTGACGAATAACGTTGTTTTTATTTATTGCATTTTTTGTTTGGTTATTCGGTTGAGTAGGATGCTAATTATTATTATTCAAGTATTTCTGACTTTGCTTTGTTCATAAATAATAAAAATAAAACTAAGGGCCGTCTAAATGAGAAAATACAAAAAACCTATTATTTTGAAAACTTTAATTTTACGATAAACCACATTTTTCCGATGTTTTCTCACTATTTTAGCTTAATAGTTTAATGTTGTACATGTGTAGTAATCGGATCTTATTTACACAAGTAAGCGTGAGAGAAAAAAAAATCGTAAAATGACATATTGATTTACTTTCTGCCCATGATTAACTTTTGGCTCGCTGTCAGCAAGGTGCCGATCGTTAGTTCGTTAAACTTGAAGGGACATGTCGGGGCACTAATACTAACATTTTATAAAACGCTCAATATTTGTAGATCTGTAAGTAGGTAGGGTCACAGGGGCCTACCTTATATGCCAAAGTAAGCATATATTCCTGAGCCCTCAGTATATCCTCTGGAACTAATTTTTCCAGCGCAGTATATCCACCTAACTCATTGTTACTAGCCGGTACGCAAAACTAATTAGATTTCCAACGAGGAAAATATCAAGCACACAGAAATCTATCGCGTACCGGGTCGTCCAACTATACAATCAAATTATAACAGAAATTACTGCAATGGACAATATTCTTAAATTTTAAAAATAAATAAGTCAATTTGTTTGCCATAAGCATTAATGTTAGTAATAATTAAGATATTTGTATATCGCCGTTTTTTGTGAAAAATCACCTCGAGCCCTGTACAAATCTTAATTCATAGGCTCCATATAATTACTAACTACATAATATAATCTATGGCATATTAATATTTATTTATATTATATTCAGAGATAATATACAGAAGCATACTTACCATACATGGCAGATCACCTCCGAAAAAAGTATAGTTTATAATATGTTCATTTTTTTTACATTAGAACACAACGTTGTGATCTATCTTAAGATGAATACATAAAAATCACTATATTCACTTAACGCATTGGTTCTCGCGCGGTATATTCACTAAACTTACATTATTTCTGAACTCCCTGTTTCTATATTAGTGGGTATTTTTACTCTTACCACTACTCGCAAAGTATCTCCCCTCCACTTACTGCTTCTGCCTGAGTCGACTGTTTTTGTTCCGTCTATGTTCCGTGCTGGCATTTTATCTTATCCCCGAGGTGTCCGAGCGTGATACGAGGTAACATACTTACCTACGTCCATTGATTCCTTCCGTCGGGATCAGCGATAAAGAAAAAACATACTGGCCCCTTCGGTACGGAAAGTTACCTAGTCGTACTGTTAAGTAAACAAGACATCAGGGGTAGGTAAAAAGGATGAGCCGCCACACAACTCTGTCTTGACACACGCTCCTTGCTTCATTCAAATTCATACATACTCTTCTGTTATTGACATGGACCGACTCTAGTATCTTATTTACTTGATCGTGGCGTGTCTTCCTAGGGCGTCCCGACTTCTTCTACCTTTTACTTTCGCGTCATATATTCTCCTTACATTCGTTTTTGTTCGTTCATCCGCCTCAGTGGCGGACCGAGAATCAATAGTTAACTGGGACCATTTTTAAGGTAGCAAACGTCAAAATATGCAAAATGACGCCTATTGCCGATTTGATAACAATGTCAAATGTGACGGGTCCGAACCACTAGGCTTGTGGTTTGAGGTTTTAGTTTTATTCGCTTCCTTAGTTCGTTATTCGAGATGAAAGGTATAATCCAAAGCAAAACCCCTCTTCTATTGCAGTGGTGTCACGGTTCTTGATAACTCAATTATAATGATAATCATTAATCCTTTGATGGCCAATGATAACAGCTTTAATGTAAATAATGTGTTTCGGTATCTGCCTCGCTGTAGTTTGTTCTGACACCCTCGCAATAAGTCGAAAATAAATACGAGAGATAGTTGCAATTCTCAAGTATAAACTCTTAATTTCCGTTTTCCTTGTTTTAATAATGGCCTTCGAATTTAATGCATGTGCACTTACATATCGATGATACGCACGAAGTACGAATATAATTCAAGGGGATAGACTAGGGGACATTGTATCAAAATTGCCTTTTAATTAGAAGCATTATGATACATTATATTACTACAGTTAATTTGACCACATTATTTTATTTTTGTTCCTCTTATTCTAATATGAATTAAAAATATTATAAACAAGGAAATATTAGTTTATAAACAAGAATGCAAATGCTACATTCTACACACCCTTACTTACATGAGAGAGTATACACATTACCCATTTTTATTCCCTTCGTTATTTTTTTATGTGGAATACTAGATTTAAAAAAATATATAAAACATTTTTTAAAATAAGATCTGTATAGCGCCCTTGAGGTGATTTTTCACAAAAACGGCGCTATACAAATCATCCAAATATTATTATTGTAAGTTGATTTCTGGAGGTATTTATAACCCATATACGAGTATACATACTAAAGGAGATCAACTTGTTTGCCCCAAGTAAGTACATTCATAAGAGGCACCATGCGACGTTTTACACACTGAAAGTCAGAACTTCCTCATACAAAAATACGCCAGTATATAAAACGATGGAACTATTCAATGAAGCTGCATCAACCTTAGATATATTTAGGTGCACATATAAAGGGTTCTGTCATTATCTCTTGATGTACCTACAAATGTGACTTAAATAAAATTATAAAATTACACACATGTTTACACTTCGACCGCTTGGAGTAACAAGGTTCCATCTGACACTGACCCTATTCGAGGTAACAGGCTTTAAAGATTCAAATTACTCTATTTCAATAATATTTAACTTTACATTGTTTTGAGTATGCAAATACGGTTAGTTGTAGGTTCTTAACTGATTTTGAGTATTATCAAGAACTATTTTAAGTTAGAAATATTAAATATAGAAAAGTGATTTTATTAGTTGGAACCTTTTTACGCAATGAAGTTATTTCAAATAGGTCAACAAGGTTCCAACCAAGGTTCCAATTGACGATGGAACCTTGTAGACCTAGCCTAATTAGGTCTTTGTTGTACTTCTCAATTGTGTTCAATAATAATCAACAAACATATTCAGATAGGTGTGGTGATTAATAGTAATAAAAAAAAACAAACAAACCCAAATAATAACACAAGACCCTTAATAATATTAATTAACTGTTCAATAATAATCAGCAAACATGATAAACACAATATCCCTAATATAGCTTATAATTATTATATAATAATGGAAGATTTGTTTAATAATATAAAATAAAAATAATAAAATGTATCTTAATAATTATGGTAATTAAAATAAACACCAAAAATTTTTATTCGAGGTACAAAGGAAAAAGTGAATTAACAGTATTATTACATGTACATAGGTACCCACGTATTAAAAAAAAACAATGTTTAAAACTTTAGCAATGCTTGGTAATAAGAACTGGAGTTTAAAATATCTTTTATATCTTGATTTTTTGTTTAGATACATCTACGTACTTTCGTTTTTTTTACGTTTTTCGGTTTAATCAATGTGGAAATGGTAATTGCTAATTCAACGTTTAAACCACTCTTTTTCCTTTTCGGTTAATCGGTAATCCTTAAGTTTTCAGTTTTCAAAACATTACAGCTGAAGGTATTTTAATACCCCACTTCATGTAAGATTTGTGTTACCTGAAGTATAGACACTTTAAAAAGCGGCATTGATTTAAAAAAAATAAGAAACGTAGAAGCACTGCCTTAATCTTAAAATTCACCAGCGTACATTTACAAACTGTTCGTGGCTTTCTTCAATTCACTGACTTCAATACTCTCATGAGACTGAGTGGAGAAAAGAACTCGGTCTTGGACATGACCTTCTCAATGGCACTGTGAGCACTGTCAACTTCTTGGATGCAGGCATGGCCAGGTATCGAGTTCTTCGTGCTAATCGAAGTTATTTTTGGGTTTTCATTTAGGAAATTTAGAACAGTTATGCTTATAAAAAAAATCCCGTGAAAACTCAAATTGAATTTGGACATAAAAATATGCCTGTACAGCTGTGCATGTTCATTTTCACTCCCGCGCCGTTATGTTTTTCGCTTCGCAACATTTCATGTACACATCGTACATTTTCACCACGTCCAGATTTTACTCTAAATACTGCCGTGATGTTTACTTCGGCAGTAATGCAACTCTACCTGCGTGAAGCAATATCGTCCCCGGAAAGGCAAAAGGGCTGAAGCGCCATTTTGGGAAGTTTACACCTGAGCACTTCATTGAATTAAAAAAAAAGTTAACTCGGTAACTCAATACTCTCACTCATTTACTGAGAATCAAAGAGAGTCGGAGCATTCCATGCAGAAAAAAAAGTAATTAAAACTGCAAATTTAACTCATTTTTGACCAAACTGTCGCCTAAGCCCTTTTGTATACTCATATGTTTGTACTCTATATATATAATTTATCAATAAATTTAAAATTTATTTAATATTTTTGTACCTTGTCCATATGTGAGGTGCACATAAATGTTTAGTTTCTTTTTTACAATATGCATGTATCTACAATATTTTTATCATTAACCTCTTAATCTATTTGGTGAACAACTGTTTTTTTGAGATCTTTGTTAAATAAATAAATTTATTATCTTTACATAAATATGAATATGTCATAGATTGAGTCTTCTTAAACAACATGTCAAATAGCTACTTGTACCTACAATAATAGTTAACGAGTTTTTCGTTTTACTACTGCCCCCTTGTACAATTATCCCGGTTTAGCCTATGTAAAATATGATATTATGCGAATTGTTCAGAAAATACCGTTTGTCAGTTTCTCTGGTTTGGTATGCTAAAACATTATTTTCACAGTACTCACTAGAAAAGCCTCGATTGAATTTATCTGCGACTGACATGCAATGACTGCATTTATAACATTACTTTCTGATACATAACTCAAATGACCATAGTCTGAGGGGCACTTTTGACACTCCGATAATTATTCTTTTTACTTTATCTTGTCTCTTGACTGGATATGAAAAAAACATAACTCATCTGTCTCTATTGAGAGGCTTTCTACTTGTAGTTTCGTGTTATGTATTGACTATTGCGTTTTAATAAAATTACACGAATGGTAGGTACAGAATAGAATACATCGACAAAGCTTAACATACCATATATTCCAAATAAGAATGCTATATTTTTATAATTTTAAATTAATCAAATTTAGTAATTTCATTATTAAGTTCTGCTAGTTTTTAGTTTATTTTTATTGTAACCAGCTGTTAATAAAAACATTGAATTCGGTAATTTGAAATTATAAAAAAATAGATTTCTACAATTTAAACACAAAAACTATAAATATATAATGGAATTCTTTAATATTATGGTCTTGAATGAATACAAACAAAATGTTACAGTAAGTACCTACTATGTTACTGTGCATTGTGTGCATGCAGGACTACAAATTATAAGTATTAATTATTGAACTTCCAGCGTTTCATCTTCTGGTGCGGTTATAGTGCGAGTACCAATGCACAGTGTGCTGGGTTGTAGAAGCCACGAAATGGTGCAGATTTACTCGGGATGCGTTGTTCAGTGCTCTGCCCAGACACCTTTGATGCTGCACCTGTTGAAGTGCTTCAGTCAAATGAGATGTCAATAAACATTCTCGCTTCGTTACTTTGTATGTTCATTGCGAATACTAGCTCCTACACGTTTACCATTCGGCCAATCATCTCGTGATAGTTATATATAGAACATATTTATTACGAGATCTAAATTGAGTAATTCCTGTGCATGCCTCAGCATTCATGCTGACTGTAGTGTTTGAATATATTCTATTGACACGGACTCTGCTAAAATCACAGTGCAACACGGTCGTTGTACAAACGTTGTTCGAATTGAGTTACTGAAATCAGACTTTCGTCCAATGCATATAATAGTGTATAGTTTCTCCCTTGCCCTGGGTCCGGAATGCGGAAGAGGCTGGCCTCTGGACATGGCAGGAAGTAGGTAGAGAGCGGAGAGGAGCGAGATCCGTCCAGTGCAGCAATGGTACAGTGGTACAGCGGTATTGCCGAGAGCGCGCGGCGTACAGCGTCCAGCGTCCTCGGCCGCGGAATGCGGTCCGTTAGCCGACAGGGGCCGCGTTCACACACTGCTCCGGAACCGCCTGGAATTCCTCGCACTGATCTTACTGAGGCCACCGCACATGGCACGATGCGCACTGCCAGGCGACCAGGACGTGGAAAGAAGGACTTTTTAAAATATATTAACACGAGGAGGGTATCCTAAACGACTATCTCATATTTGGGAATGCTGGGTGGAAAATCTTATAGGAGGCATGGCACGATCAATAGAATAATAAACTTGAGTTATGGGGCCATCATCTCTGCGTACCCTGTCAGAGAAATGACGTGATGGTAAGTTAGGTTGGTGTGCCTAAAATGTTCGCTACATTTGATATCGTCACAATTCAACGATTAGCAAAAGTTTGTTTTTTTTTTAAATTTAAATAGTTTCCGTTAAATATCGATTCTAGACCCGTTTCAGCTTTTGAACAAATTCTGATCAGCTGACAAGCATAACAACATGATTACCTATGCTTTTCAGCTGATCAGTTAAAACTTCTTTTTTTCGTTATCATTTTGTGATCCTTGTTTACGAGAAAAAAAAGTTTCGGGACAGTTTCTAACAACTTTCTGATCCGTATTATGGAAATATCTGCAGAGCTAGGAATCCTCCCCTCGCACTTGGTGGCATGATATTGTGGATGGCGTGTGGAACGGGTTTCGGCATTCCTCAGCACGATTTCATTGCCCTCGTCTCTGTTCTGTATTGGAGAGAGTAATGACCCATCCGCATTTCGGCCAACGGCCAGCAAAACGACTTTACCTCGCCAAAAGCAACAAAACATTCGCTCATTTCTTTCGCTCGCCCACTGCGTTAACATTTTCACTCTGACTCTGTGCCCGAGCTGAAAAACAGGTAACAGGACTGATGAAAAATGTGGAACCTTGTTTGTGATCCGATGTAAATGTACAAAGGTGGGTACTTCGTAAGTAATTCGTGATAAGCGTTATTTTTTATATTACACCGATATTAATGTATTTACATTGATAAGTTAACGGCCGAAGGACATTGAATGGGTGTGGGTCTTGTGGACTACTCGGAATATTATTTTATTTTCAGGCATGATGTCATGCGTGTTATTGAGTAATTTGGTCAATAGTGTAAGTGATTAGCGTATAACTTGTTTATTTTTTGTACGTTTAGAGTACTCATTGAACATGCATAGTGGATGGTTTCACCTTATCCTAATATAGGTCTAAAAACATGAATGCAGAATAAAAATTATTACTTCTGATTTATTATTATGACAGCTTTATTTTTATTTGACACCGCACAAGCGTTTCAGCTGCCTGGACCAGTGGTACTGTGGTATCCCTATTTCGGAAATACTGTTGGGCCAAAGCAAGTGGGTGGGGAAAAAGAAGATTTCGGAGGACCTACGTATTCAGATCTGGTCAGTAAACATAGCTAATGCCATTTGAAGCAAAGTTTTGATTTTAAATGGTGGTAATATAGAGTGTTTCACATTCTGGGACGTAGTGCAAACATACTACCTACTAGGAGGTCGTCAATTATACATACCCACTAGCTATAAAACGTATAAACATATAATAATTCGTCAGTATGTCTATACGAGTATACCCTATAAACTCATGAATCCAATGTTACCTATTTTTGTGTTTACCCAAATGTTTGTCTTATTCTTATTTTTCTGTTGTTACAGGTGAGTAGCGAAGATCCAATCTTAAGAGCGGCGCATTCCATATCTGGTAAACAAATATATTAAATATAGGTGCTCCTGAAATTCCTCGCGTAGCGAGCTTTTCAAACAGCCAACGGTATTTTCGTACGCGGTCCCACTACCATCTTTCTTTTCAATTGGTGACAATGAAAGATATTCATCCTGTGTTATTTATTGAGACCACATTTCGAATTCCTCAGAAACGATCAATTCCAATAGTCAGTTTATTTATTAGTACATCACTACCTAAACAGGTAGATATGTGACATGTATATTGTTGATAGCAACCTGGCAGATTCCAAGCATTTTGGAAACGGATAAAAGGCCAAGTTGTTCATCGCGAAAAGCACTTGTGAAGTTACTTCCGGTTTTAATATCTGACTTAATGATGCAGACACTAATAAACAAACAATAGCAAACATTAATTACAGAGAATTCGCCTGCATCCTAACTATGTTGCAATTAAAACACCCGTAGAAGTGGGCAGATGCCATATTTTTTACGATAGCTAGCAGACTAGATCACCCTTGATGGTCGCCTTCGTTGATGTATTATTATAATAAGCGGACGTGTATTGCTTTAGTTGACAACTGGCCAGTCCATAAGTTAATAGTACTCGCCTATGGATAGAAATGCGATCCCGACTGGTAGCAAAAACCAAAACATGGCACGTGCTGGATTATTATCTCAAGTTCAAAGACTTCACCTCAAATCTGACGAGGTTTGAATCAAACAACATCGACTACGTAGATCACGTCTAGGCACTAATTTATTTAATTATTTTGTACATTTATCTGATTTATTGAATCTGTATGTGAGTATCATTACAAATTGAATCTACCGTTGCTACGTCGAAAAAACGATTTAAGAAATATTATAAGTTGACAGTCCACCGTATTCAGACAAGCAGACGCCTTCCTGACCGTTGAATTCAAATAAAAATTTGCGCGGCTGGCTTGACAGTGCAGGCGATCGTGCAGACGATCGTGCAGACGTCCTCGAGCGTGGGATTCTGCTAAAAAACTTCACTTTTTGTCCGTGTTCGTTAGTCATTAAAAATGACTATTTTAAAAAGCGATGCGTCGACGTGTCTCTAATGAATGGTAATTGGTCAATGCTCGATAATATAATAAGGAAACTGTTTCATGTGATCAAAATAAAAAATGTAATTTAAGTTTGTCGTGGACTCGTTTTATGCATAAGGTGTGTTTTAATTTTAAACGAACTTGCTTAATTCGCGTTTCCGGTCGCAGAAGTCGTTGATAGTCGGTGGAACATCAATTTAGAAATGAGTTCATTGAATATCAAATATTGATATCGTGAATGGTGAACACAAGTAGATACAATGCCAACTATGAGAATATGAGATCCATGTGGACCGTGTATAAATTTCGCTGACCGGAACATGTGGTTGTTACCTTTATGCTTTACTTTACTTTTACAGGGTGGGTTAGGGATTGTCGTGTAATGCAAGCAATGGGGTAGGAGAATATAAGATATTTCCTCCCAGTTCCTCCCTCTCTGATTTAAAAAGTGGTACTTCTGCATTTTACCTGTTTTTTTCCTTAAATAAATTTTGCAATGTGCATAATTTTTTTCATGATAATATGTTATCATTTGTCTAACCCAGAGGTTGCTAAACTTTTTTTAGAGTGACACATTCACAAACCATATAGTTGTATTAATTTATTTTTCTACTAGTTTTTGAAAAACATGAGGTAAAAAAGGAAAGGAAGAGGTTTAAATTAAACATTTTCACTATTCTCCACAAGAATATTTGTTTCCTTAGTTGAGATACAGAATTATGGTTTTGTTTTCTTGTAAATCTTAGCTATACTGAGCAATCGTTTTGTTAACCTTGCGGTACTGTTTTCTGGGTTCGTCCACCGGTATATGCACCGCGAATCCATTATTAGTTAATAATATTTGCATAAATAACAACTAATTAAATATGTTAATATATTCGGTTGAACCTCTCGCTAACTCTTGGATCCATTATCCATTCGTATACATGCTTCCATATTATCCATCCTCTTGGCTGGCCGTTTGTTCACCAGTTTCTTTAAATGCGAAATCAATTGAAGCAAAGCTAAACGAAACGTAGTCTCGCGGCTTGATTCTCCACACTTCATAGGCTTTTGTTCCTAAAAGCACAATCACCTTTTACACACAAACACCATGGAGCCAAATGGCGCCGTGTGAAGTGACATAACAACACACAGCACAGTGCACAGTACACCTAGTACTAGTACGCTGCTCGCGTACTGTGCTTTAAGCCCATAGACCGGGGCCCGACTAGTCGACTACTCTACGGCGCGCAGGCACTCGTACAGGCACTCGTACAGGCACTCGCCGTACTACGAGCCTAGAGCCAGAGTAGTTGCTAGCGGCTACCGGCTAGCGTAGGTACTCCTAGTGGTTAGGTACTCCTTCTACACGAATGGTAGTAGCGTCGAGTATGACGGAGTATGGTGCACCGCTGTATAGTAATAATAGTAGTACGATTTGCTACTCGGAATACGCTCGCTATGTTGTCCCTTGCTGAATGAATGACTGCAATTTTTTGCATTCATAACGAACTTCATTGATAAAGTGGAGGAGATGACGCATGCCTCACTCAAATGAGCTAATCCCCATCAAACAAACTGTGGCGTAAGATATGTACCAATAAAACTGCATTTTTGTTCGCATGGAGATTTGTGATTTTTTTGTTTGTTTTCAAATAATTTAAATTAATGTGTTCGATTACATTAAATCTTTTGTGCAATTAATTATATTCGTTTAAAAAATAGGTGAAAACGTGCTTATAAACGCTTAAAATTACAGTGAACAAATGAAGTAGAAATTTAAAAAATAGGTGTTTACGTGTAAGAACTACACGGTACTTGAATATTGTAATATAATATTTTTATTTAAATAACTCAATCAAACATTGTATTTTTACTGGCTGCCCCTAAAGGAAACGACATTCGTGTTCTTAACGCCATTCAACGATTTGAATAAAACATATTAATTTGCCAATTAAAATAATAACTAATTAGGTTTCATTCTGGTGGGAAACACGTTCTGATTCTCAAAACCAGATTCTAAGTCTGGGCCCATTGATGAAAACTACATACCGTATATTTTAGAAGATGTCCCGATTTGATGCCATTATAATTGACATGATTTATTTTATGATAATAATTTTCCTATTCTTTGGCGAGAAAACGTGTTTTGTTATCAAAAAGAATCACCAAATAAAATATAGCTGATTCAATTTATTTCAGATAATAATCGTCATCAATCAAATACGCTAGAAAATATAACTTTTGGTTGAATTGGTGGATGTTTTTGAATGCAATTAAGTATATCCCAGGAATATTTCGGTTGCCAAGGTGAGTAACTGGTAACCATAATATTATACATCTAAGGTGATCGGTGGTGCCAGGTGAAACATGGGTACGTAACAACTACAAACTAATATCATAACTATAATACTTTCAGTAGTACTCCAGTCCAGTGTGCACATTGGGTAAATATTTGTTCAAAATTCAACAATTTAAAATGAAGAGGAAGTCCACTTTTCCAATAATATACTGCGATAGATTTAATGTTAGGTGGAAAACGATCAACCATCTTAACTTAACACATACGACTTTATTCTGCCGTGGGAACAATGGCCTGGGAACGCAATCAACATATTCAACGAGAGTTATAATAATAATTTGTAATAAAGATGTTGAATGAAGTCGGATCATAAAACGATTAATGTTCCGCGAGAAGAATCTCAACAATGAGGATATTAAGTTAAACAACAAAAGCCAGTACAAGTGGAATGGACCCTAAATATAAGTACGTGGTTATAGGAAAAAATGGAATAGACTAATATGTCGCGAAATATTAGTTGTAAGCCATTAGTAATAAATCTTAACTGTAAGTTATTAGTTATAAGCTCAAGTGATAAATTATAGGTTAGAAACTAGGAATTAATATGTAATAATTGAAGGTAAGATCTGTACAGCGCCCTTGAGGTGATTTTCCCACAAAAATGGCGCTATAAAAGTTATCCATTTATTATTATTATTACTTCTATTAGTATAGCGAACGAGAAATAATTAATAATGCAGACCGGAAAAATTAGCCAGACTAAATGCCCTTTTCGCCAGTAAGTATACTTACGCCTTATTACTTTATCTATCCTCGAATAACAATTGGCTACAAGCTGGGTGGGTATTGGGTAAGTGGGTACTGGGTACCCATAGCATAGCACCTAGTAAAGAAGTAGAGGTCCGTGATCCGAACTCGGCTGGCCTTGAGCTGAAGCTCACCGCTCCTTAATTAAGGTTTACTTATTATTTATTCTTAACACTAAACTGCGTTGCTGGCCGTTCATTACAGTATTACACCTTCCGATGCGTCTTAGGCCCGGGTTGCAACAACTAAAAGTTACGTAATGTTATGTTATTCTTCACTTGATTTGTTTTGATGTCGAATAATAAATAAACATTACGGCATTTGGGACTACTCACTTTTGCATCGTCGTAATGGAAAAGTATTATTTTCGCTCTAAAACTAGATTTACAAACACTTGAAACAATGTTAATACTATAATATATGAACATATTTGTTGGAGGAACACGGCGCGCGGAAGGTTGCCGCGATAGCTTATTGGTTAGAGATCTCATTAGTTTGAAATATAGGTAAATTGGCCCTTCTGCCGAAAAGGTGCTGGTCCCTGCCAACAGTAATCAATGTGTGAGACTAAAGGAGTGCGGAGGGGACATGGATTGGAATATTGAGCAATGGCAGTAGCGGCCCTGCGTTGTCTCTATAATTAGTTGTTTACAGGGTTCGCCAGTCGGCACACTCCGCCCCCACTGCCCCACTGGCGAGCCCAAACGGTCCATTTCGTAAACGAACACTATTTTAGAAACTCTATTTTCACCGTTGCTATTTTTGTCCCTGGACTAATAAGTGCGTATGAAAAATCCATAACATTTTCCTGAACCCTCTTAAATACGAATCCATGGGCCTAGACTGGTCTAGACTGTCTTCAGCAGCGCGTGGAAACTGGAAACTGGGAACATTCTCGTCTGGCGTCCTTTCTCGGAACTAACAATCACAAGGTATATTATGAGTGCGGTTAATGATCTCAACATAAGGAAAAATTGATGCAAAAGCAATCGTTTTATGTTTTCTTTGAACATTCGAAATAATGACTAGTTTAACTAGCCGAGGTTTTAATCGAAAAATAAGGTACAAACAATATAACGTCTTGTCTTAACAACAACAGTTCACGTAGATTAAATTAAACCGATTTAATGGACGCGTTTGGGAATGTTAAACAAATGTGAAAAAAAATAGCCGATATTGTCGATAAAACTTTATCGATGCGTTGGTGCTAGCTACTTTCAGCGTAGCTTCTATAAACAAAGTGCATCGGCTCCAAGTCCACGGGACTCGTATAATTAGAAGACCACCGCCTGGGTTTGTTTGATTAGTATCTGCGTTGCCTAACACATTCGCAGCCGGCTTGATATGCCGAGTATCTCCGTTCCCTGATGATGCAGCCCGTGAAGTGCCCGACCACTGAGTCATCTGCTCCGCGGAGGTATTTGCGTCCCGCCTGTGGCGCATCGTCTAGGTGTTGAATTCACAGACTGGTCGCTTCTCGCTTCAACTGGACAGTGGATATACTGGCCAATGGACATTCATTGCCCCGAACTACGTTTCTAGGGTACATATAATAAATCATCCGTGCAATACTTCGCCAAACGAACAAATAAACTAAACATTGAAATAAACTTCTTCATCGACGCTTTGAATTATTGAAGTACCTTATAGTATAATATGGATTTTTTAATGTCTTCTGTATACAGAGTTGTATCATGTTATTTTCATTTTTCTCGCTCGGTCATACATTATACGCAGATAAAATATTATTAATATTAAAAAATATATATGCCACAATGAAGCGTAAAGCTTTTAAGATTATTTTACTTATTTTTTAAATAAATAATGATCAACGGTTTTTCCCCTTGGTTGGCTATTTACAAGCTTTAATAAAATTGATGAATCATGAAGCAACCGGAAAATCATAGTTTTAAACCATTAATCGGAACTTATTTTTTTAGATAAATATTGATCCTTGTTATTTCCTCATTTAAATTTGAGTGGTCTCATTAGATTAGTCATGTAGGAAACAGGATGTGTTAGAGGTTGTTGCCTAAAAAAGAATATTATTCGTGTTGTATGTAATATAATATATTGTATTAATCATCGATAGTCATCATCTAAAATAACAGTCACCCAGCGCCCATTAGCATAACAACTATCCTACATGAATTTTACTTTCCCGGTTGCAACGAAAACGTACACTAATGCAGGTAGCTATAGTTTTAAGTTTATGACAGCTATTTCTCCTTTGGAACGCACTGTCAGAGTACCTACCTACTGTATTGTACAATTATTGAGAATGTTTTAAAAGTCTCAAATGTCCAGGCTTATTTGGTTAGGTGGGCCATTATTGGTGTAAAATATATTGTCATCAAAGTACGGTTCAACGAAAGAAGACAAGCAAAACTAGTAGTCTTATCATGGTTTATCCCAAAACTATAAAAATAAAGAGCTGTGGCGGTTGTATTTTATTCAAGAATAATACATTGGGTTCCACTAAGTTGAATGAAATTGGATTTATTCTTAAAACGGTTGCATTAACTCCCGGTCGGCAGACTTTTGCACATGTTTTTATTATTTGTCCGGTCATTTCCTTGAGGTCGCATTCTTATCTAAGGGGCTATTTCACCACCTCTCAATAAACTACTATTCATTAGTTAACTCTAATCATCGGAATATTCGTTAGTTATCTCTTTCCGCAAGTTTGGCTGGCAACGTCGCTTTTTTTCAAACCTTATCCCGTCTGCTGTCACGTCTGTCAATACAATGCCGTTATTTCTAACATAAACTAACTTTCACAACACAACATTCGCGCGCGAAGCTCATTACATCCCTCTCACCAAATAGTTAAACGCGTCTCCATATTTAAATAAAACATATTTCTATTTTATAACTTTATTGTATTATTCAGGGGCTATTTCACCACTTCTCAAGAAGCTGTCAACGTAAAGTGCACAAGTTAGTATCTACCTTCTGATTTAAAATGGCGGCGTACTGTTTTGACAGCTGACAGTAGGCGAGTTTTCTGTTGAAGTTGATTTTTACTGTAATTATGGAAGTGGTTGAAGATTTAAATATCTTAGACGAACAGGACATGGCGGAAAGACGTAGACCGCGTGTTTTCAAACCAAGAGTCAATTTTTATACGTCTTAGATGACATTGAGTTTAGGTCAAGATTTCGCTTGACAAAAATGCCGTAAAGGAGATACAAAATCAAGGATAAAATCTCTCCAAGAAGCACACGGTATGTAATTCTAATATACGCCTTCACAATGTATCACGGAATATACTATGAAATAACAACAATCTTTGGCAGTACAATATACCCACATACAACATGTTCATGCTTACAAACTATCAACCTTCACCAAGCAATAATAGACACTCCCCAATGCACTTCACTAATATAATTTAATAATAAAGTTATAAAATAGAAATATGTTTTATTTAAATATAGAGACGCGTTTAACTATTTGGTGACAGGGATGTAATGAGCTTCGCGCGCGAATGTTGTGTTGTGAAAGTTAGTTTATGTTAGAAATAACGGCATTGTATTGACAGACGTGACAGCAGACGGGATAAGGTTTGAAAAAAAGCGACGTTGCCAGCCAAACTTGCGGAAAGAGATAACTAACGAATATTCCGATGATTAGAGTTAACTAATGAATAGTAGTTTATTGAGAGGTGGTGAAATAGCCCCTAAGAATAATATCGTCTATGAGGCACTGTGCCTGGGCACTGGCGCTCACTGCTCGGGCCGGCGTGGTATTTCCTGTAGAATCGCATTCCGCCGCTGCCTTTCTTTTCACCCCCCGCCCTCCCGCCCCACTGTCCCACCCTCATTTTGTTTGCGATTATCCCGCGCCTTTGTCGGGCGCGGACGGCGACGGCAGCCTTTCGTATCGCCCATCGCCCATTTATAATGGTCTTTCCGTTTATTTATAATAGAGATGCACTCTCTGTCCATCGCGGGAATGTCAGCTGTTCGCGCCTCTATTTCTGGTGCATCCTCTTTACACTGGCGGCCGGGCGCGGCGCTCCTACCTCCTGCCCCTCTTTCGCCGGGCCCAGTGCACATCTCTTACTTCCTACTCTATTTTATATATTTATTATTGAAATAATGATGGCACGGGTGAAGCAACCGGGCCCAATTATTGTTTAAAGCTTGACTGATTGAATCTCCCGTGGAATTGCAATATCTTAATGTGTTCTCAGATCTTACACACTATCTCACATTCCACAACGTTAAACCATTTTTGCGTGGGAAGAGGGTAGTGTAAACAAATGTCAAATTGTGTTGCGGTTTGTAAATTCTCCTTTTCCACACAATATTATCGAAAATATTGTTTTCCGAATGAAAAGGATTTTAACTTCATGGCTGCTCCCGCGTATGTGTGTTATGTTACGTAACGTGTGTAGCTGCTTCAAAATATGCGAAGTTTCTGTGTAAATCTTTCAAAAATCCGTAGATTGACTACCAGGTCATTATGACCTTTGTGCTATAAACTTTATTTTTTGAATTATTAAATTCCCACAATATAAGGGTGTCACAATTTGAAAGATCTCCTTTGATGCCATACTATACTATACCATTTACTAGAATTATTTTCTTAGAGTTTTATCTACAGGAGTTTCAGCAGTACTTACGTCTTGTTTAAATTAGGCATTAAATATATAAATATTATTAATATTAAACAAATAAATAATATCCGTGCTATATTTATTGCATCATGATTGCGTCTGCGTGCGTTGGACCGTGTCACCAAAACAATGCGACGGACTCCATGGGACATATCTCAGTCAGAGTCAGTCTCACAAGAAATAGATCTCGGAGACTAAACGCGACTCGTGTGTCGGAATGTCGCCTCGTTCTTCGTACATCGTCAATGGGCTCAGCAAGTAAAAGATTTCTCGAAGCATTATTGACTAGTCATTAAAAACGTGTTCTTTTTGAAGTAGAGTTTCGTGATGTCTCTATCTACTCGAATGTTCGACCAGGCCAACGCCTCAGCGGACCTTCCAACCTTGAGACACCTAACGACTTATTACACTGTCCTCCCGAGAGTCCCCGACTCTACACATACTCTTAATAGGCGGATGAAAACTTCAAAAGGCGTAATTTACGACCGGAACGGCTGCAAGTCAAGCCCACTACACACGAGTTCAAAAATACTGTTAGTAATTTCGCAGTTCCTTCAAACGGAATCTAATTTGTCATGTCTCACCCGTAGTGATACATGCATCTGTACATCTGCAGTCAGTGCCTGGAGTAAACGACTAGTCGAGGAAAACATTATTTTTGGAAGAGCATAATATCGGAGTAATTAACTTAGGTATCCTAATAAAACGACTATTATTCGAATAACCGACAACATCTCTGCAAATGTCTCAATCTGTACCATAAATCAAGCTTATTTGATTAACTGTCAATTATTTGACTGCGAGTAACATGCTTGTAACAGCGCGGCGACCCTCTGATAGAAACTTCTGAAAGCATGCAGTGCAGTGTGAATGCAGTGAGTGAAGGGCACAGACGGGGCACGATATACTCGTATCTACGTTATGTTGGTAAAGTCTTGGGTGATTAATGGTCGCGGTCACTAGTCTGCGTGGCGACGAGTAGTGACTTCTACCGCCAACCGGCTACACTTTTAATATATTTCACATTTATAATACCTACCTGATCGTGATGTGATCGTCTACTGCTATCGACCTAATTAACTCGACGGCTGCTGTGATTTAGACGCTGGTTTCTAGATTGATTTACGGCTATGTACGGTCCACCGGTTTCTACACGTCTCTACCTGCTTTTATCTACATACCTCTTACCTTACATACGAAGGGTAAAAACCTATGAATAAACATCGGGCATTAATAACCGATATTCTATTAAATCGACATTTCAATAATGTAATAAAGCTGTCAAACTATTTAATGATGATAGTGAATTAGATTTTTCTTGACAAAAGATCTCTATAAATCTAAAATGTTCATCTTGAACATCTTAGATTTATTTATTCATTCCTCTCATATCTAATAATAATAACTCATCTCGTTAGCATTACCCCCGGCGCTGCACCAAATAGCAATGTCAATTATTAGTATTCAGAGGCCACCTGTGTTGATAAACCAACACCCCATTCATTTGTTCGAGATTGGGAGACTCGCGTAGAGGCAGTAAAGGCAGTCGTCGTGAAGGTTCCCTAGCTACACAACACAGTCAGTCACAGCAACAAGCGCCGCGCTGTAGGCAAATCAAATTTGATATCTTTACTGCGCTGTCATCGTTATTGCTGCGCATACCACGCATCGCTGTAAATTATGTCCTGGTAATTTTTCTAACCAAAAATATATCCTTGGTGTTGATGATGTTGAAGGTATCTCAGGAAGATTTTTAACACGGAACCAGATAATAAAACGTGAATCAAAGAAAAAATCACGAGAACTTTACTACCGCGAATCAAACATAAGCGGAACATGAAGCGCTGTCGCGTCGTTGGCATTTTTGACATGATCACGTGTCAGCGCTGTGCCGCTTTTCGGTACTATAACAGTTATATATAATTTATTGTTGTACTACTCAAAAATTAAAACTATGCTTTTATGTTTTTATTATAACATTTATTAAAAAATACTAATAAAGCTAACTGAATTGATACTTTAAATACTATATTTTTTTTTACCTCGGCAGTTTCATATCCGTTACAAGCTTTCAGATGGCATCAATCAGACTCTTATTTTTCTAACTCCAAACAATTTAAGAGAGGCATATTAGGAAGATGCAACCCTTATACAAGGCAATATACCTGTATTATGGCGGTCATTTTGGAAGTCGGGACGCGGTATTCACTATAAAAAAATTGAAGATCAATCCTGTCTTAATTGATTTGTTAAGAAGATTCGCGCTAGTAAAAAAATCGCCAAAGCTTTTTACGGTGGAATGTGAACTGAAACGGCTGCAATTCACGAGGTTCATTTGCAATTTAACGTAATCATTTTTTAAATTATCCATTAACAACGCAAATTATCCGAAACCAGTTCGTTCAAAGGATGTCGTTAACAAAGTTCTACCATAGCACCCTTCGTTTATATTTGAATTCAAAGTTGTTTAATTCAAAATACCTTGCTCAGTAGCCGCACGGTTGTTTGACATGCGGCTGGGAATAACCTGTCTGCCCTTATTCCAGGATAGTTTGGCGAAGCGCCTTGGTATGGGTGTGTTGGATTCTGCATATATGAAACCTTTAAAGGTATGTGTGAGAGGTCTTCTCGAAGGTTCGACAACCTTTTCGCTCATAATTTTCGCGGAGTTTCGTTGTCAAACCGAACGCATCTTCAGGCCCCGTAAAATTGTGTGTGTTTTTCAAATATTTATTGTTATTGTGCAAAAATGGAAAATTTTCATAAGATCAACATATTTTGCTACCTTTTGAACAATTTTTCATGTGAAAGTGACAAAATAAAACAAAAAAAACACTTTGTAGCTTTGATCTTCTTTGCCACAAGTATTTAGGTGGATGCGGAAGTCATCAAGTCGATGTCTTTGTAAACATCCTGTTTCCGCGTAAACTCGCCGCATGTGTTTTCTCAAGACCTGCTGATGGGTTCATTGTAACTGCGTAAGTACTGGATTCCTTGAAGTTTTCGCTAATAATGCGTTCGGTGACAAGTTTCAAGCTAGCTTTCCGTGTTTTCCGGCTCTTCGTGGACAAATTTATTTAGTGACCCAAAACGTTGGGTATTATTTTATTTCTATTAAAGACTGGTTGATCAGTAGTTCAACTATTCGGCTTCCCCAGATGGCATTGTCATATTTTTACAGTTTAAGGGATATTTCAAAGCTCCATAGCTGTGAAAAAGCTGTGCTAGTATCGTTTCTCCAGAAGGTTTATGAGCTTTCGAGAGTTTTTGCTGGGATGAACGAACAGATTTTCTATTTTATGGTTAACGGTTGTTTATAGGCATTCGGTGTATTTTGGTAAATAACTAGGTATACAACCTTTCTTATGACATTCCCACTCTAGATATTTTTATTACCAAAGAACGGACTATTGTTTTTCACTCCAACAACTTTAAAAAATAATAATAATATTTGTTTTATTTTTTGTAATAATAATCATTAATTACAAAAAATAAAACTTCAATAAAACCCATATTTACTAACTTATTTACCGATTCATAGCATTAATAAAGATTTTGGACAAAATAATTCATTTAAAATACGTAGATAATACACAATTATTCGATCTCTCGGCTTTTTATTTTCGTAATTATATCTGTTTATAATATCAATTGAATAAATACTTCCGTTTGGTAATATTTTTTTACACACAATCGTCATTTCTGACATCTTTGCACTCTGTGGTAGAATCCCACGGCGACAACAAGTATACACCTAGGTTATGAATCAAAACGGAGGATACCGACTCATTTCAAACTTTGCAATCATCTAAGAAAGATATAGAAACAGATAGTTTAACAAAATATCTTCAAATACGCAAAACGATGACATCATACGTACTTCTAAAGTCATTTCTAACTTTCAACATGTGTGTGAATTCTGTCACTATTGTATTTATAATGTTTCACGCGCCTCAAATACATTTATATTTGCGTATTATTAAAATGATTAGATTTAACAATGCTGTCGGGTTTTTACGCGCTTCTATAATAAACAAATTTTCGAAAATTTAAAAATTTATCAATTTTCTGGAAATCAATTGATATTATGCAAAAACTAAATACAAAGTATAGCCGTATAAATCAGCATTACAAATTATGTTTGCATACTATTTTTTCCAATGTAACCAACCTATATCCTCCAACGTCACGGCAACCAACTTGACAATATTTTGTTTGTTTAAATACGTGGTGTTTGGAAATCAGATTTAAAAAATAATTAGCCAATGGGCATTCCGTTTTTATATTTATTATTTTCTTTTCAAATTTAGTGTACATGACGTTTGGAAAACGGATAAACTGAAAGAAAACAAAGTTATAGAGAAATTAAACAAGCATAACGCAAGTTTGTAAATATTTTTTTAATGAATATTATTCTAGTTTACTCGGTGTTTGGAAATCAAATCAAACCTGTCTGCGAAAATCCTTGGTACAGCAGAAAATGTGATCATCTGCAGCACATGGAGAATCCAAAAGACATTTTTTTCGATTAGACCGTTTTTACTTTAAAAAAAGCTTTTTTCGGCAACTTAAGTCAAGGTTAAAAAACTCTTAATTGTCAAGGTTAAGAAACGATTGGAATCGGGTCTAAGCTTTGTCGCATTTTAAAAGAAAAGTATCCACCGCATATTTTGAATGTATACAAAATCCAACTTTGCGCACAACTTAATTGAAAACGACAGCTCAAATCAAGAAAGTTGTATCGATAAATCGACTCCAAATGTGATGTAGATTTACCAGTTTCCCGCTTGTACCACAAGTTTCCGGACACTGTATAACACAACAAACTATTTACGCGACCTTGTATTTCGCAAGCGGATATATTATTCAAAACTAATGTGATTTTCAAATGACAAGTAAATATCAAACATTTGTAAAAAAAGTCAAACTAGATACTCTACCAAAATAAAAGATTCAGTAAACAAGCCACACCTTTTTATTAGGTTGAAATTTTACTGAATATCCCCGAATTGGCCATTGACTAATTATGACAAGTTTTACGCTATTTTAATAAAATGAATATTGTTGAAATTTTTTAGATGGGTAAGCGATGGTAGCGCTATATAGTGACGGAAAAGTGATCATTTTTTGACAGTTGAGAAATTTTGTCGGCCGTGGCATGTGCTCTTGAGATTAAATTTGTTTTTGTTAACTTATAAAAAATATGTTACCTTACAAAATTATAATAATACCATTACGCCTAGGAAGTTTTAAGCATAAATAATCGCTTTACATATTTATAATGTACGGAAAAAAACATATTGCGATTTGTCGACATTGTTCATGTAGGTACCCATAATAATATTAATTGCATTTTCGGTATTATAATGTAGTTTGTGTATCATGGATGCAATTTTTCTAAATCACCATATTTACATACTCTTATCACAAAACACCCAAATGTTCGGTTGGCCATAATATATGGTCACGCGGCTTATATCAAAAGCTCTGCCGCTGGGAATTAGTGACGCATTTACCACGGTTTATGTGTACTCGTAAATAGCGATACAGGTATGTCATCCCTGTTACCTACTTTCATTTTGAAAGGACTTGTGTTATCTCTAATGTCTCCCCCACCCTATACGAGTATATTTATCTGTTTATACTATCGGAGAAAATAAAGCCTTCATTGAAACGAGTATTTAAAAAAAAAAATATTCTGTTCTTTGAGTAATCGAGTTAAATGCTGAGCGCCTAAAAGTTATTTTTTCAGGTGGATTATGAATATACGAGTATAGCTAGAAAATCAAAATAAATGATAAATCACCTCACCTTCCTAAACGGTGGCCGCGTGCAACGAAATTTTGCACAAAATTACGAAACAAATGATACACCTAACCAACACACTCACATCTCACATCAAATTATAGGTTTTAAAACACTATTAATTAATTAATGCAAATAACATAAACACGAACGCAAAATTACACAAAGGTAGGTAAGAATTTATAGAAAAAGTATTTGGTTTGCAAGACAAACATTCAAATATGTCTGGTCAGTTGGGGTAAGTACATCTCATGGGGTAATTGCGTCAATTCAAGATATTTCAAAACAATGAAAAAAATGTTAAATATAATATCTAGGGAATGAAAACTATGTAGTTCGTACATTTATAATTATTTTGAATATTTAATGGAGGAATTGAATAGGTGGGAGACAGGCGAATTCTCCAGTGAATGCATATATTTATTAACTGAATTATTAATTGAATTACTGTCTGTATCTGTGTTTTCTCCTTAAAAAAAAAACATTGTTTTCGGGAGAGAAACTACAAATAAATGTTGAATTTGTGTATCTGCCTTGGCGTTGTGATATTGAAGAAATGCACAAGATATAACAAATCAAATCATCTGATTGGCCCTTTGATGAAACCAAATTAATTTTGACGTAATGCACACTAAATCGTAAAAAGTTGACGTGAAGGATTCTTTTTCCTCACTCTTCTCGTCAACTAGTGAATATTCATCTTGGCGCTTCAGACTGGAAATGTTGCTAAGGCAAATAAAGAATATAATTATCCCATATTATGGGAACCCCTTCAGAGGTTGCGCCTATTAGCGTATATCAGATCCGGCGCTGATACGCGGGATCTACACACTTCTCCGTAGTAAAAATATTGCATAAAGTTTGAACAATTTTATTGATATAAGAAGATACTGTAATATGATGTGCCTTCTAATGGTTTAGGCACTATTCGTAAACGATATTATTTATAGTATTTAATTATTCATTGAACATCAGCAAAGCAATTTCCCAAATGAAACCCAGCTTTCGAAGCTCACCGCGATAACAGAAATTAAATAGAAGTTTTTTAAATTTTTATTTCCGCCTCGACCCATCTTGATATCTGCCGCCCAGAAGTAAGGGCGGGAGATCGCGTAGTCAAATAAAAGTGGCAATTTATAACGTTTTCCCATTGGAGGGAGAAATGGAATTGGAATTGGTTGTGGCTTGGAATAAAGTAATGCCAAGAAGCCAGCGAAGAATATGCTTTCCCGAATGCTAAATAAATTAACACTTAATGTTTAACTTTTTGTTTTGTATCATCGGGGATTTGTTTTAAATTTTAAAAACATTCGCTCAGTACAAAAAAAAAATCTCTTTTTACCTTCATTTGAATGCACCCATGAGGTGGTTTTCCTATGTTTTTTTTACGGCGCTATAAAGATGATATTATTACTAAATAAATTGTTGAATCGTAAGAAGGGATTCTGGAGTAGACCACTATTTTGATTGGTCCGCCCCAGCTTCGCTTCATTCTCAGTGCAAAATCTTGTTGCTCCACTGCTTCGTGCTCCATTTTAATGCTTATCTTTACTTTTACCCCAACACCAAAGGGTCATTTTTTTAAATGACCCTTTCGTGTTAGAGGTAGAAGTTAAAAGACATAAATTATATTAGTAAACACCAAAATCCCAAATTACCCGTGTCGCTTATTCAAATGCGAAATCGGTTGTTTGTTGATTCAGAGTAGGTAGCTTGCACATTACCCAGTTCCAGTCCTAGTCTATCCCCCGGCTGCGAGGCTTGGGAGAAAGTTGGGGGGTTGTGATGGGAATATTATGTAGGAAATAGGATTCAGATCCCGCGTTAACACATCTTACCTTGTAAATGGCTATGCCCTCTGGTACTGAATTCATCAGGTTGGATTTCCCGTCCAAACGTGACCTCACGTTCAATAGTCTGGGAAGTAAGCGAACAGGGCTACCGCGGTACCAGAATGTTTCAGAACCTATTATAAAATACCGCCGTGTGTAATTAAATATGTCTATTATATTGCTCCTTAAGTAGGTACTTTATAATAATAATAAAATACGAGTATATGGTTTTCAGATATGAGCGTTTGAAGTGGGAATTAGCTTTTCATCTCGATTTTAGTAAGACAAGGATTCGGGTTGTTTTATGCAAAAAAAATGTTACTTATTCTTCATTATCATATTCAATTTAAATCATGCACTAAATCACTCACATTTTTATAAATACTAAGGTAGGATTGTGGATATCCCATTTTATTTTTAAATGTGTAGATATGAAACAGAGCAAAAATGCTTAATAAAACTGTATATTGAACTAAAATAATCCTGTTTTTTTTTGCTCTGAAGATCACGAAACCAGTAGACAATTTTAAAAAAATCTTAAAAATGAAATTAAATAAAGAATTTTATGTACTCGTATAGTAAAAATAACATTTTTGCCATAATATGCTCATGGGCCATAATAGTTAAATAAGACAATACCCCATATTGTTCTATAATTTGTAATTGTTCTCTAAGAAAAATAGTCTTGAAACTAGGTCGAAGCCCGGTGGATACTTTTTAAAGTTTTCGTCGTTCCGCCGTAAGTTTCTTCGAAGCTTTAGTTTCATTCAGTTGTCGAAATGGTTATCCTCGGGGTATTATTTACAATACTGAATGTATTATTTTGTATCAACGGTTGGCCCGACATTCCCACTTTTTATTGTCATTTTACTTATGGCGGTCAGTGGATCCGATCCCCCCGTAACCATTTCCGAATCGACTCGGCACTATATTAGCCATTGGGTAGTTATTTTAGTATTCTCTTTGTACTTCTGTAGTCTATATGCAATATATTAGAAGATCATCGCAGGGGATAACTGTCTACAATAGAAATAATAGCTAAATTCAAAAAAGGTTAATAAAAAGAGTTACCTAAAAGGGATGTTTTCCTTTTCGGTTAAATATGTGTTAGTTAGGATTTCTGTTTTTATTCCCGGGCAACACCGACTGGCTGGTTTTATTACCGCCAGAAAGCAAACTTCAGGTGTCCTTTCTACGCGAAGGCACGGCTGGAGACCGTTTTCACGGCATAATCTCTAACCGTGTGTTTAACAGTTTCCTCATAAAATTAGGAGCAATATGAAATGCCCTTGAACACTTAGGACGACAACATTAGGAAGACTCCCATTGCCTTTCTTTTATTTGAAATTGAAAATCAAACCTTAATAAAATGGTGCATCCCTGATAATTCCAACTGACATCAATAGAATAAGAAAATTTCGTTGTTTACCAATGTACTCGTTGTCCTTTTGTTGACTTCGTTGGGGCTTTGTATATAGGTACATTGTTCCTCCAAGGAATATACAAATTCGTCATAATCATTATTGCAAAAATTGTATTGCAGAAGTTAAAACATTTCGTTTCTCAATTTGCCAAAACAATCTATTTTAAGTCTTTCTCGTTAAAATATGTTTTCCCATCGATCACGCTTTTGTGTATTTATTTTTAAATCTAGATAAACATTTGTAGCCATCCAATGTAGTTGATACCACAACGTCCTTTGTAGTTCGATGATCCTTTTATTTTGCTTGTGTTATTTTATTCCCCTGATATTTTATTTTATTTTAACCGAGACATAATATTTCTTGTTCGTATTTAACGAAGCCTAAATAAATACGTTCCTCTGAACAAACCCGTCCAATATTTTCTTTGAAATGGGTGAGATTTTTGTAATTCGGTACAATAGGGTAATGTCACTGTTTTTTTATTTATTCTTACGAAATAAATGATATATTATTATTATTTTATTTTTGCGTTGACGAATACAATTTCGACAACGATTTAAATTGTTCGTATTTCGATTTGCCGCCAAAATGTTTGTGCGGAAGGCGTCTGTGACGACACACCGGCCAACGTTTGTAGGCAATTCCGGGACCCGATGACAGTTATGTCAGCAACTAGTAGCGTTACCTACATCGTAGTCGAATTCGGACCCCTTTGAAATAAGGGATTTTGGAGCGTTTTTTAAATCAATAATTATTTATAATTTTTTAGTGAGACGATCAGAATAAAAAAAAACTTTAAATATTCCACAAGTTTTGAACAGTATCATCCCCCATTTGGTGGAATCATTTTTCATAATAATATTTTGATTTATTTTATAACCATAGAAGGAATCAATTGAAATTTGTTTACGGGTAAAAGTCAGTTAAAATAATATAATCAAATACGTATGCGTCTGGTATAAACAATGTCCCCGTTTATTGTGACATAATATTCTCATGTTTTATATAAGGTGATTGAAATTAGTTGACTTTTGGCAGTAGGTACCTACTTTATTGGCGATCTGCTAACCTCAATAATAATCGATGGTGATTTTGTCAACAAGTTGAGTGTCGCTCAAGCCATTACCTGACGTTAAGTAATGTAGATACTTTGCTAATCCAGTCTTCCAACCCGACTAGTTAGGGAAAACACGTAATTACCTACGCACTACGCACGCACAGGCGAGAGGTTGACATTGGCGAGAGTCTACAATGATAATATAAACAAATCGATTAAAAAGGCATCACACTACTTGGCGATACACGTGTCCCTCTGCCCCTGCCCCTGCCTCTGGTCTCCCACGCAGCTTCAGCAGGTACCGGGGGCAACGCTAGCGGAGAAGTTTGCTGTCTTGATGGAACCGATTCGGCGACATCAATTTGGCGGAAGATTCCTCGCTGTTGACGATGACAACCCGATGACGCGGATGGTTCCATTGAGCCGAAATCGGCGAAGAATGTTTTCGCAGAACACGCGTGTCGTCAATGTTTGTCACACGTCTCGATACCATCGAATTCGAAATGAAGACACTGGCTACGTGGCTACTTCACAACAAGGCATATACGAGTATCTATCCTCGCTTCTATTTTAGTTTTTTGTTGTTGTATCGTGTCGGTCTTTGTGTCATGGTGGTATACGCTGATTGCCGTTCGTAGAGCTTTGATGGTAAGTTTTGGGTCTACGTGCCGGGGGCCACGTACTTTGGGGTGCGCCGAATTCTCTACCATTAAACCTATAAACAATCGCCCAAAGACCAATGAGTTAGGCATGATATAAATGTTGACTTTAACTATCCTTGTCTTCCAAAGCTGGATTCACACCAACGTCCGGATCCGCTCAGTGACGATATTGTTCCGCATGAGAGCTTATTGATATGGTATAAATATCAATCAAGGAGTATGCGCTAAGACAAAGTTGTGTGGCAGTATATCCTTCTGCCCACCATTGTGATATTTAACTACTTAGTTAGTTAAATAATTATTTTGAAGTGTAAAAATACTTACATCGCAGATTTTATCCCGGTTTTTATTTTATTTTTTAAATCATTTTTTTATCACTAAATAATATTTTTAATAATTATTAAAAATATTATTTAGTGATAAAAAAATGGTTTAAAAAAAAAAATAATAATAATTATTAATTATTGAAATCTGGTCACCAAACACGGATAAAGACATTTCAAACAACGTTTCGATTCTGAATGGTGGTCTTTTACCAGGGCGATGCTTGAGGTAATTTTCTCACAAAAACGGCGCTATAAAAATTATCTATTTATTATTATTATTATCAACCACTCTGGAACGTGCCGCAAATATATATTAGTATAAATGAATTAAATATGTGATGACATGTATTAATAAAACAAAAAATATTTGCGCACGTCGTGTTTGAGCCCGCGATATCTGGGTTCATAGTCGAGCGTCTTACCACTCGACCACGGAGGCCGTCAAAACTCTTTTCCATTTGACTTATTTATTAAATGATTTATGCTAGAAACGTGCTTTAGAAATGTATATTATTCAAATTGTGTTAAAGAAATATCTTTTTATAATTGGGAATAATTAATAGACGAAAAATTCTTAACTTCCTTGTACTCTGAAATGAATTCTTTCAAGATTGTTTACAAAGAAGACAGCCGGATAACGTGTCTCGTTTTTTTTTCCATATATTGTCAATTTGATAGAAACGGACAAAAATAACATAATCAAATACGCTAAAAATAAAGTAAACTAATATCTCAAATTACAACGCACCCGGCCGCTAATCCGCAGCTGGCAAATCAATTCAAGTATTTTAGCACAAAAGGGCAAAAAAAAGAGTATGCGAAGTACGTTTGTTTTAGTAAGATTGATTTAAGCCTTTCCATTCAAACTCAACGTTTGTATGTCATAGTTTATAGTAACAATATCACAGTAACCACTATCTTGCACGTATATAGTTTTACAGCGTTTAGAACTGTACCGCTCGCATTAGTTTAACGAAGTATGTTTCCAAAACCCATTTCATAAAAACATGCAATTGATATCACACAACGTCCAGACGGAAAGGCCGATATATTTTTATGCACGAAAAAGGTTGATTTAGGTATTCTCTGTAATGAAAACTAATTTTATTAAAGTATAATACAAAAATTAGAAATTGTTCAGACCAGGCCTCTAGTAGTTTACACAATACATCTTCTCCTACTACCGGGTGGTTGAAACGAATTTAACCTATCAAATAATGATATTTAAAATGATTTCCCTTTAATAATGAGCGGCTCTGGAATTCTTCAACATGCTACTGCGTTCGCGGCTTCTAGTTATAAATCAAATACAATATGATTTTCCACGATTCACCACATTATAATAAATTATACTGTTTATTGGCACATTTAAATTCACCTTACTCGTACGATGCTCATAGAATTCTGTTGTTAGTTATTATCGCACCGGGTACGTACTACTTTTGTTAACGCCCCTGAATATGTTTTTGTTATTTGGCGATGTTTGGATTACACGGCATCCGGTGACGCCTACCGATGCCATGACACATGAGGATGTTTACCACACCATAACAACCAGAAAACCAGTCACCAGCCACCAGTCACCAGCCACCAGCCACCAGCCACCAGCCACCAGCCACCAGCCAATAGCCAATAGCCCTGCACCGAGTGCTGAATATGTTATTAGTTATTAGCAAGAAAACCAACGATTTTTTAACCCTTTAAAACCGGAGGATTGCTTCATTTGTGGTTCTGGGACCCTTTACTGTATTTTATATGGAAGTTAATATTCACCGCTCTTGGTAAAACGACCGCTATGCAGAAATGTATTAATCTGAATTATTTCCTATCGATATTTGAGTAGTTTCTTATGGACAACTCAACCAAAACCTTTCATATAAATGCTTAGACACTGACAGCCAAGATGACCGCCGATCTAGTTTGTATGTATGTATGTATTATTTGGTTAAGCTTTTATTCATACCATCCAAATAGGTATAAACATTTAGATTAAGTGAAATTAAAATGTATGAATTCTTACGAGATTCCTATGCATACGAGCATATAACTAGATGCGCGGTTTGCTTTGATTTAATTAATTAGCCTTTTAGTGCAATGTGTATCAAGGAAGCACTACATCGTGACTGTTTATCCAAATTTAACACGTTTTTTCCCGAATTTCTGCCAAAAATTCACAGCGCATTAGAGGTTACGTGTGCAAATCTATACACTTGCTTTTTTGCTGTAATTTTAATGCTTTGTTTGTATAGAAAATAAAGATATTAAACGAGCCGTGATATTTTATTGATAATAAAACGGATTTAGAATCAAGAACATAATTATATCGCAGCGCACGATAAATATACCACTTACCTTATGAAGTTTTCGGTCATTTACTCCTCCAGTTAAATCTGTAAACAGTCACTTTAATCATTCAAATTATCAAAAATAATATATTATTATGGTATTGCGTATTGGATTTTAATATTGGGGTCAATAACTCTTTTTTGTTAGTAATCTAATCACAGTTAGTTTATTTATATAGCGTCGTGTTTGTGGAAAATTGCTTAAACTAAAACGTAATTAAAATCTTCACTGGTGGATTACAAGATAAAATATACTATTACTGGAATCGTTAATCGCTAATCATATTTATTGTAGAACCCGAATTCGCATCCCAAAAGCAGGGGCTCGTCTTTAGAGAAAAATAATTTAATTTAAAAATATCGAAAATAGTATAATATATAAAAACACTTATTTTAGATAAGTACGAGTATATCATGTTTGAGCTAAAGACTAAACATATGAGAGTTTTGTTTTTTATTAATGTTAGTCAAAAGAGTCGATACTATATCTAGTAAAAAGTAGTTCCTTCTGCACAATTGTATTTACTTACCCGTCAACTAATAGATACATTTGGTGGGTATTGGATTTTAAAAATTTAGAATTAAATGTAAAGTACAAGGAACAAATCATTTTAAGATCAAGGGGGATACAGATAGACTCGAGACAATAGTAATGCTGACACCAATCAACAATAATGAACATGGCCAAATAAAGCTTGAAGAAGACATATTGTAGTACCTACATTAAAACTTTACCCGACTTCGACCAAAGTCCATTTATAATAATAATAGTTGGCTAATTTCTATAGCACCGTACACCTCAAGGGCGCTTATGGCTTCGGCCAATGAAATCATTGTTTACAATTGTTATAGTATTAACTAGTTGTTACCCGTGAAAACTCATGAGATTAAAAATATTAGTTCCTATTTCAAATATAGAATAATGTCTGCTAAAATACACTATACTTTAAAGCGCCCTTGAGGTGATTTTCCCACAAAAACGGCGCTATAAAAGTTATCCATTTATTATTATTATTATTATTATTTATAGGTAGGTAGGGATTTGAAAAGATTATTTTTTTATTTGAAATAAAAAGTAACTTGTTTTAACACCACTTTATTGGATACATACACCAACCGGTTTCGGCTCTACCGGAACCTTCTTCAGGGTTGAATAAATATGTATTTATTATTATACATATTTATTCAACCCTGAAGATGGTTCAGGTAGAGCCGAAACCGGTTGGTGTATGTATCCAACAAAGTGGTGTTAAAACAAAGTTACTTTTATTTCAAATTTAATTATGTCTTACCACAAAGTGATTGCTTCATGTCAAAGATTGTTTTTATAATTCGATAATTTCAATAAACTAAAAGTTCTCACTCGTGCGGTCGTACGGGCTCACAAAGGAAATTATTCATAGTTAATTAAGGGTCAGCACCCAAAAATACACACTTTTTGCCTTTTTAATACATGCAAAACCACAAATAATTCTTCTGTTCATTCTATACGGGTAGTTAGAAAATATCTGAGTTTCCCAGTGAATAAATTCTTTAAAAAATGCATACTAGAATTTTAGGTCAAACGTTCAAAAATACCTTTGCTGGTTTTAAAACCGCACCTTTTAGTGTGTATTTCATAGAATTTAAAGGCTTACAGTTAAAAGAATTGTACTCACTGGAAACCTCGGTCATTTTTCAAACTACTCATAGATAATTTACAGATAAATCTTTTGTAGTATTGCGTGTATTAGAATGCTAGAAAGTAAGGTTTAGCGTCATTCTTGAGTGCTGACAGTAGATTTTTAACCTTTCCGTACTTGAAAAAAAAAAACGTATGAAACGTACGGGGTGACGTAGTTGCCCCATTTGACTTTGCTTATTAAACCGTTTTCATGACATAATCTTTGGTAATGCCTAGAGAGAAGTACAGTCATAATATTCCAGTAATCTTTAAGATATCACACAAAACTATCGTTCGTGGTGACATCAAAACCCCCTTCGAAACGGTAGTGTTAAACAAGCTATTTTAACGACAATACCCGCGCTCCTACGGTTTGAAATGAAAATAATTTTAATGTTGATCAAACAAATTATTTAAATTAATTTTACAATATTTACTTTGGATTTTATCGGTGACCGTGTGGGCAAACAAAATATATATCTTTCAGTGCCGACAATACATTTAAAACACTAGTCAATCTATCACGAATGCAGTAATTTGTTGAGCTTTCTGATAACTTGCATTTAACGGTTGCAGTAGATTATTTCGCGCACCCGTTTTCAAAAATGGAGGATTCCTTCAGTATCGCCTTTGCTAAAAACCACCATTAACAATTGAAATGTTGCTTTAAATTACTAACGATATTTATTGCTCAGGTCTGTATTCCAGGTTATTTTCTTCTTTATCCTCATAACATTCCCCAAAATTTCATATGCCTCAAAATAACCTACTCATATATTTGAATACAATATAATAAATAAATAGCGATGAAATTTTTGTATTGCTCAAAATCTGAACGAATTAATACTTTTAGGACTGAGCTTAAACTCAGCTTTAAACGTGATTCTTTGAAAGCCGAAGTAAATTAAATTAAAGTTTGTCGATCAATTCAATATGAAAATTGCGTTAAGTTTTACACCTACCCTTAATTTTTAAAGATAATGCTTGTAGACAGACAATCGTGCGTATATAGCCGCTTTTAGGTTCCTTGGCACTGTAACCTATACAAAGTGATTTTACTCTGCAAAGATAAAATGCGAGTGAAAACCGTAGCTGAGCTTTTTCGCAACATGATAGAATATTATGTTGTTTCGTTTTATAAAGTTTTCGCCTTGGCTCTGTTCTGGATATCGGAAAACTGACGCAAACGATTTTTATCAATAGTGCGCCCCACTGTTCAACAGTCAGCATTTTGGCATCCACCTATGGTCTCAATTGTGAAGAAATAATCTGTTTTACAGATTTGCGATGCGAACAGGTCTTTACGGCAGTCTTTAGAACAGATACCCCGCCGCGCCAGGTGGGAGTGCTCTGCTTGTTCACCGGCATTTCAGCGAAAGGGTCCACATAACCTGGGAGAATCGTCAAATGCGTGCCCTACATTTATACATGGTCGACATTTTCTACACGAGAACGGATGGTTTTTGCGACTCGTTCTTAAAACAACCCTCCACACATCGTTCATAAAGATGACATAGGCCCAGAGAAAACCACCTCAGTGGAACCTCACGAAAAGTCCTCCCGTGTGAAATGAATAATAAATATTTTTTCAAATTTAAGCAGTGTGTACTCTCGCAACTTCTTTGTATCTATGGTAGGACAATTTGGTTTCAACGTAACGCCAATAAGTTGCTGAATTCGTCCATGCAACCGCGACGGGTTATGTATTTGGTAAAGTGAATGCCACAGACAAGAGGCACCATGGCCGGTGTCACGAATCGTGACTCACTATTGTTCGGGCAAGGAGTTGATCCGGAGAATTTTGCATATCATTTAGTACATGTTTTATGAGCCAGGCTTTGATAACGATGAATTTGGTGGCATGTTAACACTTTTTAAACACGTCTTGTTGCAAACGGACGGACTAGGTTTTTGCCGAGAGTTCATTTAAATGATGTGTGAGCGTTATACTAATGAAGCGATGTGGTTCTTCTGCCCCGCGCCCCTCTTACCGTGGTGGCATTTTTCAAATAAGCTTTAGTGACACCGGTATTTATATGCTTTAGCCAAATTTGCACGGTTTGATTGACGAAGGCGGTCGTTTCATATTATATCTACTTGCCCAATTTATATGTTTTTGATCGAATTTATCTAATTTGATAGTGAAATTGTCACAATAATTAACAAAATTACTACATACGCGTAAGAGCAAGTGATAGATTTTGGTGCAATTTTAGATTCAATACGGTTCGTTTTCGGGTCCATAATAAGTTATGCTTAAGTGAAAATAAACTGAGATCATTGATTGATACAGCTCGATGATCACGATAATGTAAAAAAACAATTTGACCGTAGGCATTCTTTATGCATTTGGCAGGAATGCGGTGAAAGTAGACCGGACGTAGTGGAAATGCGGCCTCGAACCGGACGCCGGCCGCAGACGGTGCTTCGGGGGAGGGCCAATACGCTTTATGGTAGATTCATACCAACGTCCGGATCCGCTCAGTGACGATATTGTTCCGCATGAGAGCTTATTGATATGGTATGAATATCAATTAAGGAGTATGTGCCAAGACAAAGTTGTGTGGCAGTATATCCTTCTGCCCACCCTTGTGATATTTAACTACTTAGTTAAATAATTATTTTTGATGTAAAACATACATCGCAGATTTTTTTTTTATTAGAAACCATTATTTTTATCACTAAATAATATTTTTAATAATTAATTAAAAAATATTATTTAGTGATAAAAATAATGGTTTTTAATAAAATAAAAAAATCTGCGATGTAAGTATTTTTACACCTCAAAATGATTATTTAACTAACTAAGTATTTAAATATCACAAGGGTGGGCGGAAGGATATACTGCCACACAACTGTGTCTTGGCACATACTCCTTGATTGATATTCATACCATATCAATAAGCTTTCATGCGGAACAATATCGTCACTGAGCGGATCCGGACGTTGGTGTGAATCCAGCTTTAAGGTGGCTAAATACTAAACCAAAGAGTGCTGGCACTGAATATTATGGTACGTGAAAAAACCTTAGGATTGTCGTCAAATTGCAGATGTTCCAATTCCATTGCTTCTAGCCTTAGCGAATTTCCACATCCATCCAACCTCTTTGTGATTATACCTGTACTACATATGAATTCATTATACGCCGCTGTAGAATATAATTGATTGGCTTTTACGATAGGTACCAAACAATAACCAAGGCAAATAAGGACTGATTCATATACAAACAAGACTCCCGCGTAATCCTTCACTTTATGCCAAAAGTCATAAAAATGTTCCGACAATTCGACATCTAAATAATGGACATACCTAGCAATATTGTTATTTTGAAAGAACTAAATCAGTTTTTTCTGCTTTATTGTAATACTAATTAGCGGAGAATCATTTCATGACAATTCATCTCATGACAAACTAGAGTCCGCGTGCTCGTCACTCACAAATTAACACAATCGTCCTAGAGTTTTTTTTCTTCATGCACGCTACATAAGCCAGAAAAAAAAAACAACTGTAAATACGAAAAGCTCATTTAACAGTTCCTGCTTTGATTTGTACTTTGAAACTTAGCTACAGGTGGAATTGGATCTTATTAGGTGTACGTGGCAATTCTGCCAAATGTCAGTCTGCCACTCAAAAAAATCTGGTAAAAAGTAATAATTAAAACTTTGCAGTAATGCTTTCAATACGACATTACTTATAATGTTAGTACTAATCTTAAACCTTTATTGCTCCATCAAAAATTGTTTTAGTGTAAAAATTTTACGCATCGCACATTATTACGTATTTTGTTATTTTAATTCTATAAATAAGGTTTAATTTATTATAATATATGAGTCTGTTTAGAGATGCGAGTCCACGCTTCCGCAAAGACCACAAACATAATGTTGAAATATGCGCATCTGCGCACGCACACGCGCATATTTACGCACGCACCCATTTTCCTTCCGCTGAGGTCATTAATGATTCGGCGTTGAATGGGCCTCTCCCTTCCCCTCCCAACCCCTCTTCATCTGACGGCACCATCAGTCCTCTGCGCTCTCCGCCGGAGTATGAGCCCATGACTATCGGAGCATAGGAGGAATACCGTTCGTTCGGTTAACTCTTTTTTAATAATAACGTCTCTGCAATCTTAGGTATTCTGGATACACGATGTTCGTCTTGTGCTCTCGGCATTCCGGCTCAATAGGATTTCAATTACACGACTCAAATTTAATTATTGTAAGGTATCGATGCATTTTTTTTCGTATAGGTTCCTAGGAGTACGTAGATCAGTCAATCCCAAAGTGGTCTATATCGACCCCCCAGGAATCGATTCCGACCTGCAAGGGTCAATGAAAAAAAATTGGGGGTGCATGAAACGTAAATGCACGAGAGTGGATTCCATTTAGGCAGGCCGTCACCAAAATGTTAACTTCTCGCAAATGTAATAATCCACCTCACAGATAGTACGTATATAGGTACTTACGTAATAATCTCTTATAATAGGCATTAATTCCCTAATTAAATGTATATTTCATAAAATTGTGTAAGTAGGTACATAAGCGCAATAACAACGCTTGCCCAGATTTGTTCCAGTGCTTTGAAAGAATGGCGCAGGCTTGAATCAATCGTGCTGGCATCAATGACGTTACATATATATAGACACGTTATAGCCTTAGAATATTAACACAAAATGTGGCAAGCAAAAACACACGTTACCAGTAAATTCATCATTCAAATATCGGTCATGTACTCGTATATATGTGTATAAACGAAACAGATCCGAAGTTCGGACTGCGTTCCATACTTGCTAGTGATGTTGAATGGTCTGGAAAGAATGAGATGGCACTTCGCTTACTCGCTTACGCGAAGACGCGTCACTGTGTTAGGCAGGGGTGAGTCCGGTTAAACAAGACACAGGGATAAATATATATTTATATTTTTAAAATTATAATGAGTTATCATTACCTCCTGGGAATACAATATTGGTATGAAGATATTAGTATTGTATATTATTTATATATTTTATTATACAGTTAGTACAGAGGTTACATACAGTACAGTATTATCGGCAAGGAAAATAATAATAATATAAATGATATCGAAACAATGGATTTAATAAAAGAACTAATTAAATTGGCTTACATTTAAAAAAATAATATTTGGTTAATTTGTATATCGCCGTTTTTGTGAAAAATTACCCCAAAGGCGCTTTACAAATCTTAATTTCTAGTTAATATTAATTCCTAGTTCAACAACTACTTTGCTTAAGTTGGAGAGAATCTAACCAGAAAATATATTTTAAATCTATCCAAAAATAAAATAAATACATGAGCACAAATTTACGCATATCTTTTTCAAAATTTGGAAGATAAACCTATATAGAAATGGAAAAAACAATAATAAAAATGCGAGCCCTGGTTTCCACCACATCACGGTTAACTTAGCGAAACAAAAGATAAAATCCATGATTTGTTTTTTCACAACTCCAGGACGCTCATCGTCATTAACATCTTATCGGCCTTCTGTAAAGCGCTTGTACCACCTATAAACACTTTTTTGAGACAAAGTAGACTCGCCGAATGTCACAGTCAACATTTTAAGTGCGTTGGAGCACTTTATTCCATTTTTAACGCAAAATTTAATACATATTCATTGATCCATTTTTTTTTAAAAGTAAAAGAATCGAAGAACACGCAAAAACGTGACTAACCTTTCCAGTTGTCAAAAACAAACCACTAATCCAAAATGGTTGATAATGCTAACATATGATAAACATATGTGTACCAACATAACAACAACAAAAAAATCGATAATCGAATGTACACAGCCCGCGAAAATACAAAATCATCTTTTCTTTTGAACAGGCCTCGTACAAATAAATATTCGAGTCGGGCTATGCCAAGAGTCAGAATAATAAGAGAGTATGAACGTGAATGAAGCAAGGAGTATGTGCCGGTACGTCGTACGCCGTAATACGGAGTTGTATGGCGGTATATATCTCTGCCTACCCCTGCTGCGAAACGGTGCGATGGTTAGTTAGTTTACACGCGTATTCATTAATGGTTTTCTTTCTATCTTTAAAGGCGTGGTTCTATGGTACGTACATACATTATTCCTCTCTACCAAATCTATACAAAAGACCTCTGCAGATTAAAATATGGTTTTACACCGGGAAACAATTTTGATCGCTATGTCTTAACATATTTAAATAGCTTAATTTTTGTCCTCAGATAAATGCCACTAAAGATGGTCGAAGCAAAAAAAAATGTAGGCAGTACAGCGTTGATTATTTGAAGTTTGGCTTCATCTCAACTTTATCTGGTAATGAAGCACTACTATTGGTATATGTTCGTATTGTTATGGACCAAGAAATCTATGAAGAACTGCTCTTCGCGAGGACTTTGACTACAGATACTAAAGGCGAATCAATATTTAATGTTTTGAGAAATTTTTTCACGGAAAAAGCGATCCCTTTATCAAATATATCAGCGGCAGCAGATGGAGCCCCTGCCGTGTTTGGGTGCTATCGTGGTTTTATAAGCCATTTAAAACAAAATGTACCCGGGGTGTACGCAATTCACTGCCTTATCCATCGACAACATTTAGTTACTAGGGTATTTGCGCAGTTGTGTGAAGAAAATGACGAGAACTTTCATCAATTACTCCTTCACACTGAAGTATGCTGGCTGTTAAAAGGCAAGATTCTTTTCACTTTTTGAGACTGTTATAGAGTTTTTGAATGATAAAGATCCCATTTAAAAGAAAAAATAATCAAATGCAAAACAGACATCGCTTATTTAACAGATCTGTTTGCTTAATTTAACGAACTTAACGTTCAGTTACAAGGTGACAGTCTAAATTTGATAAAAACAAAGTCCATCATTGCAGCTTTTCTTGCCAGAATGAAACTAATGAAGCAAAACATTGGTCGGCGCGAATTTTCCCAGTTTCCCAATTTGGCGCAGACAAACAGTCAGGATGATGACGTTTCAGCTTACGTTTAACATTTAAATGTCTTTCACACAGACTTCCAAATTAGGTTTGAGATATACCTGTTACATATCCTGCAGTATGGACGACTATAGCGAGAAAGTTTTTGATAGCTTTTCCATTGTCATACCTCGTGGAAAGGGGTTTCAGCGCGGTTGCCAATCTTCTTACAAAAAAAAGAAACAGATTGGAAATCACTCACCGAGTAGATTTAAGGTCAAACCTGACTAAATCATCCCTCCCATTAAAAGCAATGATTTTTGTGTTTTTACTTTATGTAAAAATGTTAGATTTGCATTTTGTTTCGTTTTAAGTAATAATAAATATAAAACATAACATATATTTTATTTTAAAGATTTCCACTCTACAGTAAACCCTATCAAAGTGAGTAGCTGTGTATGGTTTAAAAAAATATAATTGATAAATTTGTAATAAAAACAATATTAGGAAAGCAGGGGGTCTATACAAAACAGAAAAAAATCGGCAAGTGGTCTACGGCAGTGGTCCCCAACCCATGGGCCGCGCAAAAACATTTAAAAAAAATCTACATTCAGTGAATCCCCCGCATCCCCTTCCCCTACCCTCAGCGGGCCACGGTAAAATTATAAAACGTTGACCGGTCCGCGGCCACAAAAAGGTTGGGGGCCACTAGTCTACGGGACAAAAAAAATTGGGAACCTCTGACATACACCATTGATAGTTGAAAGCCCGTCATTGATGACGTAGAACAAATAAAATTTCCATCCAGGAAAGAAATCGAAACCATAAAAAACTCATTAAAAAATATGAATTTACAAATGACGCATAAACTCAAAAACTAGTTAATGCCGCACAAGAGTCCCGACTGCTCTCAACCGTCTAGTGGAACTATGGAATCCCCAATCGAAATGTTGTGAGACTGAAGGTAGTAGGAGGGGAAGGAGACAGGGAAGAGGAAGGTTGGGAAGAGGAAGGCTAATTAGATCAGATAACCGAACATGGCTAAAGACATTTTAAGCAAACGTTTCGATTCTGAATGGTTGGCTTTCACTAGGGCAATACTTAGATATCGGCCTTAAGGTGATATTTCACAAAAATTACGCTATAAAAATTAGCCAATTATTATAAGAGTACCCACCTATCCGGAACGTACCGAAAATAATCTATATATCTTCTCTATATATAAAAAATAATGTATGTCCGTTTTCAATTTTATCGAGAATTACTAGACTGATTTCTCTTAAAATAACACAATTTCCTTTTTATTAGTGACAGGAAGGTTTGAGAGTAGTTTGAATTAAATCCAAAATGTTATAATATTGGTATAATTTTTTAAAATTAGTATGAAAAACATTGAACCCGCCATGTTGTATTAGGTTAGCCATCGATATAACGTTCTATAAAATATTATATATTCCGCAGAAGGTTTGTTTGGGTAGAATATTTTCAAAATGAAAAACGCAAGTAGTGAAATAATTAAGATTTTTTTTTATTTCTTTTCAAAATATATTTTTTAAATGAAATAAAATGTTAAAATAAATGTTTATTTGTTCAGAGATAAATCAGATATTAATACTAATATAAATGAGTATGAACACAATTAGGTACCTACTCAAGATTTTTTTATTTTTAGAATGAAATAAACTTTTAAAATTGATGTTTTTTTGTTATAAACAATAGTAATAGTTGTAAAAATGCATTACTTTCGATGCCAAATTAATTATGGCACCAAAAAGAGAAGCTATTGGTCGATCTACAAGTCAAGCAAGAAAGATAAAGGAATCACGAGATTCATAAACAGTGGAGCGAAGGAAAAAAAAAACCGATCGAGTTAGAACATCTCAAGCCCGTTCTTCTGAGACAGACGAGCAAAGGGAGGAAATAATTAAATAAATTTAACGATTGTTTATGTTTTTTTTTTTTCAAATCAAATCCGATTCTCAATTGAAAACGAAGACGTTAAAATTCGAATGGCATATTTTTCGTAATCATTGGCATGCGTGGCAAAAGTACATATTCTCTTTTGTGTTTAAAATTGTAGCATTGAGGATATTTTACATTATAGTTTTAAATAAATGCCTGGTTCCGTTTTTTTTAATTTATTTTTCGGGAAAGACAATAGGCAAACCAATTTGGTAATTGTGGCATTGCAAAGCATGCCGGGTACTCGCTAGTTGTTTTATATGAATTAAAAAATTTCCATAACTTGGGAAAGGGTGCCAAGAGGGACTGTATGTCTGCTCGAAAGGAACAGAAAAAGGTGGCAGACGGGAAACCAGTGAGTACTGTGACACGTGTCCTAATAAGCCACGTATGCAATTGGGCGATTTGTTTTTAAATACCACACGTTAAAAAATTATAAAGATAAGAATATTCATTTTTTTCTTTAATAAATTTATATGATAGTAAATATATATTTCTTAACATAACTGCATCTTTTTATTTTACTGCCTTACCAAAAAATGTATTTTTCTAATTTTCTAAAAATATCTTAATTTTTCCTCATATTTTTACATTACACTCTATAAAATAGCTGGTATACCATATTTAAAAAAATTGGAGTGCAAAGGGTTAAACCAAAAAACTTGATTTATCAACTTTATTATGCATTGAATTCACTAAAATTTTAAAAGAAATTGAATCCTTTTTATAATCTATCGTTCATACAGTGTAAATTATATACTTGAGCGTATTGACTTGGATTTAAACTCGACATAATCATGTTACATTCATAAAGAAATACCAATATAACCCACACGAAGATTTGAATGATTAATTTGTAAGCAGGAATTTTCATAAAGATTATTTCTGTATCAAAATATTATGATTTGCTATTTTGGTATAGCCTTGGAATTTTTTAAATAATCCCATGTTTTAAAACGAATGAAGGTTAATTAGTAAAATACCTACATATTTCATTAATTCCGAGAAATGTGTGCTTGTTTTTCAAGTACCTAACCAAACAGTTCATCCCACGGACTGTGGGTAACATAATATATAATCACGACGTGTGATGTAGTTTCGGTTGTAATTGAAAGCCCTTCTGATTCCTTGTCTCCTCACACAGCCTCCCGACCCGCGGGTGGTTGGTGTACTCTCGGCTGAGGCGTGTGGCAGCCTGGCGCCCAATATGTCAATACCATTATGTCGCCAATGTCAGCGTCCGTACTGTTGTTGTTCACTTAGAGTCGCTTCAATTTGCACAATACGCCGAGGCCGTGGCACTTCTCGGGAAATTCAACCACAACTTCACGAATACAGCCTAGGTATTTTGTAGCTAGCGCATCTTATTTCGCAAATTATTCTAAATACTTACGCAAAGCAGTTGAACGATAAATATGTCGGTTAATTGCAAACATGTTTGTTTATATTCGATTCCTATTCCACTAAATAATAATTTCGTTTATACTTATTTGCCTGGTCCAGGAATGAAACGACTTGTAGCAATCTCATATCTCTCTCGTTTCTGTCGGCATTCAATAATATTCATTCACACGTTCTACCTATATTTTATACGTACCTAAAGAAAATGGTAATAAATATAGTTGCTGTTTTGCTGTCAACACTTATAGATAAGATCGCGCCGATATTTATTGTTCAGACGTTTAAGCAGCTGATAATGTGAATATTATTCAAATTGTCGACCAGAGTACCTACTTTCTACCTTCGCGACATGCGATCCATCGAGGAAACTGCTCTGCAGCTGAGTTTAATGCACCGAGCTGAAAATGCATTGTATTATACATATCATAAATAAAACATATTTCTTTGGCGACTATCTAAAACATTTTCTAACATCAACCCTATAAATCCAGTTCCTGTTTGTAAAACCATCACCAATAGATTCTATTAGAAAGCTCTTCGTGGATTTTAGGATGATTATTTCAATATAAGCGTTATTTGTTTATCGAAGGTTTACCTTCCCAGTAGTTAATTAATATCGCTAATTTTATTTAGGATTCCGTAACCTTAATACATTTTAACTTATAAAATTTTCCTGCTGCGAGTATTATTATAAGAATACGCTTCTACCTTTTCATGTATATTTCCTCCGGCAATTAGCTCCCGGTCGACGGCCGCCCAGTTCCGGGCTGGTATTTCAAAACCTTCCCTTAGTACTAGAACATGGCAACGGTGTTCAAATTACAACGGGAAAATATGACCACAACTCTTTCGCATTATTTTTGGTGTACGTTATATACCATATTTATATTCCCCCCACTCAATTAGCTCCCGGGCTGTTCTGGGGTTGGTATTTCCAAACCTTCCTTTAGAACCGGCACAAACCATGGTGTTTTAATTATAACTGAAAAAACTACTACAATTCTTTCACATGAACATTAAAATGTAACACGCGTACCTTTAAAACTCTGTAAACTATGCCCGCCTTGACATAGGTTAGTTAACACCTTAAAGGCTGATTCACACCAACGTCCGGTTCCGCTCAGTGCCGATATTGTTCCGAAAGAAAACTTATTGATATGGTATGAATATCAATCAAGGAGTATGTGCCAAGACAAATTTGTGTGGCAGTATATTCCTCTGCCCACCCTTGTGATATTTAACTACTTATTTAGTTAAATAATTATTTTGAAGTGTAAAAATACTTACAACGCATATGGTATGAATATCAATCAAGGAGTATGTGCCAAGGCAAAGTTGTGTGGCAGTATATCCTTCTGCCCACCCTTGTGATATTTAACTACTTATTTAGTTAAATAATTATTTTGAAGTGTAAAAATACTTACAACGCAGATTTTTTTTTTAAAACCATTTTTTTTCTCACTAAATAATATTTTTAATAATTAATAAAAATATTATTTAGTGATAAAAAAATGGTTTAAAAAAAAAACTGCGTTGTAAGTATTTTTACACTTCAAAATAATTATTTAACTAAATAAGTAGTTAAATATCACAAGGGTGGGCAGAAGGATATACTGCCACACAAATTTGTCTTGGCACATACTCCTTGATTGATATTCATACCATATCAATAAGTTTTCTTGCGGAACAATATCGGCACTGAGCGGAACCGGACGTTGGTGTGAATCAGCCATAATAGCTTAATAATTTGCGTTGCAATATTTTTCAAGTTCTCTTGATAAAAGCACAATTTCATGAAATTGTTTAAAATAGTGATCGATCTCCGTAACATTCTCATAATAAATAAGTAGTCGTGATATTTATAAAGTATTTATAAATATGTTTGGCTTAAAAAACATCATGAAAAAGTCCCCTTTCGCATGAATTTTCGCTTAGGAGACAGCAATCACAATCACAATCGATCGACTACTGTTTTAGTCATTGTGAACGTGAACGGTATAAATTCTACCTTCAGTCGCCTTCTATAATATTATATTCGTTGACAACTGCAGTGGAATAGGGCGATAAAGTGATTTGCCGAATATCTCTAGGTGTTCAAATTGCTGCGGTGGCGGGATGCAAGCCGCTGTGGAAGGGAAGTCTGGAAATACGAAAAGCGATTCAGCAGCTGTAAACAATAACGGCAGTAGATGTAATAGTATAACACCTCGAAACGTATGGGGTAAAGAACTTGATCGAAACCCTCATGTATTGCGCGGTGTGGGCACTTCCTTGGGATTTCTATGCGTGTTCTCTTACCTATCTATTTTCTAAACCACTTTTCACCTCTGGTTGAAATTCCACTGAGAACATTTCTTCATTAAATGTTTATGTGAACATAGTGATCATTTCAGCATGTGATGTGATGGAAGAACAAAATCCTAAGGATATTTAAAAAAAAACAGTATAATCGCTGTCACCTCCTGCTTTTATACCCTGCCGCATAGCAATATACCAATGTACCAATGTATCAACATCGCCAGCGTCATCTCTAGATTTCCAGATCGTATTTACATGTGTAGCAAGTTCCAGGAAAAGACATATTTATAGGCTGGTACGCAATCGATACCTAGTGTAGTTGTAGTTGCTTTCCGAGCTCGGTCAATGGTAAATGCCACGCATTCCTGGCTCCGTCTGTCATTATTTCATCATCGCGGAATGATATATCCGTCATCTCATTTAAATGGAAACTAAATAAAAACGAGAAATGTTATTGTAGACGGACGCTTTCGACATTTCTTTTATACATTTAAATGTTTTTGTTTAATGACAAGCGTTTATTTTCATGGTGGTTTTTAATTGCACTTCTTTGAATTTCGCCTTCCACCAGTTAGTTACGTACGTTTTTATTAAACAGCCTTTTTCTTTATTAACGTGTAAAATTAGTGAGATATTTTCACCTTTTTTAACGACTCATTCCTAGCAGACAATCAAAATATTGATTACATTCAACATTAGTCCTAAATATTTTTCAATTTCATAGTTCTGTACAATTATTTTTTACACGATTCATTTTCTGATGTTCATTCGCAATGTCAATACATAATAAGGAATGTTTTTAAGCGAACTGCTATATGCTTGATTGCTAAAGTTGCCTGGTTTCTATACTAACCCACGAATTTATAGAACCGTTCTCACTTTATCTGTTTGTTGCACATTTCATAAATATGTAAGGTATATTTTTGATTCTATTTTTACCGCTGATGTCGCCATAGTTCCACATACAGGTATAGACAATCATACATTTGGTATTATTTAGCATTACATGACGCGATATCCGTGCTTATGTTTACACGCTGTGTTTGTTCGACAAGTCCTATAGATTATAATAGATTATTTCTAATTTTTAAATTGTTAATTCGTGGTGGAACTCCATTTTAATGATTTTAATAATACCAAGTTTTAAACTTTATTCCACTATTTAAAAAAAAGTGGAATAAAGTAGAAAAATTGGTATTATTTAAATCAATATAATATATTAACAATTGAATTGATGATTGTTAAAACACCCTATAAGGAACAAAACAAAAACAAAAAACACACTTTTTTACATTCTTGAGACCAGGCCGCATGTTGGGGGTCTTACCACTCACTGTGATTCATTTTGAGCTCTGCAACAATACAGTGAAACATCTTCGAAAGCTCCTCTCACAGGGAATAACTCCCGAAGACAGAAGAAGAAAACACTCTAGCGTCAATGCTTTTACTCCTGAGGAAAAATGTCTATTTTAGAGCACATTATCTCATTTCAACAAAACTAAAGCCACTATGCTACTCGCCCAGTTCGATTTCTATGCTGTACATTGTGATAATGAATCCAAAAACTCGATTTAAAAAAAATGGTGAACCGTCTATTACAAAGAATAGTCTTTCTTTGGAAAAAAATAACCGAAAAGCTCCTAGAAGTGAAAAAAACTGATTTCAGTGTATCAAAATTTCAACATTTTGTTTTCAAAAGTTCTGAAAAATCTGATAAAACATTTCTGGTTAAAAATAAATAAAACTCGTAACGTTCCATTTGCCACTTAACAAATACCTGCTTATCTTGATGAAATGAGACCAATTAGAAAAAATAAAATTGAAGACCTCAGAAGTGTGTGGCATATGTTCCAGAAGAGGAAAATAACACTTTTTGGTATGAAATAATTGATTGGACAACTGACAATACTTCACTTACTGATGATCGATAAAAAAAACGATGTATTTAACTTATTACTTTTATACGTTATCAAACTGATTTACAAATCTTTTACAATTTACAAATCTTTCATTGAGTGTAAAAACACCCTATAACCTATAACACTTGTATATTGGGTGTTTTACATTATTTTTTTTTTTTTGTATACACGCATTGTGTAAAAACACTAAATATCCACATTTTCATTAATTATTTTTGGAAAACCGGTAGTAAAAAAATAAAAATAAAGTGTTTAAAAATATTAGTAAAATATAGACCTAATAGCTGATGATAAAATACTAAGCCCAATATAAATAATGAAATGGGAATGTTTTTACTGATTTCCCACGCCGTTTGTTAATGGGATATTGTTAAGTAGAGAAGCAAGGCCGGAGAAAACTTTCAGTTTCTAGTTGAATTAGCAGTATTTGAATATTACGCAAAGAAAATATAGTTAAATTGCATTGTCCTACACAGCCCACACAACTTAACTTAATGTACACAAATATAATAATTAAACCCAAAAAATGGAGGCTTCAGCAAGGCTAGCACACCCGGTGATGCCCACATCATAATTACTATTGTAACAAATACTATTTTATTGAAAGATTTAAATAAACAAATTACAAATCGACCATGTCTAAGAATACTCGAATGTTATTATGTTATTTAGTCGACATAAAAATCGAAATCATTACGAATTATAATGATAAATCAATTTCGTTTTACAAATCAATTTATTTTTCTCACTTGTTTTTGAGTCCCACATCGTGCACTTTTATTACCTCCCAATAATAAAAGAATTATGATTTAATTTATATAATATTATTATTTATGTGAGTTTTGAAACAATATTTGTTTGAAATTAAATCACCCCTTGATCCCACAAGTAGTTGACCCGAGTCTTATAATATTTGCTAGTTATTATTAATACCTCGGCAGATAGTAGATAGAACCCGGCCGGGGAGGGAATCCAAGCCAGAAGAACGAGTGACCGACCGATTGTATTAACATCCCCACACAAACATGGCCTCCTGCCGAGCCGGGATTTATTGCGAGGGTTCTCCGTCTTTCACCTATTATTATTTACTCCGATGATCGATAATATCTCCCTTCCAATTTCGCCATTTGGCAATTCCCCACTCACCCCTTGTTTACCCCCATTTCACTTTCATAAACCCTCCGACTCGGTTCTTCGTCAATTTCAAAGTACATATAAGGTAGTATTTATGGCGAGTTTACTTTGCAGCTTGATCAAATTTACAATATAAATTTTACTTTAATATTTGATCGCTTCCTGAAAATTGTAAGCTGTTTTGATATCGTTTATTTTTGTCCTAAGAGGAACGCACTCGGGGCCTGTTTTTATACTAAATTTTGTTTTGGATATGATGCCAAAATACCTAACCAAACTTAAAGATTTTTTTATTCGAAAGGTATGGCAAGTACGCTGGAGAACTATTTTATTTATTTATTTTGGTTTATATTACAAACTGGCCATCGAAGAATTCGAATTTTTCATGATTTTAGAGGCAATTTTGGCAATTATTTTTGATCAAATGTTAAATATTTAAAATAAATTGCTATAGCTGCTTTGTAAATATTAAGTTTAAAAAAGCCTCTTAATGGGTTTAAATGACAAACTACAAATTGACGTTACAACACAAATTTGTCGTTTGTAATTTCAAATTTCGACCCAAACAAAAACTATTATTCCATTATTTTATTTTATATTTCATCACATTTTCAAAATTCCTAGAGCAATATTTTTCAAAATAATTACCATTTAATAATTTCCAAATTTGCCCCTAAAATCATGTAAAATCAATTTTTTTGATGACCTGTAATTTATAATTTAAAACAAAAATAAATACAACAGTTCTCCAGCGTACTAGATATTTGCCATACATTTAGAACTAAATATTCAGTTTGATTTGGTATTTTTACCTTGAATCCAAAACAATTTTTTTACATTAAACAGGCCTCGAGTGCGTTTATCAGTTGTCGTTAAAAAATACACACTTTTTGGCTTTCTTATACAAGCAATACTACGAATGATGTATCTGTTAATTTTATACGGGTAGTATAAAGGGATAGGTAATGTCTAAGGTTTCCTGTGAATAAAATTAATTTATTGTAGTATTTTAAATTCTTTATGAAATGCATATTAGAATTTCAGATGAAACGTTCGAAAATGGCTGCGCTGGTTTTCAAACTGCACCTTTTACTGACATTTTAGTACGTTTTTCATTGAATTTAAAAGATCGCAACTTAATTTTTTTATTCACTGGAAACCTTAGACATTCCTAACTGCCCATGTAGAATTTAAAGATAAAGCAAGTGTAGTATTGCTTTATTAGAATGCTACAGAGTGACGTTTAACGCTATTTTTGGTGCTGAGCCTTAAGGTCTGGAAATAATTTTTCCTTTTCTTTAATATTTGCTTGTTTCTTAATATTTATGTCTAGTTTTCTGTAAAAGAAAGGGCGAGTAATCAAACACTTTCGACGATAAACATACTGGATAGTAATGGGATCACTTTAACTTTATATTACAAAAAAGGACGTAGGTGCATTGCTTTAGATAATATTTATTTTCTATTACGATCAGGTCATTTCAACTTTTAACCGTGGTTAAACATGATATTCAGTTTAGGTTATACTATCGTTGAAACAAGCCGACCTTTGTATTTTTGTAAAATTAACAGGTCCTCGAATTACTTTGGTTCAACAAATATCGGTCGAATATTATTTGTTAGTATTTGAACAACAAGTATTTTCTAAATATATGTATTTATGTTTCAGTATGCCAAAGTTTGGACATCCGCAACGGTCCCGAGATGTTCGCGCCGCTGTCGGGCTGCCGCGTGGTGGAGGGCTTCCTACAGATCCTGCTGTTCGACCGCTACAACGAGACGGCCTACGCCAACCTCAGCTTCCCCGAGCTGCGCGAGATCACCGGCTACCTTATGATGTACCGCGTCAACGGGCTCAAGACCCTATCCACGCTCTTCCCCAACCTGGCCGTCATCCGGGGGCACAAGCTCTTCAACAATTACGCCTTCATCTTGTACGAGATGATGGATATGAATGTAAGACTTTTAATATACATATTTTTAAAAAAGTATAAACCTTAATTGGAAGGGAGAGTAAGTAGGTACCCGCTTGAAGTATCGAACTCGATATGTCCGACTGGTAACCGAGCGTTGTACCTACCGGGCTATAGACCTTTCATTATTATAGAACCAACCAACGGATTTAGCGCGGGCTCTGAGGACTGATCTCGGAACTTCTGACTAGCGGCTCGACTGCCTGGCGCACGACGGCGGCGGACCCAGTAAAGTATAATACGAGTACAAGCAGACTGGCTGCGGGTCTAGCGGCGAACTGGTGACGGACTGGTGACGGACTGGTGATTTCATGAATACTACTGACTGGTTGACTCGCGGAGACTGGTGGTGACTTGCGCGCTGTGGACTAGTGTACACTGTGGATGCTGCGGATTACGGACTGCGGACTGACGATGAGACCCACGGTTCGGAATATGTATTATGTTAGATGACTTTGCCGCACCGCCCAAAGTATCTGCGTGGTAATTATAGTGCCACGTGTTGAAAAATCATAAGGGCCGACGAATGAAGAGTCAATGCGTCAAATTGAGAATCAAATCAAGTGTATCACAATATTGAATTGATTAATTTAATTTCGCCCATGTTTTTCTACTTTACAGTGCTTTACTTTATGGTGCAGGTCGTGATAGATATAATAATGTCTTCTTCTCGTGTTGATCTCTTCTATCGGAGACCGAACCACACCAGTACACCACCATTACTACTTTAACACGGGGACCGCTCTAAACAGTGAAGTCCTACTACAAATAACGTACCCGCCACTCTCGGAGGTTGTTCAGATAGTGTTCTCCGCTTATCAGCACCAGCACCAACACCAGATGCCAGTCCAGATGGCCTGCCATGATCGTATTATTCATGTAGTGAGTCTGTTATGTCGTTTACGAATGGCATACGAGTACCTGTGACATTGCCTCGGACGCCATTCTCTGTATGATCTCATTTGAGATCTCAGGTCATTCCTCCTGCAACAACCAACCGGCAGATCCTTATTCCGAACCTTGTGCTTCTAGCTGTACTGCCTTCGCTCTAATGAGCGCCGAACCGAACTTAAGTTAACCAGCCACCTTCGTTGCTTTGATCACCTATAAATATTCATTCAGCAATTTTATTTTATGGATGGAAAGCACCCATTACTACGGAATGTGGATTTCAATTTTAGACGTGTATTTAACATCGATGGCCATTCTCTGGCCAGAGCTCGGGCTATTTGCCTATCAGACACAACTCGGTGAGCGGCACTTTTATAGGTCAATACTACTTCTTACGTCATCCGATTTTACAACAACACATTTTCGCCGCAAAGGCAAAGGGCTGAAGCGCCATTTTGGGAACTTTACACCAGAGCATTTTAAAGATTTTTTGTTTTACATTCAAATTCATAAGTCTCTCTGAGTTACCTGAAGCGACATAAAGCTAACAAAGTCCCAAACTTGTGTCGCTTGAGTCAAACCTTCTCCTAAATGGGAAATATATTTTAGATGGCTGGAGGGACACAAAATGCTTCAGAATCAAACGAAAGTCAGAGCATTCGTTCTAGAAAAAAACGGATTAAAACTGCATATTTAACTAATTTTTGACCAACGTGTCACTTCAGCCTTTTTGCCTTTCCAGCGACGATATGTTACTATGATGTTTTCTCATTTGGTTTGACAATATCATATTTCTGTAAGCAGCCATTTACTGAACAATATCCTATTCCGCCCATCGACCAAAAACGCCCGAAAACATATATTATCATCTTCATTTATTTGTTTCAGTGGTAACTAACTGATATTTAAAACTTGCCTAATTTTGGTTTGGAATTCTAGGAATGCAAATCAAAAAAGCTTTTATCCATATTCTGTAATTTTCTCCTACTGTCCATCACTTCTGAGTAAACAGACAGCCTCCACTGTATCTTCTATTCTCGATGGGATGGGGATATCGTCTTGTCTTGTCATCTTCCCACAATATAATATAATTAGTATAATTACATTTTGATCCTATCCACTCGTGACTAGTGACTAGTAGTTAGTAGTTGTGACGGGGCATATAAGGCCCCTGCCCCCGCCCTCCGCCTGCCCACTCCCGCTATAATATACTCTGTTGTTTACAGTCTATTTCAGATTGTCCTCCCCCCTCCCCCCTCCCGCCACGCCCACCGCCCCGGCCTAACAGGGCTGCCGACTGGGACCGATAGCGCAACGAGTAAATACATTATAATATCGTGTCTGGAAAGACAAAAGGGCTTAAGCGACACTTTGATCGAAAATTAGTTAAATATGCAGTTTTGATCAGTTTTTTTTTTGATCAAAACCTTTGACTCTTGTATGATTCTGAAGACTGTGGCTCTTCAGTCATCTAAAATATATTTACTATTTGGCAGAAGGCTTGACTTAAGCGACACAAGTTTGGGGATTTAAAAAAACTTTTTGTCACTTCAGGTGGTAGGTACCTCAGTGAAAGCATTGAGTTACCCAATATAACTTTTTTTTTCAAAATCCAACCAGTTTCTGAAGACTTATAAATTTTATTGTAAAACAAAAAATCTTTAAAGTGCTCTGTTGTAAACTTCCCAAAATGGCGTTTCAGCCCTTTTGCCTTTCCGGCGACGATATCAAGTTTTCAAAACACACTTCGTAGGCTTCACTTTGTTCGACTCCGTTTTATTTGGCTTGTTTATTATATCTATTTTCGTCGGCAGGTTCGATTTTGTGAAAGCATTATTTATTCAATGGGATAACATTTTTCATTGGTCAATTGGTAAGATATCTTCTAGGCCTAGATCCGCTGTTATTTAAAATACTTACCCTATGTTTGCGTGTTGCAATAGAACATTACAGAATCTGTTCCGATGTTGAGGTGTTTGTTTTGGAATTATCTTGTAAAGAAATGCTAATTAACAGGTATTTGCATATTTCTTGGTGAGTAAGGCCAGGCGCACACGGGTGACTTTTGCCACGGCAACAGTTTCGTCACCATCTGAGGTCCGCGCACGCAGCGACGTGACATTAGGGTGACTTTTGAGTGACGAAACTGTCGCCGTGTCTGTAGAAAGTACTTTTGTATGGGCGGTCGCGCACGGGTGACAAAATGTCATTCGGTGACTCATCCGCCTGTTCGAAATCCATTGCCGGAATGAAAAATGGAAGACAGTGACGAAACTGTTGCCGTGACAAGTCACCCGTGCGCGCCTGGCCTTACTCTTACATCTCTTCTGGTTCTCCACCACAACATTGGAATTTGCAATTCTTACTTCATCCCCTGTATTGTAGAAAGTTAGAAAACCACATTCAGAATTCTCCGTACGTGTTGTCTTATGTTATTAATTTAGTTAATTAATCTCAGATGTGACCGGATCTAGTTTCCTGTCTTTGTATTATTTTAATTAAGTACATATAACAGGCACGATGCCCAACGCGTATATACACGAGTGTTTTAAAAAAAAAAAAAACTATGTATACGTATAGTTTATAGATAATTAAGTAAAAGTTAAACAAAAGCAAATGCATAACAAAAAACAAACAAGTTAGATATATACAAGGTAGAACATAAATAAATTGTTAGCGCCTGTGCTGTGCTGTGCTGATGAGATGCGGATTAGCTGTTTGGTACTTCATATAACCAGCATATAAACAAAGGGCATTATTACATTATCAGCTTGATATGAAAAGGAGAGAAATATCCCGTACGTGTTTCCAAGGCTTTAATATATAAAATAAATAAATATTGAAAATGTCGTTTATCCTCCTTGTTGTTTCTCTTATTGGTATGTTCATGTTCATTTGGGATAAAATATTTGGTGCATAATTTAGTGTGAATTTGATACATCAGAAAGTTTACGTCTGGCTGTCAGTGAGTGTAAATTATAGTGCAAAATTCGTTCATTGTACTTTCCAAATTGATCAGATAAACCTTCACGATATACAATTCACAAATGTTGTCGCAAAAATTATCGAGTCATTTGGATTTTATCTCACTGTTACGCTGACGATCAACAAATTTACTTCTACTGCAAACCAAATGAAATTGACGGCCTTAAAATTCGTACAGCCGAGTGTCTAGAAGCAATCACTCTCTGGATGTCCTCAAACAAACTAATGTTAAATCCTTCAAAGACCGAGTTTCTCTGGGCAGCCACGAGTAGACGCCAACATTTAATAGACAATTCACCAATTTCAATTTCCGGCAGCGACTTAATTGCAAAAACAACTGTGAAACTTCTGGGCGTTTATCTGGTTTGGGACCTTTCGTTAAAAAGTCAAGTAAACAGGACTGTTAGTGCTGGGTTCTTCTATCTTAGGCAACTTTCTACAGAGGCAACTAAACTGCTTGTTAACTCATATATAGTGCCACGTCTTGATTACTGTAATGGCATCTACGCAAGTCTTCCTAAGTGCCAAACTGATAAATTACAATTTCAATTCTTCAACGCCGCAGCAAGGCTGATCACTGGGGTACTCAAGTTTTCGCACATTTCTGAACACCTCCGAAATCTTCACAGGCTGAAGTGTCCTGAGTTGGTGTTTAAAGCTATGAACGAAATGGCCCCACCCTATATCTCTGAGCTGTGCGTTCCAGAAAATACTGGTCTGAGGCAGGCAACTCTCCGATCGGCGACATCATCTGCTATCGGAAGGTTGAAGGAACCTAAACGCAATCCGAACACTAAGTTTGGTGTTCGTTTATTCGAAGTATCCGGCCCTAAGGTTGGAATAAACTTCCTATGGAAATGAGACGCACAACCAGCCCGACAGAATTTAGATCCAAACTAAAGACTCACTTTTTCAAATACTCGTTTCCATAAATGTGTCATTCTGCTCATACTGACGAGTGCTTCTTTTAATTTTACTTAGGTCATTAATTTTAAGTCACTCCAGTTGTAGGTCTTGGTTGGAAGTCACTGGCTATGGGTCTAGTTTTGGTTTTATTTATTATCAACATAATATTAAAACTAAGACTTAATATTAACTTATGCTTAATACTTGTAATTAGTGACTTACAACTAACATATTTAGGGGCTATTTCACCACCTCTCAATAAACTACTATTCATTAGTTAACTCTAATCATCGGAATATTCGTTAGCTATCTCTTTCCGCAAGTTTGGCTGGCAACGTCGCTTTTTTTCAAACCTTATCCCGTCTGCTGTCACGTCTGTCAATACAATGCCGTTATTTCTAACATAAACTAACTTTCACAACACAACATTCGCGCGCGAAGCTCATTACATCCCTCTCACCAAATAGTTAAACGCGTCTCTATATTTAAATAAAACATATTTCTATTTTATAACTTTATTGTATTATTCAGGGGCTATTTCACCACTTCTCAAGAAGCTGTCAACGTAAAGTGCACCCCAGTAGTTAGTATCTTCTGATTTAAAATGGCGGCGTACTGTTTTGACAGCTGACAGTAGGCGAGTTTTCTGTTGAAGTTGATTTTTTACTGTAATTATGGAAGTGGTTGAAGATTTAAATATCTTAGACGAACAGGACATGGCGGAAAGACGTAGACCGCGTGTTTTCAAACCAAGAGTCAATTTTTATACGTCTTAGATGACATTGAGTTTAGGTCAAGATTTCGCTTGACAAAAATGCCGTAAAGGAGATACAAAAATCAAGGATAAAATCTCTCCAAGAAGCACACGGTATGTAATTCTAATATACGCCTTCACAATATATCACGGAATATACTATGAAATAACAACAATCTTTGGCAGTACAATATACCCACATACAACATGTTCATGCTTACAAACTATCAACCTTCACCAAGCAATAATAGACACTCCCCAATGCACTTCACTAATATAATTTAATAATAAAGTTATAAAATAGAAATATGTTTTATTTAAATATAGAGACGCGTTTAACTATTTGGTGAGAGGGATGTAATGAGCTTCGCGCGCGAATGTTGTGTTGTGAAAGTTAGTTTATGTTAGAAATAACGGCATTGTATTGACAGACGTGACAGCAGACGGGATAAGGTTTGAAAAAAAGCGACGTTGCCAGCCAAACTTGCGGAAAGAGATAGCTAACGAATATTCCGATGATTAGAGTTAACTAATGAATAGTAGTTTATTGAGAGGTGGTGAAATAGCCCCTTACATTAACAAATATATGCAACGGTTTTTGCCCGTTCTGTCGAACCTAGGGTAGAAAAATGGAATAAGCAATAATAAACTAAATATAGCACTTGGACTGAGGGATCAAAACTCTAGTGAAGCAAATTGACTTTATTGTGGGTATGATAATTTAAAAGGGTGAGTCTTTGGTTTTGCTCTGAACTCAGTTGAGCTGTCGATCTTTCGCAAATGTGAAGGGAGGTTATTCCAAGCTGTCGGGCCTGCTACGGCAAAGGATCGGTCTCCGAAATTGATTTTGGGATTGCGTTTAGATACTGTGAGTCTACCTATGGCCATTGAAGATGCTGATCGAGGAGTTGCTTGTCTCGTATCAGTATCGCTTGGAATGCACAGTTCCGACAAGTAAGGCGGCGCCATGCCATGTTTCGCTTTAAAAATCATCCAGCATGGTTTGAATTGGATCCGTTTAGGACATTTAGGCCAGTGAAGGTTCTTAAGATGTTGCGATATATGGGGGAACTTGGGAACGCCGGTTGTCGGCCTTGCTGCGGCGTTGAAGACTGACTGAAGTCTGTCAGTGTATATTTTGGGGAGACTTGAGTGTATGCCGTTGCAGTGATCGAGTCGTGACACAACGTATGAGCTTACCAACATCTGGATTTAATTTGACGCAGGTTAAAAAGACCTGCGCTTAATGTTTTGTTTATCTGGGATCTGAGTGAGAGATCTGCATTTAGATAAACACCTAAGAGTTTCACGCCATTTCTAGAGACGATGTTACAACTAATGTTATATACTACTTGATATAACATACTAATGTATTTTATATGGTTCCTGCAGGCTATTTTTAATTTGTTACTTAGTATAATTTTCATGGTTTCCAGCAACGCATTATAAAAAATCATCTCTTTATAGAGTAAACTGTTTTTGTTTATTGGATTTATTCTTTCTGGTAGTCTGATTTCTTTGTATTCCCTTGTATTATGTCTGTGAATATCCACGTTGTAAATATTTTGGTAATAAGTTGGTAATACGTTTTATTTTTATTGTATGTGTAAATATTAATGTTTTTAATGTTAGCATCTGTTTCACTGTTAGCCAATTTACTTCGTCTAACATTTTTACTACTTTTGAATATCTAATTCGCTTGAGTATAATTCTCATTGCTCTTTTTTGGAGAATTTGAAACTTGTTCTATTATATGTCGTTACACAAGAAAAGAATCGTTGAACAGTAATGCAAATGTGGAGCAATAATGAAGAGGTAATGAAGTAATAATAATGAAATCATAGATGTAAGTCACTAGTTACAAGTTATACTCAGTAGTAAGTTACAAGCTATAAGTCCAAATTGTAAGTCACTAGTTGAAAATATTAGTTGTTAGCCATTAGTAATAAAGCGCCCTTGAGGTGATTTTCCCACCAAAACGGCACTATAAAAGTTATCTATTTATTATTATTATTATTAATTATACAAATTAATTTTCTTTGAATGGATTCGATTATGAATCTCAATTAGAAGACCAAATAGTGGACGCGTATTCCAGAATACTTCACACAATCGATTTATATAATGTTAAATTTAATTATGAACTTGTAATTGTAATTCTTAGAGTTAGTCCTAATATTTGAGATGCATTTTGTTTAATAGTAAATATGTTTGTTGAAGCTTAACTCTTTATAGGATAGAATATGCTTAAAAAAATGTTTTTTTTGTTATTGACTTATTACCACCAATTTTGGAATGGGGTCGGTCAAATAAGGTATTCGCAAAGATTTGTGGTATTTTACCATGTTTGGACCAATTGAAAGAGTCGCTGCCTGATAGAATTACCTTATCATCACTTGTATTTTCTGTGTCACTTGCACTTCCATCACCAATAAGCTGACTCTGTATATTATCTTCTTGTGGAAACTGAACCTCGTCAAAGGTTACCGAGGAAGGATCAAGTTCTTCATCTAGCGGTTCTTAAGTTCTGGAACGAGTACAGCTTGACTTGCTGTGGCTACTGTTTGCTTTAATGGCGATAAAATCATCAGCATCTCAATTTTCCTCTGTATCTAAATTTTCTGCCTTGTCATCTGTTATCATATTCATGACTTCAGACGCAGTCTTTGGATCCAAAAATGAAACTTTTGAAAGAAATTTCTTGAATAGAAAAAAAATCTACCTATTTGCACGAAAAACATACTTTTTAAAAAATTGCAATCTATCATAATCTAAAAACAACACAAGTGCGTGTACATAATGCTATAAAACAAATAAATAAAAATATTGTAATTTCAGAGCTTGACAAAAAATATAGTTCGGTTATAAACCACAAAATCACCTTAATTTATGTTACTACTTACAACTAGATTTAAAACAACTAGTTTATAGGATAAACCCGGTAAATTTGAAACTATGAAATAAGATAAGAATACAAAAGAACGAAGTAATTAACATGTATTTTACCAATAATTTAAACACTATCCGAGAAATCGGTATTGCGAAATACACCTTCAAAATGAAATTTTGACTCCTACTGTAATGACGTTTAGAAATACATCAGTATCACCATAAATTACACGAACTTACTTAATTGTTTATAATATTGACGTAACATAGTTATAGAGTACATACCTTTTACCTTTGAAAAAAAAACACCAATTAACTAGTTAATTTTCAATAAAAACTGGGCAAACAAACACATCAAAACGAGCGCGATGTCAAATTTAGTATTACAACTGGTAAGCTTACCAGTTGCAATACCGAGCTCTTTTTTATCGATATGTGTCGAGTAAATTCAAAATTTGGCAAGCAAAGGAACCGGTGAGCTTCGGAAGGACAAATTGAAATGATAAGTAATTAATGTGAAGAGGTAATAACGAGTCAAATTTTACGCCCGAGTTTTTAATTGTAGTAGTGTTCAATAAGGCAACGTTGTTGATGTGATATAGATTTGCAACTTTTCTTTTTTTTGTGAAGGAAACTAGTGCATTTATTTTCATTCACAATATTATCTGCTTGTCTCGCCAACCCTGTCTCTTGGCGCGTCCGCAGTTCACACACTTGTCCGTTGTTGTGAAACCGGTCGACCGAATTAATGACGGAATGCGCGCCCATTCCTCACGGTACTAAACACTAAAGCGGCAATCTGTCAACATTCAGCCATCGCTTTGCTACATTTGGAGGAGCTTTACTACCATTAAGTTGGTCCATTAACGGAGCTCCTCGCGGTGCCGATACTACAATCATTAGGTATCAAGACGCGTAGGGCGGGGCGGCGGAGGACGTGTCGCGTTGCCTGTCTATCGATATCTTAGAACATGTTAATAATATACCTTCAACTTCATTGAATCAAGTCCTCTGGCAAGCTACAACATACACCGAGGAGAAAAACACGCTTGTTCATTTTTAAGACAATTTCGTGAGTGCCAAGATTGATAAAAAAACGTCATTATTGATTTTGTTGTAGCCGAAATCGATTTTTTTATATATTTCAGCCAGCTGTGGTGCAACTCCAAAACTAAAAAATTCTGAAAACCTTCTTACAATATATATTTTTTAAATAAATAAAAAAAAAACATTTTCGGGAACAACAGCATCAATAATGTCAATCTTTTACGTCGTATTTTTCAATCTTGGCTCTTTAGCACATTAAAAAGTTACGAGCCGCCGCTGACTATGATTACTATGTAGGGATTTTCTAATGTATAGTGCTTCTAAATTATATATTTTTTGCCTTTATTACTACGGTGGAGAATTTTAACCCCTATATCCTTATTAAAAATATGATCGGTGGAAATGAGATTATTAGAAAACTCTGAAAAAATATTGTTATTATTATTTTTAATTTAAGTATACATATTTGAAAAAATATTCAATTCAAAGACATGCCTGCATCGTGATGGTCTGCATTCTAAATAATTATAATATGAAACAACACACTGCTCGGTAACAAGATCAAAGACGATGATTTAATAAAACAATTTTTTAACTTTATTCCACTTTTTTTTTTTGACTGGACCGGTTTCAGCCTATGACGGCCATCTTCAGACTAGTACAAGTTGTTGTTAACCTACGGCTTATATACTATTTTTGGGGATGTCAGAGGTAGTAAACATATATATTGGAGCTATTTGTTCGATTTTGCGAAATGATCTGTTGATAGTGGGGTTTTCACCAGCCGGTGTACCATTGACTAAAATACGAATACGTAATTACGATTACCTCTCAATTGTAAGAACTATTTATCTGCCGTTGTTCTTAGTTGCCTACTTCGCAATGCCTTGTGGAAACGTCTTCCGTGATGTTCAGTTGACAGACGAATTAGATCGTCGTTCAAAATGTTGGACTCCTCAATAACCGGAGTCTTTTGTGGACATCATTAAATTTTATTGTTCATTTCTATTTAATCTGGTTATCAATGGGAATTTACCGCGAACGTAATCTTTAGTGTCTAGACGACATTTTATTTTATTTTTAACCTTGATATAAAAACTTCGTCTGCCTTTGGCGGGTTTGGCGAAAACAACACAATCATTGGCGACGCATGATTTTATACCCTCCCGAAATTAATCTCTAATAACTCTATTCTCGTTCTCTCGATAACACAACACCGGCATGCTTATATTATCATTTGCTATCTCGACTGGTGCCAAGGGTGTATACAATTCATGATAAATCTACATCTGTTTGTACTCAACGCACTTACACACCTAATCCCAGCAGTTTGTGTAAAATTGTTTAGTGGATATTATCACATAAGAGTAATTTACGGGCTGCTTTAAATAATCTACTATAAACTCTTTCTCCATTAAATTGATGTCATCACTGGCTTATCGAGTGATTTGCACTGATCTAAAGAACGCCGGTGTAAAGATGATTGATTGAGATCCAAAATCACACTGTTCAGTGAAATGAATGTATGATTCTTTTCAGGAAATCGGGCTTTACTCCCTGACGGACATCACCAGAGGCTCCGTGAGGATAGAGAAGAACTTCAAGATGTGCTACGTCAGCACCATCGACTGGGACGTCATAGCCGCCAGCGGAAAAGAAGGCCACTACATCAAGGTTTGTATTTTAACACAAACACACTATTCATGTCATTTTATTAACGAAGATAAAGGAGACACTATTATTGTTTATATTACGTTGATGAAGCAAGAGAACCTACCTGATACGATGTTAAAAATTTATATTATTTTCGGTAAATGCTTCCAATCCCTCGGATCGGTCTTCGAAGTTCAGTGTTCCGCATTTAAAAATACACTTGGAAATGTAGCGATTAAGGTTTCGCTAGACTGTGCGGTTCCGTCCATTCATATTTATATCAGATAATCCGTGTGGCATTTGGCGGACTGCGCTAACCAAATGTACCGATTAGTGCAGCTGCTTTCACACGCATTTCGGGCGTAAGAGGTCATGTCTCGTCTATTCAGTCTATTGTGGGCGCCAGGTCACGTGACGTCAAGGTCATTGGCCAGGCGTCGAGGTCATCCGACGAAGGTCGCCGATTCCGTTGGATGTGGGTTATTTCGCGTCAGCCGCGAGAGCGCATCGGTTAATGTACGCGATTGTTTTGTTTTCGGCAGCGTAGAACGTGTCCATTGCTGTCACTGCTGGTATTTTCTCTTAATTCAAGGATATTGACCCAAATCACAAACGTTTCTTTTCACTTTTGTTATATTAGGATGTAAATGACTCAAACGGCTTTACTAATTGCCTTCAGGTCAGGTCATCATCCCACTGCCAAATAACTGCAGATCGCGCTTTGATACGACGGAAATATTGCCACTAGCCACTAGTCACTAATTACATACTAAATACATTTTTTGGGTACCGTACAAATAATAAGTGATACAATTCTTCAAGGGGATCAGTGGCCAGACGGACCCCCTCCGACCCTCCCCCTCCCCCTCTCCAACCACACAAGCTAAGCGCCAGGCCGGCGCGTCTACTAGTAATGCTCCAGTGGTGGACTACCAAACAGAACAAATCTCAAATACCTACATTTTTTTAATTTTTTTTTACGTGAATACCGCACAAGAGTCTCAACTGCTCCCAACCGTCTAGAGCCAGTGAGACTATGGCATCCCCAAATAGGGTATGTTAATTAAATAAAAGTTATTGGCGCTATATTTGGATTCGAAGTCGAGCGTCTTACCACTCGATATTTTAGATATTCACATATTTTAGCCATTTGAATCTGCGCTTCTGGTCTCTCATTCAATATAGTCGACTGTTGGAATATTTTACTTTTGCTTGAAGTTCGCTAAAGTCCAAAACTGCATCTTTGTTGTTGATCATTCGCAGAAAAGTACGAGACGAGGCTTGTATGAATGGGATAGGTGCGGAAGAAGTTCAATTATAGTTTTGATGCCAATCGATTTGAACTCGATGAAATTCGATAGATTTTTATCCAAAAGTTGTGGCGATTCATCAATAAAAGAGACATTTGAAATTCTGAACCGTCGTTGGTTCAATAAAAAATATTCCTAGAAGTTGTCTCCCCATCTGCTCATCGCGGCGCAGTCACCGCCGCATTCCTCGCTAATTTGCCTGATTGAATTGAGTGACGTCACCGCTTCGGAATTTGTGTCCTAGATGTGTGATTAATAAAATTGACCGTAATAAAAATAATTAAGGTTTTCGGTTAACTCTGTTTGAATTTTTTTATTTTTTATTATCCTTTATTTTTTACAAAATTATTAAATATTACACAGATTAAAAAAAATACAAAAATATTATGACCTCCCAAACTAGGCATTTGCCCGTATCATGGTGGTCTGCATTCTAAATAAAAGTATCGTATTTATGAAACAAAGCACTGCCCAATAACAATTAATCCGGGGATGTCATGATGGAACACAGCGGCCATATTGTAATTTGTTTTTAAGTGGGTTTGCATATTGCTTTGTGCATTGCTGATTGAATCCATTATGCCTTAGGAGCTAAGAAGATATGGAATCGTTTTCCAAAGAAAGTATTCATTTTTGGTACTATCACCCTCGGTTGAGTTCTTAATCGTGTCGTGTAGCTGTGATCTACAAGACTGTGTAGGTTAGAGTTGTTCGTATAGTACATCATAAGTGCATGTATATATATCTGCCTTTTATCTAATAGTTGTGTTTCCTGTACGTGTAAGGTTTTTTACTCGTCAGTCGTCACCTTACTACAGCTTTTTGTGCCTTGGCCAACGGATCAAAAATAGTTTTGGCTACTACGCCCCAAATTAGTATGCCATACCTAATAGTTGATCGGCAAAATGCATAGAAAATATTTTAAATGATTTTCTGGTAAACATTGATGCTTATATCATTAACAAATTAAAAATATTTTAAATTTTTTAAATAATAAAACCAAAAAACATGATATTTTTTCAACTAACGAGTGGTAGATACTTTTAGTATCGGCCTGTTGAGACTCTTATGCGGTAACATCAACTTTTTCCAACTAAACCTATTTGAAACCAGATGATTATAATTTTAAATTATTTCCATCAAATCATTGAGATTTAATTATTATTTTTTTAAATTATAATTGTACTCGACATATCTCGTGACTCCGTTATATTAAATCATCTGATATTATATTATACTGCTTCTCTCGATAGAGTTATCTTTGAATTGAACCTATAAAGAAATAGAATGTTCAGAAAGTGTTGGCCACGCCTATTCGCTTGAAGGTCGGCCGGATCTCCAGTGGGTCGATAGGCGCTGCCAGGGGCTTCCGACTAGGGGCTGGGGCCAGGACGAGGGCTGAGATGAAGGGTACTTCAAACTTCTGCCTGCATTTTATAAGTCAACACAATGATTTTCAACTCGTAACGTTAGATGGTTAGATAGACCAGTGTTCCGCAAACTTTTTGTGTTCAAGGTACACCTATCAAATCAAGAAATTTTAGAGGTACACCAAAGAAAAAAGCAGTGTTTATTTAATATTTTATTTATTACTAAAATCAATTTACCTAATATGAAAAGATGTTTAGCGAGAAATGTGAGCCTGTTTAACTGAGCACAGGCAATCAAAATTTGGAGCAATCGTTGATTAGGCTGCTCTCATCTCTTCATTGATCGTCCTCGGGCGTTTTTTTTTTCGATTTAATAGTAGTGAGAATTGAAAATCCCAATTCGCATAAGTAGGTTGTAAAAAAATGGTAATATAATTGCAACAGCACGCTTTGAAAGCAGTGCATACTCATTTTTTATATGCAGCCAAAAATGTGCTAGCTCTACTTCGGAAAATTTTAGTTTTAATGTCCGATCAGTTTTTAACTCCTTGAATTCTTCCTGCTCGTTTATCGGTAAGTGTCCAAGGGAAATGTTATCCGAGAATGGATTTCGTACCCAGTCCATAGGTTGCAGGTCACACCTTAGGACCTCACAAAACCTTATTTTTTTTCGGCGGCACACCAAATCATAACCACGGTACACCAGTGTGCCGCGGCACACGCTTTGCGAAACAATGAGATAGACCATGGATATGGAGCTATGAAATGTAGATACATTTAACTGTAAAGAATGAAAACCAACATCTGAGATAATATGTTTGTTTTGATGCGTGATACACCATCACTTCACCATAATGTTGACTGCATCTTTTCTTAGAATTTTGTTTTATCTAAATTTCGAACGGTTATCATTCTAGTGCTTGAAACAATATCTATAATATACGAACATTAAGTTTTAATAAGTTAATTCTAATTTAAATAAGTTATCATTCTCTTCATGATTCATTTGAAATATTCGGTGTACAGCTTGACACATTTAACTGTGTATTCGCCACTATGGCGTGACCATTGAGTATCAGTTAAGTGTGTCCTCACTCAATAGTAGCAGTGAAAATAAATTGCTTTACTGATAAAGTAAATAAATTGTTATCTATATTATTATTTGAATATTATCTGAATTGAGGGGTACAGAAGCAAAGGCAGTAATCTCCCTACTATTGTGTTTTTGAGAAAAAGGCAAAAAACTTGAACAAAAGAAGCTGAAAAGTACATCATATAGTATTTTGATATCTGGGATTATTCGCATTCACGAATTTTGTAAAATGCAAGTATATAAAAAAAGGTAAATAACTTATAAATTTGGAGATTGCTACCTTTGCTTTTTACTACACTGGAGATTGCTGTGTTTGCTACCAACCTTTCCAAAATCGCCATCTTTGTTCAAAGAATAGTATCATAACTCAATAAGGGGTAATTTCATAAAAAAAACATTGCAAGATTTTGATCAAATTCAGCAGAATGTCCACGGCAGTAATGCGGCTCGCCGCAAATTATTTTTCCGATGAACGTATTAATTGCAGTCTACCGTGATGCAAATTTTTCCGATGTTTGATCGCCTCCACGCTTCTCAGTGGGGACTTCACTTTTCTCGTGGAATTTTCTTATAACATATTTTATTCTGTATTTAGTTATTCCCGATATATTAAGGTATGTATTTTGACAATTCGGTAAAAAAAGCACGTAGACGACTTCATGGAAAATTTAGTAAAATATATTTTTTCTTATTCGTATTTTTAAAGCTTGTTGACGTTTAGTACTAACTGGGGAACAATATTTTAGTAAAAAAGCATCTTGGATGTTTCGAAGCATAAAATGCCGCATGAAACTTTTGAATTTCCCGCATTCTCAAATTAGCGCATCTAAAGGTTTTTTTTTTATGAGCGCATGTTGGCGCATTCGTCAAATCTTTCGCGGAATATCTGCAAAAAAAAAAGAAAAAAATAGATCAAAAAATGTAGTTATGCTTTTTCATCGATGTCAAAATGTAAAATAACTCGATTTTTTTTTGCTACATTACGTTTTCAATTTTTTAAATTAACATTAGGTTTGCGGGTGTTTTTTTTAACAGTGGGGTCGGGTGACAATCCATCTTCAACAATTCTCTAAAATATTCGATCGGAGCACACTTTTACAGACTTAAAACTTGAAAAGAATTCGGAGGAAAATCAGCGTCAACTGCTATTTTAGTATGGAACGGCCATCTAGTCACATGACACTTCCTTTGAATTTGATTGGTTGAAATGGAGATTGCTGTGTTTGATTTTGAAAGAACATGGAAATTGCTTCTTTGCTTTTAATATATAATTTCAAATGCGGTTTTTGATGGGAGAAAGCTATGTTTACAACTAACTTTTGAATTTATTAGGTTCATAATTTGAATCTCTATGGAACTGCACTCTCAACTTTTTTTTCGAAATTTTGGAGATTGCTGTATTTTCTTTTATACACCTCAAGTATTATCTGAATATTCAAATATAATAAAAAAATATATACCACTTGTAGCTCTTCCCATTTACCGCGAAGCTGACAACTTCAACCGGTGACAACTAGTCCTGGTGCCGAAATTTTTATTAAGATTATTCGTGTGCGACAAATCTAAATACATAATATATTAACACTGCGCCCTTGAGGTGATATTTCACAAAAATAACGCTGTATAAATTATCCTAGTATTATTATTGCAAGCCACCAAACTAAATAAATGAATGAAAGCATTAGTTCACGAATGCTAAAATCTTGAGAGTTACTTTTTAATAGGTTTTCCCATCTGCATCGGTTTATATCGCAAAATCAAATAACTTTCACGAAACCCAATTGAAAGTGTTTTGACAGCCGAATAATAAAATACAAAGCATCTTTAGTTCCTCCTTTGACCGCCTGCATTGTTTACTGCATGTCTAACTGTATCTACTTTTTTTGTACAAAACATCACGAAGGTTTCCATTTTCCTAAGGAGTACCTTTCCTCCAGTGAGTGTATTATTATAGTTCCAACATCTAACACTTATTTTGTAGCCGAATTCCCTTCTGTTTTTTTTTTTATTTAGGTACATTCGTATGATATATAAAATGCTCACTTATAAACGTTGCGATATTAGAACGAGCATATTATTTTATAAGGATAACACACGTAGTGTTGTGTGGTGCGTGTTGTGTGCTGTTGCCGTTGTTGGTTGGAGGTCGCCGGAGGCTTCAACTGCCAATGCCGGCTGAAGGATGTTTGCTGGTCTGATAATGTTTGATATCTTCTTAATATCCGCTCACAGTTCATATCACAAGGACGCCATCCGATGGAATTAAATCCTACGGTCATTGGTATGTGTCCACTTGGGTGTGTAGACTTGGACAGTTATTGCATAACATAACTCACTAAACACACTTCTCTAAAACACTTTACAGTGTTTTTGTAGGTACCAACTCCCTGTCATATAAGTAGTGCATAATAGCATGGAAATTTCATATAATTGGTAGTATGTCTAACCGCAACTTATTTGCATGTTTAAGTAGGACTTGCATTCAAACCTACACCATATCTAAACATCCCATCGGTTAACAGTTTCTCACTTTTCCGAATGGCGGAAATACCCTTTATTAATATGTTTTCCGGAAGTGCGCCGTTCAACACGTTGCGGCTTCTGCGCAGTATCATATGATTGGTCACCGTTCACACGAGTAGGTATGTGCTTGTATACCCAGTGCCTGTTGTATATTCCAGGTTGTACTAAAAACATTGAAAATATACTTATTAACACCTCTGACCCACCTTATTAATACAAATACACATACCTACAAATTAAAAATAAAAATTCACTATTGTTTTAAAATCGGAGATGTTTCAAACTGTCTACCGATATCCATGATTTCGAACATAGCAACATTTTTTGTCAAAATTGTAAAAAAACAGATTGTGGATTTTCGAGTGAGTAATACAATATTACAGTGCAATCAATGTGGCTTCATAGAAACAAATAATACAAGACCTAATAGCAAATGTAACCTCACTTATATATTCAGCACCTGATGAAGCCAATAAATGCGCAGGGATATTTGTAGACATTAAAAAGGCATTTAAAAAACTGTTAATATAAAGGAAAAAATCGTCAAACAGATCGAAAGTTATTCAACAAATCGCCCCCAATTTATTAAAATCAGTAACAAAATTAGCGTTCTAGAACCAATATTATCAAAATAAGTATGTCTACATCACAAACAAATTATTAATAATAATACTTGGCTAATTTAAATAGCGCATTTTTAGTGAAATATCACCTCAAGCGCGCTTTACAAAACATAAAAGCTATAGCTAAATTTACCATAAAACAATCTGTATCGATGTACTCGTACATTTCTTTTTCACGCACAAGCAAACGCTTCAAATGGAAGACTTATATACAATCCGAGATGTACAAATTATTATGTTATGACACATAGCGCCCTTGAGGTGAGTTTTCACAAAAACGGCACTATACAAATTATCCAAATATTATAACATGTATGTACTTACAAGTTATATTAATGATAAAAATATATTAGCCAATGCTTACGTTGAATACTTTGTCATATTTTGTCCAGTTGATCAAGAAGAGGTTTGGTTAAAATCTTGATTCGTATGCCCCTCCAAAGGTTAAACAGGTGTACCCAATTACCAATTGCCACCCTATAAAAAGGTTTTCCTAGGGTGGTAACACACCCGATATCTTAACACAAACATAATTTTATAATATGTCAATGGTTTGCCTCATCTAGTTTATCCAATATCAATCTGCTGAAAATATTCTTAACTATGCTTTCAGCTTGATGTACGAGTACTTATCCCTGCAGGCGGCCAAACGAAGGAATTATTGAAACAACGTTTTTTTTTAATTCATAGATTTTTTTGTTTCTAAAATATTTACAGTCGCAATACCTCCTCGACTGTTTAGATGATTATTTCTAATGACGACCGAAATGCAAATGGAATATTGGGTGCATAGATATAAGTTTTCCACAATTTTTTTTTAAGAGTTCTTATTTTAAAATTATACTTTTCACTTCTATTAAATACTTCCTATCAATTGTGTTAAGATTCGAATTATTATTATGGTTATTTCAGAATATTTAATTATAAAATCAAATACTTAGTATTACTTACAGTGTATCAAACAAATATTGAGAATCATTATTAATAGGAGTCTGGCTGATTTATTCAAATAAGTTAGGCTCCAGTCTTCAGTACCAAAATGAAACCTGAACCAGGAATCTTTACTTTACCTGGTTTAACCAAATAACTTGGGCTTAAGTTAAGTGAAACTTATCCCGAATTGAACACTTTCTAAACTCCGGCGATTAATGGCCTTGCAATCTCTTCCGTAATTTATAAATCAATTAAGAATGTAATTGGAACCTTTAATGAACCGAGAGATCATCCGATGAGCCCGTTACAGCCCGTTATCTGTGCTCTTCGGTTCTTCGGTTCTCCGGTTCTCCGGACCAATGGAGCTTGACTAATGGGAAAACTCCAATCGTATGTTTTCCGGCTGTTGAAATATTCAATCACACCTTTTGACTACAACTTATTTGTTTTTCTCGTATTAGTGTCGTGTATTTCATACATATTTCAGTTATTTTTGATATTATTATGCTTAAAATGATAATTATATTTTCATGTAACGGATTTTTTTTCTATTTTTCTGTTCGGGGACGTTTATCGTCTATTGGCGGAGGGGATGCATAGCGATCTTCAATAATGGCGTCATTTGTTCCTTAGCACGTCGTTTCTCCGCAGGGGTAGGCAGAGAGGATGGACCGCCATTGTTTTCTTCCCTTTTAATCAGCATTCTAATGTGAATCTTTCTCTTTCGAAGATGGGACACTTTTCTAGCACGTACTTGGTGTCTTGCTTAATTTCACTGTCGCATGGGCACGAAGCTGTTTTTTTTTTGCATGCTTCTCTTTTTATAGGGTAGTTTTGATATTTGGTAGGAAGTATTTTGTTACCTTAATGTTAGTGCGCTCTTCAATATTCTTGGAGTGTGGTTTTTTGAATATAATAGTTGAGTGATATTGAGTTGGAGTAGTCTGCGCTGTAGTAGGAATCCTTCCCTTCTCGCTGCTTCGTCGGCCCTTTCACTTTATTCCAGTCCGCAGTGTGCTTTGACCTATTGGAATTTTACCCTGTTATTCTTCTCTTGATATCTGAGTACTTTCCTCGAGCAGTCTCTTGCTATTGGGTTTCTAGCGATGATTTGAGAGATATTTCAGAAAATGGGATTGCCTATTGATCCCTGATTGAAACCTTTGGGTAGGTTGTATCATTTTCTGTTTTATCACGGAATCAATGTATTCACAACTTGTAGCAAGCCCAGTTCATGTTCAGCGGCACTAGTTATGTTATTACTCGGGTGAATTACGAGCGCGGTTTGTGGTCAGCTTATTCCTAATGATTATTGTGTCTAGTTCTGGGAATTTCTTCGCCGGCTTTCCAGTTCCCATCGATTTGAAAATTCGCCGCTACATAATATTGTCTAGGTCTACCTACGAATAATATAATTTATATCAAGCCTAATTGCATCCATTTTTTTCATCTCATTGTCTGCTGCAAAATTTTTCGTGGTCTTTAATTATAGGGCTAAGATTGATGAAACCGCATTATTTAAAGGTTTTGAATATCTAGGTATTTGCAGTGCCATACCTGATTTCTAAAAATATTAACAAATTGTAGGTACAATTTGTTTTTTTTTTTTTCAATTTTGGCTATAGTTGAAAAAAGTTCCCAGATCGCCATTTTTAATATGTTTACTATAGTGCTTTCAGAAACACATTTTATGTTATTTTTTTAAAGATACTAGGTACTTCAAAATACATCGATTAAAATATGACACCTTCAAAAGTCGAGCGGGTGTTACGAACACAAAAATCTATAAAAACGGATTAATCTATTACCTATGGAACAAATACACAGAGAGACGATATCTGTTTGTGAATGGAATAATAATATGAGGGGCTTAGAAGCAAAGGCTGCAATCTCCAAAAACGGTTCTGTGGCATTGTCAACTTTTGAATGATTATTATAAAGAAATGGAGAATGAAGTGTACAAAAATGTTAGTGCACATTAAACTAGGAACAATTTGAAACGATTATCTCTAAATTTATCAACATATTCACAAAAGAAAAGTGCATTAAACGTTAAATCAACTTTTCAAGAAATAATTTAATATGAAAGAGATTGCTGCCTTTGCTTCTAAGCCCCTCATATATTAACAACGTATTGTGTCTCGTTCGTTTCAAGTTAAACCTACACTATACTCCGGTTTAGGAGAATTGCATATAACCCACCGCATAGTCGAGCTCGAGGAGGATGATGGGAAACCGCAATTTCCTCAGATTGCTATCGGCCGCATCGTATCGCATCGCATCGGATCGCATCGGATCGCATCGGATCGCATCGGCTCCGAGTACCTACTGAACTGCATGGAAATAGGAAGTTGCTTCTACTTGAGTCGGGCATCCTGATTTATTAAAAAAAACACCCAACATCTGTTCGCCGCAATACTGTTATTAAATGTTTCACTTTTTCCTGTTTGTTTTGCTACAACATGTATATTTATCACTTATAGCCGTGTCGCTTCTATTGTGCCGTCATTGTTATTGTAAGTGGCGCTCTGTTCCGTTCAATGTGTAGCACTCATTATTGGGGTCATTGGGAGATGACAGAGCTATCGATAAACATGTCACAAGATACGGCCGCCGGACAAGATGTTTAGTGTACACCATCTAGGGTCCTTACACTGTGCTGTGCACTGTCATAGTGTTTTCTGGAAACAGAACTAAGAAGGTAAGCATGTATACTATGTACAGGAGTATTTGGACAATAATTACACCTGCTCCTGTAATCCTAATTCTTCTGTGTACTCGGCGAAAGCGAAACTTTTCCCGAGAATCTTAAGGCTACCTCTTCACTCTTTTATCGCGCAGTTGTTGCTTTGACAGGCGACACTGGCGGAGGAATGGCAATACGAGGCAAGCACGTCTATACACAAGCCCTCTCGAAAAGTTGTATAGTAGCATAATAGATAGATCATATTCTGTGTTGGGTTGCCTTTTACCAAATATTTATTTTTTAGTACCTACCCAAGAAATCGTTAAGAACGTTGCGTATTTCATTACAAGCTTAACAGCTATTCTCCGTCGACCAAATCAGAAGCTTAAGATTCCAATACCGTACACTGAAAGGCTGTCATTATTCCCATGTTCTGATTAATGAATCGGATAGATTTCAAATTGACAATATAAGGAGCTTTTAAAAAGGTGTTATATAAAAATAATAAAAAACGTCTTGTTTTCTTTTCTGTAGCCTTTTTTTAACCCCAGAGTTTTCACGCATGAAAATGTGTTTATACAGTCCTGGAAACCAACTCGAAGCCTCCCTATCCCAATTCAACACCCTTTCCCCAAACTGTTACTGCGTGTGTCGCTAGTTCGGTCTGTCGCGACTGCAGCCCCGACTGAAGGGCAGAGGCAGGGTAGGGAGTAAGGAGGGACCGAGTGGTGGCTGGCGGTAGTATGGTGGTATAGTGGCATAGTGGCATAGTGGCATAGTGGCATAGTGGCACTGTAGACTGTAGTGCAAGTGTATAGTCTCTGTGGCCGCGGGCATCGTTCACAGACTTCTCTCCGCATCCGCATTCCGCAACTTGGAACTATTCTATCGATTGATTATCCGACTTTTTATGCTCCTCTCGTGTAAACATTACTCGCCCTATTTATAACTCCCTATTAATACGTTGGGTTAGATGTGTCATTCGTCACTCGTCATTCGTGACTTGTTACTCGTCAGATCGCTTCTCGCCGTCTAGCGGGAAACATTAGAGAGAGAGCTAATTCTTTTTACCCAACCTATACAAATTTGGGATAAATCACTTTCTCCGGGTATTTACGTCGTACACCATGAGAAAGAAAGAGACAACAAAATCTCCCAAATTATCACACCGCTTTAAAGTATTGTTAGAATGTTCTTCGTGTCCCGCGTCTCCGTTAACTCTGCCCCCACGTTTTGATACGCGAAATAAATGAACATAACTCAACGGTGTATTAGGTTACATGCTATATTTTTGTTTATAACAATGCTGTGAAAAAGTGGTTATACGAATAAACAAAATCATTATGTCGACATGTTCTATGAATGGATGTATAAATACCCTAGCCCTAGTCCTAGCCACGCCCAAATCTAGCCGAGTCCGGCAAACCTCATAAAAACTGACTACAGCAGCGCTCTCTCTCGTATGTTGTTGCTCTGAGCATTCATCGCACCATATTTTCATGAATGTGAGCATCTCATTTACAAGGCGGGGGCAGCGGGAAGAACCGCAATGCCGGAGACAACTTTGGTGTAGTGTTGTTTTTTGGCCGCTTTTGATTCCAAAACATGTTCTCTGTTTAAAGCCGCATTCGGAACGCGAGACTTGCGAGTCAGCGCTCGGCCATTCACACTTTTCTCAACAAAAGCGCTGTCAGTGAGGAAATGCGTTTAAGTTTTGATTATGAACAACGTTTGTATCGTGGATTGTCTAACAGAGGAAGAGTTGGAGTGCCAATATGATCGAATTACATGTTGTTTACTTACTTTCAGTCTGTGGCTAAATCACCCTGTAGCTCTAGAGCTATTGATTCCCAAATATAGTGCTAGTCTCGTTAAGGAGGCAATAAGAGAGCGTTGAAATGGTTCCAATATTGTTACAGAATTTAGTATTCAAGTAGGAAAAAATGCAGTGTTAACCTTTCTTGTGAACTTTCCATACGACGTCAGATTGCAATATACACGGTGTCCGCAAACTCGTGATACAGCAAAAATGTGTGATCATCTAACCATTGAATATTTTGAATTTGACCAAAAAAAATCCGACTTCGGACTCAATTTATTTGAAAACGAAAGCTTAAAATAAAAAAAAGTAGTACCAAAAAATCGACTAAAATGTGATGCAGATTCATCAGTTTCTCGCTTGTACCACAAGTGTACCGGACACCGTGTATAATTGCATCGCGCCAAAAGATCGTCTTACTTATTATTTTTTTATGCGCCAGTTCAGCGTTGGTTTAGTTACATCGGACGTAGGGCATTAAATTAGACGCAAAAGCCGTGGTTATTATAAGGCAAGTTTTTCGGAACCTCCGACCTTACACCACGCGTAACGTTTACTCCTCGTTTATAAGTAAGGGGGTCTAGCTTTTAGCTTTACAGGAAATATTGTAATATCGTATGTGCGCGGTCGTTGCAAACCGGAAATTGTCATTTCTTTTGCGCTCATTAGCAGCGGCGTAGCTACATTCTAGTCGTCTGCCACATTCATTATTCTTATTACTAGTATCTAAAACCATTAATCAAAATACTAGTTTTATTTGCATATTATCTCTTAGTACAATAGATAAGCGAGGAATCCATTCCGGAATGATCGATCATTCATGTTCTTAGACAATCTATTATAGAAATATAGTCTGAAACAATCAACTTTTAACCCCTGAGAAACGTCTAAATTAGTCCGAGAGAATCGTTTTTTGAGTTCAAGAAACGTTAAAATTCATTTAGAAACACAGTCCGGAACAATCAATTTACATATATCTTTTTTATTGAAAGTATTAGATTCTTATTTTCGTTGCAAAAGGTATAATTTTGATAAACGTATTTTTATTTATTTTGCGTGTTGTGACATGCCATCGTAAACATAACACGCGCATAACCTCCAGAAAAATCAAGAATTCTTGGTGCTTATAATATATACGAGGGTAATTTGAAAAGTTTCCGGCCTTTTTAAGAAAAACACATACGAGGCCTGTTCAAAAGAAAAGGTGAATTTTGAATTTTCGCGGGCTGTGTACATTCGATTATCGATTTTTTGTTGTTGTTATGTTGGTACACATATGCTTATCATATGTTAGCATTATCAGCCATTTTGGATTAGTGGTTTGTTTTTGACAACTGGAATACTTGCAATTATTCTACGATACCACACCACAGGTACTCGTACATTTCCTTGACGAACCAAGAAAGCAGACAGGAATGGAAGGCCGCAGCAGCACTTGAGATTAAAGAGGTTGTTTATTTGGTCACGATATTTTATGTTAAATTGAGTTTTTTTTCCTTTTTATTTTTGTTGGTTTTTATCTTTTTGCGAACACAGGTGGACACATACGGACTAATATATTATTCCGTATTATTTTATCAAAGTGTGATTGGTGCAAAGTATAATTTATCAGAAGTCTGTTTGATGAACCGTTTGTCTATACGTATACGTGCGATAGGGTTATAGTAGTTACAAAACTTGAAGAAATTACATACTTATTACAAAGATACCATTTTTGCACTTTCTGCATATTTATTTTAATAACTGTCCGGAACCTGTGAGACTATGGCATCCCCAATTGGGTATGTTATAAGGCTGAATGGGAGTGGAAGGAGATGGGGAAGAGTAAGGTTGGGAAAGTACCTACCTACATATTACTATGAATCAGTTCAGTCACGTTTTAAGTCTGGATATTCTTGTTGATGGTTCTATGTATGAATTCACGGAATAAATGTTTGTTTGGTGTGAAGTTGCAAGTGTGATCCCCTTCGAGACATCATAAAATATTATTTGTGTTTATTTTATTTGTCTTTGCATCCCCACAATAATCTTTCTCACAATCTCCGAACCTAAATCAGGTGTCGGTGGTGTGGCAGAGAAGCGCCAACGCCCCGGCCCGGCCGTGCCCACAGCATGCATGGGTACATAACTCGTACTCTGGACACTGACAGATAATCGTTGTCTACCACCATCCCGCGAAGCGTCTTAAAACGATTTCTCACCAAAACGGATATTATTTCCAACAATCCTCAGAAAAATATTTGCTTAGGGTAGGGAATATGCACGCAGTGTCAATTCATTTTTTTATTATTTTTAGTTACTTACATTAAAAAAATAAAATCGTACTGCTGTTCTGCAACTGTGCTTGTGTGAATTGTCATATTAAAAAAAAAAAAAACAAAACTGCGTTCCGAATGGTGTCGCTTCTTTGAATAGACTACCAGTTTGTTTCGAGGAGTATTAACATTTATTATCTTTGCATTCGTAAAAGATGCACACTCTTATCAGAGTTTGGATCGCGTTCATGTCCAAATTCATGAACTCGCCTGCAGGCGTGTATATGTTAGCTGTGAGCGAACTCCTGAACAATGTTCAGTGTTTGAATGGTAACCTCACATGAATAAAGTGTCAGTTATAATAAGACAGAGAATGGGGAATATCCGCTGCCATCGTCATCTTGCGCTGCCGGTATCAGTAGCAGCCGGATCCGGATGTGCGTGTGCGTGTGTGCGTGTGTGTGTGCCCACCGCCATACGTCGCACTTCCGCTAGAAGCCGCTAAATTCCTAGAAGTATACGTTATAACAAACTTACAACTGTTACAATAACATCCTTATGTTGCTTGCTACCGATAATAACCAGTACATTTACGTGATAACGTGTCACGTAGTTCATCCCGTTTTTGGTTGTTATCATTAAATCTGTTTTCATAATTCAACAAAAACTGTAATGCCGATGTTGTTAAAGCGGAATCACTGATTGTGATTCTCGTACACTCAATAAAAGTATTCTCCATGCCGCTGTTTCTTCAGGTTTCACAATTCACACGATGGAGAGATGCATGTTAACGTTGCGCGGAGCGTTCTTATTGGATGCCTACGGTCTTAAACTGATAGCTTTTATGTGGCGACTGTGGCTTTCTTTCATAACTTTATAGATCAGTCATGTAGGGTCTTTCGTCAATCTTCCCCTGGATTATCAGCTGGGTAATGAGTATCTATCGCTCCCCGTGATGTGACCAATGTACTTGTAGTGAAGTTTTATCAGTCCGTTATCAACACTGAATGAAATGGTTTCATCGCAACTAATCGGTCATCCACCACATTCTTCACTGCCACATTATATTTATAAAATGCATCATTATCATAATCTTCTTCTTCCCCTTGTCCTACTATCCCGAGTCGAGGAGCCATCATTTGGACAAGGCGCTTGCGAGCGTCGCTGTGCTGGGCTACTTCAGCGGCCTCCGTCCATTGCAGGCCCAGCCTCTCCTGGACATCTTCCCTCTGGAATTGCTGCCAGTATCTTCTGGCGTTCTAACTACATGTCCAAACCACCTCATCTGCGACTTTTCTATGAAGAGCAGCAGGGGGGGGGCATCGATGTTAAGTACACCTCATACGAGTATATCTCATTAAAGGTGCTTATTTGTTTGCAGGACAACAAACCAGGGAACGAGTGCAGCGTGTGCCCCATCGAGCTGTCGTGCCCGCTGGCCAACAACATCAAGCGGCATCTGTGCTGGAACAAGAACCACTGCCAGAAGGTGTGCGCGCCGGAGTGCGGGCCCAACACGTGTTCGGCCAGCGGCGAGTGCTGCGACAACAGCTGCCTGGGCGGCTGCTCGGGCCTCCTCAACTGCACGGTGTGTCGGGACCTGTCCATCGGGGACCTGCGCGACCGCAAGTGCATCAAGGACTGCCCCAACAACACCTTCAAGGTAACCAACCACCCTGATGGGGATGCCATAGTCCCACTGGCTCCGGGCAGTGGGACTCATGTGGGAATGCCATAGTCCCACTGGCTCCGGGCAGTGGGACTCATGTGCGGTATTCGTATATTTTTTAAATACAATGCAAACAATTAATTACATTTATTTTTGACAAACAAATATTTGTAATAATATTGCCCTTCTCGAAATGAGTTTATTTCAACGCATCGGGAGAGTTTGCCACAAATTGTTAATGTACTGGATTTTTTTTAACTTAATGATATGTTGGTTCGGGCTTATTTTCATACAATCGTGTGGGGTTATAAGTTATAACGAGGTCGCTTCACTGATATAACGTCCAAATAATATTGTCAACTCAATGCGCCCGGGTATGAGAAAAAAAACCCGATTCTCGAAACAGTCGAATAATGTCATAAACAAGACAAAGAAAGCCGGTCGTCCTGTACGGCGGCGGACTTTCCGCAAATCACGTTAAAGCTGGATTCACACCAACGTCCGGATCCGCTCAGTGACGATATTGTTCCGCAAGAGAGCTTATTGATATGGTATGAATATCAATCAAGGAGTATGTGCCAAGACAAAGTTGTGTGGCAGTATATCCTTCTGTTAATTAAATAATTATTTTGATGTGTAAAAATACTTACATCGCAGATTTTATTTTATTAGAAACTATTTTTTTATCACTAAATAATATTTTTAATAATTATTAATTATTAAAATATTATTTAGTGATAAAAAAAATGGTTTTTAATTTTAAAAAATCTGCGATGTAAGTATTTTTACACATCAAAATAAGTATTCAACTAACTAAGTAGTTAAATATCACAAGGGTGGGCAGAAGGATATACTGCCACACAACTTTGTATTGGCACATACTCCTTGATTGATATTCATACCATATCAATAAGCTCTCTTGCGGAACAATATCGTCACTGAGCGGATCCGGACGTTGGTGTGAATCCAGCTTTATAATATATCTAGCTGTTAGACATTTTGGTGACATTCGGAGAATTATTTAACGTAACAGTTACATTTTAGGTGCCGTCGTTATTTTACCTAGCCATTATTTTATTCGCTTGACTCTTGGAGCAATAATTATCCTTACCGCGCGTTTCGGATAGGATATTCCACAAAAACGTCCAGTAAGAAAGTATAAAAAGATACACATAATGTCCCTTACGATGCATAAACTCTTACACCTTTTTGTTTACTTGGCGCTAACGCTAATACAATACCCAGTGTGGAGATTTTATTGCGTCGAATAATATTCGTATGTAGGTACTAATATTTTTAATAATAATATCTAACTGTTGGCGCAAATTTTCGTCAATAGCGTTAGACGTTGGCGGCATCTAGCTGTTATTTCTAACAGCTAGATATATTTTGATACAGTACTAATAGGGAGCAAATTTGGTTGGTCCCTTCGCGTTTGTTATAACCAAGTTTGACTGTATATATGTATTTTATTTTTAAAATATTTTTTTACTGATTTCTTTTATAATAATTTAGATTTCTTTTACATTCAGATATTGATTGAAATCGACCATTGTTATGAAAAGTTAAAACTAGTAATTTTTTAACATTTCTCGCCTGTGTGTCCGTCTGTTAAATTTTGTGTATTCATATTATAGTATTATTTATTTACAATCGTGTTTGTATTCGATGAGGATTAGTACTTTTTAGGAATCCTCAATCGGGGTTTGTTTGTTGAATACGAAACTGACGATTTAACGGTTGGTAATGTTTATTGTTTTCAGCACCAGGAAAGGCGTTGCGTCTCTGAGGCGGAGTGCCGCAAGTTGCCACCCCCGAGAGAGTTTGGTGCCGACAAGCAGGAGCGCCCCTACAAGCCCATCAACGGCACCTGCATGCTGCAGTGTCCGCCCAACTTTTACGAGGTAACACGTCACACATAATCATATCTAAAGACTTTGAGATTAGACAAAAAGAAAGTGCCCTTATCGAAAATATACCTAACCTTACCTAATTATCTACTAACTTATTTATTAACTTACCAAACATAATTTTTGCCGCTGAGGTTTTAGGCAGAGAATAAGGAATGCTGCTCACTTGTTTCTTCATCCACATAAATACACAATCGCCTAGTATTATACTGACTTCTGATCAGTATTTCACTAACTTTATCATGTCATCTCTTCCTATTCTCTTAAACAGCTGCATGCTTTGCGCCTTTTACATTAAAAAAAATGTGTCATACATTTTATGATTTTTTATTTTATAAAATAAGCTTTTTTATAAACAAAAAGTAAATACAAAAAAAAATAGTATAGGGGAAAATGAAATAATAAAATCAGCACGAGGGTATACTTAAGATTAGTTAATAACAGTGAAAATTTACTTATTATGGAATGTATGTTACATATTATATTGTATCTATTAAACCAAAAATGATTTCTTTCCGTTTTGTTTTGTTTCTATGTTTGCTTGTTATTATTATTTTTATTTTGTGATTTTTACATTTATTGTGCTTAGGTGTATGCGTTCCATTCAAACCTTCAATTAAATCAAAATGTTTTAGAAAATTATTAATATTCTTTCAATCATTATATTATAAAATATCATTATGAAATCCTATGATTTATATCTTGTCTGTTAATAACAATTTGAATAAAAAAATATTTATATTAAACTATTAATTTTTTCAAACATATTACAAAATGACTAGTACTGATAAAAAAAAGTGGTACCTGGATCAACAAAAAAATGACAAAATTTATCATTATGTGAAAGTAAGAATTTTTATTAAAAAAATAATCAATAAATTTTTATGTTTGGTTTCCAGGAGCAAGGCAAGGATGGCGTGTACCGCTGTGTGGAGTGCAAGGGTGCCTGTCGCAAGGAGTGCCCCAGCAGGAACGTGGACTCCATCCAAGCCATCGAGAAGCTCAAGGGCTGCACGCACATCAATGGCTCCCTGGAGGTCAGCGTACGAGGAGGCGGCAGCATCATGAGAGAGTTGGAGGAAGGGCTCGGCCTCATCCAGGAAATCACCGGGTATCTGAAGGTGGTGCGGTCCTTCCCCCTTGTCTCGTTGAACTTCTTCAAGAGTCTGAAGGTGATCCGGGGCGTGCAGGATTACGGCTCAGAGACATCTGGATTCTTTCAGTGAGTATTTAATCATCTACATACTGAGTTGGTAAAAAATAACAAGTTTTGCTATAAATATTGATTTCTAGGAAGTCAGCACGGCAGCAGGGCATGTAAAGAGAATGAACGAAGAAAGGAGTGTGAAAAGAATATATGATGCGAAAGTGAATGGAAGAAGAAGTCGAGGACGCCCGAGGAAGACATGGCACGATCAAGTAAATCAAATACTTGAATCAGGTCATGTGAAGAGTCAGAATAACAGATGAGTATGTATGGGACGATGTATGAATGTAAATGAAGCAAGGAGTGTGTGCCAAGACAGAGTTATATGGCGGTCTATCCTCTCTGTCTACCCCTGCGGCGAAACGGCGTGATGGTTAGTTAGTTAGTCAGCACTAGTGATGGTGGAAGCATAATCAGAAATTACTGACTTGGCCTCATTCAGTTTTGTTAAATATTTTTAAAAAAATACTGAGGGTGGGAAAGGACTGAGTCTAATGAGCATATTTTAAGAAATACAAGTTAAATTCAAAATTATCAACATGCAGGGTGTCCCAGAAGTCGACGTCAAGCCGGAAGCGGGTGATAGGCCAAGTCATAATAGTTATCAGAAAAATATTTAAAAAAAATCTAAGCTATCTATTTTAAAAATTATAGGCATTTAAAAAAAAGGAGGAATTCTACACCCTGTTATGGTGTTTTAACTCCTGTTTCTACAAATCTCTATTTTTTTTATTTTTTAAATTTATTATGTAATCCTAATAATCCATAAGTAGTAATTTCCATCATGAACTATACAACTTTGAAATATCAGTTTTACTATATAAAAATAAGACAAGATGCCATATTTTTTTGTGTTATAAATAAATGGGTACATAGTGAATAATCACTTTCTTTCACAGATGGCAGTTATAATAAGTGTATTAACGAACCTAACCGTAACTTTGTAGAAATTCTCTGACGGTGATGGATAACCAGAACCTGCAGGAGCTGTGGGATTGGACGACGCACGGGCCCATCGACATCATGCACGGCAAGCTGTTCTTCCACTTCAACCCCAAGCTGTGCTTCGAGAAGATTGAGCCGCTGCAGAAAATGGCGCTGTAGTCTGAATTCTCCGAGCTGGAGGTAGCCAGAAACTCCAACGGGGACAAGGTGACATGTAAGTATAACGATTCTTTCTTTTTTGATTTAAGAGTGGCAGCCAATGTTACTAATAGAAATAATAATTATTATTATAAAATCTTACTACGCAAAATAAGCTGGAAATTAAAGGGTTAACTGGACCTAAATCTTTAAGAGCAAAGTCAATTTTTAAGTTCACATCTCTAATGTTATTTATATGTATACTAAACATTTTTATTAAATATCTAGAGTTGCTGAGTTAAGTTTTTTTTTCAGAATCCAACCGATACTGAAGACTTATGAATTTTATTGTAAAGAAAAAAAACTTTGAAGTGCTCTGGTGTAAACTTCCCAAAATGTTAAATATTTCACGTCAATGTTTAAATATTGGAAATTCTTCAATATTGATTCCTTACTCAGTAATTCATGTTAATTGTGTTTGCAGGCAATGTGACCCTGCTGAACGTTACGGTTGACATGCGCATGCAGGAGAGTATGCTGCTATCATGGGATGCCTTTGTACTCGATGACTCTCGGCCGCTGTTGGGCTACTTGGTGCACAGCCTCGAGTCAGAGCACCAGAACATCTCCCTGTACGAGGGCAGGGACGCTTGCGGAGGTGACGGGTTAGTATTCAATATTATTGTGGCAAAACCAGTAGCTACATCTGAATAAATAAAACTTTCCTTGCGATCCTTTATCTTACTAGGTCCAGTCAGTAAGACTCTTGTGTTGTGTATACAACCATTTGCAATGTCACTGCTACCATAAATAAGAGATGATACCAATGCAAATTGGATGACCACCATAACACCCAAAAACTATGTGTACAAAAAAATATACATATCACATAATTTAAATACCCATATAATAATTACTCCTCACTATAATTTTTTTTATTAAAACCCTCATTCAAAAATCATTTTCTATTTACCATTAAAATTGTTCAGGTGGCATCTGGACGACGTCCCGCCCAAATCGGAAAGGGTGTTCCACCTGCTGACGCACCTGAAGCCCTACACGCAGTACGCCATTTACGTCAAGACGAACACCATAGCCACCGAGCGGGTGGGCGCTCAGAGCCAAATTATGTATGTGCGGACTCTGCCTGGACGTAAGTTATCTTATATAATTATATTATGTGCATATGATTTAATATAATTTTTCATTAATATACTATGCTGCACGTCAAGTGCTTTTAATCTATAGGTTAAATGAAGGGCTTACATTAATAATACTATTGTACGATTCATAGAAAAGTTTCCGAATGAAACTGCAAATTCCCCCCTTCTGCATTTACATACAATAATTTATAAAAACACTTATTGGATGAAAAAAGTGAATACTACCTGTATTAAAATAAACTGTTTTCGTTTTCAGAGCCCTCTTCGCCTCGCATTACCCAAGCCATTTCCCTGAGCCCCGGCTCTCTTATCCTGAAGTGGGAGCCCCCAGTGTTGCCCCATGGAAACGTGACACAGTACCAGGTGTCTGTCAAGTGGGAGGAGGATAAAGAGGATTTCTTTATGCAGAGGAACTACTGCAATGAACGTGAGTATATATTATTATTAGACAAGTAGTTATAGAATCGAATCTCTAGCAGTACTATTTGACTGGTTAGTAGCTGAGTGGACAAGCGCGTGGAATTCACATCCGGGCGTCGTGGGTTCAATTCCTATGCTAGCTAAGTCCTCTATCATTACACAAGCAAACTCTTCCGCTTATTATGATGGTAGTAGGAGTTTTTCAAATATTGTCGGATTATTGGTAACCCAATTTATTTTCAAACAACTTATGTACTTATATGCCTAACTCATCAAACTGTATGCACATATATGAAGATTATTGTGGACAATAATTTACATGACTAATAGATTTTCAAAAAGTGTTTTTTTTAAGTTTCTTAGAAAATAGCCATGATACATATATAAAAGATCAATAAATATTGAGATCTTTTTGTTAAATGAATAATTAAGTATGTACATATTCTTTTTAATAACTCAAATATCTATAACATAGTAACTCTTTGGGTTTCCAGCGATCGTCTTCAATGTGAACAAGCCCTTTGAAGCTCAGGAAGAGACTCCCAAAGAGAAGGAGGAGAAGGCCAAGAAAGAGGAGAACTGCCAGTGCAGCAGCAAGGTGCAGAATGGAGAGGAAGCTATGGGACGGATCACTTTTGAAGACAACTTGCAAAATCAGGTATGACATTTGTAAAAGTAAATAATTATAGTAGAACACCGATTATCTGAGAGAAACCTCTAGATCCCCAATTTCCCGTGGCGAAGCATTAAAACAGAAAATGTCTCTACACCATCCAGCCACCTAAGCTTAGGCATTTGTAATTCACCCAACAAAAATAAGAAATCTGATGAAGTTATTGGTGTCACTACCATTCCATTTCACTTCTCTATGTTATGTATGTATCTGATAGCGGAATCCCGCAGAATAAATATCAAGTATTGTTAAAAAAATTATAATGAATAATGGATGGTATATAATGAATTTGTGCAGGTGAAGCGCACTTGATGTGAACTATCACAAAACTAGGCTATATAAATTCACTGTTATTATTATTATTGCAGGTTTATTCTAAGCGCGTGATGTTAGATGAAAATCGGCGACGGCGTGACGTGGAAGCCACCGAGGAACGGTACGGTTCTCATTCCTTCCCCGAGGGCACCCTCAACACACAGGTTCAGAGCCCCCAAGACATGCAGACCACCAAAGTTAACGGTTAGTTCTTTTTCCTCTTCTTTTGAGCCTCTTCTAATTCTTCATCCTGGATGGTCCTTGTTACCCAGCACTTTATTCTCATTCAATTTGAACGCTTGCACTAGATTGTACTATGTATGTATATTGTAACTCATTCTTCTATTGCATGGGTCTGGCTCAGATTTCTACTAAAAATAATTTCTAATTTAAAGTTTTAATATCTACTACATCTTATTGATTTAGAATTAATGAGGTTTATAATAATAGTAATATTTGGAAAATCACCTGGCACTGTACAAATCTTAATTCCAAGGCTCTCTCTTATTACTAACTACATAATATAATCTATGGCATATTCATTTTTATTATGTACTGGGATAATATACAGAAGCACACTTAACAGGTCCCTTCAGATAAACAATTTTTTTATAATATTTTTTTATTTCTTCTGGTTCTACTGTTGTATAAATAATAGAAATACTACAAAGTATGTCAACACTAAATTCATACACATTATTAAATACTACATACTCGGTTTCTACAGGATTACTATCAGCTGTATTGTCTTTTAACCGCTAAATAAATATACCTAAACAGTCGTCCCTACGCTGCACATTTTTTGTTAACGCATTTTTGGTCAACAAGCCCAATAGAACCAAGAAAACTTTTCAGACTCTCATTCCTTAAATTCATTAGAAGATTATCACCATTATCTGTTCTTCACTACGAAAAATTAAAAATACCTCCGATATACTTTTTTTTAAATTTGCTCTCATGCCCTAAAAATGAAAAAATAATGATAAAGAAATAAAAAAAAAATAAAAAAAAAAAATAAATAAAAAAATATATGTAAGAATCCGCTAAATTTTAAGTTATTATGATATGGTGATTGTGTCCTGCCAGAAGCGACCTACCAGGTAAGTATGTTGCTGTATATCTATATAAACTAAGAATTAATATTAAGTAGAAATTAAGATTTGTACAGCGCCCTCAAGGTGATTTTTCACAAAAACGGCGCTATACAAATTATCCAAATATTAAATATTATTATTATTATTATTTGGTCGAATGTTATTTTTAAAACGAACCTTTTAGGAAAACAAAATCATTATATGAATTATGAACTATCCTAAAATCATCCTTCAACACCAAAGTATCAATAAACAATCACTTGAGATAAACCCAAATTAAGATAACGCCATAATTGTGTTAATGTAAACAATCATTAAATTTCAACCGAGACAAGCCCATCTATATGGACACTCTATAGTGAAGAGGACAATATTTCCCCGCTCAGTAGTTTGAAATTCCCGCACGCGTCCAGCCGTGTTAGTGTGTCACTTGGTATCTTTCGGTTCGCGTATGTACGAAATATGCAACGAATCTTCGTTCAAACGTTCTTATCTCATTTTTTTGTTATTTATCTATTAATATTTTAAAGGTGAATCTATTCTTTGAATCAACGTGATAGTATTAGTTTGATTAAAATAATAACATTTTTTATCCGAGTTCCAAGTGCAAAAAAAAAAATTACATCCGGCTTTTATTAGATTTTTTGTACTTAGAAACTAATATAGTGTTATCATTTGTCGTTCTTCCCAATACTTTTTATATACGCCCCTATCATGGCTCGACCTAACTTATGTGAAGAAGAAATAAGAGAATATTGTCTCGATATTGACTACGACCGGGAATTTAGTAAAAATGAGTGCGATTCGGCTAGTGGCAGTATTAAATGAATGAGTACACCGTGAAGAACAATTTGATGATATTTTGGAATCTAATGACGAACTATTGAACGAACCCAGAACGTCCAATCAGACTGATTGTGACATGAATACATGGACATCAGATCGTTTTGTTCCGATTATTCACGATTTCGATGATTTCCCTTCTGGAGTAAACTCTTCACCTCTTTTATTGGAAAGTTCGGAGAAAGTAATTTTTTTTGAGCATTTTTTAAATATAAGTATTATGTCTGAATTTTTTTCACAAATAAACAAATATTACGCCGCGACAATACAAAAAAAGTGGGTCAACACCTCAATTAGTGAGATGTATTTATTTTTTGCAATCACAATGCTGATGGCGAGAAACAAGTATCATTCAATAGAAGAACATTGGTCGACAGATCCTCTTCTTACGAGCGCAATTTTTGGAAAAACGGTGTCTAGGAATAGAAATAGGATATAGATATATGCAGGCAAATGGCTCGATATATGTGTTCCAAATGTAATGTGGCATTTTGTATTCACCCGTGTTTTAAAGTCTACTATTAAAAAAAAACTATTTATATGTTAATAAACTGTAAATAAATAGTGTAATAAATAATCAACTTTATAAACAATAATACTATAAGTGTATCGTGAGAAATAGTGAGCCCTTGCAGAGGTCCGACATAACTGACGTGAGTAATGAATGGACAGTAGTAAGTTTGTATGTATTGGTGAGATAGACAATGGTGACGTGCCGGAGTTTGTTGATATTTCAATGATTACTAATTCGTTTAAATAATGCATCACTTCATCATGATATGATATAAAGAGTTTTGGGTTGTGTAACGTAAACACGTATAATTGTTTTGGCATTAAATCATACCAAGTGCTAAGAATAATAAATAAACAGACAACATAAAAAACGCTAAAATATCTTGGCGTGAGACTCTCAGTACGGTGTTAACATTCTGGCGGCATAAGGGTTAAGACCGCGACCCGACATTTTGAACTTCTGCAATAACAGTTATTCAAAAATGGATACAAATTCAAAAGTGCACAACTTCACATATGGTTAAAACGTCACTGTACGGGACGAACAGGACCTGTACAAATAAAAGTATTAGCAATAGGGAACTGGCACACAGAAAACCTTCCAAATCGATATCCCCTTTCGTCTTCAGAAAGACGTTTGTTTACCCAGCGACACCGATACTCCTCTAAATGGTGACTTCTAGCTCTGGTTCCGGCTTGCACGGTTCCGGCTGGCACTGGTTCCGGCTGGCACTGGTCCCGGCTGGCACTGGTCCCAGCTAACGCTGGTTCTGGCTGGCACTGGTTCCGGCTGGCACTGGTTCCGGCTGGTACTGGTTCCGGCTGGCACTGGTTCCGGCTGGCACTGGTTCCGGCTGGCACTGGTTCCGGCTGACACTGGTTCCGGCTGGCACTGGTTCCGGCTGGCACTGGTTCCGGCTGGCACTGGTTCCGGCTGGCACTGATCGGTGAACCTTACAAATCGATATCCCCTTCGCCTTGATAAAAGGCGTTTGGCTTCTTTGGAGCGGTGACTTCCGGCAGCGGGTCGCAGTATCCAAAGGCAGGAGAGAAGGCGGGGGTCCGGGTTAGGCGAAATCAAAGAGCAGTGTCAGAGTCCAAAGCGAGAGAAGACGGCAAGGCAGAGCGTAGCAGTAATTGTAGCGGCGGGCGGTGAAGGCTGAGTGCCGAGTATCGGTTTGCACCCTGTATTTATACCCGGAGCTGGGAATCGGTGTCGAGCCCGAATTTCGCCGGAGTGGGGGTGACTAGTTCGCTATGGGTTAACTTTGTCTATCTGCCCCGTCGTCCCAGATTTTTGTAGAACAGTAAACAAAAAATCTAGTTCTAGTTTATTAAATTGCCTATCACTCTGCCTAACCTGCTTCGTCTCAAGAATTTTTATTGAGTCACAGTAAAATGTTTTAGGTTTTTACATGTCCGCGAATCTCTTTACAGGTTCTAGAGTTCGGACGATAACGGGAGTTCCTGGAGTACATTGTATTATATTTTTATCTCATAACGTTCAGAATTTGTATATAAACAGATTGGTGATATTTATTTGCTCGTACGTCTGTCGTTGTGTACAAAATTGAGCAGAAAAGTCTGTAATCGAGACAGCTTTTGGTTCAACCAATCCGGGCTGGGTCGTGGAAGTACGAGACACCTGCGTGAATCGGAGCGAGACGCCTGCCGTGACCGCTTTTGGGCCAAATAGGGTGGCGGGGTTTGAGGAAAAGTCCCGTTAGTGGTCAGAGGAGACTCGTGACCCGTTTAATATAATTCAGTAGCGCCGAAAGAGGAAGATAACGTTTTTCAGAGATCTTCTAATTCGGTGAATTTATGTAGCTGTTTGCCCATGATTTTGGGCTGGGTTTGCTGACCATCTGTGGATTTCAACACCCAAGCTACGAAAGGGTGGCTCGTGGAGCGTTTACATAGATATGTTTACATAAATATTTACAACTTAAATAGATACATTGTCGTCCCGAGTGTCGGCAGGTAGCTGTTGGCAAAGCATTTATTGAACTTCTGTCGCACCCGGGAGAGTACAGAATTGATAAACAGTCTTAACTTAACTAGATTAGTCTAGACACGTTCGATACAGTCACTATAAACACTTGATTATTAGCATAAAACAGTTTTTTTTAACTAAAAATCACATATAACTTTGATAAAAAACAATTTTTTTTTTACTAGTTTGCGTATGTAACTATACTTTAATTAAGACAAAATCTCGGAAAAAAATATTGTGATAAAGAAATCATAATAATTCACACCCACAAAATGGTAAACAACAATTCGATTGTCTGGGAGGATCTCCGCTTGAGAATCTTACAAACGCGCATGCGCAATTGCGTGTGTAAAGACCCAGAAAAAATTTAAACTGACTGAATTTACCAAAATCAGGGTTCCCTTCAAACCTTTGTATCATTGCTTGCGATAAGTATTTAGGATTAACTTCACAAGATGTCAGTAGTGTGAAGATTTGTCATTTTTTACAAGTATAAATTTTACCGTCTTTAAGTATGTTTCATAGAATTAACGCCAGAGAAACTTTTCGGCGCAACAGTGCGCTGTCTAAACTATAAAATTCATTGACGAAATCAAACCTGTTTCATGCAACACACCTCATTTAGAATATGTATATCCTTTTTGACATGCTAATATGATGGGTATAAACATTTTTATTTTTTTTGTCCAGGCACCTACAATATGTATTTTAAGACCGTGGAGAAGACAGCGCTGAACATCAGTGAACTGCGCCACTACGGCTCCCACTCCATCAGCGTTTGCGCTTGTCGCGAGGTTGAGAAGGAGGAGCTGTCTCTCAACGTCCCCAACATCAACACCAGCAACTGCAGCATCAAGTCCATCGTCACGGTTCGCACCATGGAACTGGGTAAGACACACTTATCACCATCATACTTACTTTCTATTTAGTGTTTTCTAAGGTCTGAGCTGCCCGAATAAGATCCGAGAGTTGCTTGACATACTGGACTGGGTCTGCAATGTATTGAGGCCACTGAAGTAGCGTAGCACTAGACAGGGGCTCCCGGAGGCACCTTATCGAAGCGATAGGTCCCCGATCTGACTAGGAATAAAGGAAGAAAATTATGATGGTGACTTTATTTTTTATGGCTTTCCAAGATCCTATTGTTTTCGCTCCCACTAATTTTCCTTACCGACCTCTCCTGGAAAGTAGTTGAAAAATCACCGTCAATCTTTATTATGGCTTGCAGTGTGATTGAACCAAAACCTTTTTATTTTAATGCCTACACACTCATAGGACAAGATTACTGTTATTTTGTCGTAAAGTTATTTCTTACACGTGGGATATTTATAATTTTAGTCTGTTTGTTTGTATGCATGTATGTTTAATAATTTGTTTCTGTGGCAGAGGGAGCAGATAACATCACGGACATCAACGTGAAGGTCCAGCAGGCCAACCAGTCGCTGGGCGTGGTGCACCTGGACTGGTTGGAGCCTCTCAAACCCAACGGCCTCATCATCACTTTCCATATCCAGTACAAGAGGATCGATATTGAGAATGTGAGTGCTATTTATTTATCACACTGTTACGATACATAGTTGGTACCACTTGTTTGAACTCCACTCACATTTGACGATGTCATGAAATATTCTTAGGAAATAAACGCTGAAACAACTGGGCCTAAGGTCTTTCTTATTGGGTGCAAAATTAAATAAATATTTATTTATCATAAATACTTTATGGGCAAGATGTAGGATGCTCTACTGGATCTCGGAAAGATTGATTTTGAATCCCACAGTACTGCACTTCTTGTATTGACACAAATCGTGCAAGGTCCACATTTAACTTCAATTTAACTCCCCTGTTCTTCAACATTTGTAAGGTTAAAAATAACAGGTAGTAGTTAAGAGCAGGCATCCAAGCTAAGCGTTTGCTGCCGTTAGGTATTATTGGTACTTATAGACAAACGCGGACCGCCGCTAGCCGGCGCCCGCTCGCTCGCTAACTTTGCTTGGGACGATGACAGATTTACAAAAGGACGCAGCATTTTGATCAAATACGAAATAAAAATACACTTGCTTTATAACATTTTAATTTATTCGCTGTATGAAAATAAATGGATACAGCTTAACCGACTTAACTTTGCAGGCGGCTAAAGTAGGAACAAGCGAACGAAAAAACGTTTTTTAAATGCATAAATTTAAATATCCACAAAGTCAACACTGGTGACGCCGCCGACTGCAAAGTAAAGTATGTCGTTCTGTAGGTATAATCTAGGGCTATAATGAGAATAGGCAGGTATTTGAAGAGTAATACATATAATACAGTTTGATATTAATTGACTATATATAGTACATTTTACAATTAAAATATATATTTTTTAGTTAACCCTCCGCATGCCTGATGCAATTATAGTAAGTGTTATGCCTGATAGGGTCAGTGGGACCCGGCAATACATTTTTTTTTTTAAATATATAAGTGCACATTCAGATGTATTTTTTTGCTTTTTTAGTTTTTAAACATATGCTCTACTAAATAAATATAAAACATTTCCGAAATTATAACTTCTTTATTTAATATGAGCCCAAACACGAGCAAAAACAAACTCTCTTATTTATATCTCAAAATAATGTAACGTTTTTCTTATTTTCGCGTAAACCTTAAAATAATACAAAATCATTACCAAAATAACGCGTGGTGTGCGTACAGTTACCATTTTTCAATATTTAATTTATAAAAAAAACTTTTGTGATTAATCTTCGTTTGAATCTTTGTCATGGAAAATAACACACTTTTAGCAAGAGAAAATAAATTGCTCTAGATAAATATGAGTACTGCAAGAGTGACATACATCCTTTGTCTTTTGATATTTTGTGCTAGGACATGTGGTACTCCTGCACCTTATATTAGGGCGTTTTGGAGGTGGTTTCCAATGATCTTTACCCATTTTTTGACAATTTAGAACAAAAACCTCAAATGTTTTCGACGGCCTCCATGGTCGAGTGGTAGGACGCTTGACTACGAATCCAAAGGTCGCGGGTTCAAACCCGGCGTGCGCCAATAACTTTTATTCAATTAACATGTGTCATAAAACATTTAATTCATATAAAAAATAGTAAAAAACTAAAAAACTAAAAAAATTCAAGATGGCCGCCGAAATTATGCATTTTGACATTAGATTCGAGTTCAGCGCACCTTCAAACTTTCTAATCCCGATTGTGAACCTAATCGGTAGAAAACACAAAAAATCAAGATGGCCGCCAAAATTATGCATTTTGACATTAGATTCGAGTTCAGCGCACCTTCAATCTCCCTAATACCGAATTTAAACCTAATCAGTAGAAAACTAAAAAAAAATCGCACCGCTCAAATCATGTATTTTGATATTATCACCTTGTTCGTCTTTTTGTTCAATGCGCAGGCTTCTTGTTTTGCGCATTGTAGATAATATTCCCTTTGTTCTTTCCCATTTTTAATAACTGAAAAAAAAAACAAAAATAAAGACAGCACATACAACAGGATTTAAATTTATTCAATATATAATAATAATAATTTAATTTTTACGTACCCTCTGGCTGGTTGATTGAATAACCCCAGTTTCCTTGATTATTCGTCGTTCGAAAACGGATAAAAATGACGAAAAACCAAGTGACGTCCTTTCCCCGTAGAAGCTAGCTCGTGACTGAGACAGTTACGAAATTTCTTTGTATTTATAAGAGAGATTACGCGGCGTTAGAATTCCATACGAATTTAGTACGGCGGACGAGAATTTAAAAATGCAGAGAGTTTGAGCTAATTACAATAAAAATCTAGTTACTCTGGAGTGTTTTAAATTTATTTACAGAAAACTTTACTTTATTTACTCTGAGATTATGGAAGGATTTTAAGTAAAAATGTTTGTAATAGGCGCAGGTAGAAAGCCAGAAAAGGCATTTTCGAACGTTCTTCGTAAAATTGTAGTTTGTATTTCGTATAGAAATTAAAATATTACTTTTTTTTTTTTAAATGTTCACAGGGAGTCTTAGATATTTTACTAACTACCTGTGTAGAATTTACAGATAAATCATTTGTGGTATTTCTTGTACTATAAAGCCAAAAAGGGACCATATTGACAGCTTCCTCTTAAGCTATGCTTTGTTTCAGTGTATTTTTTAGTATAAACACAATCCAAAATAATAAATGTTATGTTTAGACCCATAAAATGACTACTTCACAAGTATATTGAACAAGAAGTCATATAATAACGGTTTCTATGCTAAATCATTGCATAGTATTATATATTAATAGTCACCGAGCAGCATAATTTGATTACAAGCATTAATGAGTGTTCTCTCTCGACTTGCAGCATAGTCCGACCACAGAATGCATAACGCGGAAACAGTTTGTGATGGGTGGGGGGTCCTATACGATCAAGGGCTTGAACGCTGGCAACTACAGCATCAGAGTCATGGCCACTTCCCTCGCTGGCAATGGCAACTACACAACTCTCAAGTACTTTTTTATCGAGGTTTGTACTATTATACTAATATGTTTGTACTAATATGTTTACTCACCTTTTCCCTGGACTACCCCTGTTTCAGTAAGGATCAGAAAACTTTTCAGAATCTTGGTGGTTGGAGTCTAGAGGTGATCACATTGGGATACTGAGTTCAATCAGGTAATAGAATCCGATAATTGGGGTTTCATGCAGCACATAACTGGCATAGTGAAGATGCACCAACAATAATATGTTCCCAGGTTTGTACTTGGTCACAGTCATAAATGCAGTACTTCTTGAAGCTCCATTGGTGCCTCATGTATGCCCAGCAGCTGTGACTACAATGGTATTAGGGTGACCACCCTTTTCTAAGAAGAAAGAACGGCAATAATTTTAAATTAGGATATGCAGCAAGATATGCATCCTTCATTTCAAAAACTTGCTACCAAAACCTTCAACCACCAAAGCGAACATCCTAACTGAGGTGGACAAGGAGCAATGGCACACCAGGTGATTTGTACTGTCAAATTTCAATGTTTCCCAACTCTTTGTATTTTATTCCTCAGGTTGTACCAATATAAAACGTTATTTACCCTTTAAACTTATCTGGGAGTGTGGGGTGATATTTAACCTCAGATTATTGGCAATTATACATACATATTAGGCGCTGAGAACCAGAGGGGCTTAACTCTTTGAATGTTTGACGTTTCTATGCTAGGTACTCCCTGTACGCGGCACTTTTTTGTTGATAATGCTTAACATTATAGCAGTATAAACACCAGTGTTTGAGTCTTTGAGCGAGGACAGACACAGCGCCGATTAACTATTGCAGCCAGCCAGCACTTGACGTATTTATACACACATCACATTTCACAAACAAAATATTTTTTATAAACATGATATTCTCGATCCTATTCTGTGATGTATTGTTGTTATGATATGATTCTATTATTATTATTTAGGCTTATGTAAATAATTATGTTTAAATAGGCAGTCACTTGACTTAAACATTTATAACCGTTAAAATTGTTTTGAGGTGTGGTATATTTTATAACAAGGAGATAAGCACAAAGAGATTTCACACACTTGACACATGAATCTTGTATTTTGTTTTTTTCTTTTCCCGCCTACCACTATTAGCGCATACGTGCCAGCGCCTGTGGTAATTCAAATGTGTTACGAGTTTACATTTCCAAATGTATATAATGACTGGACTACATTGTTTCCACTCGGAAAGAACCCTGACCCTGAGTGTGCAGTGTACACCAATCTTTATACGGCTGCAATTTATTGTTAAATTAAACTAATTACAGCTCGACAGACATTTGGAAATGCAAATGAACCGCTGATTTTTTTACGCTATACAATTAAGTCATACGATCATCGAATTTGAACATTCAAAAAGCTTTTAGTTATTTGAAAAAAAAAATACTGTTGGCTCAATAAATGGCTCATAAAAAGCCACTTTAGAGCTTATTATCGCATAACATTGCGGTTTCTCTTGGCAACCGTCAAACAAACTAACCGATGCGAAGTTGTTTGTTTGTTCTGTTGACACGAAAATAATTTTTACACGCAACAAAGCGATCTGGTTGACAGAGGTACATACAAATTATTAACTTTACGTAGTTCGGAGAATTTTTTATATGTACTTGCTGCCTTTTTTGCGTTTTTAGATGATTGCATTGTTTCAAGTGAGTCAGTATCCTCCGTTTTGATTAATAACCTAGGTTTTTTGGTGGCATTTTTCGTTATTTGAAGTGAAAATTGAAAGTCAACTTAATATCACTGTGGGATTCTACCACAGAGTGCAAAGATGTCAGAAATGACGATTGTGTGTACAAATTTATTACCAAACGGAAGTATTTATTCGATTGATACTATAAACACATATAATAACGAAAATAAAAAGCAGAGAGATCGAAGAATTGTGTATTATCTACGTATTTTAAATGAATTCTTCTAGTAATTATGTTAAACTTTATACAAAAACAGTAGAAAAAAACTGTATTTTGGTAATATAATAAGACATAAGGTCCTCTGGCATTCACTTTTTTTTAATACTGTTTTATGGTCGCTTGAGTTCCTTATATTTAAAATACAATGACAAACTATAAAATCTCAGCAACTATAAAAGAAACTGTTATTTTAATAATCAATGTTATTGTGGAGTAGCAAAACTACAAAAAAATAAAGTTTTTTCATCAATTATTATTATTCCTTGTTAAGTTATTCCAAAATTAAGAAAATATGGTGGTTAGGCTTCTTGGGCTTTCCCAAGTTGAACATTACCTGACTCGAGTTCCTTTGGCACTGAAATGTTTACAAACAAACTTTTTATTCTTATTACATACTAGTTATTCAATTCATAAAACCGCTTGTGTAATATTTTTCTTTGATGCATATTGATATTTTCTTAAAATTTTCTATGGCACTTGCATTCATAATGCCGAAATATCTTTTCTGGTATAATTTTATATCCCTTATGTCACGTCATTTCATGCCACGTATGTCTAGTTACTATGCAAGTCAAGACCTGCATTTAACTTCATTTCTCGAATGTTATTTTTCCAATTTTTTTTTCTCTTCCTATGAGTACTTTTTTCACTTGATGATTCTTCTGGTGGTTGATTGGCCTAAACTACAAAAACAACAGTTCCCTAATTCATATAGAAATATTCCCTAATTCACAAAAAAAAAACCCTAAATCATTTAAAAATTACCTACTTACTTCGGTGACTTTGCGCTTATTGAATTTTGACTCGTTTGAAGGAATAATTTTTGGGGTTTATATTTTTATCATGCGATGTATTGCATGATTAAAATGATTGATTATTATACAAAAATATTATAAATAAAATTGCGTGTCTCCTCTATCGGTAACTGGTTCCAAAAATTGATGGAATAGGAACCTGTTATTCTATCAACTGTAAAGCTACAAGAACAACTGTACAGCCCATTTCAGATATTAACTATATGTACATCACTATCGCTCTGCCGATTTTATGTTATACGAAAATGAACTTTGGGGAAAGCTACTTTTTTAATTTCGTATGAATTGAAATGAGTTTATAACTTTTAATTCCAAGATTTCAAGGCGCTCGTTCAGAAATTTGTTTTGATTTATATCATAGGGAAGGGGCACAATTGGTACTTACTGCACAGGGCGCGAGATGTCGTGCAACCGGCCCTGGAAATATTGGTACATACTTGAGAATGGTCTTAGAATAATAAAACTACATTTTAAATATTGAAAGGCATTTATTGTTTTTAATTTTTTTTTTTTAATTTTAAAAAAAAAAATTTTTTACAATAAATTTTTAAACACTTCTTCAAAAAGTGTACAACTTCACATATGTTTAAAAAATTACCATATGCACTTGATCGTTCACCAAAAACAGTTTTAACCACTTATTATTATTATTTTTTAATGCAAATTTCAATAGAATTTTTTTTGTAAGATTATATTTGTAAGTTGTTTTGACATAGAACTTTAATTTATTTAAGAAAAAAACTCAAAATAAAATTATTGTGATGTAGTTATCATAATAATTTACCTCCACGAAAATAGCAAACAATAATTCAATATATCAGTCTGTGAAAGTCTCCACTTAAGAATCTTATAAAACGCGTCTTATAAATGTGTGTGTAAAGACCCGGGCGGTAAAGGTTAATATTATGTATTGATGAAACATTTACCCACTGGAAACGATTTTTTTCAGAAAATGTTGAATGAAACTCTGTCAAACAAGAAAATTGTTGAAAATAATATGCCAAGTAGAGTTCTAGACAAAATTGAGTACCATTCCTACATTCGAGGAGATCACCCTGCAGACCAGGATTTTCCCGTGTATTCATCTTTAAAAATACATGGAAATGGGAAACGTACTAAAACAGTTCACAAAAGAAAAAGGTCGGTAAAAGAAACATCTAGCGTCCACCCCTTCCCAAGGTTCAATACGAGGCGAGTTGGACAGACTGGACCACAATAATGATAATTTTACTTCAATAGCAGTGGCAGACAATGTACATACATTTGACTGTACAATTCTAATTACCACTAGTTGCTATTCTTGCTGAATTGCAAGATGCATTCTTGTTTTTAAGTAAATATGTAAATAAATAATAAAAATATATTTGGTTTGTTAGTGATTTTGTGTTTTCTTTATTTCTGAATATGCTTTGAAAAATAATATATTATTCAAATGCAAAGTTTTTGTTAAACATCCCAGTGCCCTTGAGGTGATTTTTCACAAAAACGACGCTATACAAATTATCCAAATATTATTATTATCCCAAAAAACTGAAAGTCCTTTCCAGTAGAATCATGTTATTACTACTTATTTTTCTGAAATAAGCACATTATAAATTTATATTAAAATAAAGTCAAAAGAACAACTTCAGTTATAGAGCCTCAAATGATGGACTAAATATTTATAATATTTTTTTTTAGAAGCGCCCATAAAATAAACAGTACTCAATTTACACCTTTTTTCACGCTTCTGCATAATAAAATACAGAATTGTTTCATGCAAAAAGAAAGAATGAAGTGTTAATTTTGTGGTTTTTCAAAATTGTTTCCCTCAAAATTGGTCATAAAGAATTTGCTTGTAAATTTGACTAGCTACTTTTTAGAACTTTCTTTATTGAAAAAACCTTTTTGCGTTCTTTTCATTTAATATTTATGTGCTTGATTTAGTAAAGAAGGTGTAAAATGTGATTTGCTTTCTGCTCTGAAAGTTAACAAGATCGATAATAACCTAACCCCCTTCCAAAACAAATATTATTTTTCCTAAAACTCTCACATTAAAAAAAAAAATTAGGTTGTTTACAAAAAAAACTGTACATAATATTAGTATAAAGCAGATGATCTAAAAAGCAGTATTTTCAAATAAATACATTATTGGTTAGTTGTTTTTCTAGACATTTGTTTTGTTGTGTAGATTCGTCGCAAATAATATTACATGTACAATGAAACTAGTAAAAAATTAAGATAAATAAAAACACATAAAAATGTGACAGAAAAACAAAGTGGAATTTTCATTTTGGGCTAGATTAATTCTGTAAATAGTATTTGTGGTTAAAGTATACAAAATATAACCGTACCATAACAAACGTGGTAGTAAATATTGGTATCTACAATATTTAAAAACTGCCGCTGAAATGGCCTTAGCTATGTTTAGATTCTTAAGTGACTAGATTAAAATTGATGGGTACTCCCAAACATTCCTACTCCTTCCCCTTCCCTTCTATCTCCTTGGTCAAACAAAATTAGAAATGCCACTAACCCACACGCACAGCCTAGTGGGGCTCTTGCGCGGTGGGAATATAAAAATATGATAAAGCTGTTATGAGGTCATTCTTATAAAAATATTTTTTTGATTGTCCTTGAAGTGGTGTTTAACAAATTGACCAATTATTATTGTTGCTTGGAGAAATACATTGACAGAATCCTAGTGTAAATATAAACAGTTGACCCAACAGATTCGATGGATACTTTTATTAATTTATATTCCTGTTCTAAAATGCAGGATTCCGGTGGAGGCCCAACCAGTCAGGAGATAGTGGGGGGCGTGGTGGGGGCGGTGATCGCGGTGGTGGGGCTTATCATTGGAGTGCTGTACCTGCAGCGCAAGTGCATGCCGCCCCCCGCCCCGCCGCCTACCAAGCTCATCGCCAGCGTCAACCCTGAGTACGTCAGCTCCGTATACGTAGCTGACGAGTGGGAGGTTCCGCGAGACAACATCAACCTGATCAAGGAGCTGGGGCAAGGCTCCTTCGGCATGGTAAGGCTTCCAAATTTTTGTCGGATTATATCGGCTCGCAATGTAAGTCTCCGTTGTGACTTCTCTTTCTTAGCGACTGGACTATATTATGTTCTTTACCAATATTATGAAAATAATTTATCTGTAGAGATAGGGCTACTTTTATTGGCGGGACGTGCTAGATCAGGGGTCGACGAACCCGACTAAACTATCCCAAATGGGGTAAATGAAAAATAGGTTATACAAAAATTTATAATTTTATAAGCTAGCTATTTTAGAACAATCGAATGTGGCCAATATGTCAGGCGGTTTGGCTGGATCGTGGCGCCGAGCATTAACTCTATCCGTATATCATAATACAGAATTTATCAGGGTGCATATTACTGTATGTTCACTAACCATTTAAACTTTCATTGTGTGTGGCATTTTTTCGCCAATATTGCAGGTTGTAAAATGCAAGTTTTATTTTTCAGGTTTACGAAGGAATAGCGCAGGGTCTGGGGAAGAATGACGCTGAAATTCGATGCGCAGTAAAGACGGTGAACGAACATGCCACAGATAGGTAAAACTAGCTTCTTGTCCTCTTGCCATTCATTTTATTGTCCACCTGATTGCTTTATGCTACGGTGAAAATGGTTTCTTTCAGGGAGAGAATAGAATTCTTGAACGAGGCCAGCGTGATGAAGGCCTTCGATACGGCACACGTGGTCCGGCTGCTAGGCGTGGTGTCGCGCGGCCAGCCCACCCTCGTGGTTATGGAGCTGATGGCCAACGGAGACCTCAAGAGCTACCTGCGCTCACACCGCCCCGACACAGACAAGCCCCGGCAGGCGCTGCCTCCTTCCCTCAGCAGAATACTGCAGGTGAGTTTATGAATTAGTCACTCAATCTATCAAACATTTTATTTTGGTGGCTTTTTTTTTTCATCTATATTCATAGATACTCTTTGAAGGTGCCATGTCTTCCTGCGACATCCTTGACTTCTCGTCCATCCACTTGGACCTTATATGTTTTCTTGAAACTGCCTATTTCCATTCATCTGTATATCATTCAAGTAATCTTTTTTTTATTTTGTTCATTACTAGGAGCCGCAGACGCGACTGTAAAAACAGGGCGGTAATCAGTACTAGGGAAAAGCATGTTAAAAAAAACAAATCTAAGAAACATTTATTTTTAGATCGTTTTCCGATTTTAACAGGCAAGCAGTCGAGTATGTTGTTGAAAAAAATAGTTTTTTGAATTATTGTAAATTATTGTTTCCTGCAAAGTTTTCAAAGTTCAAAGCAGCCTATATTGGGGATATCCATCGCATTCAAACTATTTTCTCGTAATAATACTATCAATATTTATTCATTATACTAATAAGGTGATAAATAGGGCTTTCCTACTGTGAATTTGAATAACATGTACATGACGCAGGATTAATTTGTTTTGACATCAACATTACTTTTATAATACACTATGAGAATCCGTTCTATGTTTTTCAGAGATAAACCAAACCTCTTTTCAAAAATCCACTTTTGTAAAGAAAATTATCGTTCCACATCGACAGATTTCAACGAAGAAAAATTTATATACCCATGTGAAATCGATAATATTTAAATATTCACTAATACACCATAATCCATTACAGCCAGGATTTTGGTATAATCTTTTTTCTGCCCACTCTTCATTCCTCTGATAAATCGAACGATTCAATGATAGAAAGGTTAGGATCTTCTAGTTATTTTATTACATTTGGAATTGTTCCGAAATATTCTGTTATAAAAAATAGTTTACCCTTAATACTCGTATCTTAAAATAAAAATTACGCTTTTTGCCAAGGCGTCCTAGAAAAGAAACTACACTTTTGATTTTTCTAATATCGTTAATTTTCCTACAAAACACTTTATTTAAATACACTCTTGGAAAAGTATATTCACTTGTAGAACAATTACAACACAAATATTTAGAAGAGTCGAAAAAGAGTTGAAAGTTGAAATTTTTAAATGGATTAATTTGGAAGCCACACGAGGTTTTTTTAAAAAGTTAATAAGAGAATTGCACTGTATTTTCTTAATAATCAAATAGAATGTATCTAATGAATGGATTGACATTGTTCAGATGGCCATGGAGATAGCGGACGGCATGGCGTACCTCTCGGCCAAGAAGTTTGTGCATCGCGATCTCGCGGCACGCAACTGCATGGTGTCGCACAACCTCACCGTGAAGGTGGGCGACTTCGGCATGACCCGAGACATCTACGAGACAGACTACTACAGGAAGGGCTCCAAGGGGCTGCTGCCAGTTCGCTGGATGAGCCCCGAGAGTTTGCAAGACGGGGTGAGTCTCTTGAGAGTTGTGAATAGTTTTTGTTAGCCATCTGATTAAATGATTCTATCAAGCCAAATCATGCTTGCTATGGAATCAAAATGCTAAAATTCACCCTAAAACCTTTGAATCAAAGTACAATAAATATAAAAATAATACAATTTGATTTAACAATTTTTTATTCGTAAATTTTGATGAGCATTACTAATGCTAGTAAACTGTTAACTAGGGAACAAACAACAATAGGAAAGTAGTATTGTAAGTGCTGGTGAACAAATTCATACAAATCAACCCTTTTGTCAAATCACAACATATTACTACGACACATGGTTCATATCAAGCAGTGCTGAAAGTGGGATATGCAAACGTAAACCTAATTATTTATTTTTTGTCTTTTATGCTTTTTTTAAATCTGAATTTGGTAGACATTATTATTAATGATTTCTGTTTCCAGGTCTTCACGAGTAGCAGTGACGTGTGGAGTTATGGTGTTGTTCTGTGGGAAATGGCTACTTTAGCTTCACAACCATATCAAGTAATTATGTTTTTTTTTAATGTATCTATAACCCTAGAAAGATAATCTTATTATATATAACGTAAAAGATAATCATACGTCTCAGAGACGTATCGCATGTAATTAGCGTATTTAAAAAAAAAGCAGTGTACTTATTTTTTTAAATTAGTACTATAAATAGTTGTTTATGTGTTAATTAGTGAAATAAAACAATGATTTACTAAAAATATAATATATTATGAAAATTACAAACAAAAATGTAAACTCCCTTACAAATCAACAAAAAAAAAAACTTATTTTCTAAAGGAACTTTCAATTAACTTACAGTCTAAATGGTTGCTTATTTGGCACGTTTTATCTTAAATTAAAAATAATAATTATTATTTATTACTTTAAACCACTTAATAATCATATTAAATGCAATCAAAACACACGTCGCGTTTATGGCTACCACACACAGATCTTTTGCACTTTATGTAAGATAATTTTGACCTTCTGTGAATTTTAGAAGGACAATATGAACAATACCTCTTCTTTTTTACAGCAGGCTCTTCTTGATCTGTCTGATCACTATTTGCAATAACCTGTGGCAGTAATTCCGATATGTTTTTCCGAACAGTTCTCTTCAAAGTTGGTTCCTCTAACCTTTTTTTCATCCATGGTGAAGTAAGCTCTGTACTCAATTTTTTCATATAATGTTTACGGCTAAGTGGCTTTTCATTCTTTGATAGAATGTTGTGAACATAAATGACATATGAGTTCACAAAATCTATGTTAAGTATGCCGTAAAGTACAGCCATTGGCCATCTGTTTGTCTTTCTAGAGCAAGACATTGACGAACACATTTGGTCGAATGTGTCGACACCTCCCTTTTTCTGGTTATAATACATGATCATCTGAGCTTTTTCAGTTGTTTGATTTATTGTACTGTCCTCATCACAAGATGACAACAAATAAACCATTTTCGATGGTTTTGGTTTATATGACACGAGAGTCAAAGGACCGTCATAACAAAACATTGATGTGCCCACAGCTCGCGATCGAGTATTTTTTATTTGTTCTGGAATCTCTCGCTTGTTCCGCTTCTTCTTGCTTCCGTTTGTCATATTGATAATAAGTAACTGAAAATAATAATAAATTCATTTTAATACATCAGAAAGATAGACGGAGTTACTTTTAATACATATAAACGATGTCAACAAATATGTCACAAAAGTTTCATAAAAGATAATCATACGTCTCTCGGACGTACAATATAGTCATTTGTAGTTATTATGGGTACTTAATACATCAGAAAGATAGACGGAGTTACTTTTAATACATATAAACGATGTCAACAAATATGTCACAAAAGTTTCATAAAAGATAATCATACGTCTCTCGGACGTACAATATAGTCATTTGTAGTTATTATGGGTACTTACCTTTGCGGCACAGCCGTCCCGTCTGACCTCTGGTCGTCAACTGAGTTGGGTGAAACAGACAACACGCTGCGGCGTATAGTGAAAAAGAGACAACACTATTTTGTCGTGCTGTACGCCTCGCGGACGTAGATTATCTCTCTAGGGTTAACACATTTTATACATACCTACATACATTACTATACTATAAAAGTGGTTGAAAGCGGAGTGTAGCGAAACATAATGAAATCACTATTGCAATGTACTGCGATGATACCTGTAATGTGATGAGTGGAAAATGAGTATTAACACTGTGTTTTTTTTGCAGGGACTGAGTAACGACCAAGTTGTCCGTTACGTGATAGATGGCGGGGTGATGGAGCGCCCTGAAAACTGCCCCGACCGCCTCTATCAGCTCATGCAGCTCATTTGGCAGCATCGTCCGCTGGCCAGACCCACCTTCCTGCAGCTGGTGGCACAGCTCGCCACCGAGGCCAACGCTGTCTTCCACACCGACTCCTTCTTCTTCAGTACGCAGGGGCGAGACTTGCTGAATGCTGCTCAACCACAATCAGGTACTACTGCCATCAATTTATTGTCCAATAAACCAGGCCCATCATTACATTTATTTGAGTTATGATTCAAAGTATCAAAATGAAGATGATCATTTTTACCTCATCTGTATCCTGTAGGAGCTATGTTAATTACAGTTACCGAAACTCATAGTAAATTTTCTAATGCTTTTAAGGAGAGAACATAACAAGATGATAGTAGACTTAGTCAACTTGAGTATAGAATTTTATGTGATTTCATTTGGATTGTTTATGTACATCACAAGTAATAAAAACACTGTTTAAATGCGGCAGAAGAATAGAGTTCATATGTAAGTAAATTAAATTAGTTTTGCATGCACGGCCAGATTGATTAATGCACTCTTTCATCATTTACATTACATACTACTATAACTATAATACAATCCAATTGATGATAGTATATTTCAGCTAGTAATAATAAATACAATAATATAATATTTATATTAAAATGTTGAGCGCCAATCTAAGAGGTTTGTTTGTTTGTAAATCTCCCAGCAGGAGTGGTGGAAGAGCTAGAACCGTCGGGCTCAGGCCCTTGGGGCCACGGGCATCTGACGCCAGACCTCGACAGCTCCAGCCCTGCTTCTCCGGCCGCCTCCCCGCGGCACTCGCCCTACCGGGACATGATCAGCATGGTCCCCTTCAAGGACAGGGCACGCGCCGACCCCTGCGAGACCGAGGCTCTGGTGGGGCTCTCTCAGTCAGTGCCCCCGCCCCAGGCACCCAAGGTGTCTCCGCCCCAGAGTGCCCCTAATGGCTACCTGCCCCGAGCCAGCAACAATGGGAACCCTTCCTCTCTCAGCACCTCGCGTTGTTAGCCCCGTACCGTGACTTAAAGTGCTTGTTGTCGCCTAACAAACATCAACTTAGTTTCGCCACCGCTGTCAGTGCTAGTGTTTTTCTATGAAATTATATTCTGCGTCAGTCGACAAACGCAAAAAGGAAAATCTCGGCGGAACAATAAAGAATGCCTAATTTAAAATAATATTTTTTATTTAATTTAAGCTATTGTCGTGGATAAGTTTGACGAATCGTTATATTTATAAAACCGGATGTACAAATTAATGCTTTTATTCACTCGCGATAACCGTGCGATTATTTTATTATTACTTATCGCCAGTGAATAGACAATTTAGAGAAATGAAAAGTGATGCGCTCGTCGGATATACTCGAGTAAATATTGAAAAAGAATATCCTTAACATATTACCTCATTGAAAAATCAAAACCACTATTATTATTTAAATAAGATTTGCAATGTGATTGTCATGAGCCTGAATGTGTGTACGTGAAATGTGGTGAGCCTGATGTGTGTGTAGACTTGTGGTGTACGCGGATGTCGATTGTGTGTGTGTGTGTGTGTGTGTGTGAGGTGCCTGAGTGTGGCGAGGTGTTGAGCCTGATCCTGAATGGAAAAGGAGATGTGTTCAATGTGAATTTTCAGAGGCAAACTTCTTCGTTGACAAGTACGTTGAGTAGTGGCAGATCCTAGCTGACGCTTGTTTGTTAACTATTCAAATTTACACTTTTAGAATATTATTAATTTCTTTGTATATTTAATTATGCATTTTAATTGTTTACTGAATATTATGTGAAATATTTTTACACAAAATTTACAAATAAATAAATAAATGAGTTCAACGAAAAAAACATGTATATTCCTATTTAAGTCTGTTATATTACCACAATATTGAATTTGTAGAAATATTCAACAAGGAAATGCTAATATAATGGAATGCCAATGTTTTATTTTCATGTCACAATTAATAATGAAGCTTTTATAACTACTTTTAATTTTATATTTTTGACAAAATCTGTAATTCGTGAGTTCTATATTATTTTAGTTAAATTATTTCAATTTATTACATCACAATTTATTTGGATAGAAATCACTGATTTGGATGTATGATTTTTATACATAATTCAATTGATTGCCAGGGAGAAAGGAGATGACTTTTAAGAGGACTTATAGATTTCATTTTTGTTTAGTTTGTTGTATTGATAGTATGATTGTGCCAATGTCGATGTAGCTATACACGTACAACTCTGAGCATGGATGGCAGATGGCAGAATGTTGGGAAGATTAGAAGAGAAAGAGTGATGTGCCTTTCCTCCGTGCTAATTAGCCATTTTGAAATACTTATCAGTAAACATATATAACGTATAAGAGTTTGCGACTGTGATGAAACATTGAATATAAGAACGCGACGAGTGGTAAAGAAATTCTGTTAGACTAGTCTTAGTATAATGGGTAGTGACCAGACTACGGAGGTTGCTATGCATTGATAGGTAATGTTGTCTGCGTGTTGTGGGCCTTATTCAACAGACCGGCGACGTCCATACCGAGCAGTGCGGGTGTATGGTCCACCACTGCCCCAGTCTGATCATAGTTCCTCTGTAACCAACCGACAACCAACCAACAACCGACCCTCCAACCAACCACCACCCCCAACCAATCACCCCATGCAGCGAGTAAGTAATGAGTACCTATTATTATTATTTATAATATTGTATAGCAAGCGTGAATTTCAATTATCATCATGTGTAATGTATCCTAAACTAAGTACCTACTACCTAATTATTATATTTTGTACCACAAACAAATAATGTACATTTCTGAATAAATATAAAATATATTTCTGTATTTTTATTGTTTTCTTCCATATTTACTGAACTTAGGAAAGTATAACCAACCAAGCTTGCGGGGGCCACTAACTAACCTCCATACGTATTGTAATTTGAGAAGAAAGTTATTGATTTTATTTTATTCTAGGGCATGGGAGTATTTGTGTCTGTGAGTTTATACCTATGTCATGTGTATCCCATGGTAGATGGTATATATGTATTCCTTATGGCTCTATTTTGGATTACTTGTATTTGTTTCTTGGAAATGGCGCCTCAGTTACTAACTAAATAACTCAGATGGGAGTGGATCATCGCACAATAGGTGGCGCGGAGTAGAGATGTGGTGAGTATGCTGGTAATTTAGGAAGTTTTTAGTTTTACATGCTCAACATTGAGTCCATGTGAGGCCTGTAGAAACAAATACGGCTAAGTCCATTGACTACAGTTTTCAAGGAAGAACAAAAAACGTTTAATCTAAAAATTACTTGTGATACTGTCACTAAAATAAATTCGACAAATAATGCGTACTAAAAACATTAATTTTTCTTCTTGATACATTAGTTTAACTGGTTCAAAACAAAAAATATATTCAAATTAATGGTGGACTTTGCCGTGTTTGTTGTTCACATTTGACAACTGCCGCTTTTGTTTTCAACACAACTGGACTTTGCCAGTTTTGAAATGGACACGTTTTTTCATAAGGTTGCAGTCAAAGTCAGTAACAAAATAGTTTTATATTTAAAAAAGTATTTATTTTGATAGAAATACAAAACAATAATATCTTACAAAATATTTTTGAAAAAGTTTGTAAGTTGCGATGACCTAATTAATAATTAAAAAAAAAACGAAAAATTCGAGAAAAAAAATCATAAAAGAATAATAACTATTATTCTGGTATTTTTTATATAAATTTGTTTTAAAGGTTTAATAAGATATGAATACGGAATAATATTCAAGAGCAGGAAGATTTCTCCAGTTATCACCAAAATGCTTGGTCAAAACATAGTTGACATCTCTCACTTTTACGATTTCAAAACAACTTTTTCGGGTTCTATGTTGTTTGGAATTATCATTGATACATTTTTCATACAGCAATGATTTCTACAATATTAATGACAGAATAATAACTACTAATAAAGTAATCATATTATTCAATAAAACTCTAAATAGTAAGTAAAAACTCATTTATTTTACCACTATGCTGTTTAGTAAGTCAAAAAATAATGTCCATAAAAAAATAACAAGAAACAAAACTTCATTATGCACGTCAGCGGACATTTTCGGTAATTTGCGAAATTGTCAATATCTCAACTTTTACAAAAACAAAGTGGTAATAACCTCTGTTTGTTAGCAATGTTCACCATCCAATTTTGGGGCTGTTTTATGCGTTTCCTCGCCGATTCTTGTACTACTTCGTTGGGGGGCACATTCCATTTTTAAGTAAAAACACCTAGAAACTAAGCAGCTGAGGAGACAATCCGGTTGTAATGTTGTATGAAACATAAAGAGCCGCCATCTTGAAAACAGCTATTTATAACGCTCCTATTGGTCCGTTTGAAAACTGCCGTCTTTGATTTGGAAAGAAGTGGACTTTGCCGAGTTTGTTATGGACTTCAATTTTAATCCGTAAAAATTAATAGTTTAGAGCCGTATTTATTAGGAAAGCAACATTGCATCATGAAGCATTTTTTTTACTCTTTCAAACCTCATATTTAACTCATTTTCCATTATTGGTGGACTTTGCCGTGTTTGTTTCTACAAGCCTCATGTGAAACTTGTATATTTTGAAGATTTCAACTTGGGTGATAAGCATGCTTATACTAGTCATATTCTCTTTCAAAGATATAAATATAATTTCAAAACTTTTTTCACAAAGAAATGTGTAAATAATTAAAATATGAAAACGGTAAAACTGGCGCGTCATTTTCGAAGCGGAAGGAAGTTTTCGAACTTGGTGTTGGATAGGTTAAATAAGCAGTAGTTGGTTTAAATTTATGTTGCAGTTCGATAATTTTGAGTGTAAAAAAAATGTATTTAATAATATCGACCGTGTTTAGGTGGAAGGCGTTATTTCATATTTTTTTGCAAGAAAATTTGTGCTCGACACTTGATCATAATTTGATCAAATGCTGAAACGGGCTGAGAATCAGTGGTTAATGTGGGCGATTATTTGAAGTGGTAATGGTAAAAAATTCATAACGGCGCTAATTACTAATTTGCGACAATGTAAAATGTGACAGTGGTTCATACCACTAGGCCTAAGTTTGCTTGCAAAAAAAAATGGAATAACACCTTTCACCTCCACACACAGAGTTGATAAGTATAATATTATCATTATAAAAACTGGGTGTGGGCAGTTCAATTGAAATTCCACTGTGGGCACTGAACTAAATATCCCTAGAAGGAAAAATTGAGCTTTAGGCACACAGACACGTCCATACTCTGACTCTGGAGGACTCCGATGACAGTTTTTCAGCAACAAACATGCCTGGGCAGCTGCGCAAGTTTTTCCGCAAGAAGAAGAGAAGGACCACCACGACCAGCGCCCGCAGCGCCACGACGACCACAATTACGACGACGCCCGTGCCGCCCAAGCCGACGCCGCCCACCACCAAGCCGCCTTCCGACATCGGCGACGAATTCGGCTACCTTTGGTCACCGCTGGACTCGGCTCCTGACTCTGACTACTGACCATTAAACTAAGAATTAATATTAAGTAGAAATTAAGATTTGTACAGCGCCCTTGAGGTGATTTTCCACAAAAACGGCGCTATAAAAATCATCCAAAAATAAATAAATAAATAAATAACAAATTTCTATCGGTTTATCAGACCTTGGGAATCTAGGCAATCTTGGACTAGTGCCAGGGGATGGAAATGAAATAAAAACACCATCTCAATATGTAATAGATCTAATTGAATGCAGGTTTAAGGTAAGATATCATCAATTTCATCATCATCCCCCCCGATGGCCTTCCAGAAGGTGGTGACCACCTGCTCAGCACAGTTCCGTCGGTCTCGCGCCGGCAGAGATTGGATGCTCTCCTTCATGGACTGCAGCTGTGAGAACAGCTCCGTGAAGTCTGCCTTGTCCCCTTCTATATTCACATCTGAAATTATTTCATGATCATTATCCTGTACTTTTATCCTGCGAGAGGCAGCCAAAAGAAAGGAAGTAAAGACGCCATGTTTTTATTATTTGCCAGTTTAACTATTTTCTATATAAAATATAATAACCTGAGGGGTGGGTTCCATTAGATTTGTTAGTTGCCTTCATCTCCAGGTTAGACCAGGTATGTGCTTCCAGAGCCTCAATGATTCTGTCCGCCCCCTTCTTATCGGGAATGATGTCATTATACTCCTGGCCTTCTGTGTCAGTGTCTTGAAGCTCTATCAGTTCATAGCCATTCTCCAAGCACCAGTTCAGGGCCACCGACTTACTAACTCCGTGGGCTCCAATGTCTTCAAAAGTGTCGCAGACCAGTAGGAGAACTTCTGGATCTTCTTTCATAGAATCATTCCATCTTTTAACCTTCTCAAATGACTCTGCCTGGAATATAAAAAGAAAATATGGGCTACTTTGATAATTATTTAAGGATATTCATTGTATTGTCTACACACCACTGGAAAGACAACCAGAACAATGATTGCTTTATGGGTTTAACAAAAATGTAGTTGTAGTTTTGTAAAAGGTGCGTGTGCAGTGTGCTTCACAAAAACCACAAATACTGTAAAACAACAACATAGCTCTAGAAAAGCCCTGGCCAACCCGCGGCCGAACAATGTTTTTTTGATCGGGTACTACAGAATGTATTTAAAATCACATTTAAGTTATTAAAATCAATTATTTTTTATTGATAAAACTATTTTATGTTTATTACTATACAAATACATTTTTTGTTGGTTCAATGCGTGTTTTCATTTCACATCCGGTTGTAGTATTGTTTTTTTTTCACTGTTACCCTGATTTTACTTTCAAATTACCTCTGCATTCAAATTATTTATAATACTTACAAAAAACCAATAAGTATGAAATTCGTTGTAACAAAAAAATGAAATTATTTTTGTATCATGTTTGTATGTGCGGCCCTTAGGAAAATTTTAGGTCGTCAATACGGCCCGGGGAGCAATTGGGTTGGCCAGGTCTGCTCTAGAACATTCTGGAATTTATTTTAACAATGTTATATTTTTCTGTGATTTATCTATCAATGAAGGAAATGTATGAGTTTTCTTAGTTCAACTAATTTGTTTGAAAGATTTAAGTACAAAAACTAGCTCGATTGCTGAGAATTACTGATTATTTTGTTATCATAGACATAGAGCAGGCAGCCTAGATTTGAAACCGTGTTCCATTTCGTTCGGGAGGTAGGTAGTGCAGAGAGGGGACTCTGGCATTTGACGGCCGGACGAAGCTCACACACCATGCTAATATTAGCTGGACGTACTAGGCATTGTAACGCCATATGACAGTTGTTGTGTTTTGCGAACTTAAAATTTTAGGCGAAAAACTTATTCTTGCTTAATTACCAGTTATTTTAACATCAATATACACTTTCCTGGGGAAAGTTACTACGTCAACTTTACCAAACTTTTTGGCGTTGTTTTTGCAATAACCCAATACACAGCACAAAGGCATTTCAATGGATACGCATACGTCAAGCGCTGAAGACGGTTGTAGATCGACCGAAGTGTTGGGATAGTAGGTGGATGTAACAACCTCCAACAAAGTGAAGCCACTTTTTTCGCTTTGTCTCATCTGATATAAGGATAATAATCAGAAATTATTAATAATAAAATGAGCTCATCTTTTAGAACAATTCGATAAAGATGGTTGATATTGGGTATTATATCACACTTTTTAGAATATTTCATTTTGGATAACAAATCCAAAAGGAACTGGTTACAAAAATAATTGGTAACCCAGAAAAATAATATCGACAGTTTTAGTAACTGCTAAGTCACCGGGACAGGAATCTCTACACTTCGAATAGAATACTCGAGAATATTCTTTATAATGTGAAATGCTTACAATATCGATTAAGATTAAAATATTATGAATATTTCTTACATTTTGACTGTCAAAGAATAGGATAAGTCCTTCTGTGGAATTACACAATTTTTCGGGCAGCACATCATCACTTTTCAACGGACAAATGTTGACGCATGCTTTGTAATACTTTGTGTCAATTTCCCAGGAATATCCCTCGATATTTTTTCCTAAGCAAACAGGCTCTGGTAATTCGTCACATTTAAGAATTTCTGTAAAATATTAAACTATAAAGAACATTACAAATTAAGGGAAATAAGCTAAAGAATATGATAATAATAACTAAATTACGTTTCACAATGGAAGCTGGATTTGTAAAATCACTAACAACTACAACACATGGTGAATGTAAGTCTAACATGGTTTTTAAGATTTATTCCACAGATTAGGATATTTTAAATACGATATAAATTTATTAAAAATAATCTGACAGCACTTCGAACTTCAATTTTTTCATTCGTTCGAAAGACTGAAATATTGCATCATCCACAGTTCAATTGTTCATTCTAGCGATGGGAAAAGCTTCACAGATTTGTGAATGCTTCACGAATTGATGCTTCTTCAAAATGAACCCTTCACGATGAACCCTTCAATTGAAGTAACATATTAATCACAGCATTCCTCGTCGGGGGGAGGGGGGGGTTAAATAATAATATTTTCGGGGAAGCTCTCCCAACCACATAAATTGATGTATGTATGTGCATTATTCTATGGCAAAAATTATAGCTTGTAGAAAAACAATGATGAATTGTCTATTATTGGTTTCTCTTCTTCTATGGTTTACGGATGCAGCTGTCAAAATCGTTTGAATCTTAAAAAGTATTCAAGGTTTGAATTGTTAAGTGTAGCATGACTTAAAGGGATGATTTACAATGAGTATGCACAAGAACTTGCAAAAAAGCAAATGAAGTACTAGCAAAATTTCCAGTTTCTGTAAGGCGATATAAACTTCTTTCAGGGCTTGAGATACGATTTGAATATTCTTACTGTACAGTACTCAGTTTGGTTAGCAATAGGCTGAATATTGCGCAAATGACGATTCATATTAAAGGCATTTCCCCCCTTTATGGATATAACTTCAGAACAAAAGTTGCATTTGGCCTGGTAAACCTCATCTTCCTTAAAATAAACCCATATTTCACTTTGCTTTCTCGTTGAACGGCCAGTCATAATTTAAGGTAGAGATTGAAAGGTATGTTTGTAAGCTGAGATATTTTAAAAGTTCAACAAAAATAATTCGTTCACAATTCAAAATCACCAAAAACACTCGGAAAAACTAGTGTCGTATAGACAAAACAAGCAAAAAGAAATCATAAGCAAATGTCACAGTACGTGCGAGGGAACGGATAACTAAAAAAGATACTTCATTGCTTCATTCATTCTTCGAACTAAAATCGAAGGAAGAAGAATGAACAATTGAACTGTGGATGATGCAATATTTCAGTCTTTCGAACGGGCTGAAAATTGAAGTTCGAAGTAGATGCCATAGATTGTTCAATCGGAGAGTACCAACTTAACCAACTTCAATTGAAGTATTTGTTCAATGAAAAAAAATGAATGAAGTTGGGACTGCTGTCAAAAAGTACTTCTTTGAAAACAGTTCTTTCAAAACTGTCACAACGCTAGTTCATTCCCTTCTTCCTTCGATTTTAGTTCGAAGAATGAATGAAGCAATGAAGTATCTTTTTTAGTTATCCGTTCCTCGCACGTACTCGTGACATTTTGCTTGATTTCTTTTGTTTTGTCTACTACGACACCGTTTTTCCAGTTGAACTTTTAAGCATATCTCAGCTTGCTCAGTATGAAACCCATTTCAACAAAGGAGTTTAGGTTTGGCCAATTGACCTGGAAGAAGGGAATGGCTTTAGCCTGAATCGTCGATTGCACAATTCAGCTATTATAACAAGCTCACGGCAAATCTCCAACCTAAAACATCACAATGATTTTTGACAATCAATGAAATGTTGAGCTTACAGAAAAATAAGAGTCAAGAAAAAACATATTTTGTTAGTTTGGGATGAATAAATCAAGATATAATATAATATTAAAGATGGGAGTAAATAAAGCAATCTACACCAAAAAAAATATAAATACGGAATAAATCTGTAAGGTTATTTGTAATGCAAAATTTAGGTTCATTTTTTATACTTCCTAAAACAAAAATCCAAAGATTAAATAAACAGATTCATTACAAATTTACATGGCAATAGGCATATGATTTGCAGTTTTATTGAAATATTTTAGAAAATACCAAAATCGATAAGTGCCTACTATTTGACTAAACAATGAAGTAATGCGATATAGTAGCAACACCGGGAAATGTCAAGTATTTTCTAGAATGTTTACTTCAAAATAACTGCTTGTCTTATTTTTTAAACTATGTATATATTAATCAAAAATAATAAAAAACAATGTTTTAAATAACAAAACATTTTTTCAATCAAATAATATACCTGTTTTAGAGGAATTATTACTATTTTTGAATAAATAAATAGCTAATTGTCCGGAAGTCAAATAGTACCTTCTAGAACACGTTTTTATCTGAAAAGTGAACAAATACTACTAAAAGGTGTGTTTTATCGTGCATTTCTTGAGTTGTTCTCTATCGTGGTTGCATTCTAGTGATCTTACGCATTCGATCCGAGTTTTTACCAATTTGTTGCTGCACTTGGGAAATGCATTTTCCGTTGGAATGTATCTTTATTGCGTGTTTGATTAGTCTTCCCTAATACAGGCGTGGTTGGATTATTCCACACAATTTTTTTTTGACATCAGTCTTTTGTAGTAGCCCCTTTTTTTTCTTTCTTTTTAAATATCATTTGACTCGTTAATAATTTGTTTTGTACGTTTTCAGATGCCCGAAGAAACTCAGAATGCCGAGGTGGAGACCTTCGCCTTCCAGGCCGAGATCGCCCAGCTCATGAGCTTGATTATTAACACATTCTACTCCAACAAAGAAATTTTCCTCAGAGAATTGATTTCCAACTCTTCAGACGTAAGTATATTCTTTCCCGGCCAAAATCTAAGCTCGTTATTGTTCGAAACCGTTAAAATTATTCCGATTCCTTTTATCATTAAATTAATATATTGAGGACAATGCCTAAACCTAAAATGTGTGTGGCATGCATGTTTTAAAAACGCAGGTCATCCTATATTTCCTTGCGTATATAAATAAGTACCGCGTTTTATCCATCGATTCCAGTTTTCAAACCTGATTTCTTTTGTGAATGAAGACTAATGAACATTTTTGTTTCCTCAAGGCCTTAGATAAAATCCGTTATGAATCTCTAACTGACCCATCAAAGTTAGAGAGCGGTAAGGATCTATTCATCAAGCTCATCCCCAACAAGAGTGAGGGCACACTGACAATCATCGACACCGGTAATGGCATGACCAAGGCGGATCTTGTCAATAACCTGGGGAACCATCGCCAAGTCCGGCACCAAGGCCTTCATGGAAGCCCTGCAGGCCGGAGCCGACATCAGCATGATTGGGCAGTTTGGTGTGGGTTTCTACTCCTCCTACCTGGTTGCTGACAAGGTTACTGTCATCTCTAAGCACAATGATGACGAGCAGTACATCTGGGAGTCCTCTGCTGGAGGCTCCTTTACTGTGGCTGTCGACACCGGGGTACCCCTCGGCCGTGGAACCCAGATCACCCTGCATATCAAAGAGGACCAGGCAGAGTTCTTGGAAGAGAGCAAGATCAAAGAGATCGTCAAGAAACACTCTCAGTTCATTGGCTACCCAATCAAGTTGCTCGTAGAGAAGGAGCGTGAGAAGGAACTGTCCGACGACGAAGAGGAGGAGAAGAAAGAAGAAGAGGAAGACGAGAGCAAACCCAAGATTGAGGATGTTGGAGAGGATGAGGACGAAGATAAGGAAGATAAGAAAAAGAAGAAGAAGACCATCAAAGAAAAGTACACTGAAGATGAGGAACTGAACAAGACAAAGCCCATCTGGACAAGGAATGCTGATGATATTACCCAGGAAGAGTATGGAGAATTCTACAAGTCCCTCTCCAACGACTGGGAGGATCATCTAGCCGTCAAGCACTTCTCTGTTGAGGGTCAGCTGGAGTTCCGTGCTCTGCTGTTCGTGCCCCGCAGGGTCCCCTTCGATCTCTTTGAGAACAAGAAGCGCAAGAACAACATCAAGCTCTATGTCAGGAGGGTGTTCATCATGGACAACTGTGAGGATCTCATTCCAGAGTACCTCAACTTCATGAAGGGAGTTGTAGACAGTGAGGATCTACCCCTCAACATCTCTCGTGAGATGCTTCAACAGAATAAGATCCTCAAGGTTATCAGGAAGAACTTAGTGAAGAAATGCATGGAACTCTTTGACGAGCTCTGTGAAGATAAGGAGGGATACAAGAAGTTCTACGAACAGTTCAGCAAGAACCTGAAGCTGGGTATTCACGAAGATTCTGCCAACAGGTCTAAGCTTGCTGAACTCCTCCGCTTCCACACCTCCGCCTCTGGAGATGAGGCGTGCTCTCTCAAGGATTACGTCACTCGCATGAAGGAGAACCAGAAGCACATCTACTACATCACCGGAGAGAACAAGGAACAGGTTGCCAACTCTTCCTTCGTAGAGAGGGTCAAGAAGCGTGGGTTCGAGGTTATCTACATGACTGAGCCCATCGGCGAGTATGTTGTTCAGCAGATGAAAGAATATGACGGTAAGCAGTTGGTGTCTGTGACCAAGGAGGGCCTGGAGTTACCCGAAGATGAGGAGGAGAAGAAGAAGCGTGAAGAGGATAAGACCAAGTTCGAAGGTCTGTGCAAGGTGATGAAAAACATCCTGGACAATAAGGTAGAGAAGGTTGTTGTCAGTAACAGGCTTGTAGAGTCCCCCTGCTGCATTGTCACCTCGCAGTATGGCTGGACCGCCAACATGGAGCGAATCATGAAGGCACAAGCTCTTCGAGACACTTCCACCATGGGATACATGGCCGCCAAGAAGCACTTGGAAATCAACCCTGACCACTCAGTTATTGAGACTCTCCGACAGAAGGCCGATGCTGATAAGAATGACAAAGCCGTAAAGGATCTGGTTATCCTGCTATTTGAGACTGCCCTACTTTCTTCTGGATTCACCCTTGACGAGCCTCAGGTTCATGCTGCCCGCATCTATAGAATGATCAAGCTTGGTCTGGGTATTGATGAGGAGGAACCGATGGTGGCTGAGGAAGCTGCTCCCGGAGATGTGCCCCCACTAGTCGGAGATGCTGAGGATGCGTCCAGAATGGAAGAAGTTGATTAAGCTTTTCATTACACATGTACCACTAGTCAGTATTTACATGGGTATGATGTATGAAAGCCTCGTTTTAGCGGTACATTTTAGCTTTTAAGGTTTTTCATTCTCATTATCATTCCTACCAATGATCGAATATCTTTTGTTATAATTTAATTAAAGTACAAATAATTTTACTTTACATGGTATTTTCTTTAAAACATTGCATCCCTTTCTCCCAAGTGATTTAATGGCAAATTCTGTTGACCTCCTTTGACATTAAATTCCAGTCGCAGATACTCAGATATGGCCTGGTGAAAGACCACCATTCAGAATCGAAACGTTCCTTGACTGTGTTTGGTGACCAGATCTGAATAGCCAGGTACTTCCCAACCTTCCTCTTCCCCATCTCCTTCCCCTCCCCACTACCTCCAGCCTCACAACATACTCTAATTGGGGATGCCATAGCCTCACTAGCTCTGGACGGTTGGGACCAGTTAAGACTTGTGCAATATTCACAACAAAAAATTAAAGGGAGAAATCATAGTCGAGCAATTCGACTTAGGGAGTTTGCAAATTCTATTGGCTTGGCATGAACAATCATGCATGCAATCAAAATAGAATTTTCATTAATGTTTTATCAATCTTTTAAAAAGAGCTTTGCAATTAAAAATAAATAAATCTTAGCTTGGTGTTATCCAAATTTGACTTTAATATTAGAGGCGGCAAGCTTAGCTCGTTTCATTGTTCCTTGTTTTTGCTGGGCCTGTTCGCGTAACCTGCACTTGTTTTGTAACAATCAAAGTGGTTCATGAAAAAATTAACAATCTAGTGGAGCGCGTGGCGAGCATTCGGTTCACTGTATCAACTTGCGTAATGTATTAGTTGTAACACTATATTACAAGCAAATGTTAGTAGTCAGTCACCGTCTTTTAGTAATGTGATGTTATTATTATTTATTTGTAATAGTTATGTAGTAGATTTCCTTTTTTGAATTGATAGTCTTCTTGGATTTCTGTATCGAGTCACTAAACCATTCAAAAACCCAATGTCTCTCCAGTATTTATACACATCTATAATTCACCGCATTCTAGAGTTTGGTTCTGTAGTTTGGAGTCCAATTTACGAGATTCACAAAATAAGGATCGAATCAGTTAAAAAAAGACTAGTCTGAGCATTGTCTTATAGAGCTGGATTGTCCACACTGCTTGACGACTATCAGAAGCATTTGGAATATTTTAAAATGGAGACATTGAAAGAACGTCGAGACAAAAATGACATCAAATTTCCTTACTAAATTATAAATAACCACGTAGAATCTTCCCTCTTATCCACAATTAAATTTAATACTAATCCCCGTCATTTAAGAAACCCCGAAACTTTCCACATTCCTTTTCAAAAAACTAATTTAACCTTTTCCCAATCTCTTATGCGAATGTGTCGACTGTATAACATCCACTGTAGTGGCAAGATTAACGAACATGGTATGATCAATAAAATTGATGTATTCTTCAACTCACCTTTTAGGTTTAATCAAATCATAAATACCATTTTTACTTAAAACAGAAAAAGGTACACACATATACAATGTTTTCTTGTGCCATTTTTTTGGTTTTTTTATAATGTTGTTTTCCTAAATTTGCACTAGTGTTGATATTTCTTTTTATATACGGTTTTCCTTATTTTGCTATTGTTTTTATTTTATTAGTGTAATGCAGTTATTTTTCATTGCATGATGTGAACATTTTGGAAATGGATTGATGACCTACCTTTTATTTTGTATCTGTCAGTATGTATGTAATGTTGTCACTGTCAAATGTTCCAAATAAAATAAATAAACATCTTTATCAAAGGATGAATAATCTTAATTCGGGCGGGCCATGGCTAGTTAAATATTGTAACTTTTCTAGTGCTAGTCTATTATGGGAAGGAGGTCAAGGACACTCGAGTTTTCCTTGGCTTTTCTTGTAATTTAAAAAAAAGTGAATTCAATTTGTAGCTGGCCTCATTTTTCTGTCTCGTTCCTTTGGATACCTGAATTGAATAAAAGGTGACCGGTAGAGCAGATGCGTTTATTGTTTTAAATATTTTGCATCAGTAGTATATTTTCATTTATGTAGGACTTTTTATTTTACCAGCGCCCTTGAGGTGATTTTTCACAAAAATGGCGCTATACAAATATTATTATTAAAGATGACGTGCATGGCGGGGTAGAGAGCTCCTCGACTCCAAGCAGGATCACGGGCTCGGGCTCCCAAGTACAGTGGGTGAAATAATTTTTTAATCTGATACTTTATATATAAATTAATTAAATAATATGCTGTAGGTGTATACATATATCCTATTCCCGAGTGGTAGATACTATCAGTATGGCTCTGGTGAAAGACCACCAGTCAGATCGTTTCTTGAAATAGCTTTAGCCATGTTTGGTGACCAGATCTGAATAGCTAGGTACATTCCAACCTCCCTCTTCTCCATCTCCTTACCCTCCTCACTTCCTTTAGTATCACAACACTCTCCAAATTGATGCCACTGACCCTGGGGCAGTTAGGGCTTTGGTGTCAAGTTAAGCGGTATAAATAATAATGATTAAGAATTAACCTTTAAGGCTTTGTCACTACCTGACTGATACTACTGTGCCAGTCAAAATATTATAATGTCAAAGGCCGTGACTTTCTTAATATTTATTTATTGATACGGTTGACATAGTTTCCGTAAGCACTCGGGCCATAGACCCATTGTCCTTTCTTGCATGTCTTACCAGATTCATTTGACAGTATCATAGTCCCTTTAATCAAATTTCACAGTGTAATACATACACAATATAGGACTGAGCACTAGTTTGGGACTTTTTTTTTGGATTTTCGTAATGCCAAAGGTTGCCATGGTTTATCCACATTTTCGTAAAAAAAATATATCTTCTGTCTTGATTTGACCTTTTTTTCATGAAATCTGTCAAAAATTGACAAAAATGTCCAGTAATAGTTTGTTCATTACTTTATTTAATTGAACATTTTTAAAACATGAAAAAACACAATTTTATTTTGGATTGCTTGTAAAATTTGTGAATTTCTGTGCGCATTCCTCACAGCATGATCCACGCTGCTTTTACTTTGCCACCGCTAATTTCGCTTCGGCTTCCGCTGAGAGTGAACCTATGTGATAATTTTTATTCATAACTCAACGCTTAATTATTTAATATATATTTTTATAATAACGAAAAACATATTTTTTTCCAATTTACGGGTCTTCCTCGGAAATGAACTCTTAAGTGAGGTCAACTATCTTAGAAGTGGTTAAACGTTATCTGGTTTTGAATTCAGTTTATTCATCTGTTCTCAAACATGGCAATATTCATATGGGAGGGTTCAACCATGTCAACCTGACTGTGAGTTACCTCTGAGTAAGTATGTCCCTCACACAGAGATCAGTCAAGTATGATGGTGCCAGCCCGTTCAGTGCCTTATACACAATAAGACAAATTTATAAGAAAACTAAGGCACATGAAATAATATTTCATGATAATAAAACATCACATTCAGATAAAAATAAATATTATAATATACTTAAACAAAAATATGCTATGAATCTAATATTCACTTAGTTTTAAAAACGTACTTTCCGTACTTCTGAACACAGGTGTCGACGGTGGAGTAGATTGTTAGGAGCCGCCGGTCCATGGCCTCCAGGTGTGCGGAAGATAGCAGAGACCCCGGGGCCCCAGGCAGGGTGGACAGGGAGCTTAGAGCCTCGGACAGGGAGCCCCCAGGAAGCAGCAGGAGACGCTCCCAGGTTGATCTCCTCAATCTAAATTTATATTGCAATTTAATTTATTTATGACATACAGTGCATGATTGTTAGGTAGATACATTGCATTTAGATTGTTTTAGTACATACGAATTTGGACATGCTGACCAGGGAATGGTCAGTGTTTGAAATTGAAATTGTGTTTAACCCTGAATCACCTGACATCTCTACATACCATACCTGCCGCATTGTCATAAGAAAAGCATACACAATAATCACGAAATATGTTTGTTTACTCACACACAGCACTGGTAGAGTGGAGCAAGAATGTCAATGAAATCTTTGTTGGGATTTCCAAAGCCTTTCCCATTGTCTAGGAGGACAATCCGGTCCATGTAAGTCTCGTAGTGGTGGCGGTCACCATTCTGCAGCAAAAAGTCAAATATGGCTGCATCTACCAGGTCCAAGACTCTGGACAAAGTGTGAGTTCTTTTCACTATGCTGTCAATAGAATTAAAAAATCTCAATTAAGTAAATAATAATTATTTTAAAGAAAAAGTTACAATTTCATCAGTGGCATCCCCAATATGGGGGGTTTGTTGCGAGGCTGAAGGTAGTGGGGAGGGGAAGGAGATATGTAATAGGAAGGTTGGGAAGTACCTGGGTATTCAGATCTTGTCACCAAACATTTCTAAAGCCATTTCAAGCCACTTTTCGATTCTGGGCGATTCACAAGGGCGATACTTTGAGTATCTACCACTCTGTAACATTAAATATTATTTTATTTTAATTAAATGTGAAACAACACATATTGATTAAATAAAATTTATTTGCGCACACCGGGATTTAAACCCGCAACCTCTGGATTTATAGTGGAGCGCCTTAACCACTCGACCACGGATGCGGTCAAAGTTTTGTTTGCGGTAAGATTATAAAATAATGTAAACTTGGGAAGTAAAAAAATACTTATTAACTTAATTTTTCATAAGCCATGGAAAAGCTACTTAAAAATTGGTTGAGGCACTGGTGGGCTAGTATGACTGATTTCCCCCAAAGTCCTTGCTCAGGTTTCAGCTGACCAAAATGAACAACGATGCCATTACACACTTAGAATACTGCTCTACGATATTATATTTGACCAATGAGGGAAATCTAGTAAAAGATGAAATTTGGCTTATGATTATACTTAAATCAAATTATAATGCCTATTTAGGCGTATTATAATATGTATGTACATGGCCAGCAACGGGGCGCACCTAACAGCCTAGAAGAGGAAGATTTTTCCCGCGGGAAAGATGTTTAAAGCGGGAAACGAGTAATTTGCCCGCTGACACTTCGGTTTACCTTTCGTGATGGAAAACACCTCTTGTTTTGTGATTACTTACGTCAGCGTGTTTTAATTCGTAAATAAACGTGATCTACCTAACCTTAAAGACTATCATTTGACAATTACCTACTACGTTTATTCATTATAGTTCCTTAGTTCTACAATATATTATACTTTTCAGATATGTTGTGTGTATGCATTTTATAAATGATTCTACTACACTATTTAATTGCTCTGCTTTTTTTTCTAGCCAATGAAAGCGAGACAAAAACTGCTGGGTAAAATCTGACCTAAAAGGGATAGGAGAAGAATTCTTATATTTTAGCATACATTTTATCTCAAAAAGTAAGTAATTTGATTATATGGTGATAATATCATTACCAACCTACAATATTCAGTGTTGCGTTCCCACTCCGCTTGCCTCTGGGTGTTGTACGTCCTCTGCCACGGAGAGCGGTACTTCTTGAAGGGCTGGTCCACCACCAGGATCACGGCGCCCTCCACCTCTCCTTGCTGGTCTCCGCAGACCGTCTCGTTACGGCGGCAGTAAAAGCACTTGCCGTACAGGCACACGGTCCCGTTCTCTGGACAAATTAAGCCCATTAGTTATTACAATAAACACAGAGCTTACGATACATAATATGTATGTAGTCAATAGGTCACCTTTAGTAAACATGGTTTGCTTCAGCTGTGGCGAGGCAACCTCATAGATGTCTGCCCTGGCGTTGAGTCTCCTCAGCACGGCCAGCGGTACCCACCGGATGTCCAGCATCATCGACAGATAGGACGCCGCCACCTCCGCATTGTGGCGGTCTTTCCCCGAGTACACAGAGCCTCGAATAACAAAGTCTCGAGCGTACCACTGCGGCTTGAAGAGCACATTCTGCCCACCCTATAAAAGAGCAGGTAATATATCACATTGATCACAAGAAAACATGCTAAGTAAAATTATTGTTACAACTAGGAATTGAAATCAAAACTCTTGCATTCCAAGTAAATTCTTTCATAGCTGTAGCATGTCTACAAGTAATTACTCCCTAGATGACCTCAAATACACTGAAGCTGAATCCTTCGCTCAAATAGACTAAGTTTCTCTGGAGCTCACCCAGTAGTCGTCAGTACAACAATGATAACTCCCCAATAACTATTTCAGGAAGTGGCATTACTCCAAAGACATGTATCAAACTTCTTGGTGTCAATTTTGATGCTGATTTCACCCTTAAAACTCAAGTAAACAAGAATACTGTGATCACAGGATTCTTTTAATTAGGACAAATTAAATCAGTGAGGAGAAACCTGCCAACAGAGATTACTAAATTACTAGTAAACTCATACATTATTTCACGCCTAGATTACTGCAGTGGAATTTATGCAAGTCTTTCCAAATATCAAATTACAATTAGTTTTCGATGCCGTGGCAAGACTTATCACTGGCGTATCTAAATATTTTCTTTTCCCACTTCACGAACACCTCAACAATCATTACAGGCTTAAATGTTCTGAAAAGATCCAGTTCAAACTTTGCTGAATGGTATTTAAGTCAATTGACGGAATGGCTCTGGATTACTTATTGGAACTGTGTACAAGTATTCCTGAAGATAGATACCAATTTGTGACAGTCAACCCTTAGATCAGCTATTGGAAAGTTGAAGGAACCAAAGGGCACACCAGATACTAAGTTCGGAGAGCGTGCTTTCGGAGTGTCAAACCTTAAAGCCTGGAATAATAATAATAGCCTGATTTTTATAGTGCCATTTTCGTGAAAAAAATCACTAGGAATAAATAAATAGGTTGCTACATGATCTGAGAATAATAAAAGATTTAATAGAATTCAGTGCTAAACTTATGACTTCTCTTTAGAAAGTCATATTGATAAATGGATAACAGGATGCCTTAATTTGCATTGCTAGGCTAATCCCATTAGTAGCTAAATTCACTTGTGTAATATTATTAATGCATTAAGTATTTTTGGCCAAAGTTTTTAGTTATTTTCTTGCCTTGAAGCGCCTTTGAGGTGATATTTCACAAAAAAATATCACTTTATAAATTATTCTTATTACTATCATAGCTAGAGAAATTTAAATTGTTTATTGTATCTGGAATTCGAAATATGTGCAATAAAAAAAAATAGGGCAATTTTTCCGAAGACTGCCTCATCTTGATTTACATTACTTATCATAGTGAGTGTTTTTTAAAACAATAATAATACCACGAGGAATACAATACTCGTTCAATGAAAATGTTGATATTTTTTTACCATTGTCAGAAATAATGATTATTGATAATTATCATTTTTATGCAATAACTGAGAATAACACAACGTGGGCTATTTTTATAAAGTGGTACTGAACAGGCAGGCGACGGTGAAACATACCTCAAGTGTAAGCAATAACTTAAGTTGAGTTCCTTTCTGTGAATTCTCAGCGTGAATTATTTTCGAGGTTCTGAGGGCCTCCAGAACATTGGCAAAGAGTGGGTCGACTGTGGAATATATGAAGCCATCCAAAGGCCACTGCAAACAATCGATGGCACATCGTCAATTATTATTCATAGAAAAATTAATAAAATAAGTACTCTGAGAGAAATTATTACCTGTTTGGCTGTCGTCCATATTGTGGAAATGTTAACGTTTTTTTTCAATGTCAACTGTTTTTTTAATTCATAAAATATTGAATAAAAGTTAGTATTTACGTTTGAATACGCTGGAATGAACTTGTCACTAATTGTCTTTATCGGGGTTTGATTCCGCTGGATCGAGGTCCTTTTCGCGCTCACGGGTTCGCTGCTTATTACGTGAAGAAAGTAAATGTTTACGATGAATATTATTCCTATTAACAAACCGGATAGAGTCAATACATGACATTTCTGTTTTCTTGTCATCTACGGGTCATGTAGTTGTGGGTTTGACAGCAGAATGAAACGTCAAATCTCGGAACGACCTTATCCGGTAGATTTCGTCTAGCGCGCCCAGTCTCCATTCGGTAGGAAGAAAAGTATCAGTTTACTGATGATGTGATTTTTACTGTCGCACTTAAACGACGGGATAAACCTTGACCCTCAAAATAGACCCTTGCCTTGGATCAGATCTTTATTTTGGCAGATAAACAAAATCACTGACGCACGTGGTACAACAAAATGGTAACGAATAGAGATGGTCGACATTCCTGTCCCGGTTCCAAGCCGGTCACTGGAGCCGTCGATATTATTTCTCCGAGGAAACGGTTCCAATTTTTCGCAAATAAAAATGGCAAATAAGAATTGAGTGCAATAGGTTTTTGGCGAAAAGCTCATTTTGATGAAGAACCGGTTCCATGTTCTTTTAGTTTCCCGAACATCGCTAGCACATGAAAAAATATTTTTGGTGAAAGGAACCGGTTCCAGTTCTTTTCGTTTTCAGAATTTCTTTAGCACCCCCCCCCATGAAAGTTTTACTTTTCTTAGTATAAAAATCTTCTTGGAAGAACTTTTCTGGCACCAGGAATCGGTTCCAATAAGAACTGGATAAATAACCGGCTCCTCGCCGGTCACCGGTAACTGGAACCGCAGGTACACCCAATTCTGATATCGAACATCTCTAGTGATGAAAATTAGAGATGGTCAATAGATATTTTCGATATTCCTGTCCCGGTTACTGGAACCGTCGACATTAATTGTCGACAATCGACAAAAATGGAATTGTTGTCCTGATGTTTTGATTAGTAGCCAGAATCATCTTTACATTTTAAATAAGATAAGTGTTTCTAAATTAAATGATTATTTTTTGCTTCAAGATGATTTTACAATGAATGTATTTGTAAAAAAAACTTTGCAAATAATGTTAGAAAACATTTTCCATAGAACCTGTAAAATCCTCAGTAACTTTGTGAAAAACAAAAACGATGAACTTGCTGTACACCGATGTTCGGGATCAAAATAGAAAAGTACAAAAAAATAATTAGTTATATGTTATCAGGTACCATCCTTTTGTAATTATATTTATATGGTTTGCCCTTTTTTCAATAATTGTCGTAGAATTTGTTGATGAATTTTAAAATAATATGTTTTTATTTATTACAAAATGTTTTGTTGTATGTTGACTTTACACTTTAATAGCACACAAAACACTGTAGTACCTATGTATTAATAATAACCAGACAAAAATAGCCATTCCCTTTTCTGTGACCCTGGTACTTATTTTGTTCTTGTTGCAAATTATGGTTCACAAATATAATTTTATTGTGAACATTTGCCAGGAAGTTAATTCAAATTCACGCGTTATTCGCTCGAAATGAATTTACTCTATTGACTTCTGCACTCCGGATAACGAGAACGTTAAGAAACGCCCCGACTTTCTTCGACAAAAACAAAATTATTAATTTTAACAAGTCACCCACACACGTTTATGCTCTTGGTATAATTTCTGTGTATTACCTTCCTTGCGCGTTTTGATGTCATTAAGTGGACATATTATTTATTGAGTTTTTAAATCCATTCAAATACATACAGCCAAAAAATGGCCGTGAGTGTCGTTTCCTCGAGTCAAATTTTGTCATAACGCCCAACTATGGATATCTAGGCTCACTATAATCCACGACACCGTGCTATTTGGCATCGCGCCGTTAAACCGTGTGTGCGAAATCCGTGGGCCATGGCATCACGCCGCGCTACCGTGAATGTGATGGTAACACTACACGATCGTCCTCAGAGTAACAATTGTTACTCTAAGCGATCGTCCAACTACGCTGTCCACAGTCAACTTTATTATCAAGCCGTCGTGTAGACTTGGCGGGAACTACAATTTCAAAGGAAAGAGATCTATTTACCCAAGAAGCAAAAACGATATTCCTGCATCGATTTTAAAAATTTCAATTGAAGTTAATGGCAAGGTCAGTTATTATTTTATTTTCCAATGTACTATATAACACATAAATAACAATGAAATGTTTTATACTGGTTCCAAAGTGGTCTAATTTTTGTGTTTTTAATTTATAGAAAATTATTGGGTCATTTCATAATTATAAATACTTTCTTATTATATGCATATAAAAGATGTTAAAGGTTTTTATCTCGATTGATTTTTGAGATATAATGCTGGATTGCGCTTCCTCCTCCTTTGCCAACGTTTCAGACAGCATTACAGTGTTCATCATCAGGGCAGATGTAAAATCTCCAGTTTTATAATTTAGGGTTTTGTTTCATATTAATAAATATGTACGTACCTACATTTTATATTGATAAATTAAAGATCATTATTTGAGGGGCGTAGAAGCAAAAGTAGCAATCTTCTTCATTCTAAATTATTTAAAAAAAAGTTTATTTAGTGATTTATTTACTTTTATTTCATGAATATGTTGATACATTTAGATGTTATTGTTTCAATTTGTTTCTACTATGTACAAAAACATTTTGATACACAAAATTCTCTGCTTCTTTATAATAATCATTTAAAAGTTGATAATGCTTCAGAACCGTTTTTGTAGTTTGTTGCGTTGGCTTCGAAGCCCCTCATTTGTGAAAGTAGATATTTTATTACATTAATACACAAAACAAAGAATAGAAGTGAGGCTCCCAAAATGATCAGGCATTTAATTAATAAATTATGGCTTATTTCCAATTATACACACAACTATTTCCAATATAAATATTAAATAAATGGTATTATTCATTCGCATGAACTCTCCAGCCTGTAATTTTCATACAAAATCCATAAAACAAAGGTCGAACGAACTCCGAAAATAGGTCTCTTTAACTGTCAGTGCATTTCCTACAACACGGCTTGATAATAAAGTGGCGGTGCACTGTCCAACTATCAAACTCCGAACTTCAAGCTTTCAATATCATGGCAGACGTCGAAGTAATAGCTGCGTCTGCGCTGTATCTTATCAGTGCCTACAATTATTATATAGAAATATACAGACGACGTAAAATCAAAAAAAAAAGGTGGATACTAACTATACATAGGAAGAGAACAAGGTAAAATAAATTTGTTTATGTTCAAGTTGAAACATTAATTTTAACTCCACAAGCATTTCATACAATTCTGAATATTTTCATCTTTCTTTAGTGATAACAAATCTGTGTTATTTACCCACTGGCTTATTCATGAGGGCTGCAATACCTAACCAAGCATGGTGTAATGACATTTTGTTTTTGTGCAGGTGATGCTTTGGGTTCCGATTCATAAAGTTCCAAAAACAATAATGTTGAATCATTATTCCACTCTCCATTATAATGTGCGATGTACAATGGGTTTGGCACGAAAAAAATTAAATACGTGTATGGCATGTCGGCCGTAATTGCCTGCCGCGCGCAGACAGTGTAGAGGGTCGGTTCATGCGAGTTGGGCGAACTCGATCAAACTCCTTTGATGTGGTGTTGTTTACCGCCGCCAGAGCGATCCTGAGCCAACTCCCCCGAACTCGAGCCAATACGCACGAACTACCCCTCTACACGATCGCTTAACTGTTGGAAGTTAGGCAGTTCCCGGCACTGGGGATAAATAACCGGTTCCTCGTCGGTCCCCGGTAACTGGAGCTGCAGTTGGTGATCCCGGCCCAACTCCCCCGAACTCGAACGAACTCATGGCAACGCGCACGAACCACCCCTCTACACGATCGCCCAACTGTTGGGAGTTGGACGATTGTGTGGTGCTACCATGAGAACGCCACTGAGAACTCGCATCCATTTGCGTTAATTCTGCTCAAATACTAGGGATGGTTGATATCAGAAATTGGGTGTACCTGCGATTCCAATTACCGGTGACCGGCGAGGAACCGGTTATTTATTCAGTTCTTTTTGGAACCGGTTCCTGGTGCAGAAAAGCTTCACGAAGATTTTTATATTTATGAAAAAGGATTCTACGCCGCCAAAAAAAAAATCATGGAGGGGGGTTGCTAGCGAAATTTTGAATACCGGTTCCTCGCTATGATATTCCTCATGGTATTCCATGTTTTTATTGATAAAAAAAGGAACGGGTTCCTCGGACAAATGATATCGACGGTTCCTTTCAACCGGGACAAGAATATCAACCATTTCTAGAAATGTTTAACTTCGTCTTCTTCATCCACTATTTGTATGCACGGAAGTGCTTTAAATCTAGCATTCTTAAGCACCACATTAGGACATTACTGCTTTCAAGGAATATAAATATTATCATACTGTTATTTCCTGGTATTGGGGGGGTGGATGATAAGTGTTGATTCAAAACACCAACTGCATTAGCGAAAAAAAGATCTTGTTATCGTATTAAAGTATCCACAAAATAAAGAGCTCCGCTTTACGTTATATAGTACCTTTGAATCAACAAAATTGAGCATATAAACATCTATAGCTAATATAATATTATCATTGACTTTATTATACTAGACTTACCTTCTTGTTCGCGTTATTAACCCTAGCATCATCAAGGCCAGTTTAGTATTTTATTATTTCACATTCTCGAAAATGTAATTACGATGAGTCATTCTAGGTAAATCATATATTTAATGTGTTTATAACACAATTTTAGTTTAAGCATTTATTTAAAAATTTGCATAACTTTTTTTCTTACTGTAAATTGTGTAAAAACATTACTGTACCACATAAATAGGCATAATATTTTACCAGACAATTATTTTTATTCTATAGTTAAAATAAATGTGCATTCCATGTGTGTCCGCATGGCTTAGTTTTGCAGGTCATTTTTAAAAGTGGAACTAATGTGAAATAAGGTGAATTTTAAAACAACTAACATTTTTTGATTTTGTAGAAACAAAATTTTAAAGTTTTCATCTTGGCAAGTCATGTTACACCCCGTAATTTTTCTCGGGTAACAACTACTTTTAAAATAATCGGCAGATTATATTAACAACAATAAAATAATATAATATAGAAGTCAACGCTTAAAAATACAATAACATGGTCATATTAAATAATGTTTAGGAAGTGTCCCATTTGTGCCTGTCCTTGGTATCCATTATGCGATATATCCTTTAACTTCTCTAAGTAGGCTTTAGGCAAATTGCTTTCCACGGCTCCCTGCAAGATAGTTTCCTTGTAGAGGAGTGAGGGTTTATCGACTGTAGGGCCATTTTCGGGGTTCACCAGAGAGGGATCCACTGCACGCTGGTAAACTCGGCACTGCAGGGTGTCACCATCAGCTAGTTCCACTTCTACAGTTTTTGGAAAGTATATATTTTCCGCAACACCTTCTTGACTGAAAAAAATTAACAATTTAACGACTTTCAGTACTACGATATACAATCTCTCAATATTATAGGTATCATAATAATAATAACAGTGAACTTATATAGCGCAGTTTTGTGATATTTCACCTCAAGTGCGCTTCATACTAAATTAATTATGCTAATAAGATTAACTAACAAGGAGAAAATAATACATAATATGTATACAAATCAAAACTATTATATTATTGTTATCATAAATCACAAGAGAAAAAGATTCAGATATGGGTATGACAGTGCATGTGTACATCAACAGATTAAAAAAACAATTTACCAGAAGCTAAGGGTATAAAAATTCAGATGAAACATATGAATTCATTTAGATTAACTAACAAGGAGAAAATAATACATAATATGTATACAAATTAAAACTATCTAAAATCATGATCGTTATCATAAATCATGAGAGAAAAAGGTTCAGATATGGATATAACAGTGCATGTGTACATCAACAGATTAAAAAAAAAACAATTTACCAGAAGCTAAGGGTATAAAAATTCAGATGAAACATGAATTCATATTGACATATTTGTCAAATCAAAGAAAAGGAAATAAGATTGAGGACAGTTAATATGTTGGTGAATCTGGAGTTGAACACGTTACTCACACAGATGCATCACTTGACTTAGACCTGAGCTTAACTAGTCAATGAATACTGAGAATAATGCTTCATGAATCACTTTTCATAGGTTTTCTCATTATTATTATTGCTTTATATAAAAACCAAAACAAAAAAGTTGAAAGAAACCCAATTGAAAAGATTTTGAAAGCTGAATAAGTAAAAATATGGCACCCTTAGCTCCACTTTTAGACGCCTGCAAATTTAACAACGTTAAGCTGTAAAAAGGATTTAAACATTTGTTACTTGTCTAGGTCAGCCATATTTTCCATGCTTATTTCCCATATTGCACCCCATACTTCGTGGCCCGCACTCGGTACGATGGTAGCTGACGCTCCCCCCCAGCGTTGACTGAAGCCAAAAAAATCCAATTTATGATCCTGAAAATAAATAATGAGGGATTTTAAAACTGACCTAACAACACTACAGGCAACAGCCGCTGCTTTCAAATAAAATATTTGGAATAAGAGAAGAACATTTTTTATCATCAGAACTACAGATGATAAATTACAACTGTATGGTTCTTGATTTCAGGGCATTTTTGCTATAACCTGATACCTACTTTCAGTTGTCCAATATTTTTGCGGATGGCTGATGGGTTTTGAATTTGTATTCTTTTTTCGAGTAAGTTGCTCCCATAAGCAAAATAGAAGAATGATTTTGTGGAAGTCATTGATCTGAAAAGGAAAAATATTATTTAAAATATCTCATCTTTGCACAGGTATTCGGTAGCCTCTTTTCTTTAAAATGCAACACTATTTAACCCCTTCAGACCTGAATCATTGTTGGGAGATATAAATTATTTAAGAGTAAATTAGGCTTCATTGGGGTTTTTATAAAACAAACGTCTTTTTTATTTTTAAGTATTGTTTATTAGGAAACTGAACACGTGCATAATTATGCCCAACAGGCCTCAACGTACACAGATGACTGAAAAGAGAATCTTGTTGCATAGGTTTTTAAAAGAAAATTTGCTACGACAGAACATTGATAATAATCATAAGATAGAAATTTTTATAAACAATGGCCAACATAAATATTTTTGGGAAAATAATATTCATTTTAAGTATTTCTATGATAGGATACAAAGCAATTCCTGTCCTTTTTTATACATAAATGAAAATTGCATTTATCACCAAAAAAATAGTTTTTTGATTGCACAAGTTTTTTTTACACCACTTTCCCTCTTTGTTTTGGTCACGATGGGGCATATGGTCAACCACATCATAACGAACTCTGTATTGGGCCGAACTTCTTCAATATTTTTTTTTGCTTTGGGTGCAGGTTCCCTCGTATCTATATCGTATCGTATCCCCAGGGTGTTGGTTTTCCTTTCATGTACTGCTTGGTTGCTAACTTCTCTCTGAAAAGCACCATTTGTCCGTCAATGCACAAATGTCTGGCTTTAATTCAAGGCAACGTTTTTTTTTTTTTTTAAATATTTTATTTTTATAGTGAATACCACACAAGAGTTCCATCTGCTCCCAACCGTCTACAGCCAGTGAGATTATAGCATCCCCAATTGGGATATGTTGTGAGGCTGAAGGTAGTGGGGAGGGGAAAGAGATAGGGAAGAGGAAAGTTGGGAAGTTCTGATGGCATTGTACAATGGACGCACTTTCGCAAGGTTATCGGAAGACGTTGGTTTAAAAATTATCTTTGTTTGTCCTGTCGGTTTAATGTACGAGTATGTTATGGCAATTATGTTAAAAATATTTTTTGTTGCTAGAAGAACTGCCCTGATCAAAAATAATTGTGACTATTATTATTTTCTATTTTATCCAAAAATCTTTCAGATAATAAATAGTGCAGAATAAAAAACAAAAACCTTTTTATCTTTGTTTAAAAAATATTGTTGTTCTCTTTGTGTCCTGTCGGTTTAAAATCTTTTGTTGGGAGAGCTACCCTGTATAAAACTATTAAGAAAAAAAACGTGACTCCCGACGAGGAAATCTTCGATTGAACTGTTACTTTAATTGAACTGTTCACCGTGAAGGGTTCATTTTAAAGAACTAGCAGTTCGTGAAGAATTCACAAATCTTTGAAGCTTTTGCCATCGCCGGTTCAGTCGCACTATTTGAAAGAACCAATATTTACAACTGACGCGGGTAGATGGGTCTGCTAGTCATATTTATAGTAAATAATAATGTTGTTAGTCTAATAAAAACAGGTGGAAGACTTCAAATACATAAAGTTGCGGTTTATATTATGCTTTGAAATAAGTGTGCATAATTATGCACACAGGGTCTGAATGGGTTAACGTAAAAAAATAAATATATATATCACATAGGTTATGTTTACAAACTAAATGATACTTCTTGTTTTTGACAGATGAATTGCACGGGATATTTACGGAAAACGGTTCATTACACGTTATTGACGTAAAACAATCACCACGTAGTATAATAAATTAACAAACCTTATTGATGTTTATAAAACATAGAACAAAGATTGTGAGTATAGAAACAATGACATTTCTGGAACTTGGAACATAATATAATAATACAGATTTACAGATATGTCAGAGATATTGACTAATTGACAGAATGGTTGAACTAGAGATGTTCGATATTCCTGTCTCTGTGACATGGCAGTCACTGGAACCGTCAATATGGTTTCTATGAGGAACCAGCTATTGTTGGATGTAATTGATCAGATGAAGAGTTTATTGTCCGAGGCTTAAAATACTAATATCAGGGAGTAAACGGGAAAGCCCCTCCATTAAATAAAATATGTTTAGAAACAGGTTCTTAATTTTCAAGAAAAACATAACATAACAATGAACTTTTTCTGGTATTAAGGACCGGTTCCAAAAGATACTGGATAAATAACTGCTTCCTCACCGGTCTTCTGCTAGCACTACACGATCGTCCAACTACACTGTCCACAGCCAACTTTATTATCAAGTCGTCGTGTAGACTTGGCGGTAACTACAATTTCAAAGTAAAGAGACCTATTTACCCAAGAAGCAAAAACGATATTCCTGCAACGATTTTAAAGATTTCAATATTAAATATTGGTGAATTTAATTAACAGCAAATTCAGTTATTATTTTATTTTCCAATATACTATATAACACGTAAATAATAATTAAATATTTTATACTGGTTCCAAAGTAGTCTAATTTGTGTGTTTTTAATTTATCTAAAATTATTGTGTGTTTTCATAATTATAAATACCTTCTTATTATGTATGCATATAAAAGATATTAAAGGTTTTTATCTCGATTGATTTTTGGGATATAATGCCGGAGTGCGCTTCCTCCTCATTTAGCCAACGTTTCAGACAGCATTACAGTGTTCATGATCAAAGTAGATGTCAAATCTCCAATTATATAATTTAGGGTTTTGTTTCATATTAATAAATATGTACGTACCTACATTTTATAAAGATAGATTAAAGATCATTATTTGAGGGGCGTAGAAGCAAATGTAGCAATCTTGTTCATTCAAAATTATTTATTGAAAAGTTTATTTAGCGATTTATATACTTTTATTTGATAAATATGTTGATACATTTAGAGATTATTGTTTCTACTATGTACAAAAACATTTTGATACACAAAATTCTCCAAAATGGGCATTTAATTTTTAAATTATGGCTTATTTCCAATTATACTCACAACTATTTCCAAAATAAATATTCCAGAAACGCCATAAAAATATTAAATAAATGGTAATATTCATTCGCATCAACTCTCCATCCTGTAAATTTCATGCAAAATCCATAAAACAAACGGTCGAATGAAGACTGAAAATAGGTCTCTTTAACTGTTAGTGCATTTCCAACACCACGGCTTGATAATAAAGTGGCGGTGCACTGTCCAACTGTCAAACTCCGAACTCCAAGCTTTCGTTATCATGGCAGATGTCGAAGTAATGGCTACGTCTGCGCTGTATCTTATCAGTGCCTACAATTATTATGTAGAAATATACAGACGACGTAAAATCAAAAAAGATGGTGGATGCTAACTATACATAGGAAGAGAACAAGGTCAAATAAAATTGTGTATGTTCAGGTTGAAACATTGATTTTAACTCCACAAGCATTTCATACAATTCTGAATATTTTCATCGTTGTTTCGTGATAAAAAAATCTGTGTTATTCACCCACTGGCTTATTCATGAGGGCTGCAATACCTAATCAAGCATCGTGTAATGACACTTTGTTTTTGTGCAGGCGAATCTTTGGGTTCCATAATATAGGTTCCGATTCATAAAAATCCAAAAATAATAATGTTGAATCATTATTCCATTATGCCATTTCAATGTGCAATGTACAACGGGTTTGGCGTGAAAATAAATAAATACGTGTACGGGACGTCAGTCGTAATTGCCTGCCGAGTGAAGACAGTGTAGAGGGTCGGTTCGTGCGAGTTGGGCGACACACAAAACATAGCTCATTCCATGATTAACAATAAAACAAAAATAACTAAATAACAATACATAAAACAAAAGTAAGAATTGTAATACACAAATGCAAGGTAACAAGGAAAAAAAAATAAACATAATAAAAATAAAAAATTTAATCGAGCGTACTTCAAGTTGGTCTTCGCATCATCTGCATCCATCGCTCATTGAGAGGAGAGCTGAGCCACTCAGATGCACCGTGTCCTGCCCCAGAAGCTGGCTAGTCGGCGGCGAAGTAAGCCAGGAAATGAGGGCATCCTCCCTTCGGTGAACATTGTAAAGGCACTGCAGAACTTTGGAAGTTGCAGTAGTTGTCTACATAGACATAAAATACAAGACAATATTCATACAAATTGAACGATAAACTTGGCACGCTCTGATATCTGTTTGAAAACTCATAACGCATGAAAAGGATGGCCATACTAAGCAGAATATGTGTGTATGAATGAGATAGCTATATGAACGTCCCGCGTTACATTCTCCGCGTTACAAGCCCTCTCTTCCCTAACGAACTTACGAGCGAAGTAGCATGCGACGTACTCAGTGTACTGTCGCTAGGTTGTCTTCCACACACTTATGTATTTCTGCATTCGCTATCTCACTTATATCATTTTGTATGTGAATAATTGTATTAATTGAAATAATAAGTGATTTGCGTGTACTTCGCATGAAAAGAAACTCCATGAGATTTGTTTTTTGTTCCCGAATGATTTTTACACTTGTCAAAAGCACAGGAAGGCATTTTATCTCAGAAAAGAGCTTACAGCGATGCCTTTGTGGCAGCTGGTGACAGCTTGTTTGTCAAACGAATGTTTGTGCGAGACTAAACGCAGTAAATCTCAGGTATGCCACGTTGGCTTAGTTTAGTGCAGTCACGCGCGTTGTCTCAGTAACGTATCTACATTATTTAATTCATCTAAGGATGTCTATAGGCATTGTTGTATTAAACAATAAAACCATCAACTTATTCTATTGCGCTGTTGGGTATTTTATTTCCAATAAACTGCTGCAACATTGAAAATACGATTAAAAAGCTTAAAAATACCCTTTTCTTGAAAATCCCTTCTGAATGGAAAAAAGGACAGATTTTATGTTTATCAACCCTGCTTCTAAATTTTTAAAATAATATCACCATCGAGAATTTTCTTCTCATTGTACAACCAGCTATTTTTTTTATATGGATACCAAGACAAAAAACCCGGATGAAAGAGTTATTTATGATGTGTGTTGAGAGGTAGCTCTAAAGTTTCACATATTGCGTGAAATATCTGAAAATGCATTCGCTATACCGAGGAAGTCTATTTAATATTTACAACCAGTGTGTTATTTCTTTGAGAACTTGTTTAGTAGCACTTGTAATAAATATCAGTTTATAAATTTATCATTAAGTAGAGGAGGCAAAGCTATCCACTTGCATTACCATGATATATTGCCAGTGATGTATTCGTCTTATTATTCAATAAAGTTTAAATTGGTAAATTGTTGGTCATCTCAGCTCTAAGCTATTAAGGCTTAATATCTTTTTGCAAACATAAAGCTTAGTTGCTGCAAAAGATTCAGTGTTGTGAGCACAGAGGTGAATATGGCACGTATCATGGGAGCTCTATATTTGGAGCTATTTTTAGTTTTTCTGTTTACCAAATCTGGTAAGTATTCTTTTTTTACAATGGAAAGGCAAAAGGGAATAAACTTCTCAACAATTATTTGAATAACTTTTTTTTTACGTGATTGATTAAAAACTCTTTTTATTTGTAAATCGTTCGTCGTGTTTAAAATTGAGGCAGGCAACGCAGAAGTGGTGTAATCCACAAAACACTTAAATTACAACAACAGGTTCTGTTGAATCGAAGTGGTTAGATCAATAAAATAAAATGTTTCACTGTAAGTTACCTTTCCACAGTTTCTAATTTTTGGATTCCGCCCCTTCTTCCAGAACCACCTCAATTATTTAAGAGTTATTATCACTATGTCAATAATGAATGTTGATAGATCGGTTAGTGGATCGATTGGTTCAAAGAGTTGGGTTCCTACTTCCTACCCGGGTGTTGTAGGTTCAATCCTCTGCCAGCTAAGTCCTCCGTCATTGCACAATATTTTTTTTATGATTATTATGATGGTAGTAGGGGGAGTTAAAATGTTATCAGGTTATTTATATAAATAACTAAGAATTTTTGTCTTTATTTCGAATTTTAAAAAAATAAGAAAAAAAGAGTTTTTCACAAGTTTCCTGATTTCTTATTAGAAATAATTTATAATTAGAAAAATATAATCGGACGGCCTATGTAGAACAACGGTCTATACAACTTACAAAAATATATTGACACAGTTTTTTTATCATTTCAAATAATGTGGGGGCTGCCAGTCTGGGAGCTGTGATGTTGATGGTTTCGTTTAGGTGACATTACAAAAGTGCTCTTGATGGTTTCGTTTGGATAACCTAACAAAAGGGCTTCATTTGGATGACCTTGCAAAAGTGATTTGATGGTTTCGTTTGGATAACCTAACAAAAGGGCTTCATTTGGATGACCTTGCAAAAGTGCTTTGATGGTTTCGTTTAGATGACCTTGCAAAAGTGCTATGATGGTTTCGTTTAGATGACCTTGCAAAAGTGCTGATGATGGTTTTGATTGAATGACCTTACAAAAGTGCTCTTGATGGTCTCATTTGAAAATCCTTACAAAAGTGCTGTTGATTTAAAAATAAAAATGGATGACTTTAGAAAATAGCTGTTGAAATAAACATTGCTAAATAAAAAAAAAAAAAGAATTTGGTTTTTTATAAAAGTTATAATGTACTCTAAGGCATTTATTTATAGTTTTTGTGTTTAATTTGTAGAACTCCATTTTAATTTTTATATAATTCAATTGAATTAAATTTAATATTATTATTATTGAGTTCTGCTATTTTAAGTTTTTTATTTTAGTTTTTAGTGACAGCTGTTTCGGCGTTTAAGGCCATTGTCAAACTGATAATAATAATAATATTAAATTTAATTCAATTGAATTATATAAAAAAAAAAGTACTCTAAGGCAGTGGCCCCCAACCTTTTTGTCGCCGCGGACCGGTCAACGTTTGATAATTGGCCCGTTGAGGGTACGGGAAGGGGGTGCGGGAAGAGGGTGCGGGGGACTCATTGAATGTAGATTTTTTGAAAATGTTTTTGTGCGGCCCAGTACCATTTGGTCCACGGCCCGGTACCGGGCCGCGGCCCATGGGTTGGGGACCACTGCTCTAAGGTATACAACTTGCTTCTTTAAAAAAACTATGTTGAAGGAATATTTTGTGCGATAAATGTGTACTATTTGTTACTTATACTCATATTGAATAGACTGACAAAATTATTGTATCCTTACTTCAAAAATCATCACAGCTCAAGGCCTAGTCTAACTGAAATGCCACGAGTCTCTCTAATATATTATTATTATTTAATAGGCAGTGAAAAACTTTTTGAATAATAAGTAATAAATTAGTAATATTGAATATGAATAAAATTAATATAATCATATTAAAATTACACACAAAAGAAAATCATTTAATATCCTTTTCTTTTCTTAGTTATATCTGCTGAAGAATATCCATGCTCAGGAACATGTGACCCCACACAGCAGACTGTGTTTAAAGTCGGACATACTTATGTGTATGCCTACGCCAGTGACGTCATCACTTCTGCCAACATATCTGACGAATCCGCCCAAAACAAAGACGCAGGATTCACATTTACTTCTGATGTTGAAATATATATACTATCACCGTGCGAACTTATAATGAAAGTAAGTTGAGTTTTCAAAAGAGTACATATTTTGTGTTGACAGTGAGTTGACACCCTCAAAACACGTGAGACACGGCTGTAGAAACCTTTTCATTTAGTTGTACCATATTATAGGAATCGCAGCCAGAGATGACACAAACACACTACTCACACAGATGTATTACTTGCATACAGCATGTTTCAAACTTGTTAATCGACTTCAGAAAAAAAAAATCTAGTATTAAATCTAGTAGTATAGAATAGTGACACACAGTGAAACTATTCGAATAACTGTAAAAACGTTTTGAATATTACATTTTTAACAATTTATACACTTGCTGTTTCTTTTTCGTTAAAAACAATAAGTAGCCGTAAGCGAGACAAAAAGATTTTTTTAATGATGTTTCACAAGGAAATCGCTATCAGCAGTGTATACATATGTACCAATACACACCATCCTAAGTGTGTGTTGTTTAATCAAATCAGATTGTGTGACCTATAAGTGAATAATTTTTTTTTACTTTTTAGATTGAAAATGCAAACTTGCAAAGTTGCACAAACACGTCAGAAATGGGCAACAGAGATGATAATGAAATCAAAGTTTTCTCAGAGGCGTTGACTAAGAATAGTGTTCACATACATTACAGCAATGGAAGCATTCCAGAGATATGCATCGAAACCCCAGAGCCATCTTGGGTTCTCAACCTGAAGAGAGGTATTGTATCTCTGCTGCAGTATAGCTCGGATGATGTCAATCACACTGTTATTGAAGTAGGTACCAATCTTAATTCTTTTTCTTTTTAACGGATAACGCCCCCCCTATAGGAAACCAAATTCTTGTAAAAGTATTACGAAGCTCATCGGTCCGAGATAGGCTTGACATCAGACCCCTGGCACTCTTCGTAGAAAAGTCGAAATTGAGGTGGCTCGGTCGTGTGCTTAGAATGCCAGAAAACCAAAATCCACTGAAGATATTGAGTGCAAGTCCGGCGGGAACACGTCCAGTGGGCCGCCCCAGAAGAGTGTGAGGAAAGGCTGGGCCTACTATGAATGTAGGCCACCAAAGTAGCGCAGGGCAGGGACTCCTGGATGCGTCTTACTGAGGTGATGGATCCCGACACAAATGGGACAAGAGGAAGACGACGAGATGAGTTGCGAGAATTATTATGAGTTGTAAGATAGAATTGAAGATCTTAGCTTTTAATAACAAGTTTCAATTTTATACGCTATAAATCGACAATGCAGCTCTGCTACCCTAACATAAATACATTTAATGTTGATATCCTTGTTTTCATTTCCAAGTTATTAAATACCTTATAGTGAACTTATGCTTAATTCATATACATGGCCTGTTCAAAAGAAAAGGTGAATTTTGAATTTTCGCGGGCTGTGTACATTCGATTATCGATTTTTTTGTTGTTGTTGTGTTGGTACACATATGTTTATCATATGTTGGCATTATCAGCCATTTTGGATTAGTGGTTTGTTTTTGACAACTGGAAAGGTTAGTCACGTTTTTGTGTGTTCTTCAATTTTTTACTTTTGAAAAAAATAAACCACTAATCCAAAATGGCTGATAATGCTAACATATGACAAACATATGTGTACCAACATAACAACAACAAAAAAATCGATAATCGAATGTACGCAGCCCGCGAAAATTAAAAATTCACCTTTTCTTTTGAACAGGCTTCGTACATATTATAGATAGTCGGCCCTCGGCGGTAGCTGTTTGTTGCTAAAGTGGAGGGGTGTTAAATGGATAGATAATACAAATAGCCCCTTTAAGGGTAAATGTGTTGCTGTACAAATTTGTCTGTACAGTCGAAGGCATCGTTACTATAGATATTGGGGATACCAGTTCTCTCTTGACCGTCGTCTGCACAGGTGAGTTTGTGAGGAAATGAATATGTTTTCCACACGTCTCTTAATGAATGTTCCAGAGCGATGTTCAAGGAACTTGTGAGCAGCGGTACACCAACAAGGAAGTGGATGGTTGGAGAATAGTGAAGAAGAGGAGTGATCTCAGTAGGTGCATCAACAGAGGGGGACCTATCGCTTATATGACTAATAAAAAGCGATATGATACTTACATTTATCCATTGGATTTTTTCAAGTAAGATAGAATATGTTTGAACAATCTTTGCAAGTTGCGACCAAAGCAGATTATTGATTTTCTGAACGTCTGAACCCTATTTGATGAAGCTACTCTCCTATCACTAATGATATGTCTATTTCAAGATTTAAATAATGTGTTTTATTACTAGTTTTATTGTGCTTTAGATTTTAGATCACCAAAAAGATACATCGATGTTAGTGGATTGTGGGCGTGTCTGTGTGCCCTAAGTAAATTCAATTTTATCTTACTTCGGATGAAATTGATTGATCATTTTCAAATACCGAAATTCTTTCTTGAACAGAAAATGAAATTCATTGGCCTGTTTTATAATGTCTATGGCATTTTGGTAAAATACGTATTTTGTAGGTAGTACATAATATATTATACATGTACATACCTAGTCTATTTTCAATGTTTATTGGTTGTATCGGTATCTTAGGAGCTCTCGTGTGTGTAAATATGTGTTGGGAGATACGCAGCAGCCCGTCATGGTGACGTGCAAAGAGAGACACAGATTCCTCCCAGCCTACGCAGCCTGGGACATGCTGGTGACCAGCGTCAATCAAATATTGTCCTTGGATCGAGTCATCCTGAAAGAAATGCCTGCGTTTAAAGGTATATTGACGATCTCCAGGTGTGCGCAGATAAATTAAATTAATTCTGCATGTGGTAGTTCGCATTATAATTGTATTAAAATAATACAAAGTATACTAGAGGCATGTTACAGAGTGGTACCTCTCTGTGACATCTCTCTCGGTATTCCCCTCTCCCTACAGTCTCACAACATTCACTAAGCACGGCTAACGCCATTTCAAGCAAAGTTTCGATTCTTCTTTCACCAGGGAGATAACGAAACTACCCAACACTCTGGAACGTGCTGCAAATATGAAATAACACATTTAAAATGTATAAAAAATATTTGTTCACATCTGGTTTAGAACCCACGACCTCTGAATCCAGAGCCTAGAATCTTAACTGCTCGGCCAGGGAGATCTTAAAATCGAATTGCACTTAATAAAAATCTGAAAATAAATTTACTGCGTATAAAAAAATTTTTTTTTTTCAGATCAATTAAGAAAAGAAAGTCTGTTTTTTGAGATGGAAAATCAAAAGGGTGAACTTATCAGGCTGGAGAGTATGAATGATTTAGTGGCGCACTTGAAGACGGTCAGTGGCGCTCTGAGGCATTCCCTTCTCACTTCACCCAATGCCATGGCGCTCTTCAGGAATGCCACCTACGAGGAACTGTTGAAAGTCTTTTATTCCATCTCAGGAGTTAGATGGTGTGTTTAAATTTACTTACAAATCTCAAGTTAAATCACACCACTGTGTGCTTTAATATACAATTAAAATATATGTGTATTGCTAACTTATCCACTAATTGGAGTAATTTCTATTGACGTGATTTATATGGTGACCATTACACCACCAACTATATTGTAGGAACGGCGGTATAAATTCATTATATCGCCGCTGGAAAGGCAAAAGGGCTGAAGCGCCATTTTGGGAAGTTTACACCAGAGCACTTTAAAGTTTTTTGTTTTACAATAAAATTCAAGTTCTCAGTACCTGGTTGGATTTCGAAAAAAAAAGTTAACTCAGGCAACTTAATGCTCTCACTGAGTTACCTGAAGCGAAAAAAAGCTAAAAAAAGTCCCCAACTTGTGTCGTTTAAGTCAAGACTTCTCCCAAATGGTAAATTTATTTTAGATGGCTGAAGGACCATAAAAGTCTTCAGGATCAAACGAGAATCAGAGCGTTTGATGCATATTTAACTCAATTTTGACCAGTGTCGCTTAAGCCCCTTTGCCTTTACAGCGACGATATGTACTGAAAATAAAAATGGTGTATTTTTGAATTTTTGAACGTTCCGAAATTGTATTGTTTATTATTAAATAATAACATATAGGTATGTCATATTAAAGGAAATATGTATTTTACACACTTTGACTTTAGTTATAGTGATTTAAAACCCCCCATTAAGCAAACGATACCGAAACCAGATTTGAACGATATTCTGGTAAACATTTAAATGGTATCAGGGTTTACCGCAGTGGATATTAAAACACAATTTTATAGTTAAAAAATTGTTTTAATGTGTTCATTAAGAAAATCTACTAACTCGTTTATTATAGATTTAAAATTGATCATAAATGAATGCACCCGACACAAAAAAATATACCTGTAGGTATTTTCACAATAAATACTTTCGGTTGTTTGATTGTTTCAGGCTCTTGCTGGATATCTTCTTCCTCATAAAGACGGATGAGAGCATCAAGTTTGTGTTGGACGCTGTCTCTAAAGACGACGCGTCTGCCATGAACTCTTGGCTCACGTCTCTCCCCTTCGTGAGGAACCCCACCATCGAGATGCTCGATAAGTTGCAGGTAATATAGAAGATGCCTTACGTGCATTCATTCATCCATCTTCTCCTAGAAATACATAAGCTCCCCTTTCTATACTGGGAGAACTATATCCCCACTTGGTTGAGCGACGTTGTGAGGCGGGTTAAGGAAGAGGCCGAAGGAAGGGATGCGGTCATAATATATTATTTATTATAAGCCGATATAAGCTCGGAAAAAAATAACAACGGGATTTTGGCAGATCTTCGATTTAGTTCATATCAGGGTTAGACTCCTTCAAAGCTCTCAGGATGTCCTTATCTTTGACTCCTGTACTTCCTTCCTCCTCGGAGAATGTGGAAGGGCATAGCTGTCTGTGCTTCAGTCATGTTCAGATTTGAATAGCTAGGTAGGCACTTCTCAACAGGCAATTAAAACTCCCGAGCCGTAATCCCAAGAATAAACTGTAATGTTCGCTGACGAACTCGACAGATGCTCCTTGGGTAAGGCGCGCTTTTGTTCCGGGATGTAGAATAAAATATAATCACTTTACTTGCATATTTTTTATTGGAAGAATTTATAGAGTACAATAATTAAACCTTTAACTGTAGATATTTATGTACCGCACGGCAGTGCGATCTGGATAATGTAGTAATGCGAGATGAAATGGGTTGAGGGTAGAACACAGTTGTAGCAAAATGGACATAGTCCAACATGTGGTATAAGGGATAATTCATGTTCAAAGGAATTTAGAAATCGGTCCTTACAATGCAATTTAAGAGACATAAAGACATTAAAAGAAGCAATTAAGAAATACTTAAAGGACGTTTGTATGAATGGTTTTCGACATGGGTCTAACTGAACATGTGACGCGAATGGGTGAGTCTCTTTACAAAACTTTGGATTTCTTTGCTGCAAAGGTTCATCTTGCGTATTTTTTTAACAACATATTTAAATAATAAATTCATACACACAAACACACTATTCATTAAAACGTTACAAGTACCCACATACTTAACGCGATAACATGAAACAAGACAATATTTAATTCATTAGCTACGACTTGTAGACTACCAGGGGGGCAGTTTATGATTGCCTTTCGGAAGACGTAAAAAATAAGAAGGTAAGTATTCTAGTTAAGTAAGTGCAAATTGTAATTTTCTTTTATCTAGACAAAAACAAACGTCAAAAGTCTTCGAACAATTTCAGCCCGCGCTTCACATCGAAGCCTGCAAGAAGGCGGCCTTCCTCGGCGTCTCGGGTATGGTGTACACGTACTGCGCGGGCAGGGACGGCTGCTCCCAGGAGCCCGCGGTGGCGGCGCTCGTGGGGCGCTGGGAGGGCGCGCGCTCCCGCAGGGCGCAGACCATGCGGTGAGTCGGGACATTGTCGCTTACCACTTTAAGAACAACGAGCAGTTGAATATCGCTGAAGTGGGTGGTTTGCCGTACGCAATTGAAGATTGCACCGAGTGTTTATTTTCGTTTTACGTTTAATTTGATTTATGACATAGGACGTTGTAAAATTTAAAAAATATATTGTTCGTAAAGCTACTCAGATTAATCCTAATATAAGCACATTTTTCTATCGATTTCCAAATTCTAATTTTCATTAAAAATAGCAAAAATATTATGGGTGGCGTGCTAATTTCAGATTTTTTGTCGTTTTATAGCATTTTCATGGAACTTATAAACTGTGTTTCCAGGCGGCATTGAATTGACATCGGAGAGTGATTAAACTGATGAGTATTTATCATTACGGTGATTAACGAGCGGAAACATTTTGAATTATTAGTAATATCATCCATTAAGGGGCTATTTCACCACCTCTCAATAAACTACTATTCATTAGTTAACTCTAATCATCGGAATATTCGTTAGTTATCTCTTTCCGCAAGTTTGGCTGGCAACGTCGCTTTTTTTCAAACCTTATCCCGTCTGCTGTCACGTCTGTCAATACAATGCCGTTATTTCTAACATAAACTAACTTTCACAACACAACATTCGCGCGCGAAGCTCATTACATCCCTCTCACCAAATAGTTAAACGCGTCTCTATATTTAAATAAAACATATTTCTATTTTATAACTTTATTGTATTATTCAGGGGCTATTTCACCACTTCTCAAGAAGCTGTCAACGTAAAGTGCACAAGTTAGTATCTGTCTTCTGATTTAAAATGGCGGCGTACTGTTTTGACAGCTGACAGTAGGCGAGTTTTCTGTTGAAGTTGATTTTTTACTCTAATTATGGAAGTGGTTGAAGATTTAAATATCTAAGACGAACAGGACATGGCGGAAAGACGTAGACCGCGTGTTTTCAAACCAAGAGTCAATTTTTATACGTCTTAGATGACATTGAGTTTAGGTCAAGATTTCGCTTGACAAAAAATGCCGTAAAGGAAATACAAAATCAAGGATAAAATCTCTCCAAGAAGCACACGGTATGTAATTCTAATATACGCCTTCACAATGTATCACGGAATATACTATGAAATAACAACAATCTTTGGCAGTACAATATACCCACATACAACATGTTCATGCTTACAAACTATCAACCTTCACCAAGCAATAATAGACACTCCCCAATGCACTTCACTAATATAATTTAATAATAAAGTTATAAAATAGAAATATGTTTTATTTAAATATAGAGACGCGTTTAACTATTTGGTGAGAGGGATGTAATGAGCTTCGCGCGCGAATGTTGTGTTGTGAAAGTTAGTTTATGTTAGAAATAACGGCATTGTATTGACAGACGTGACAGCAGACGGGATAAGGTTTGAAAAAAAGCGACGTTGCCAGCCAAACTTGCGGAAAGAGATAACTAACGAATATTCCGATGATTAGAGTTAACTAATGAATAGTAGTTTATTGAGAGGTGGTGAAATAGCCCCTTAATCCGAATCTATTTATTTAATATTCAAGGTGGAATAGGACTTTGTAATATACCTGATAATAATATCATAACTGTCCCGAGCATCGAAGGACAAAAACATACGCCGATAAAAGTATATAAGGCGACACAAATAAATATATAAAATAAACCGTTAGCAGATGTGACAGGCAATGTTTGTCAAATAAGACGGGCGATTATTATTACAAGAAAGGTTCAATTCACCTCCGAGAGTATTAATTCTTTCAGATTTTTAATTGAAATCAATCGCGATTGTTTTTTTTTCACATAAAGCAAACACTTTGTGGTCTAACATTAATATAAAACAAACACTTTATTGTATATACATATTTCAGTTTATTGTCGAATAGTTGCTTTTATTATTAGCATGGAAATACTAGCGGATAGTAATATTATAGATTGGTTAGAATAATGTTTCAATGGATCTTTGTTTGTCAAGTTTAGATTAAGGAATAAAGCAAGCTGGGGGTCCGCCCCGCCCACAGACGGGCCCGACGACTATGCTGACATGTTGCTCTCGCTCAAAGCCGTAGGGAACGCTGGCATTACCAACAACTTGAAGACCATCATGGATATTATTCAGGTAAACGTGTACCTACTTTGGAGATAAGATTCAAGACTTCGCTGTCGAAAGTGTATATACGAGTATATATGCACCAATACACACAATCCTAAGTACGGATCACATCTCGTCGTCTCCTTTACAGGATCGCCAACTGCCGGGGCAACTACGAGTTGCGGGGATGGACTCCCTGAGGAGAATGCCAAGCATCGTCCGAATGGCATGCGAAGACCTTTCTAAACTCTTGCAAGGAGTAAGTCACTTTAGTTCATCAATAAATGTGCTAAATCCAAATAGATTTTCCAAAACTATTTATAGATTGTGTTGTGTATATTTTTAGATAGACGACGTTGAAGTCCGCATAGCCTCATATCTCATTGCACTCAAGTGTGAACCTTCTAATCTGCTCGAGATAATAAGGTTCCAACTGCAGTACGAAGAAACCAATGAAGGTAGTGTTTTCTTAAAACAACTTCTTTTTGAAAAATAGCATTTTTTTAACCTTTATTACCTTAATTATCCGTTGCTCACTGAGAAAATTATTTATTTGTATTTCCTCGTAGGTTATAATGAAAATAAGGTTAAGATACAGAGCAAAAGAAACCTAAATCCGTATATTTATATGCACATATTTATAATAGTGATCTATATTTATATGCAATCACCTACCTCAGGTAGGTAAGAGGTTCTAATAAGTCTACTATAAATAATGTACTTCCAGTGACTTCCTTCATGTGGAATCATCTCACCCAGACGATGGCGCAACTTCCGGAATACTTGAGGGAAAACATCACGGAACTCTTGCACGACGAATTCTTCCGCTCCAAGTACCAGCTAGATATCGGCAACTCTGCCTCCTTCCGAGGCACGAGCAAGTCATTCCCCACCTTACACACTCACCTCGTTGCCGATAGGAAGATCATCTACAAGAACAGACTTCCCTGGGCAGCCGTATTCAACGTCGAACTCTCCATGTTTTCCAACAAGACTGATATTTTCACAGTCCACAGTCATTTGAAAGACGTCGATTCTCTGATACAATCGACACTTGCTCGCGAAGGCATTCTTAAGAAATACCAGACTGAGACACACTCAGACAAGTCGCAAGAAGACCACGAAAACAATATCATAACAGATGATGAGGATACAAAACAGAAGCAAATAAAGTCTGCTAAAAATTTGGAAACACAACTGTCTGTGAGGATTCTCGGAAACGAACTCTACACATATAATATTAATGATTTATTTGGTTACCTAAACCAATTTGACCGAGACGTAAATTTAAGGGAAACTAAATCTGGAGAATACAAAGATGAAGACACACTAATTAACGCAATGGAATCCTACACTTTTCCCACATCTATCGGATTTCCAATAGAGATCGGTGCAAACATTTCAATATTGTTGATGGCGAAATCTAACGTGACCGCTAATAACAAAGAATTTCCACTTTCTAAGTTTGACCTGGCCTTTGACATGACAACTGGCCTCACTATGAATTTATCCGGACTGATGGTTGTTGACGCACGTGTCTTTAAAAAGGGATTGCATTTAACAATAGATTCAGCTGTCCAGAATAATATTGTATGCAGTTTGAGTCTCGCAGGGGATAAGAGAGCTGATTACAACATTGAAATGCCGGAAAACCAAAACAGCCGTTTTAATCTAGAATCAAATGTTGAAGAAATATTTTAACTCTTTTTTTTTTGGTAAAACGTAGATCTTATAAAAAATTAATCGCCAAGCGTTGTATTGTAGATTAATATACCTGTACCCAATGTAGCCGTACTGTAAGTACACAAGTGTGACCTTTTGCAGGATTTCTATTTTATGTATTATGCGTGTCCATGGTAAGAGCCATGTCTTGATTCATATAACGCGAATTTATAAAATATTATCAAAGGTGGCATCAACCTCGTAGAATATTTCGCCAATAAAAGACAGGCACCGGGTAACATTAGCAGATTCAAAGTTTTCACAAATTTTGTGGAAATTATAGAAAAGTCTAATCGCGGAGTTGATTTAAGACTTTTCTAGATGGTAAGGTTTTGTATTGTAACTTGTGCGTATTACTTGCCAACTAAGCTCGTGCACAAAGCTGTTTGGTTTTATTTTTGCTTTTGTTTGAATAAATATTTTATTTTAGACTAATTTTATTGCACTTCAGTATTTATGAATAATGGATAGACATTGCATTTTTAATAATAACCTTAGCAAGACTTTACTTTACTAAATAATTGGCACTTGCCTAAGACATGATTTATTTCATAGAGATAATTTTTATTTACATTTTATAAACAATTACACGTATCTAGATAAAGTTTAGTAGGCTTACGCAAAATTATTATAACGTTAAAATGCTTTAAACCCTAGATTTTAAGTATACTTACTTCAAGCCTATAATAGAATCTATAGAAAAAGAAATCTTATTCTTTGTAGCCCCGTCCGAAGTTTGTCGGTGACATTCACTGGGCGAGTTATTTAATTCACAAATGGAAAGTTTGCCTGACTCCAGTTCGAGGTCTCTGTCACTCCTCTCTCTGTCTCCTTCCAAGTCCTTGCTGAGTCCAAAAGACTTGTGCATGTTTGAGCTTTCTCTCAACCCCGCCGTGAAATGTAAATGATCCGTTTTGTACATGGAAAAAGCGTGTTCGTAAGGCAACATTCTCATTTGTTCCGTTCTGGTGATGAAATCTCTGACGAAGGAGCTGACGGCGAGGTTGTTGAGGTTATGGTGGAGGTGAGGGGGTGCGGGGGCCGCGCAGTCCTGCAGCAAGCGCGAGCGCAGCAGGGCGGCGGTGTGCGCGCGCAGCGGGGCCAGGGGCAGGGCGGGCACCGACTCCAGGGCGCTGTCGGCGAAGGTCCTCCTCTTGCGGAGGCGCTCGTTCATCTCGGGGTCTCCCGTCAGGGGAACCCATCTTTGGTAACCTTCAAAATAAGCGCATTTTTAGGGGGGGACCTCGTTCCAGAATAGTAGTACTTATTTATTTTTAAAGTTTACAGTTAAAAAGGCAGGAATAATTATTATTTGTACCCCAGCCACTGCAGAAATGCTGATGAAATCTAACTGTAAACCAGAAAAACTCTCCATAAAAAAGTATTGATTTCAGGGTAGCTGAGCTGCATTATCATTTTTTGTTTATTTATAGCTTAGCTCTTCGACCGATGTCGCGACTGTGAAGGGCCGTTTAGACAATTTAAGAATAGTTTTATGTTATGTTTTAGCTTTATACAGCACCCTGACGTAAAATTTCACCAAAATACCTTAAAAATTTGCTAGATATTTTTATTATGTTTTTATGAATTCACCTAGGAGTAGAGAAGTAACTAGATACTTCCTCCTCTCCCCAAAACGTAACACGAACCACTGTGAAATGGGCGATGTGTCAAGAAATTTGAAGCGACAAATATTTGAAGAAAAAAAAGATAAAAATGAAACGCTCCTTCGGCCCTTAATGAGTTCGGAGCCAAGCAGTCTGGGGTCTCAGGGGTTTTTTCAACATTCGCAAGGAAAAGGTAGATATTTGGTGAAGCATCCCTCCCTCTGTGGAATTTGTGTTAATATATCGTATTTGTTAACAGACAGCAAATGTGCTACTGATAGGAATTATGATTTATTTAATTCTAGCTCTAAATATGACAAAATATCTACACAGAAATCTAGTTTCTAGAATACCCATTCAGCTGCGGGAGAAGATTTGATCAATGAACGATAGTGAGGGAATTAGGAGGTTTTTCAATGGCTGTTAATACGAATAACATTTAATGTGTCATTGCTTAGTCGTTTTGACAGAGGATTGGGTGATCTGTGCATATTACCTATTAGTAATGTTATATTACATTATTATGTTCAGCAGGTAGTTTACGGTCTAAAATTTCTTGGTCAACGCGTGAGCTATGGAGCTTTGAAACATCATTTAAAATGCCAAAAAATAAGACAAGACTTTGTATATCTCAATGTACAAGACGCCCTGTTGTTTATTCCGTATTTTTTGATTGTTCAACAAGAGAACAGATTTTTAATACTCTAATTTTTATATTAATTATTGAAATAATATTAATAATCTTCAACGTAAATATGTATGGAAAAAATAACGGTCACGACCGAGACTTGAACTAGGAACCTCTAATCTATCCGGGAGTTACGCTTCTGCCAATTGAGCCACCGAGACCTTAAAAAAACGGCATTTTTAATCGGTGGCTCAATTAGCAGAAACGTTATAGAGTAAAGGTTCCGAGCTCGAGTCTCGATCGCGACCGTTATTATTATTTTTTTCAGTTTCATATTTACGTTGAAGATTATTTCAATAATTTATATTAAAATAATAAGCATAAAAGCTTTAAAATTTAGTATTATTAATTTAGTTAGATAATCCGGATAATAATTTATTGTTTCAAATAAATTTCAGAGATTTTTTTGCATTGCTTATATCTACAGTAGTGACCCCTCGCACTGTGTACTATCCCAAAGCTACAAGTATTATTTATGTAAAAACGAAAAATGTACTCTTGTTTGCAGTTGAATTCTCATTTCTTTTAAATCTGGGCGTCAAACGATCAAAAGCCTTGCCCACTATCGCTAACAATCACAATATTGCACTAAAAGTAAAGGAAATAAACCAACTGTTGAATTTTATCCCATCATGAGACAAACACGCTTCAATCACTTCCCCAAACAAAAACAGAAATAAAAGCCCTAAGTCTTGAAACAGCTCCCCAAATTCCTGAAAATCTACCCCAGCATAACCGTACTGAATAAAAAGGGTTCCACTATCAATGAGTACGTAATTAAGTATTCGATAAACGTTGAATCTCTTTCGACTCGTTGGCTCAATTTAACTAGAGGGCTTCGGTCAGTTCGGGATGTCTATTTGGGACTTACATTGTTTTGATAGGATATCCGACACCACGCGGAGTAGAGTAAACAAAAATATAATATTAATGGGTGTTGGGTTTGTAAATGAGAACCATGGGACACCCTGTACCGGGAGCTGTAGGTACTGGGTACTGTCGTGGGGATGTCACTATCGGGTGGCTAGAAACGACAAATGGTATTTACAGTTAAAGTTTTTGGGTTCAAATGTTGGCGAAGAAATCTACCCGCATTCAACTTTTCACGTGACAGTTAATTGTGAGTTTTTAAGTTTTTTTATGAATAGGGTTTACCTTTGTTCCAATATAAGTTAGTATATCGCACTCCCCCAACTACACTGCCACGAGTCAAAATGTCTAAGTCCAACTGGGTCTTAGCTATACATCGCAAGAAGACAGACAATGCAGTTCTGCTACCCTAACAAAAATACCTACATCGAACTACACTGCCACGAGTCAAAATATCTAAGTCCAATAGGGTCTTAGCTATAAATCGCAAGAAGACAGACAATGCAGTTCTGCTACCCTAACAAAAATACCTACATCGAACTACACTGCCACGAGTCAAAATATCTAAGTCCAACAGGGTCTTAGCTATAAATCGCAAGAAGACAGACAATGCAGTTCTGCTACCCTAACAAAAATACCTACATCGAACTACACTGCCACGAGTCAAAATATCTAAGTCCAACAGGGTCTTAACTATAAGTCGCAAGAAGACAGAAAATGCATTTCTGCTACCCTAACAAAAATACCTACATCGATTTCCACGAATAATTTCTAATTTATGCTTGCCAATAAAATATACCTTTAAATAATATACCTTGCGTTATAACATTAGAATGCAATTACATATACAGCGCCCTTGAGGTGATATATCACAAAAAACAGCGCCATACAAATTATCTAAATATTATTATTATTAATTATTATATTTGGCGAATAGATATCGATTAGAAATTAAAACACTAAGAAATCGGTAGAAAAATATATTTATGTAGCGGGGCTGCATTTTCAATTTTATTGCGATTTACAACTTAGATCTTCCATTGAATCACATTGTCATCAGACATCGAATTCATAATTACTTTTCCTAAGAAATAAAATTATCCGAAGACCAGAAGACGAAATTTACCAATCGGCTCAACTTCTGTTCCGACGTTGAATTTAAAATCGCATTAATGTATCTTTAGTTTGTTTGATGTAATGGATTTTATTGAGCCCCGCTTGAGTAGAGTTGGCTGGGCTACGCGGGGTGCGGGGACTGAGGGGTGGTGTATGTGACTGCCGGGCAGGTGTTTGCAGCCGGTGCGGTAGGCGCGCACTCGCTTCGCTTGGAAAAGAATATTTTGCTTTCCTTTCAGTACTTTCAGGAGTTTGATTCAAAAATTGAATTGTTTCACTGAAAAGAAATGTGATTCTTTCAGATTTTTAATTTTCACGGGTACTGGCGAAATAGAACGATAAAACGGACGTTGATTATTATTCCTTTTCATTATTAATAATCACATTGCAGTGTTGTTTGATAAGTAAGTAACAAGGGTGCTTAATATGCTTGTTTGTGTTTAAAAGATTTAAAATCTTACTTAAACATGTTATTAATTATTTCACTTAAGGCGAAGGGGAAGCAATTTGTAAAATATGTTGAAATTCTATAGTTTTACTCGCATTATTTAATTAAAGCAACGTTTCTGCACTTGGTGTTAAATATTTAAAAACTACGCTATAATCTTTAATAAATGCAATGTTATTATTTTCTGTAATACGAGTATTTCTAGGCGATCAAATTTTCAAACCAGAAACACGTGCATTAGTATTTTTTGCAATGCATCGCCTTTATTCGAAGATATAAATATAGAAATGCCTTTTTCAAGATTCACGAAATTATGGCATAATATATCTATTATTTATTTATTTATATACGCCCTCATGGGCTTTTACATAACATAAGATATAAAATAACAGTGACACAAAAAATAACAATGACATAAAAAATAACAATGCACCCAAAAACATGATGAAATTGAAAGAAATATCTAGTATTTTTGAAAGAGGTATGCTATTATAGCCTTCTTGTAACTTTACTAGATTCAGTGCAGTTGAATATATCTACTATTTCAGCGATAGAATTACTCACTGCATGCAATCTAGGTACAAGCGAGTATTTAAATGACTCAGTCCTGATATTGTTGTTACATTTAAAAATAATTTTGAATCGAGTGGATCTGTTAGGTACATAGAAGGTACTTAAGCTAAGTAAATCAGGGATGTCTATAATACCATTAACAATTTTATGAATGTTAAAATAATGTATCCAAATATTTAGGCCAAGAAATCGAAATTCAATCGTTTTACCCAAACAATTCACGTTGCTTTGACATTGTGACACAGGCACTTCTATAATGAAGCCAAGATTTAAACTATCGACGTTTCGCAAGCATGCTTCCTGGGTAAGGAGGTCAAAGTCGGTTTAATCGAAGAATCTTGACAACCTCCGTGGCCGAGCGGTTAAGATCCCCGGCTACGAATCCAGAGGCGGTAGGTTCAAGGCCCGTCGCGCGCAAGTACATTTAATTTAATCTTCATGTGTTATTTCGCATATTATTTAAATTTAATAATATAAGGTGAGTCGGTGGAAGATGCCTTAAGGTCAAACCGTACTAGAGCGTCACTGCGCGTCAAAATATTTTGCCGGGGCAACTGTCACGCCGCGCCGCACCGCGCAGTGCAGAAAACATCTTGGACTAACAATATATGGAGAGAGAGCTAATTCTTTTTACCCAACCTATACAAATTTGGGATAAGTTACTTTCTTCGGGTTTTTATGTCGTACACCGTGAGAAAGAAAGAGACAGCAAAATTTCCCAAATTATCATATCGCTTTAAAGTATTGTAATGATGTTATTCGTGTCCCGCGTCTCCATTGACTCCTCCCACACGTTTTGATATGCGATATAAATTGACATAAGTCAACGGGTTTTTAGGTTATATGCTATATTTTTGTTTATAACAATACTGTGAAAAAGTGGTTATACGAATAAACAAAAACATTACGTCGACATGTGCTATGAATGGATGTATAAATACCCTAGCCCTAGTACTAACCACGCCCAGGTTCAGCTGAGTCCGGCAAAACTCATCAAAACTGTCTACTGCAGCGCTCTCTCTTGTATATTATTGCTCTGAGGAAAACATATTTCGCGGTGACGCGACGCGCCGTGCAGTGCAGCGCAGCGACGCTCTAGTGCGGTTTGACCTTAATGGGGGAAGACGCTCAAGCTAACCTAATTATTTCCCACGTCATTAGATGTCACTGTAATTACCGTTTTAGTGGTCACCCATTACCCCATTAGTAACCAAAAGCATGTGTCAGAGTACGGAGCTATTGAATGTGTTTCAAAGAAAATATAGTGAAAAAACGAGGTATGTACCCCTTTTTTGGGAGTCTATAGATTTTAACTAACTAACTAACCATCACACTGTTTCCACGCAGGGGTAGGCAGAGAGAAAAATAACATGCTTTGTGGACAAGATTTTGTTATTTGAGGTTATGTTGTGTATTCGTGTGATTTGTTGATAGACTTGGCATCTTCCCTCACCGATGGGGGAAGATGCCATTTTGAATAAATAGTTTAATTAAGTGTCAATGAAAACGTGTTTTATCACTTTATACTCGTATTATATTAGTCATAGTTTATTAGTTTTAAAATAAAATTAGAACTATTTTATTTTTATTTTGACGAGCAACTATGCGGATGACGTACATTATAACGTCAAGAGCCTTAAGGACGGAAAATTGGCTAAAACTTAAATCAAAACGTCATAACATTTCATTGGAGACACTTTTACGCCTTTTTAGAAGTAATAACCCTAAAAAGGGGAGTTTAGGGCAATACATATAGGGTTAAGGTCATACAACACTGTGGTTGGAAGTTACAACTACTTGATTGGTATTTTTTCAAGCCTTTAAAATCCTATTGGAATAAAGCGTGTACTTTTTGGATTCGTAATCATTCTGGTCGTAAAAAAAAACTAGATACCAGTTTCAACCATTGGGTACTAAGTGAAGTTGGAAGTCAAGCAGCTTCTGTAAATAATGGTGCGGTAGGATTTAAAGCCTGTGGCATATTTCCCTACGATCCGATGGCAATTGCCTCAAGCCGACCTCAACATTCAATGAATTCAGACATGCACACGATTCATCCTTCAACTTCCACTGTATATTTCCCAAAGTTGTGGATATCTTGTGTGCTATTTAAAGAATGGTTCCATGAAACATGCATATCCGATCCGGATATTTGTGACTTCAAGTCTTAGTATGTTTTATTTTGTGGCATCTTACCCCGACGAAATGGGGGAAGATTTTTTAATTAATACTTTTTTATTGTTGTTTCACTACTATTTTTAATATTATTGTTCCCTGCTCTGGTAAAAAAGTTTTTTTTCAGTACACGGTATTTTTTTATTTGAGGTTAGGACCATCAGTAGATCTCCAGTCACCGAGCTACCTGTCAGTCAAAATTAGGCATCTTCCTCCGACTTATCTCATAGTATATTTGTTCCCCGATCCAGGGTGATATATACCATACTCTAAGTATCGCCTCGGTGAAACCACCATTCAGAATCGAAACCTTGCTTGAAATGCCGTGTTTGACGACCAGATCTGAATAGCTAGGTACTTTCCAACCGTCCTCTTCCACAGTGCATATCTTCTCAATATCAACTAGTTGAACTGGTTCAGACTTGCAATGGCGTATAGATATGTTGATGTCAACACACGAAGGAGACCACATGAGTTACCTTACTTTTGACCAAACGCAAACTCGATATAAAGATAAATAAATGATGGAGTGGTATAACAGTCCTGCCCTGCCTCTTGTGTTTGTTGGCACTGCGAACAAGACAAAATGGAAACGTCGGTAATAAAAGACAAGTTGTTCCTCTCTCGCCTGTTTACTCTACACAACTAATACTTACTCCGCGGCAGTGTTTACACAACTATAAAACCATTGCCTTCAGTGAAATCGATACATGTAAAGCCAGCAAACTCAATTCCGGTGATTTATAGCCGATTAACAATCAAATTCAATGCTTTATTTTTGTTATACAGCTTTTCCGTCGCTTTGCAGTTTTCTTCAAATGATATTATTGTTTCCTACAATTACGAGTAGGTACGAGCAGTCGTTAAAAATGTTGTTATTTTTATCGGTAATAAAGACAAAGAAAAATATCTTCCGCGATACAATTATATTGTTCCTACTAGCTTTGTATCTACCTACCAGTGGCGGCTCGTACCTTTTAATTATGCTACAGTACCGAGATAAAAAAAAAGAACAGTGTTGGTGTTGTTGTAGCCGAAAATGTTTTATTTATTTTTAATTTCTATTTTTAGCAAACTGATGCAGCGCATCTCCAGTACTGAAAAATTCTGAAAATCTTCATACCATAATATAAATTGAAAAAAAAATCGTTTTCGATTACAATAACGTCGTATCTTTTGATCTAATAAAAAGTCACGAGCCGCCACTGCAACCTACCCGCAAAAAAAATTCACGGGAAAACTTAATGACAGAAGTTTAAAAAGATTTATCCAAATCCATCATTTGAACAAATATTATTCTGTATGGTACCTACTCTTCTTTCTGTATTTAATATTACATTTATTAAAAAAATGGTTTATTAGACTTGAAGTAGAATTTAAATACGCCTTTCATTAGTATTTACAGATTTTTTTTGTCACTGTTCTAATTTTTAATTTTGTAATATGGTTAAAGTAACGAACGAACGGTATATCTTTTATCGAAAGATATTTTGTAGCAAAATTGAAACTGTCAATTCGCGGTGGCTTTTTTTCCACTATTTATTGTTTAGACCGAACCGGTTTCAGCCTGTTACGGTCATCTTCAGACTGGTTCATACATGACTTAATTAGTCGAGTTTTTTTATTTGTCATGTTTACCACTCTTTATCATACAATATTCATTCCCAATTGAAGAATTTCATTTGTATTTTTAGTAAAAACTTGGCTCAGTCAAAAATAATTACACTTATTGTGTACGAGATAAAAGCTTGTATGAGGTTTTGGGGTTGCCCCGTTCTGCGTCGCGACGGCTTGGCACCAGCGTTAACGGCCTTTCACAATAGCGACCCAAGTCCTGTAGTTTCAATCGAAGATCCAAACTATAAATCGCAAACAATCGAAAATACAACTCTGCCACTCCAACATAAATTAATTTTTCAATCAATACCCATATTTTAATTCCTAATTTATATTCGCCAAATACATTATTATGAAAATCTTAGCAACTATCTAATTCAGTCGGCTTAATGTTTATAATAAGGTATTTAGCGAATATGAATTAGAATTACAATCACGATAATTTTTTTCAAAATGTGCCTTGGGAGCCCGTTATGTAGGGAGGGATACGTTGGCGAAATTATAAAACTAATAACGTTTACTAATTTCCATAATTCAAATACATAACCAGAGCCGGCTCGTGACTTTTTAGTATGCTAGAGTGCTAAGATTGAAAAATACGACGTTATTGATGTTGTTGTAGCCGAAAATGATTTTTATTTTCTCAAATTTCAATTTTTTGCATGAAGATTTTTCAGAAAACCGTGCAATGCACACCAAAACTGAAAAATCCTGAAAAACTTCATACAATTATTTTTTTTATTTTCAAAAAAATAAAAATCGTTTTTGGCTACAACAACATCAATAACGTCGTATTTTTCAATCTTAGCACTCAAGTATACTAAAAAGTGACGAGCCGGCTCTGTACATAACAATGTATGACTACCGAACTAAGCACATGGTATTATAGTAGTATTTTGTTTGCGTTTTGTTATTTGATATGAATAAGATTTAGTTTTGAGGGTTTATTGTATAAATTAGGCTTTTGTTATGTTAAATAAAGACTTTAACTTACCATTGATAATGTCGTTAGCTAGGTTGGCCTGCTGCAGAGACCTCAGCTGCTTCTGGTAATGCCTCTTCTGTGCCAGCAGGGCCGCCAGCCCTTCCTGGGAGCACTGTTGTCTGCGGAGGGCCACCTGACAGGGAAGGGTATTGAATTTTAGCTCATTGGCTGGTGATGCATGAAACATCAATGGTTCTGCCGGTGGGGAGAAATATTTTGCTCCTGAACAAAATCTCTTCCGATATCGACTTATTTCATGTTAGTGAGGAGAGATTCAGAAGTGAAATCCTATTGATTCTTGAAAGAGTTTCTCTTCATTGACCTGATCATCACCACTGCCTGAAATTTTATTTTTCTTGTGTATCTACCAAATATGGGACTATAATTTGTAATTATTTTGTAAAAAAATAAATTTATTTATTATATGCATTAAATATAAAAGTTTGTCATGCATAAGAAATTTAATAAAAAATATTATTATTATTATTATAATAAAACAAATAGAAAAAAATAAAAATAAGTACTTCACAAACACATACAGCCCAGATTTTATCTAGCTTTGTTCGTTTCTGGGGATATAAGATGGCAACGTTTTGTTATATTCAACGATTTCACACATTATAAAATGTATCTAGCTATGAAATGTGTGAAAGTAATTCGCCAATGCATCGGGCTAAGCCGCGTTGCATTTTTGTAGATTGCGCAGTTACAGTGCATACGTCTACACTTCTGATATCCTTGCCAAACGCCACTGAGAAACACTATTTTGTGTTGCTTACGTCTACTTATTGTGATTAGCGAGAAAGGGAAAACAAGTTTACACTTTGTTCGAATTTAAATATTGGAAAAGTTTTACAGTGTGATCTTTTTGTTATATTCCCTGGTATTTTCTTTTCGGAAGTCGAATAATACGTTTGAACTGTGTTCTAGTCAGCTCTGGCTCCGATACCTAGACCCCGAATAAGAATTTACAAACATTTTTATTTGTTTCTGAAGTGGTAGGCAAAGAGGATACACGTTGCAAACCTCGCTCAAACTAATTCTTGAGGAATGTGGTGGGTTTTTATTATTTTGATAAACCACCAGAGAAAAGCCATAAATGATTTGTTCGTACATCGAGAATATAATAAATAAATCAATATGTTCAAGTAATAAATAAAATGAAATTATGAAACGATAATTTTTTACCTAACCAAATAATTCCTAACAACAAATAAAATGTACCTATAAATTAATTGAAAATATTTTGGTAGTGGTGGGAGGTATATTTATTTGGCTTAATGTAGCGACGATCACATCGAATCGACAGCAGCCCCTATAATAATATCACCCTGTCGCTTCCTTCGAGTCTCGAGTGTATCCCCGGTGATGCGTTCCTCAACGTCGAGCTTAGTATAGGAATCCGTGCCTGGGCCAGAATCCCAAGAGAGTTAGGGATGTTTTGTCAAAAATAATTTAATATTACCTGGGCAGCCATAACCCTCTGCCTCTCGACCACCAGCCTGCAGCTGGCGCAGGCGCAGTCCCTCCACCTGCAAACCCTCTTGTGCCCTTTCAGGCAGGAGATGACCCCGTGGTTTCGGCAGCGGGCGCACTTTGGGGTTCGCAACAGCCTCCGAGATCGGGGCTCCGAAGACATTTTTATTCAATCGCGAACAACTTTTGGGACAGACAAAATACCCTCTGCCAAAAGATATGCAAAAAATTTAATCCCAAATATGCACAAATAAATAAGTACCTAGACGAAATTATACCGCCGCTTTAAATTTCACTAAAGAACCGCTCAAATTAAAGCACATGTTATAGAACATGTTGCACATCATATCGACTTTTGTAGTGTGAGAATTCGTAGGTAAATACTATTAATTATATTATTGCATATTTACGATTGCATCACTATTGTTTTATATTATTTTGAAGTGTTCGTTTGAAGTTATTCGCTCGTATGTTCCCGGCGGCGATGGTTCACTGAGTGTTGGGATACGTTGGACTTGGTGGGTAGCTGCCGGCTACTTGACACGATGCGAGATGATCTGTTGGGCGGAACGGGAAAACATTTCGTGGGCGTGCTGAAAGGAAAACACGCCTCCTGATTGGTCGCCGGTTGGAGGGGCGGTCTTGTTGTAAAAACGTCACATTGTTGTATATATATATAAAGTTGAAATAAGAATAATTGTTATTTTTTAAATAAGGGATGCTCAACGAAAAGGTATCTTCTGGGAGCTTTTCTGTTTGTTTTTTCATTCATTTTAATTATTTATTTTTAAATGTAGGTTCGTTTAACATTATTATAAAATACTAACACTGAATACAATTTTAACATTTTTTATTATTTTTGTGCTGTAAAAATAGAAAATGATGTAGGTTCCCTAATATCCCCTAGCATTAGGGAATTTTATGAGGCGGAAAGAAATGCGGAGGAAAAGGCAAAATAAGAAGTATGTAGCTGCAAAATAAATATATCTGTGTGTATTTATTTTTCAATATATTGGGCAAGGGATGGAACGGATGATTTTATCGTATGACTTTGATTCTTATCTGAAATACTTGCCCATGTGTCCTACTTTAAATAGTTAGTCCAGTCGTTATAGCTTCTAAGGTGGCAATATACACAGGTACGAAATATACATACTTTGCATCTGCCTTTTTTACACCCATAGCTTCTAGTAAATTGTTTTTAATCTGTTGATGAACACATGCATTGTTATACCCATATCTGAATAATCTGTTATGAATTATGATAACATTTTTTTTTTAAAGAAAGACAAACATTCCCGGGTTACAAGTAACCTGTTTTTTAAAACTTCTTCTACTACCATAATAAGTGGAAGATGTTTCTTGTGCAATGATGGAGGATTTAGCTAGCAGAGGAATTAACCCACGACGCCCGGGTGGAAATCTGACGGGTTAATACACTCAGCTACTAACCGGTCAATCATGATTTTAGATAGTTTTACTTTGCATACATAGTATCTGTTATAAATTATTTTCTCATTGTTTTATTAGGTTAGGTAATTTAGAGTAAAGCGCACTTAAGGTGAATGATAACACAAGCGTGCTATTATTAGTACGATACTATTGAAACTTAGCACAAAAAACTGATTTTGGTTTTTATAATACAAATATATACTGGGAAAACAATTGAAAAGTGATGCCCGAAATTCTTTTAAATTACCTCTTTATTTTAAGGTTTTGGTATTGATAGACTTAGAAAACCTATAAAACCTCCAGATAATTCAAGTATTAAGTCGAGCTGCCGGCAGTATACTTTGTATTGTCAGAATTGCGGAAAATAATTATTCACGAAAAGAAAATTGTGATTTTTTACCGTATTTTAATTCAAAGTCTAATAAAGCGTTTATCATAACAATTATTATAATTAACTATGAATTAAATTAGAATGTTCAGATATTAATTAATTATTCCAAAAAATGTCCATGTCCAAGGATTTATTTTGCACTGGCATCCCCAAACCATCTTCGTATGGTTATAACTGTTAGGTTGTAGTATTTTTTTTTCAAATAAAACAGTGCAACATGTTTTTGACATTTTTGTATAAAAGGAAATTTTCATTGATTTTTTAATCAGTTCCTATCTACGTATCTACCTGAATGGCATGCCCCGGCCTCGGGCGGTGTGAAATAGACACCAATAATGAGATTAATAATCTGATCCCCCTTCAATAGGAAATGTATGTCTGCTGCCCAGCCCGCTCTCACCCCCAGTACCTGCCGTACTCGGTACCTACTAGAGGCGCGGGGAGACTGGCCACACTGGTCAGTGGCCACCCAAGGAAACAATCATAAACCATTTTTATTTTGCGAAACCTCCTTTCGATATCAGTTTCAAATTAACGACACACAATACTTCTGTTCTTCGATAAACAGAACCCGCGTAATTCCGTTACGTTTCATATCGAGTTAATAATATTTTTACCCATATTTCAGAGAAATACATCGTTTCATGTAAGGTGCTTCTCTCAATCATTTTGAAGCATAGGTATTCGTCAGTTATATATGAAAAAAAATCTATCACCACATACTTTTATGCAGGTACTTTTCTTCTTGTCACCACGCCAAAAATGAATAGAATTATATAAAACAACGGCTAATGAAAGTATGAGCATGATAGATGACTTCAATACATCGGATGCAAGTAGGCCAGTAAAGGTAAAGTCTCGACAAATCTGCTGAATGTGATGAAATCGCTTATCGCAAACCCGATTGATTTTATTCGTAATTTATTTTTTGTTTTATTTCCAATCAGGAATATACCCGAACCACTTATACCAATCAATTGATATATTGATTCGTAAAAATGGAGATAAATCGCGTTTGATACCCGACATTAATCATCCGTACATAAATATTAATATTTGGACGATTTGTATAGCGCCGTTTTTGTGAAAAATCACCTCAAGGGCGCTGTACAGATCTTACTTTCATGTAAAATAAGAAAATATACAGGAACATACTTACCTGGCAGGTCCCATCAGATAGACACAATTATTAACTTAAAATTGTCAGTTATCCAATTGTAGCACTTACAAATAAAACATCCCTCGCTCAAACACAGTTTTCATTCTTGGGTCCAACTTGTACATAGCCTTTACCTGCTACTACCACACCGTCGTTATTTGTAAATTGGTTGGGGATTGGCTTCACACTTAAGGGAGAGACGAGAGCGAACTAATAACTTTCCAAAAGAAAAAAAGAAAGAAATATTATTACACAGTTACACACTATAAATCACACTTCTTATAAATAACAAACATACACATCACGAATAATTAAAATTTTGATTGATTTATGTGTATATTTTGATTGATTGATTGATTGATTGATTTATTTACATATTTTTACTGTATTCTAAAACAACACGACATACCCGATGTCGAATTTTACCTTGCTTTTTCTTATTTTCTTGAATAATTTTTATATCAAATAATTATGATTCAATTTTTTTCGTAATATACAGGCGTAAATAAGACAAAATGCTGTTTCTCAGAGACAAGGACATCACTGTCGGAAGTGAATATATAAATATGCACCAATACACACAATTCTAAGCTTGTGTTGTGGGGTGAACACTAATTACTTATAATTACATTTATATATTTTAGTGTCTAGAAAATAAATGTAGGGGAGAGGGACCTAGTCCCCATGTGTGTCCAGGGCTACCTTCCACTTTTTCAAAACTGAAAAAATGGAAGTAGTTTAAAACATTAATTTCTGTGTTAAAAAATATTTTTGTTTGTCTTTTTGTGTCGTTTACGTAAATAAATATTTTTTCTACTTATATATTGAATTTTATTCATAAATACTTTGAAATATGTGCATCATTTTTGGTTTTTGTAAAGCGTCCGGGGCTAGATCCCTCTCCCCTAGGTATCGAAAAAAATACACTAGCCAAACAGTAATTTAGTTTAGAAAAGAGCGATCATGAAGTTGGCTTGAAGAGACATGGCACTATTATATGTTATATAAAAGTCACGGCAGGTACTTAATTTATTGGAGAGCAACCAGAAATAAAAAAAAAACACGAATTTAATTACGCAGGTAGTTCAGAATTTATGAAAGACTTAAAATGCAGTCTTAAAATAAAAATGTAAAACAATGTTTTAAAAAGACAAAATAAATACATTTTGAAGAACGTCAAGAGGAACGCGTATTTTAGGAATGTCCACAAAGTACAAACGAGACGAATATAAATAACAATATTTTTGAGACAGTAACCGAAGGAGTGACAGGGCGCGTCTTCAACTCATCGGATATTCCTAGATGATAAATGCTAAATGTGACAATACTGACAATGGTGATGGGAACACATGTCCTGCTGCCGGAGGACGGAGCGACGCGGGCGTGGGCTGCGGAGCTGGGAGGCTGGAGGGTGGACATCTTTCACGGAATCTGGAACATGTAGAGATGTTTTACTTTAAAAGCAAAAGCTACAATTATTATAATGGGAGCTATTAGATGATCGCCAAGAAGTTTTTATTCAAGTTAAAGTGTTTAGTAAGTTTTGCTTACGATAATAGTTTGTATACGAGTACATTATCTGTCCCTTTCTCTCTGTTCTTTTGTTATAATTTTAATGTTATTCTATTGGTTTCTCATTGTTTTGTTATTTTAATTTACAATTTGTTCTCCCTCTGTATGTATATATAACCGCACACTCGGTATTTTTTGTTTAGTTTAATGTTGTACCCTGATGATGCTTAGGCTAAGCGAAACCGGTCGGTCACAAAAAATAAAATAATATTCGTGGTCTTATACAAACTTATTTTTTCATTTCTTTTGATAATAATTTAAGTAACCGGTTTCCTAAACAAATTTTAGATTGGCACAAAAACACGATTATTAAATATTAAAAAAATGTAGTCACACGGCAACGGTTTCTGGTAACTTTCACGCGACATTTTTTTGTTTGTTGATTATTTTTAATTAACAAACACAATTACTTCGTGTTTTTTTATTTGATGAGAAACTAAATTATTTTTTACTAAATTGGCATATCTGGTTTCGACACTACTTAGGTCATCATCAGGGCACACAGTATAAAATAATAATCTAAAACATGTTTCATAAGCAACAGCTCTATTATAAATAATTATAAATAAATATAATTCTTGCAATAATATTTTTTTACCAATTTATAATTCTAACAAGCCGTTCAGCGAACCGATTCATTGACAAAACTGTTAGATAAGAAAAGCTATTATATTTATACGGAATAATTTGGCATTTTTTTACATAATCTAAAACAGTCCCAAAGCATTCAGCAAACTTGGAGACCTCTAAGCTTCACCGCGGAACACTCTTGAACACTACACTAGAATATATTTCACTTATTCGGTTGTCTGTCAGAGCAGGGAACTGAGTACAACTTCATAACAAACAGCAAACAAGATTTGCGAAACTATCATGTTATATCAATCAGAAACTATTACAACAAAGTAACATGAGAGTGCTATCAAAATATTTGAAAAAGTTTGGATTTAAAAATGTAACAATTAAAAGTGATTGATCTCCCCGATGCTATTTGCGACCGAAAATATTTTTCAGGCACAAAAAGTTTGGTAGTAATTTACTGGTTATCGATTGTCCAAAAAAAAATAAATAATTATGAAGTGTAGATGAATTAGCTTGACGACTTCCGTGGTCAAGAGGTTAACATCATTGGCGCCGGATCCAGAGGCAGCGGGTTCGACACCCGGCGTGCGCGAACAAATTTTATTTAATATAAGTATATTATATTTGAGGCGCGTACCGGAGTGCTAGATACACTCAGTATCGCCCTGGTGAAACGACCATTCAGATTCGAAACGTTTGTTGAAATGGCTTTTCTCGTGTTTAGTGACCAGATCTAAATAGCCAGGTAATTTTCAACCTTCCTCTTTCTCATCTCCTCTCACAAATCAACCCAATAGAGGATGCCATAGTCCCACTCAAACCGGATCGTTGGGACTCTTGTGCGGTGATCACATTAAAAAAAAGTGAATAACCTTTTGTTCTTCACAGATCTTTTGTAGTTGTTAGTTTTGTGTAATTTAGTTCTTAATCTGTATTTAAACGAATGGAATTATGCTTCAACACCTCTCCGTAGGTTTCGGTAGTCGGGCGGACTAAGCATCGCGCATTCCTCCCTAGAAGATGAAATGAGACACGCGTTACTCCATTGGTTAGCTGCACGCTGCACCATCAGTCCATCCGATAAACTTATTCCGAAGAAAATGTTACTTGTTCAATGATGGAGGACTAGAGAGGGGGGATGGGAGCTGGGTAAAAGTATTATCAATAATAAGATTTAATCAATACGACAAAAAAAGAAAATGAACCTATCCTACGCTACACTAACATAAATACATTTGTCTATCGATTCGCTAAATACTGTACAGTTTTAGTTTAGTCGGGTCGGGGTTTGCAAGTATTAATACATATATTAGATTGGCAGAGTTGTATTACAGATTTTTTATTTTTAAATTTTGGATTTAATCATATTATTTCACAATACTTTTACATGTATTTTTCCGTTAGTAGGGAGGGCCATTTACATATATTATATAAAGTTAATATTAATAAAATAAAATCATGCAGATGGCTAGTGGCTAGTGAGTCTGCCTCAACATTTCGTCCACACAAAGCCGTGATAGACGGGCTGAGGAGGAATGTTACAAACGTTTTGCCGAGATATAGTTTCAGAGTAAAAAACTCTTTCAGGAATTCATGCAGCTCGCTGACAGTTCTGTGATATACGGCCTCAAACACGCATTACTGACATTCCGCCAATGTGTACAATATGAGAGCCCTTCCCTAAGTATCAAACATCTAATGTTCATTTGTATTTAAGAAATGTGGGAAAAATATTCTTTGAAATGAAGAATCAAAATTCTCTTTGAATACGAAATACTTCGAAAAATCTTTGGAACTACACTAATTAAAATAAACCATGAAGTCGAAAATCTAATAAAGTATGAGACCATCGTAAGATTCTGCCGGCCCCGGCTGAGGGCTGAGGGCTGAGGGGCTGAGGGCTGAGGGCTGAGGGGCTGAGGGCTGAGGCTGAGCTGAGGGCTGAGAGCTGAGAGCTGAGAGCTGAGGGCTGAGGGCTGAGGCTGAGGACTGAGGACGAGGACTGAGGACTGAGGACTGAGGACTGAGGACTGAGGACTGAGGACTGAGGACTGAGGACTGAGGACTGAGGACTGAGGACTGAGGACTGAGGACGAGGACTGAGGACTGAGGACTGAGGACTGAGGACTGAGGACTGAGGACTGAGGACTGAGGACTGAGGACTGAGGACTGAGGACTGAGACTGAGGACTGAGACTGAGGACTGAGGACTGAGGACTGAGGACTGAGGACTGAGGACTGAGACTGAGACTGAGGACTGAGGACTGAGGACTGAGGACTGAGACTGAGGACTGAGGACTGAGGACTGAGGACTGAGGACTGAGGACTGAGGACTGAGGACTGAGGACTGAGGACTGAGGGACTGAGGACTGAGGACGAGGGACTGAGGACTGAGGACTGAGGACTGAGGACTGAGACTGAGACTGAGGACGAGGACTGAGGACTGAGGACTGAGGACTGAGGACGAGGACTGAGGACTGAGGACGAGGACTGAGGACTGAGGACGAGGACTGAGGACTGAGGACTGAGGACTGAGGACTGAAGGCGAATGGCTAGGTAGGCTAGGGACCGTAGCCAGTGGAGAGCATTTGTTGAGGAGGCCAAATTCCATCCTATGATGAAAAAAAAAAGAGTTTTATTTATGTATAAGTTTATTTTTCTATATTATACAACGAAAACTTTTTAATCAATTCCTCGAAAATCACAGAGAAACACATCGGAGGTAGGTACCTATCTGCCTTTAACGAAGCTTTCACAAAATTTGTTAAACTTGTACAGGTTGTTTAGAAAAAATAACCATTTCACAGATTCGCTCAGTGACTGTAAATTTCCCATACATTTTTGATATATTATCATTTAATTGAATATTTGACATGTATTGTTTACCATAATCACGTTTTAATGGGATGGGTGGGATTGCACCGACCTATAGTATTTGTACAAACTCACTTGGTCTGATTCATGATTTTTATATCCTGTTATTATTACAATTTTGCGCTACTAAATACATAAATTCCTATTGTATAAATTGCTTACATTGAACTCGGAATGTTTTTTTTTTTTTTACATGAATACCGCACAAGAGTCTCAACTGCTCCCAACCGTCTAGAGCCAGTGAGACTATGGCATCCCCAAATTGGGTATGTTGTGAGGCTGAAAGTAGTGGGGAGGGGAAGGAGATAGGGAAGAGGAAGGTTGGGAAGTACCTGGCTATTCAGATCTGGTCACCAAACACGGCTTAAGCTATTTCAAGCAACGTTTCGATTCTGAATGGTGGTCTTTCACCAGAGCGATACTTAGAGTATCTACCACTGTAATATGGATTCGGAAGAACACCTCCGGTTTGTTACATCATTGATTTAATTTGTATGAAATTATGACTTATTATATTATATCCAAACTTTAGCACAATAGAATACTCAAGTAGAACTAATACCCACTCGATGTAATCTGTTTTGTCATTTGATTGTTGGCTAGGCTTATTACCTGGCTTACACGAAATTCGAAATGAAAAACACGGAACAAAAAAGCGCCTTGTCTTATATTTTGACAGTTGAATAAATATTTCAAATTTCCATTGCTTACGATGGAAATAACTTTGCCAACTAAAAATACTTGCGTTAGCCTAGAAATTTCAAATGGAAAATCCGTACAAATTCCATATTGCCAAAACTGACCATTAGATAGTTTTTGGTGGGATATACTACAATATATTCCAGACATGGACGAGTATTCGTAATAGGTACTTTCCTTTCCTAATTTCATGATTCCGATAGGTATCTCCCAATACCTATCCATTCCTGTCCTTATAAATATTTATATGTATGTATATTAGTATATTCCCATAATTATTTATGTACATAAAAACAGACACACACCCACACCACACAATGCAGGGCGTCAGATATGACGTCACTGAAGGCCACAATGTCTTCATGCTGGGCATGTGGCCGTTTCCACCTGTATAGGGTTTTCTATGGTTTTCCCTATTACCGCGGCGAATGCGGTGGAATTCCTAAACAAAGGCCATAGCCGACCCCCCCATCCTCACTCAACACGAACACACTTATGTATATATGCCGTAGTGCTGTGTCGAGAGGGAGAAGACGTTGATGATCCGGTAATTTTCATGCTATTTTTGTAGGGTTTTTACAAACATATTTTTTCCCTACGTAAACTCCTGAACTTAAATTCAAAAGTCCGTAAATGCATTTTTTCACCCATATGAGGTAGCAAAGTAAGGCGCAATGCGCCGTCCTATTGGTATAAGGGACAAGAGTTAGAGTTAGAATCAGTAACTTTAAATGATTCATCACTTAATGATAAATAAGAATCTAGAAAATGAAAAAAAAAAAAAAATGGGATATACTACTTTTTATTGAAAAATAAAATTCTTGGTTCTCTTAGTACCCACTTATAATTATTTCACCACACAAATAACAATCTGCTGATTCTGCTGTAGGTTTTTGGTAGCAGTTCTCGGAGAAAAAAGCCCTTTGTCTAAGGTTTGATGAGGCATTTAATAACAGATGCGAATAAAAACAGCATTCGTATTTCAACCTCGGTTAAGATATCGTAACGCCGTATTATTATTAATGTGCAGACTTCTGCGCTGTGTTCGATTTGATTAAGGAACAACATTGTCTTAGCGTCTCGAATAATTATATTGTTTGTGGACAAGAGGGGCATTGTTTTATGAAAACGGCAGATGTTTTCAGTAAGTTACCTTTCTTTTTACATTCCTCACTTCTGTTGAATATTTCAATATAGTAGTGGGCAAAGCGGCTCAGTTTAGGGATCCGGATCACTAGATCAGCTGTCTGTAAAGATCCGGTTCAGTGAGCCGGCTCAGTTGAACGGCGGTTCGCGTTCCCCCGCACCGTGCCCTCTCCCTGCTCCCTCGGCCCTCCTAACTATAATATATTTTACTCTTACAAAAGGAGATCCCAATATTATTGGGCTGGCCAAACGCTAACTTAAAAACGATCTAACATGACATCATACCAATTATCCGATGCTTTGTTTTCAAATTATAATCTCTAAAAAAGTGTATTTATTAATTTGTTGTTGATTTTGTCATTTATTAAAAATTCAATTGAAGTTTCGTGTTAACTATCTAGATAATATTTCACAAAAATTGCGCTATATAAATTAGCCAAGTTTTATTATTATTAATAAGAGATAAACTTAAAGAAAATTAATATAATTTTATCATAAAAAAAGTGTATTTAACAATAGTAAAAAATATATATTTAATAAAAAAATGTATAGAGAAAAATATTTTTTTTTGTGAGAATAATAGTTAATCGTCGTGTATTATACTTACAACGAACAATAAACATAATTATACTCATGCAAGTACTTAATACCAAGAAAAAATTTCAACGATTATTTACATAGCAATTATTTACTCAAAATAAACAATGAACATAATACTTTTAATAACTCCGTTATTGTTAATAGCTCAACCTTGTTCTTGTTAGAATAAACAAAATAATTTGGTCGAAGGGCCGACGCCACGATCCCTATGACGTATAATAAATTATATGTATCTATGATCGAACGATCAACTTGGATCTGTAGATTCTGTAGTGATCTGCTAGCCATAAGACCCGTTAATTTAACAAGATCACACGGATCTCTCGGCTCACCGGGTCTCACAGATCAACAGATCTCTCGTTCGCAAAGATCCGCGAGCCGTTAAAAGATCTGCGAGCCGTTGGGATCCGCGAGCCGTTGAAAGATCCGCGAGCCGTCGGGATCTGCGAGCCGTTGAAAGATCCGTGAGCCGTTGGGATCCGCGAGCCGTTGGAAGATCCGTGAGCCGTTGGGATCCGTGAGCCGTGAAGAACGTTCTTTGTGAACCGGATCTTTCAATCTGTATAAAGATCCGGATCTTTGAGCCGGGTCGTTCGCGAACGACTCACTTCTATTTCAATATAGTGACATGGGTTATGGATGATATGATAGTTTTAAAATAGAATATTTTAAAACTCTATATAAGGGGGGTTGCAGGAGATTCGCATTTGAATTAATTGTGATGAATCTGTAATTAAAATATTAAATGTTAGCCGAGGATTCTCTCGGGACTCGGGAGGCAAGCAATTTATATTTTGGACTAATAATAAATGAGCCTTGATATTTACAATCTTACTGTAAAACGATTTTCAAAATTTATAAATCATATTTTTAGCAATTGCATTAGCGGTAAGGACCAGGTTTTATTTTTCTTTGCGATGAATTAGTTACTTTCCGAGAGATTCGTCTGAAAATATTTTTGAATATAGAAATATGTTCATAACAGTTAATTAAAATTTACACCTCTGGCAGAAAACTGAGAAAACCCTTCTAGGCCTGTTACGGCAAACTCGACATTATGTTTTTTCTATCCATCGTGCGACTAGCACTTTTTTTTCGTTTCGCTTTTTGAGTTACGTCGTTTGCGATTCATTTGGTGCTGAGCAGCGAGATGATAAGCGCGTCGGCTTTGTGGCTCACGCCATAATGGGTTTTGATTTATTTTAACGAATACTTGGCGAAATCTAATAATAATAATAATAGTAATTTTATTCCAGAAGGTATGCAGGTATAGTGCAATGCAATACATTCCATAATTAAAAAAATAAAATAATAATACAACCAAAAATACAAAATAACAATACATAAAACAAAAGTAAGAGTTGTAATACATATTATGCAATAAATAAAATAAAAAGTCATAAAAAAATGAATTAAATATAAT